>OY041607.1:12500-1212500 GCA_955876795.1 Eupithecia tripunctaria
TAACCTAACCTAACCTAACCTAACCTAACCTAACCTAACCTAACCTAACCTAACCTAACCTAACCTAACCTAACCTAACCTAACCTAACCTAACCTAACCTAACCTAACCTAACCTAACCTAACCTAACCTAACCTAACCTAACCTAACCTAACCTAACCTAACCTAACCTAACCTAACCTAACCTAACCTAACCTAACCTAACCTAACCTAACCTAACCTAACCTAACCTAACCTAACCTAACCTAACCTAACCTAACCTAACCTAACCTAACCTAACCTAACCTAACCTAACCTAACCTAACCTAACCTAACCTAACCTAACCTAACCTAACCTAACCTAACCTAACCTAACCTAACCTAACCTAACCTAACCTAACCTAACCTAACCTAACCTAACCTAACCTAACCTAACCTAACCTAACCTAACCTAACCTAACCTAACCTAACCTAACCTAACCTAACCTAACCTAACCTAACCTAACCTAACCTAACCTAACCTAACCTAACCTAACCTAACCTAACCTAACCTAACCTAACCTAACCTAACCTAACCTAACCTAACCTAACCTAACCTAACCTAACCTAACCTAACCTAACCTAACCTAACCTAACCTAACCTAACCTAACCTAACCTAACCTAACCTAACCTAACCTAACCTAACCTAACCTAACCTAACCTAACCTAACCTAACCTAACCTAACCTAACCTAACCTAACCTAACCTAACCTAACCTAACCTAACCTAACCTAACCTAACCTAACCTAACCTAACCTAACCTAACCTAACCTAACCTAACCTAACCTAACCTAACCTAACCTAACCTAACCTAACCTAACCTAACCTAACCTAACCTAACCTAACCTAACCTAACCTAACCTAACCTAACCTAACCTAACCTAACCTAACCTAACCTAACCTAACCTAACCTAACCTAACCTAACCTAACCTAACCTAACCTAACCTAACCTAACCTAACCTAACCTAACCTAACCTAACCTAACCTAACCTAACCTAACCTAACCTAACCTAACCTAACCTAACCTAACCTAACCTAACCTAACCTAACCTAACCTAACCTAACCTAACCTAACCTAACCTAACCTAACCTAACCTAACCTAACCTAACCTAACCTAACCTAACCTAACCTAACCTAACCTAACCTAACCTAACCTAA
The DNA here is from genome assembly GCA_955876795.1 of Eupithecia tripunctaria. Lineage (NCBI taxonomy): Eukaryota > Metazoa > Arthropoda > Insecta > Lepidoptera > Geometridae > Eupithecia > Eupithecia tripunctaria. Next base: position 13,679 of record OY041607.1, read on the forward strand.
CCTAACCTAACCTAACCTAACCTAACCTAACCTAACCTAACCTAACCTAACCTAACCTAACCTAACCTAACCTAACCTAACCTAACCTAACCTAACCTAACCTAACCTAACCTAACCTAACCTAACCTAACCTAACCTAACCTAACCTAACCTAACCTAACCTAACCTAACCTAACCTAACCTAACCTAACCTAACCTAACCTAACCTAACCTAACCTAACCTAACCTAACCTAACCTAACCTAACCTAACCTAACCTAACCTAACCTAACCTAACCTAACCTAACCTAACCTAACCTAACCTAACCTAACCTAACCTAACCTAACCTAACCTAACCTAACCTAACCTAACCTAACCTAACCTAACCTAACCTAACCTAACCTAACCTAACCTAACCTAACCTAACCTAACCTAACCTAACCTAACCTAACCTAACCTAACCTAACCTAACCTAACCTAACCTAACCTAACCTAACCTAACCTAACCTAACCTAACCTAACCTAACCTAACCTAACCTAACCTAACCTAACCTAACCTAACCTAACCTAACCTAACCTAACCTAACCTAACCTAACCTAACCTAACCTAACCTAACCTAACCTAACCTAACCTAACCTAACCTAACCTAACCTAACCTAACCTAACCTAACCTAACCTAACCTAACCTAACCTAACCTAACCTAACCTAACCTAACCTAACCTAACCTAACCTAACCTAACCTAACCTAACCTAACCTAACCTAACCTAACCTAACCTAACCTAACCTAACCTAACCTAACCTAACCTAACCTAACCTAACCTAACCTAACCTAACCTAACCTAACCTAACCTAACCTAACCTAACCTAACCTAACCTAACCTAACCTAACCTAACCTAACCTAACCTAACCTAACCTAACCTAACCTAACCTAACCTAACCTAACCTAACCTAACCTAACCTAACCTAACCTAACCTAACCTAACCTAACCTAACCTAACCTAACCTAACCTAACCTAACCTAACCTAACCTAACCTAACCTAACCTAACCTAACCTAACCTAACCTAACCTAACCTAACCTAACCTAACCTAACCTAACCTAACCTAACCTAACCTAACCTAACCTAACCTAACCTAACCTAACCTAACCTAACCTAACCTAACCTAACCTAACCTAACCTAACCTAACCTAACCTAACCTAACCTAACCTAACCTAACCTAACCTAACCTAACCTAACCTAACCTAACCTAACCTAACCTAACCTAACCTAACCTAACCTAACCTAACCTAACCTAACCTAACCTAACCTAACCTAACCTAACCTAACCTAACCTAACCTAACCTAACCTAACCTAACCTAACCTAACCTAACCTAACCTAACCTAACCTAACCTAACCTAACCTAACCTAACCTAACCTAACCTAACCTAACCTAACCTAACCTAACCTAACCTAACCTAACCTAACCTAACCTAACCTAACCTAACCTAACCTAACCTAACCTAACCTAACCTAACCTAACCTAACCTAACCTAACCTAACCTAACCTAACCTAACCTAACCTAACCTAACCTAACCTAACCTAACCTAACCTAACCTAACCTAACCTAACCTAACCTAACCTAACCTAACCTAACCTAACCTAACCTAACCTAACCTAACCTAACCTAACCTAACCTAACCTAACCTAACCTAACCTAACCTAACCTAACCTAACCTAACCTAACCTAACCTAACCTAACCTAACCTAACCTAACCTAACCTAACCTAACCTAACCTAACCTAACCTAACCTAACCTAACCTAACCTAACCTAACCTAACCTAACCTAACCTAACCTAACCTAACCTAACCTAACCTAACCTAACCTAACCTAACCTAACCTAACCTAACCTAACCTAACCTAACCTAACCTAACCTAACCTAACCTAACCTAACCTAACCTAACCTAACCTAACCTAACCTAACCTAACCTAACCTAACCTAACCTAACCTAACCTAACCTAACCTAACCTAACCTAACCTAACCTAACCTAACCTAACCTAACCTAACCTAACCTAACCTAACCTAACCTAACCTAACCTAACCTAACCTAACCTAACCTAACCTAACCTAACCTAACCTAACCTAACCTAACCTAACCTAACCTAACCTAACCTAACCTAACCTAACCTAACCTAACCTAACCTAACCTAACCTAACCTAACCTAACCTAACCTAACCTAACCTAACCTAACCTAACCTAACCTAACCTAACCTAACCTAACCTAACCTAACCTAACCTAACCTAACCTAACCTAACCTAACCTAACCTAACCTAACCTAACCTAACCTAACCTAACCTAACCTAACCTAACCTAACCTAACCTAACCTAACCTAACCTAACCTAACCTAACCTAACCTAACCTAACCTAACCTAACCTAACCTAACCTAACCTAACCTAACCTAACCTAACCTAACCTAACCTAACCTAACCTAACCTAACCTAACCTAACCTAACCTAACCTAACCTAACCTAACCTAACCTAACCTAACCTAACCTAACCTAACCTAACCTAACCTAACCTAACCTAACCTAACCTAACCTAACCTAACCTAACCTAACCTAACCTAACCTAACCTAACCTAACCTAACCTAACCTAACCTAACCTAACCTAACCTAACCTAACCTAACCTAACCTAACCTAACCTAACCTAACCTAACCTAACCTAACCTAACCTAACCTAACCTAACCTAACCTAACCTAACCTAACCTAACCTAACCTAACCTAACCTAACCTAACCTAACCTAACCTAACCTAACCTAACCTAACCTAACCTAACCTAACCTAACCTAACCTAACCTAACCTAACCTAACCTAACCTAACCTAACCTAACCTAACCTAACCTAACCTAACCTAACCTAACCTAACCTAACCTAACCTAACCTAACCTAACCTAACCTAACCTAACCTAACCTAACCTAACCTAACCTAACCTAACCTAACCTAACCTAACCTAACCTAACCTAACCTAACCTAACCTAACCTAACCTAACCTAACCTAACCTAACCTAACCTAACCTAACCTAACCTAACCTAACCTAACCTAACCTAACCTAACCTAACCTAACCTAACCTAACCTAACCTAACCTAACCTAACCTAACCTAACCTAACCTAACCTAACCTAACCTAACCTAACCTAACCTAACCTAACCTAACCTAACCTAACCTAACCTAACCTAACCTAACCTAACCTAACCTAACCTAACCTAACCTAACCTAACCTAACCTAACCTAACCTAACCTAACCTAACCTAACCTAACCTAACCTAACCTAACCTAACCTAACCTAACCTAACCTAACCTAACCTAACCTAACCTAACCTAACCTAACCTAACCTAACCTAACCTAACCTAACCTAACCTAACCTAACCTAACCTAACCTAACCTAACCTAACCTAACCTAACCTAACCTAACCTAACCTAACCTAACCTAACCTAACCTAACCTAACCTAACCTAACCTAACCTAACCTAACCTAACCTAACCTAACCTAACCTAACCTAACCTAACCTAACCTAACCTAACCTAACCTAACCTAACCTAACCTAACCTAACCTAACCTAACCTAACCTAACCTAACCTAACCTAACCTAACCTAACCTAACCTAACCTAACCTAACCTAACCTAACCTAACCTAACCTAACCTAACCTAACCTAACCTAACCTAACCTAACCTAACCTAACCTAACCTAACCTAACCTAACCTAACCTAACCTAACCTAACCTAACCTAACCTAACCTAACCTAACCTAACCTAACCTAACCTAACCTAACCTAACCTAACCTAACCTAACCTAACCTAACCTAACCTAACCTAACCTAACCTAACCTAACCTAACCTAACCTAACCTAACCTAACCTAACCTAACCTAACCTAACCTAACCTAACCTAACCTAACCTAACCTAACCTAACCTAACCTAACCTAACCTAACCTAACCTAACCTAACCTAACCTAACCTAACCTAACCTAACCTAACCTAACCTAACCTAACCTAACCTAACCTAACCTAACCTAACCTAACCTAACCTAACCTAACCTAACCTAACCTAACCTAACCTAACCTAACCTAACCTAACCTAACCTAACCTAACCTAACCTAACCTAACCTAACCTAACCTAACCTAACCTAACCTAACCTAACCTAACCTAACCTAACCTAACCTAACCTAACCTAACCTAACCTAACCTAACCTAACCTAACCTAACCTAACCTAACCTAACCTAACCTAACCTAACCTAACCTAACCTAACCTAACCTAACCTAACCTAACCTAACCTAACCTAACCTAACCTAACCTAACCTAACCTAACCGCGTCGACCCCGCGCTCTGCACGCTCTCCGACCACAGGCCGGTCACCTTCACGCTGCGACTGAGCGCGCACCGCTCAGACCCCGCGCCCCCGCCGCCCACCACCAGGATCTACAACACGGGGAAGGCCAACTGGACTCTGTTCGAGGAGGAGCTCGAGCGGGAGATCTCGCGCGCCGAGCTGAGCGCCGCCGTGGGCGCGCTGGCGGACGGGGAGGCGGCCGACAGAGCCGCCGACCTGTACACCGGGTGCGTGCTCGCGGCCTGCGAGAGGGCCATCCCTCGCATCCCGCCCAAGAGACTCCGCAGAGCCTGCCGCTGGTGGACGCCCGAGCTGGCCGGACTGAAGGCCGAGATGGTGCGCCGCCGGAGGAAGATCGCGAAGGCGAACCCTGCCAGGAGGCGGTACGTGGTCGACCGGTACCTGGAGGCTAGGACCGAGTACAGGGCCGCGATAGAGTCGGCCATGACCGCCAGCTGGAAGGAGTTCTGCACGGGCGAGACGGTGGAGGGAATATGGCGGAGGTCGTACCGCATTATGAAGGCGTGCGGAGCGCGGGCGCGCTCGGAGGATGCGCTGATGGCGGCGGCGGACGGGAGCGCGCTGGACGAGGCGCAGTCGGCGGCGCTGCTGGCCGACACCTTCTACCGCTGCGACGACCCGCGGCGGGACACGCCGCAGCACGCCGCGCGCCGCGCCGCCGTGCGCGCCTGGGCCGCCGAGCTCGCGGAGACGGACGCGCCTCACGTCGCCTTCACTGAAACGGAGCTGGAGACGGTACTGCGAACTATGAGCCCTAAGAGAGCGCCCGGGGGCGACGGGCTCACGCTGGACATCTGCCTCCGGGCCTACAGATGTGACAAGGCCCTGCTCGTGGGGCTGTATTCGCAGTGCCTTCGACTAGGCTGTTTCCCTACATCGTGGAAGGTGGCGACCGTTAAGGTGATCCCCAAGCCAGGCAAAGATACTTACTCCACTCCCAAGTCGTACAGACCGATCGGGCTTCTTCCCGTCTTCGGGAAGATGCTCGAGAAGCTGTTCGTGAACCGACTACAGTGGCAGCTCGGCAAGGAGGGTCGCCTGGGCCCCTTCCAGTACGGGTTTACTCCGCAGCGGAGCGCCGAGGACGCCTTATTCGACGCCATGTCTATCGTCCGCTCGAGCCTGGAACGAAAGAAAATAATAGTTTTAGTCTCATTAGATATTCAAGGCGCTTTCGACAACACCTGGTGGCCCGCTATTATAGAACAGCTAAGGGCTAACAATGTGGATACTGAGGTGGCGCGCCTGATTCTTAATTACCTCTCAGATAGGAAGATTGTACTAAAATATGCTGGGCAAGCAGTACATAGAAACACCAGCATGGGTTGTATACAGGGGTCCACCTGCGGGCCGATCCTCTGGAACCTTCAGCTGGAGCCAGTGCTGGAGCAGACGCAGTACGGGGGCGTCAGGGTGCAGGCCTTCGCGGACGACCTCCTGATGATCGCCGCCGCAGCCGATGGAGTTGAGTTGGAGGGCATGGTCAACCGGGCGCTGGAGGTGATCACCCGGTGGGGAGAAGGCCTGAAATTAAAATTTGCTCCTGATAAAACGCAGGCACTGCTCATAACAAAGAAGCTGCGATACCATACTCCCAGTATTGTTATGGAGGGTGTCCCTATAGCCTATGGATCGAGTCTCAGAATATTAGGATTAACTATAGACCCCATTCTTAACTTCAGAATGCACCTAGAGACAGTTACCAACAAATCTATTGCATTTTACAAGGTAGTCTCTAGAGCGGCACGTGCACAATGGGGTCTTAATTCTGATATTTTGAGACTTATCTATATTGCTGTGGTGGAACCCACGGTTCTTTATGCGGCCAGTAGTTGGGCGGATATCTCAGATAGGGCATATGCACAAAAGATCCTAAACAGCCTCATTAGATCTTTTGCTATCAAGATAAGTAAAGCTCACCGCACAACATCTTTGGTGTCTAGTGTCCTGCTGTCGAGACTGCTGCCTCTGCCCTTGAGGTTGAAGGAGAATGCACTTATCTACAGAGTAAAGAGAGGAGAGCCATTACCCAGTTTGCCAGGGCGTAGTATTGAGCTCAGAATAAGTCCATTCTCCTTGCCCCACCCTGCAGAAAGAAAGTGTATAGGGTTTGGGCTGATTGAGTCTCAGGAGGTAGCGTTGAGTATGGGGAGCGATGGGCCCATCCTTTACACAGACGGTAGTAAGCTGGAGGGCAAGGTGGGCGGTGCTGTTAGCTGTTGGTCCGGGGGGCGTGAGGTCCGCCACACTAGATTCCGGCTGGAAAACTTCTGCAGCGTGTTTCAGGCAGAGCTGTGTGCGATACTGCGAGCTCTCCAAATGGTTGAAGGCAGACGGGAGCCTGCTTTCAGTATTGCCAGCGATTCAAGGTCCAGCCTCGAAGCGGTGAGTGACCCTAGTTCGCTTCATCCATTGGTCGCTGCAATCAAGGATAAAATATTAATGCTTGCCCAAGATGGCAAAACTATATCCTTATACTGGGTCAAGGCACACTGCGGTATTGAGGGCAATGAGAGGGCCGACGAGTTGGCGAAGCAAGCGGCTCTGAGAGATCGAAGACAGCCATTCTACGATAAGTTCCCTCTGTCCTATGCTAAGGGCTTGGCAAGGTCGAGCAGTATTGATGAGTGGCAACGGGCATATGATTCATCCCAGACAGGCAGTACAACAAAGTTATTTTTCAAGGATGTTTCTTTGGCATATAGAACACTGAAAAAACTTAGCCTTGATAATTTTTACTGTCAAATTCTTACTGGCCATGGCGGCTTTAATTCATATCTATTTAGGTTCGGCTTAGCGCATTCTCCATTGTGCTCTTGCGGTGACGATACTGACCAATCTGTACAGCATCTTTTGTTGGAATGTGGCAGATTTGGATTGTTAAGGCACGACTGCGAGAGTACAATGGATATCGATATTAATCTTATTAATTTAGAGGCAATAATTGGTGACAATAACTACAGACCTATTTTCCTGTCGTTTGCGAAGAATATTCTTCGCATAATTGGCAGAGAGAATGGGTCTTTTGTTGAAAATGATTAGTACTTACGTGTTTAGCTTTGTTGTTCTGCTGTCTGCAATGGTTCACTTTGATTTTTAGACTCATTTATTAAGTATTTGTCTTGTTTTGTTTCGATTTTATTTGTTTGTTTTGGTTTTGTTTTAATTTAGCATCGAGTCTTCTTCTTCTTTTTTTTTTTAATGGAACCGTACTTGGTTGGCTCTACATTACGCTCTTGGTTGCAAACCGTTGACGTCGTTGGTCAGTCTTGTCTGCTGCCGTGGTTGGGTCGGGACTAAAGGAAAATAAATATATTTAAATTATATTAAAACATTTTTTTTTTTTTTTTTTTCTTCTTTGGTTTTAACTACTTTTGTTATCGTTTAAATTTATTTGCCTTTTGTTGCCTACTATCTAAATAGTTTTAGTTTACGGGCAAAAAGTGTACTTGTCATTGGAGCCCGACCGGGTTTATAGTCTCTGGTTTACTTTGTTGTGGTCGGAACTGGGACGTCTATGAATTTCATTTGCAAAAATAATTTATTCAAACTTACCCCAGAGCAAATTAATTTATATTCTATTTGTATTTATTTTGACTTTGCTCTTTTATTAGAATGCTAATTTTGTTTTTAAATGTGAGATTTTATTCCCGCTGACCACGGACGAAGGAAATCACCCTTGGTCATTGTCTCTGACATATGAGTTTGACGTCGACAGCTTTTCGACAGGTGACGTAACCTCAATTCAATGTCTGTTTTGTTTTTTGTTGTTTACAATATTTTGTCTCAGTAAATTGGTGTAATTTTATGCCAATAACTACTCAACACACTACTAGACATAGAATGCTGTATGTTTCTTTTTGTTTTTCAGGATATAATGTACCACATTGAGCCTGGATAAATTTTTCGATGAATTATTGATAGAGTTATAGTTGTGTGTTTGTGAGCCCGTGCGGTTAATTTAGTTTTGTACTTCTACAGATTAGATAGAGTAGGATAGATTAGAATAGGTATGGACTGCTGTGTTCCAGCTGTGTTGTGGCTGGCGTGGTGGAGTGGGGCTAGACGGCACAAGTATTGGTTGTACGGTGCATTGTAAGATTGGGCGAGGGGGTGTTCATAGGTATGTCTATAGGCATGCATGTAATGTACATGTATAAAATACATGTATGTGATATGCATGGGTGTATGCATGCTTGCACGGTCCTTCACTCTTGGGCTCGCTGGAGTGTGGCACTGGTGTCGATATGGTTTGGCTCTGTTCTGCTTCATCGGTTTTAGTAGTGTGGGAGCTTAGCAGTCTGTATATCGTTTAGTTTGTGGACGTATGGATGGTTGAGTTGTACGGGCTTGTTGAGAGTGGCTGTGGCCCTGGAGTTTGGTTACATCAAGAAGTAAGAACCGCTGCAAACCTACAATCTCCTAAATTGTTGAACATCTGTGAGCAACAGAATTAAATACATAATGACTTGTGCCCCGAACAGACTTAAGGACAAGGGTAATCATAGAAAACTGTTGAATGTATCTCTTCAAAATAAATTTATTTTAACTTATTAATATCTTTAGAGTGTTCTTACCCTGTGTATTATTTATTTTCGCCCCAAGTTAAGCTAATAGTAGCCATAGTTTATGACAGTATAAATTTATTTCTACCTTAGTTTTGATGGTCAACATCAAATAGCCTTGTAGTTATCCTTCTACATTATGTATGTGATGAATGATCAAGATCAAAATAGCCTTGTGGTTATCCCTCTACGTTATCTATGAATAAATGATCGATTAGTTCCACCATAAGTAATATTAGAATCAGCATTGGGGGTGTGCGTGGACGCCGCCGCCGGCGCCGCGTCGAGGCGCTTAGGGTTGTGCCTTAGCGGCTGCTTGTGTCGCGCCGCGGCACCGGGGGTGTACGTGGACGCCGGCGCCGCGTCGAGGCGCTTAGGGTAGTGCCTTAGCGGCTGCTTGTGTCGCGCCGCGGCACCGGGGGTGTGCGTGGACGCCGCTGCCGGCGCCGCGTCGTGGCGCTTAGGGTTGTGCCTTAGCGGCTGCTTGTGTCGCGCCGCGGCATCGGGGGTGTGCGTGGACGCCGCCGCCGGCGCCGCGTCGAGGCGTTTTGAGTTGTGCCTTAACGGCTGGCTTGTGTCACGCCGCGGCATCGGGGGTGTGCGTGGACGCCGCCGCCGGCGCCGCGTCTAGGCGCTTGGAGTATATTCCCTACTTTTTACTATCTATATATGTATTTTATTGGATTGTTCTATCTTATTTTTATATATATCCTCTTTCCCCTCATGCTACAAATATAAATAAATTAATATTCCTAAGGCCTGAAATCAACAAACTACCTTAATAGCTGCATTTATTATTTATGAGGCTTAGTAATCACTTAGGTACATGCTTTATGTTAATTAAGAGATTAGTTTGTCAATTTTATTTTATTTGAACATTACTATGTATTTATAATTTAATGAATAATATTTATTAATTATAAATCGAATTTGTTACGCAAATTTTTGATTTGTTTATATATAAAGTAAAACACTTATTACAATGAATTGAGTAAAATATAATGAATTATTTATATAATTTGTATTTGTTATTTCTTTCATTGGTACTCCAAGGATTAAATTGATAATTCTACGGATGTATTTCTAAAAAAAAAAAAAATTGTATTTAATTTAACTTACAAAATAATAATAATAATAATATTCTATTGTCTATGAATCAGATAATTATACTTAGTATTAATTTCAGATTTATCAATTATATATTTGTATTTTTTTTTTGTACTTTTGAATCGGTGCTCTGAGAAATATACTTATTATTTCTACAGATGTATTGGTTAAAATTTGTATTCATTTATTATGTATTTACAGTGTCTCATTAAAAATAATCATATTAATAATTTATTGTTTACAAAGATATAATGATTATAAATAAGGATATTTTAGAATAAGATAAGCAATAGAAAAATATCAAAAAAAAAAAAAAAGGAATATGATGACAAAGGGGGAAAAAGGGAAAAAAAAAATAAATAAATAAATAAATAAAAAAAAAATGAAAAGGAAAAAAATAATAATAATAATAATAATAATAATATAAAAAAAAAAAGAAAAAAAAGAAAGGAAAAAAGAAGATTAAATGTAATAGATGATAAGTAGTTATATTGCAGAATAGAATAAATATTACCCAATTATGTATACAATATTGATTCTGTAAACTATGTAATTTAGGGGTGAATGGTTGTATGAATGAGAGTGTGATATTTGTGTGACTGTTCTTAGTTTTAAGAAATTTAGTACTCTTGTTGTTATTTTTATTTTAATTACAGGTTTAATTCTAAGGTCCATGTCTATAATGATGTTGCATTTTACAGCAACAGGTTATTACGGATTTAAAAAAGTAAAAGCAGGCTAGCGCACTCACTGATCCTTTGATCTGTTGAGTTTACTAGTCGGCGACATTTAAAAAAAAAAAAAAAAAAAAAAAAAAAACCTAACCTAACCTAACCTAACCTAACCTAACCTAACCTAACCTAACCTAACCTAACCTAACCTAACCTAACCTAACCTAACCTAACCTAACCTAACCTAACCTAACCTAACCTAACCTAACCTAACCTAACCTAACCTAACCTAACCTAACCTAACCTAACCTAACCTAACCTAACCTAACCTAACCTAACCTAACCTAACCTAACCTAACCTAACCTAACCTAACCTAACCTAACCTAACCTAACCTAACCTAACCTAACCTAACCTAACCTAACCTAACCTAACCTAACCTAACCTAACCTAACCTAACCTAACCTAACCTAACCTAACCTAACCTAACCTAACCTAACCTAACCTAACCTAACCTAACCTAACCTAACCTAACCTAACCTAACCTAACCTAACCTAACCTAACCTAACCTAACCTAACCTAACCTAACCTAACCTAACCTAACCTAACCTAACCTAACCTAACCTAACCTAACCTAACCTAACCTAACCTAACCTAACCTAACCTAACCTAACCTAACCTAACCTAACCTAACCTAACCTAACCTAACCTAACCTAACCTAACCTAACCTAACCTAACCTAACCTAACCTAACCTAACCTAACCTAACCTAACCTAACCTAACCTAACCTAACCTAACCTAACCTAACCTAACCTAACCTAACCTAACCTAACCTAACCTAACCTAACCTAACCTAACCTAACCTAACCTAACCTAACCTAACCTAACCTAACCTAACCTAACCTAACCTAACCTAACCTAACCTAACCTAACCTAACCTAACCTAACCTAACCTAACCTAACCTAACCTAACCTAACCTAACCTAACCTAACCTAACCTAACCTAACCTAACCTAACCTAACCTAACCTAACCTAACCTAACCTAACCTAACCTAACCTAACCTAACCTAACCTAACCTAACCTAACCTAACCTAACCTAACCTAACCTAACCTAACCTAACCTAACCTAACCTAACCTAACCTAACCTAACCTAACCTAACCTAACCTAACCTAACCTAACCTAACCTAACCTAACCTAACCTAACCTAACCTAACCTAACCTAACCTAACCTAACCTAACCTAACCTAACCTAACCTAACCTAACCTAACCTAACCTAACCTAACCTAACCTAACCTAACCTAACCTAACCTAACCTAACCTAACCTAACCTAACCTAACCTAACCTAACCTAACCTAACCTAACCTAACCTAACCTAACCTAACCTAACCTAACCTAACCTAACCTAACCTAACCTAACCTAACCTAACCTAACCTAACCTAACCTAACCTAACCTAACCTAACCTAACCTAACCTAACCTAACCTAACCTAACCTAACCTAACCTAACCTAACCTAACCTAACCTAACCTAACCTAACCTAACCTAACCTAACCTAACCTAACCTAACCTAACCTAACCTAACCTAACCTAACCTAACCTAACCTAACCTAACCTAACCTAACCTAACCTAACCTAACCTAACCTAACCTAACCTAACCTAACCTAACCTAACCTAACCTAACCTAACCTAACCTAACCTAACCTAACCTAACCTAACCTAACCTAACCTAACCTAACCTAACCTAACCTAACCTAACCTAACCTAACCTAACCTAACCTAACCTAACCTAACCTAACCTAACCTAACCTAACCTAACCTAACCTAACCTAACCTAACCTAACCTAACCTAACCTAACCTAACCTAACCTAACCTAACCTAACCTAACCTAACCTAACCTAACCTAACCTAACCTAACCTAACCTAACCTAACCTAACCTAACCTAACCTAACCTAACCTAACCTAACCTAACCTAACCTAACCTAACCTAACCTAACCTAACCTAACCTAACCTAACCTAACCTAACCTAACCTAACCTAACCTAACCTAACCTAACCTAACCTAACCTAACCTAACCTAACCTAACCTAACCTAACCTAACCTAACCTAACCTAACCTAACCTAACCTAACCTAACCTAACCTAACCTAACCTAACCTAACCTAACCTAACCTAACCTAACCTAACCTAACCTAACCTAACCTAACCTAACCTAACCTAACCTAACCTAACCTAACCTAACCTAACCTAACCTAACCTAACCTAACCTAACCTAACCTAACCTAACCTAACCTAACCTAACCTAACCTAACCTAACCTAACCTAACCTAACCTAACCTAACCTAACCTAACCTAACCTAACCTAACCTAACCTAACCTAACCTAACCTAACCTAACCTAACCTAACCTAACCTAACCTAACCTAACCTAACCTAACCTAACCTAACCTAACCTAACCTAACCTAACCTAACCTAACCTAACCTAACCTAACCTAACCTAACCTAACCTAACCTAACCTAACCTAACCTAACCTAACCTAACCTAACCTAACCTAACCTAACCTAACCTAACCTAACCTAACCTAACCTAACCTAACCTAACCTAACCTAACCTAACCTAACCTAACCTAACCTAACCTAACCTAACCTAACCTAACCTAACCTAACCTAACCTAACCTAACCTAACCTAACCTAACCTAACCTAACCTAACCTAACCTAACCTAACCTAACCTAACCTAACCTAACCTAACCTAACCTAACCTAACCTAACCTAACCTAACCTAACCTAACCTAACCTAACCTAACCTAACCTAACCTAACCTAACCTAACCTAACCTAACCTAACCTAACCTAACCTAACCTAACCTAACCTAACCTAACCTAACCTAACCTAACCTAACCTAACCTAACCTAACCTAACCTAACCTAACCTAACCTAACCTAACCTAACCTAACCTAACCTAACCTAACCTAACCTAACCTAACCTAACCTAACCTAACCTAACCTAACCTAACCTAACCTAACCTAACCTAACCTAACCTAACCTAACCTAACCTAACCTAACCTAACCTAACCTAACCTAACCTAACCTAACCTAACCTAACCTAACCTAACCTAACCTAACCTAACCTAACCTAACCTAACCTAACCTAACCTAACCTAACCTAACCTAACCTAACCTAACCTAACCTAACCTAACCTAACCTAACCTAACCTAACCTAACCTAACCTAACCTAACCTAACCTAACCTAACCTAACCTAACCTAACCTAACCTAACCTAACCTAACCTAACCTAACCTAACCTAACCTAACCTAACCTAACCTAACCTAACCTAACCTAACCTAACCTAACCTAACCTAACCTAACCTAACCTAACCTAACCTAACCTAACCTAACCTAACCTAACCTAACCTAACCTAACCTAACCTAACCTAACCTAACCTAACCTAACCTAACCTAACCTAACCTAACCTAACCTAACCTAACCTAACCTAACCTAACCTAACCTAACCTAACCTAACCTAACCTAACCTAACCTAACCTAACCTAACCTAACCTAACCTAACCTAACCTAACCTAACCTAACCTAACCTAACCTAACCTAACCTAACCTAACCTAACCTAACCTAACCTAACCTAACCTAACCTAACCTAACCTAACCTAACCTAACCTAACCTAACCTAACCTAACCTAACCTAACCTAACCTAACCTAACCTAACCTAACCTAACCTAACCTAACCTAACCTAACCTAACCTAACCTAACCTAACCTAACCTAACCTAACCTAACCTAACCTAACCTAACCTAACCTAACCTAACCTAACCTAACCTAACCTAACCTAACCTAACCTAACCTAACCTAACCTAACCTAACCTAACCTAACCTAACCTAACCTAACCTAACCTAACCTAACCTAACCTAACCTAACCTAACCTAACCTAACCTAACCTAACCTAACCTAACCTAACCTAACCTAACCTAACCTAACCTAACCTAACCTAACCTAACCTAACCTAACCTAACCTAACCTAACCTAACCTAACCTAACCTAACCTAACCTAACCTAACCTAACCTAACCTAACCTAACCTAACCTAACCTAACCTAACCTAACCTAACCTAACCTAACCTAACCTAACCTAACCTAACCTAACCTAACCTAACCTAACCTAACCTAACCTAACCTAACCTAACCTAACCTAACCTAACCTAACCTAACCTAACCTAACCTAACCTAACCTAACCTAACCTAACCTAACCTAACCTAACCTAACCTAACCTAACCTAACCTAACCTAACCTAACCTAACCTAACCTAACCTAACCTAACCTAACCTAACCTAACCTAACCTAACCTAACCTAACCTAACCTAACCTAACCTAACCTAACCTAACCTAACCTAACCTAACCTAACCTAACCTAACCTAACCTAACCTAACCTAACCTAACCTAACCTAACCTAACCTAACCTAACCTAACCTAACCTAACCTAACCTAACCTAACCTAACCTAACCTAACCTAACCTAACCTAACCTAACCTAACCTAACCTAACCTAACCTAACCTAACCTAACCTAACCTAACCTAACCTAACCTAACCTAACCTAACCTAACCTAACCTAACCTAACCTAACCTAACCTAACCTAACCTAACCTAACCTAACCTAACCTAACCTAACCTAACCTAACCTAACCTAACCTAACCTAACCTAACCTAACCTAACCTAACCTAACCTAACCTAACCTAACCTAACCTAACCTAACCTAACCTAACCTAACCTAACCTAACCTAACCTAACCTAACCTAACCTAACCTAACCTAACCTAACCTAACCTAACCTAACCTAACCTAACCTAACCTAACCTAACCTAACCTAACCTAACCTAACCTAACCTAACCTAACCTAACCTAACCTAACCTAACCTAACCTAACCTAACCTAACCTAACCTAACCTAACCTAACCTAACCTAACCTAACCTAACCTAACCTAACCTAACCTAACCTAACCTAACCATTCGCGCTCGAACCGCACTCGAGAGCGCCACGAAAAAAGGTCCCTCCGCGTTGAAAAATTCCGAAAAATAGGCAAAAGTGCTCCGTTATTGTCGTTTGATACGTTAAAAGAAGCGGGCAGTGACGTCCTATACGAAAGTGAAAACCATTTTTCAAAAAGTGAAGTTATGAACGGAAAATCACCAAAATAGTGAATTTGTGACAAATTTTCAACTTTTGGAGGCGAATATCTTGGATTCTACAGCGATGACCTATAGTTTTTCAACTGTTGAAAGGAAGCCCTTGTAGAGTACTACACGTTGGCGTTTTATTTGGATTTTTTCCGTGCACACACGTCGAGAAAACAGAAGAAAAACAAAAACCACGTGGCCACGAGGTCACTGAAGGAGAGCAGCTGGGCGCCAGGGGGCGCTGTAGAAGACAGGAGGGCGCCTTGAGGAAGCCGGAGGCACCTCAAGCTTTCACCTACGATAAGTTGTTCCGGAGAAACAAGGATTTTTATTTTGGTGCGGTCGAGTAAATTTTTCCAAATTTATTTATTTCAAATCTTCAGCGACGACCTACCCTTAAATTTTGGCCAAAGATTCTATTCACTTTACTCTACATTATTTTGTTTTTATTTTATTTTTATCACTCATACTTTTGGAGTTATTAATTTTAATGTCTGAAGGTCAACTACATAAAACAAAACATCCCTTGTTTCTCCGAAACGGTTAGAGATAGATCATTTTTAACAGGTCCCTGGATATTTGACCATAGGTCAAATATACAAGGAGTCATTTTTTTTATCTGTTTGTTCCCTCCCCTCCCTAACTTTTTTCTCCCACCCTTAAATAAAAATCTTAAATCTAAAAATTTGTTCAACAAAAGCTTAGAATCTGTAGTTCTTACATTTGGTTCATGATCTATATTCATTTTTAAGTAGACTCAAATAAACAACCCCCACCCCCTACCACCCCTTATTCTAGTTTATTTAACTAAACTCCTGATAAACTGAATTTTAAATCTTCAAAAAATAGTGTTTGGTAGAACATAATTTAATTATTAGAAAACATTTCTGAACAACCCCTTTTTTTTACAACCCCCAAATTTTAAACCCCATTTGAATCTTTAATAACAAATATCTCGGAAACTAAGCCAGATAGGCAAATTCTGACAAAAGTTTTAATATTTAATTTATTAAATATTAAAGTTCAACCGCCATCTTAATTCTATAAAAACTACCCTAAAAAATTTCCCCCCCCTCCCCTAAAAATTTTGAAGTCCTATAACTTTTGGACGGTTGCCCCAATTTGGACGCGGATTTTTGTGTTAGCAATAAGAAAATTAGCATTAAGGTTTATTGACCAAATATTGACTCTACATAGAGTAGACTTTTGTGTATTACACATTCGTGACGTTTTCTTTGTACAAAACCTAGCTTGACGCCGCTATATTAGCTGCTGGCAGACTCTGCCACCAAATTGAGACGGACTCTAGGTAGAGTCCCGTAAACTTTTAAATTACTGAAACTTTTAAACTGTTCTTCCGAATTGGACGCGGATTTTTGTGTTAGATATAAGAAAATTAGCTTTTAATGGTCTATTGACCAAAAGACTTGACTCTACATAGAGCAAAATTGTTGTGTACTGTACATTTTCGTGACTTTCTTTACCAAAGCTCAGTTTGACGTGATTTTAAATTGGCAGCTGGTATTTTCTGCAACTACATTGAGACGGACTCTTGGTAGAGTCCTTAACGCTTATTCTAGTTTCTCTTTTCATACTTACCTGGGTACACGGTTAAGTAGCTTCTCCCACACCGTCGGCTGCAAACATCATCTGAAACAGAAAAGAAAAATATTAAATAACACAATAATATAGAGTCACTCAAAAATTGATTTTGGGCTGTACAGGCTGTATTAACACCATCTGAAAAAGAGAAATATATAGGAGCTCATAATTAAGACAAAACCTTACAACTTATACAAACTTTTATTTTATTAATTTATAACTCTACACCATCAATATAATCATATTCATCATTCCCTTGAAGACCTCACAATGCCGCTTGGGCGCACACCCGTTAAAACGCTCAACGTCACCGTTGACCTAGACCGAAAGTCGCCTCCTCCGACGCATGAGGCAGGACCATCACAGGCAGGAACATCCGTAGCAATGACAACGTCAAAAGTTAGGCGAAGCATAGGAGAGTGGGAAACCGGAAAAGCTGCAGCTGTCCCGGCATCCAAATCTCCTGAAGCAAAGCAAAAGACGGCAAACTCTAAGCCAAAGCCAAAGGCGGGGCTCTCCTATGACATCAAAGTGGGAGCTCAAAAAGGCTCATCGGAAGATGTGGAAAGCTCGCCATCCGGGAGGGCCAAATACGCAGATAGGCTTGCGGAGGCAAAAGCGTGCGTCTCAAAAGCAAAAATCAATCTTGGGAATGCTAGAAACCTCAAGACGGAAATCAAAACCGAGGTTACAATTGCGATTGACAGACTCTTCCAGCTTGTGAAAGAGGTTGAAAGCGTTAAAGGAAAAGGAAAGAAGGAGGTGACTAAAGAACCAGAGGAGGAAAAAGACAAGGAAAAGAAAGGATTAGAAGAATCCATGCTTTTAGAAAAAATGGAGAAACATGCCCAACTCATAGAGGAAAGCAACGCAAAAATGGAAAAACTAAAAGAAGTTATCGAAAAGCACCAGGAAGCTCAGGAGCGGTTAACCTACGCTAGCGTTGTGGCGACGTCTGCTAAGAGAGAGTCTCTGGAGCAGACGGCGCTGCACTCAGTGGTGGTTACCGCGAAGAACGAGACCGAAACTGGTGAAGAGGTGCTAAACAGGATAAGGAAAGTGATAAACGCCAAGGAAGGAGGAGTTGAAATAGAAAGGATTAGAAAGGCAAAAGATAGGAAGATTATAGTAGGATGTAAAACGGAGAAAGAAAGGGATATACTCAAGGAAAAACTAAAGAGGGCAGAAGACCACCTGAACGTCCAGGAGGTCAAAAATAAAGACCCGCTGGTAGTTCTCAGGAACGTCTTCCAGTTCAATACAGATGAAGATGTTCTTAATGCCCTGAGAAACCAGAACAAAAACATCCTCAAAGACCTGGGTGAGAAAGAACAAAGAATGCAGATCCTCTACAAAAGGCGGACCAGAAACCCACATACGCATCATATCATCGTGAGGGTCTCTCCTAGGATCTGGCGGCGACTGATCGATGCAGAGACGGTGCAAATAGACCTCCAGAGGGTGAGAGCAGAGGATCAATCACCATTGGTCCAGTGCTCTCGCTGTCTGGGGTATGGTCACGGTAAACGTTTTTGCACCGATCAAATTGAGAAGTGCAGTCATTGCGGGGGACCCCACATGCGGGCAGAGTGCGCAAACTGGCTCGCGGGCGAGAACCCCTCCTGCTGTAACTGTGTGCATGCTAAATTAGACAAGGCCGACCACAGTGCTTTTAGCCAGGACTGCCCAGTTCGACGGAAGTGGGAGACACTAGCCCGGGCCACGGTGGCCTATTGCTAAAGTGGTCCGGGGCGTCCAATCTTCTCCAGCTGGGCAAACATCAACACCAACCAGCGCGAGGCAGTACCTAGTTGCCCAAGCAAACTTGCAGCGCAAGGCACTCGCTACCCATGAGATAATGCTTGAGGCAACAGAAAAGAGGATAGCTCTCGCGCTGCTTCAGGAGCCCTACGTAGGGGGGATTGGTAGAATGAAGGACTACAAGGGAGCGAGGATTTTCCAGTGCACGAATCCCGGTGACGCAGTCGTCAAATCAGCCATTGCCGTATTTGACGACGACATCGATGTCATTCAACGCCCGGATCTGACTACTACGAATATTGTAGTAGTCAAACTGAGAACCAGTGCCTGGGAAATTGTAGTCGCTTCGTTCTACTTTGAACCTGACCAGGCAATCGAGCCATATTTAGATCAGCTAAAAGAGATAAGGCTAAAAGCAGGGAACAACAAGGTAATAATAGGAGGGGACTCGAACGCAAAAAGCACTTGGTGGGGAAGTCTGAAGGTTGACAGTAGAGGAGAGGAGTTGGCAGGAGTGCTTGAAGAGATGGATATGCAGGTACTTAACATAGGAGATACCCCTACCTTTGACACAGTACGAGGTAATAAGACATTCTCCAGCTTTGTCGACATTACAGCCTGCTCAGCGGATGCGCTACTTCTGGTGGAAGACTGGAGGGTAGACGACAGCATGACGAGTTCAGACCACAACACGGTAATGTTTAAAGTGAGGCTAGTAAAATCAAAGGGAATAAGCATTAGTAGAACGACAAGAAAGTATAATAGTAAGAAAGCAAACTGGTGCCAATTTCATGAGAAACTGGCCCAGCTTCTAGCAGAAAAGAACATAAATATAACAAACATTGAAAACATAGATACCAAAGCTAAATTAGAATACACAGTAGAAACATATATTAATATAATAACAAAAACATGCAATAGTACAATACCAAAAAAGAAAACAGAAAACAAACTTACCTTGCCGTGGATGACGGATGAACTCGCCGTGCTGAAGAAGGAAGTCATCACCAGGAAACGCAGGATCCGATGCGCAGCGCCAGTCCGAAGATCGTTGGTTGTAGAAGAATACCTGAAAGCGAAAGAGAAGTATGAGTTGGAAGCAAGAAACGCGCAAACATCAAGCTGGAAGGAGTTCTGTGGGAAACAGGATAGGGAAGGCATGTGGGAATCAATTTATAGGGTTATAGGTAGGACAACGAAGAGACATGAGGATATACCACTCGTTAGGGAGGGAGTACTATTAGGGGCTAGGGAGTCCGCAGAACTACTGGCAAACACCTTTTATCCAGATGATAAGAAAGGTGAAGATAATGAAGAACACAAGCGAATCAGGGAAGAGGCTGAAAACGTAAATGGCCCGGGTGATGATAGTAATCATGATCCACCATTTACTTCCGAAGAGCTAAAATTCGCAGTGAGCACGTTCAACCCTAAGAAAGCTCCAGGGATCGATGGTCTGACGTCGGATATTTGTAGGCAGGCAATAAGCCAGGACTCTGGACTTTTCCTGTCACTGGCTAACAAATGTCTGGAATTAGGACATTTTCCTAAAATATGGAAGGAGGCAACCGTAGTAGTATTAAGGAAACCCGGTAAAGAAAACTACACGGAAGCCAAGTCCTACCGACCAATAGGTTTGCTGCCAGTGATGGGAAAGATCCTAGAGAAGATGATGGTAAACCGGATCAAGTGGCACATTCTTCCACGGATGAGTACTCGCCAGTATGGTTTTATGCCCCAAAGAAGCACCGAAGACTCCCTCTATGACTTAATACAACACATACGCGGAAAACTGAAACAGAAAAAACTTATCACCATGATATCTTTAGACATAGAGGGAGCCTTCGATAGCGCCTGGTGGCCTGCGATCAGAACCAGACTGGCTGAGGAAAGGTGTCCGATTAACATCAGGAGAGTGGTGGACAGTTACCTCAGTAACCGATCAGTAAGAGTGCGCTACGCAGGTGAAGAGGTAACAAAGTCCACGACAAAAGGATGTGTGCAGGGTTCAATAGGCGGGCCAATCTTTTGGAACCTGCTACTTGATCCGCTTCTCCAGAAATTAGAAAAACGAGGCAACTACTGCCAAGCATTCGCGGACGACGTGGTCCTGGTTTTTGATGCGGACTCTGCGCTGGAGATTCAAAGACAAGCAAATGCCGCCCTCGCCTATGTCCGGGATTGGGGAATCAGAAACAAGCTGAGGTTTGCGCCACACAAGACGAATGCAATGGTGCTGACGCGTAAGCTTAAGTATGATACCCCAATCTTGAGCATGGGCGGGGTCGACATATGCATGTCGAAAGAATTTACAGTGCTTGGACTCACCATTGACAGTAAGCTCACTTTCAACAGCCACGTAGCGAAAACTTGCAAAAAGGCGTTGAATATTTATAAACAGCTGTCTAGGGCCGCTAAAATAAGTTGGGGCTTACATCCGGACGTCATACGATCGATCTATGTTGCTGTGGTTGAGCCAGTAATAATGTATGCTTCTGGTGCGTGGGCTTCGTCGGCTAAAAAACTAGGAGTGCAAAAGCTGCTAAATACGGTCCAAAGAGGATTCGCACAAAAGCTGTGCAAGTCCTACCGCACCACCTCTCTCAACTCGGCACTGTTGCTGGCTGGACTACTCCCCCTTGACCTCAGAATACACGAGGCAGCAGCCCTGTATGAGGTGAAGAGGGGGGTGGGCCTGCCAGCGACAGGAGACGGAGAGGTGGAGCGAATGACCAAATTCGCAGATATTCCCCACCCAGCGAAACATATAGAACTGCAGTTCGTATGCTTGGAGGACCGCGAAGACGTAGAAACCCACAATACGCAAGCAGTACGAATATACACCGACGGCAGTAAAATTGATGGCAAGGTTGGAGCCTCATTGTCTTTCTGGAGCAATGAGGTCGAAACCAAATGCCAAAAATTGAAGCTGTCGTCGTACTGTACGGTCTTCCAGGCGGAACTGTTGGCTATATGTGAATCCACCAGGGAAATCATTAGGCACCCAGAAGACAGTTTTGGAGTCTACAGTGACTCAAGGTCATCACTGGAAGCGGTCACAAACAACCGGTCTCTCCATCCCCTTGTCGTCGAAATCCGCCGTAATCTAGAAGAGTGCAAGCGTAGGAACAAGCACGTCGCACTCTTCTGGATTAAAGCGCACGCTGGGCTAGAGGGAAACGAGAGAGCCGATCATCTTGCAAAAGAGGCCGCCCAAAAGCTGAAGACGAAGCCACACTACGACTTGTGTCCTGTCTCATACGTCAAGCGACAGATCCGTTTGGGGTCGCTTGAGGTATGGAACAAGCGATACAATGATGGCGAAACCGCAGCAACCACAAAGCTCTTCTTCCCAGACGCAATAAAGGCCTACAGCATAGTCCGGCACGTAAAGCCGAACGGTGTTTTAACACAGGTTATGACGGGGCACGGTGGGTTTTCCGCATATTTGAACCGTTTCAAATGTAAGGAGAACCCATCGTGTATATGCGAGCCGGGTCAACCAGAAACTGTAGAGCACATCATAGCTGATTGTCCTGTCTTTGGTAAAGAAAGGTACGAAATGGAACATATCCTAGATTATAAAATAACGGTAGGAAATATTTGGAAAATAGTAGATAATAAGTACATCAGAGATAAGTTTTTTGAATATTGTAACATTATAGCAAATAAAGTGATAAAAAGAAATAGATAGATAAGTTAAGTTAAGATATATATTGTCGACATATATATTAGTAACTTAGTTTTAAAAACGATGCCTAATTATAAGAAAATAAGCAGACGTAATATTAAGAAAACAATGTAACATAGAAATAAAAGAAAACCCTCCCGAATTATATTATCCCCATGTAAATATAAATAAAAAGATAGATAGATAGAAAGATCGACCTCTAGACGGGCATCCCCACCCGTAACTAGTAAACAAGAAGATGAATGAATGGTATAAGCGTGAAAGTGCGAGAAGAATAAATGCGAGAACTGGTATGTAAAAGGCTCAAGATAAGGACTCCGATCAAGTTGGAGGTAAAAGCTGTTAGGAAAAAAAAAAAAAAAAAAAAAAAAAAAAAAAAAAAAAAAAAAACCTAACCTAACCTAACCTAACCTAACCTAACCTAACCTAACCTAACCTAACCTAACCTAACCTAACCTAACCTAACCTAACCTAACCTAACCTAACCTAACCTAACCTAACCTAACCTAACCTAACCTAACCTAACCTAACCTAACCTAACCTAACCTAACCTAACCTAACCTAACCTAACCTAACCTAACCTAACCTAACCTAACCTAACCTAACCTAACCTAACCTAACCTAACCTAACCTAACCTAACCTAACCAACTGGACTCTGTTCGAGGAGGAGCTCGAGCGGGAGATCTCGCGCGCCGAGCTGAGCGCCGCCGTGGGCGCGCTGGACGGGGAGGCGGCCGACAGAGCCGCCGACCTGTACACCGGGTGCGTGCTCGCGGCCTGCGAGAGGGCCATCCCTCGCATCCCGCCCAAGAGACTCCGCAGGGCCTGCCGCTGGTGGACGCCCGAGCTGGCCGGACTGAAGGCCGAGATGGTGCGCCGCAGGAGGAAGATCGCGAAGGCGAACCCTGCCAGGAGGCGGTACGTGGTCGACCGGTACCTGGAGGCTAGGACCGAGTACAGGGCCGCGATAGAGTCGGCCATGACCGCCAGCTGGAAGGAGTTCTGCACGGGCGAGACGGTGGAGGGAATATGGCGGAGGTCGTACCGCATTATGAAGGCGTGCGGAGCGCGGGCGCGCTCGGAGGATGCGCTGATGGCGGCGGCGGACGGGAGCGCGCTGGACGAGGCGCAGTCGGCGGCGCTGCTGGCCGACACCTTCTACCGCTGCGACGACCCGCGGCGGGACACGCCGCAGCACGACGCGCGCCGCGCCGCCGTGCGCGCCTGGGCCGCGGAGCTCGCGGAGACGGACACGCCTCACGTCGCCTTCACTGAAACGGAGCTGGAGACGGTACTGCGAACGATGAGCCCTAAGAGAGCGCCCGGGGGCGACGGGCTCACGCTGGACATCTGCCTCAGGGCCTACAGATGCGACAAGGCCCTGCTTGTGGGGCTGTATTCGCAGTGCCTTCGGCTAGGCTGTTTCCCTACATCGTGGAAGGTGGCGACCGTAAAGGTGATCCCCAAGCCGGGCAAAGATACTTACTCCACTCCCAAGTCGTACAGGCCGATCGGGCTTCTTCCCGTCTTCGGGAAGATGCTCGAGAAGCTGTTCGTGAACCGATTGCAGTGGCAGCTCGGCAAGGAGGGTCGCCTGGGCCCCTTCCAGTACGGGTTCACTCCGCAGCGAAGCGCAGAGGACGCCTTATTCGACGCCATGTCCGTTGTTCGCTCGAGCCTGGAACAAAAGAAGGTTATCGCGTTAGTCTCTCTAGATATTCAAGGCGCCTTCGACAATACCTGGTGGCCCGCTATTATAGAACAGCTAAGGGCTAACAATGTAGATACTGAGGTGGCGCGCCTCATTCTTAATTACCTATCAGACAGAAAAATAGTACTTAAATATGCTGGGCAAGTAGTACACAGAAACACCAGCATGGGTTGTATACAGGGGTCCACCTGCGGGCCGATCCTCTGGAACCTTCAGCTGGAGCCGGTGCTGGAGCAGACGCAGTACGGGGGCGTCAGGGTGCAGGCCTTCGCGGACGACCTCCTGATGATCGCCGCCGCAGCCGATGGAGTTGAGTTGGAGGGCATGGTCAACCGGGCGCTGGAGGTGATCACCCGGTGGGGAGAAGGCCTGAAATTAAAATTTGCTCCTGATAAAACGCAGGCACTGCTCATAACAAAGAAGCTCAGGTACCATACTCCCAGTATTATTATGGAGGGTGTCCCTATAGCCTATGGATCAGGTCTCAAAATATTAGGATTAACTATAGACCCCATTCTTAATTTCAGAATGCATCTAGAGACAGTTACCAATAAATCGATTGCATTTTATAAGGTAGTCTCTAGAGCGGCACGTGCACAATGGGGTCTCAATTCTGATATTTTGAGACTTATCTATATTGCTGTGGTGGAACCTACGGTCCTATATGCGGCCAGTAGTTGGGCGGATGTCTCCGATAGGGTTTTTGCACAAAAAATTCTAAACAGCCTCACTAGATCATTTGCAATCAAAATAAGCAAAGCTCACCGCACAACATCTTTGGTGTCTAGTGTCCTGCTGTCGAGACTGCTGCCTCTGCCCTTGAGGTTGAGGGAGAATGCACTTATCTACAGAGTAAAGAGAGGAGAGCCATTAACGGGTTTGCCGGGGCGTAGTATGGAGCTCAGGATAAGTCCATTCTCCTTACCCCACCCTGCGGAAAGAAAGTGCATAAGGTTTGGGCTTATCGAGTCTCAGGAGGTAGCATTGAGTCTAGGGAGCGATGAGCCCATCCTTTACACAGATGGCAGCAAGCTGGAGGGCAAGGTGGGCGGTGCTGTTACCATTTGGTCCGGGGGGCGTGAAGTCCGACACACTAGATTCCGGCTGGAAAGCTTCTGCAGTGTATTCCAGGCAGAGCTGTGTGCGATACTGAGAGCTCTCCAATTGGTTGAAAGCAGACGGGAGCCCACTTTCAGTATCGCCAGCGATTCTAGGTCCAGCCTCGAGGCAGTGAGCGACCCTAATTCGCTTCATCCATTGGTCGCTGCAATCAAGGAAAAAATGTTAATGCTTGCCCAGGATGGTAAAACTATTTCTTTGTACTGGGTTAAAGCCCATTGCGGTATTGAGGGCAATGAGAGGGCCGATGAGTTGGCGAAGCAAGCGGCCCTGAGAGATCGAAGACAGCCATTCTACGACAGGTTCCCTCTGTCCTATGCTAAGGGCTTGGCGAGGTCGAGCAGTATTGATGAGTGGCAACGGGTATATGATTCATCCCAGACAGGCAGTACAACAAAGTTATTTTTCAAGGACGTTTCATTGGCATATAGGACACTGACAAAAGTTAGCCTAGATAATTATTACTGTCAAATTCTTACCGGGCATGGCGGCTTTAATTCATATCTATTTAGGTTCGGCTTAACGCATTCTCCATTGTGCTCTTGCGGTAACGATACTGACCAATCTGTACAGCATCTTTTGTTGGAATGTGGCAGGTTTGGATTGTTAAGGCACGACTGCGAGAGTACAATGGATATCGATATTAATGTTGATAATTTAGAGGAAATAATTAGTGATAATAACTACAGACCTATCTTCCTGTCGTTTGCGAAGAATATTCTTCGCATAATCGGCAGAGAGAATGGGTCTTTTATTGAAAATAATTAGTACTTACGTATTTAATTTTGTTATTTCTGCTATCTGCAATAGTTCACTTTCATTTTAATTTTCATTAATTGTTTTGTTGTGATTCGACTTCGTTTGTTTGTTTTGATTTAGCACTGAGTCTTCTTCTTCTTTTTTATTTGGATGGAATCGTATTTGGTTGACTCCACATTGTGCTCTTGGTTGCAAACCGTCGACGTCGGTCGTCGGTCAGTCTAGTCTGCTGCCGTGGTTGGGTCGGGATTATAGGAAGGTATTTTTAAATTATAAATTTTCTCGTTTTAACTTCTTTTGTTTAAATTTATTTGTCTTAAGTTGCCTATTATCTAAATAGTTCCAGTTTTAGTTTACGGGCAAAAATTGTACTTGTGATTGAGGCCCGGCTGTTTATAATCTCTGGTTTATTTTGCTGTGGTCGGAACTTAGAAGTCTAAGAAATTCAATTAAAAAATTTATAATTTATTAAACTTTCCCTAAAACAAATTAACTTATTTTCTATTTTTATTTATTTAAACCTTCGTATTTTGTTAGTATGCTAATTTTGTTTATAAATGTGAGATTTTATTCCCTCTGACCACGGACGAAGGAAATCACCCTTGGTCGTTGCCTTTGACATGGGAGTTTGACTTTGACAGGGAAGTAGATTTCAGGGCTGACAGATGACGGAATCATAACTTCAATTCGTGTCTGCCCTGCCTTGTTTTGGTTGTTTACAGTTTATTGAGACAGTAAATTGGTGTAGATTTGATAATATCTACCAATATCTACTCAACACACTAATAGACACGGAATGCTGTATGTTTTTTAGGGTATAAATCTATCACATTGAGCCTGGATCATTTTTCGGTGAATTATTGATAGAATTATGGTAGTGTTTTGTGAGCCCGTGCGGTTAATTTAGTTTTACACTTCTACAGATTAAATAGAGTAGAATAGGTATGGACTGTTGTGTTCTAGCGT
The DNA here is from genome assembly GCA_955876795.1 of Eupithecia tripunctaria. Lineage (NCBI taxonomy): Eukaryota > Metazoa > Arthropoda > Insecta > Lepidoptera > Geometridae > Eupithecia > Eupithecia tripunctaria. Next base: position 41,225 of record OY041607.1, read on the forward strand.
TGTTGTGGCTGGCGTGGCGGAGTGGGGCTAGACGGCACTGGTATTGGTGTCGCACGTTGTATTGTATGATTGGATGAGGGGGTGTTCATAGGTATGTCTGTGCATATAATGTACATGTATTAAATATATGTATATGATATGCATGGGTGTATGCATGCTTGCACGCTCCCTCACTCCTGGGCTCGCTGGAGTGTGGCACTGGTGTTGATGTGGTTTGGCTCTGTTCCACTTCATCGGTTTAGGTAGCGTGGGAGCATAGCAGTCAGTCTTTGGTTTGTGTAGGTGTAGGATGGATTGAGTTGAGTTGCACGGGCTGCCCATGGAGTTTGGCACATTAAGAGGGAACTATTACAAACCGACACACTGGTGTCGGTTTTGTTGTTTTGTGATTTCTTACTTAAACTTTGGGATTTCTGATTTTTCTATGCTAGGTAGACCTAAAAGTTATGGTATTTTCTATATTTCTATACAGGTCCTAAAATACCTATATTAAAACGTTTTTCAAAATCGCAAAACTCTCTGAGTTGAGCAGTTGTGTGTTGAACAAAAATATGGTTTCTTTTTCTAAAATGTTATTTCAAAATACTTCTTAGTATGATTCAAACAGTTCATCCATTTGTATGAGAAATCGTTTAGAAGTCAAATTGATACCAGTTTAAAAGTGAAAAATTTTAATCATGGCCTAATTGGATGCCTGCTGAAATTAGGTAGACATTTCTAACTATACCTAAAATGTAATGCTAAGAATAGGGTTAAAGCTACTTTTAACTAAGTTAAGTTCTCTTGGATCTATCAATAAAATTTTAGAGCTGCTATCCTAATTTTAAGACCGTTAGTTTAATAGTTGAATTTTTCAAGCAACTAAAAGGTTACGCAAGGAATAAATATGATTATAGCCATTTTAACTAAATTGAGTTGTTTTAGGTCTGTCAGCTCAAATTTAAAGCTGTTATCCTAAATTTGAAACTGTCAGGAGGGTGTGCGTGATTGCCGCCACCGGCGCCGCGTCGAGGCACTTGGAGTTGTGCCTTAGCGGCTACTTGTGCCGCGCCGCGGCATCGGGGGTGTGCGTGGGTGCCGCCGCCGGCGCCGCGTCGAGGCACTTGGAGTTGTGCCTTAGCGGCTACTTGTGCCGCGCCGCGGCATCGGGGGTGTGCGTGGGTTCCGCCGCCGGCGCCGCGTCGAGGCACTTGGAGTTGTGCCTTAGCGGCTACTTGCGCCGCGCCGCGGCATTGGGGGTGTGCGTGATCGCCGCCACCGGCGCCGCGTCGAGGCGCTTGGAGTTGTGCCTTAGGGGCTACTTGTGCCGCGCCGCGGCATCGGGGGTGTACGTGAGCGCCGCCGCCGGCGCCGCGTCGAGGCACTTGGAGTTGTGCCTTAGCGGCTACTTGCGCTGCGCCGCGGCATTGGGGGTGTGCGTGGGCGCCGCCGCCGGCGCCGCGTCGCGGCGCTTAGGGTTGTGCCTTAGCGGCTACTTGTGCCGCGCCGCGGCATCGGGGGTGTGCGTGGGCGCCGCCGCCGGCGCTGCGTCGAGGCGCTTGGAATTGTGCCTTAGCGGATGCTTGAGTCGCGCCGCGGCACCGGGGGTGTGCCTGGACGCCGCCGCCGGCGCCGCGTCGAGGCGCTTAGGGTTTTGCCTTAACGGCTGCTTGTGTCGCGCCGCCGCGGCATCGGGGGTGTGCGTGGATGCCGCCGCCGGCGCCGCGTCGAGGCGCTTAGGGTTGTGCCTTAGCGGCTGCTTGTGTCGCGCCGCGGCATCGGGGGTGTGCGTGGATGCCGCCGCCGGCGCCGCGTTGAGGCGCTTAGGGCTGTGCCTTAGCTGCTGCTTGTGTCGCGCCGCGGCATCGAGGGTGTGCGTGGGCGCCACCGCCGGCGCCGCGTTTAGGCGCTTGGAGTATATTCCCTACTTTTTACTAGCTATATGTATTTTATTGGATTGTTCCATCTTATTTTTTATATATATCCTCTTTCCCCTCATGCTACAAATATAAATTAACTGAGGCCTGAAATCAAGAAACTACCTTAATAGCTGCATTCATAATTTATGAGGCTTAGTAATCACTTAGGTACATGCTTAATGTTAATTTAGAGATAAGTTTGTCGATTTTATTTTATTTTGAACATTACTATGTATTATAATTTAATGAATAATATTTATTAATTATTAATCGAATTTGTTACGCAAATTTTTGATTTGTTTATATATAAAGTAAAATACTTATTACAATGAATTTAGTAAAATATAATGAATTATTTATATAATTTGTATTTGTTATTTCTTTCATTGGTACTCCAAGGATTAAATTGATAATTCTACGGATGTATTTCTGAAAAAAATTGTATTAAATTTAACTTTAAAAATAATAATAATAATAATAACATTCTATTGTCTATGAATCAGATAATTATACTTAGTATATTACAATTAATTTCAGATTTATCAATTATATATTTCTATTATTTTGTTCTGTTAAATCGGTACTCTGAGAAATATACTTATTATTTCTACAGATGTATTGGTTAAAATTTGTATTCATTTATTATGTATTTACAGTGTTTCATTAAAAATAATTATATTAATAATTTATTGTTTACAATATGATTAAAAGGATATTTTAGAATAAGATAAACAATGGAAAAATTTGATCAAAAAAAAACAAAAAAAGAAAATGATGCCAAAGGGGGAAAAGAAAAAAAAAAAATATAGAACAAAAAAAAACAAATAATAATAATATTAATATAAAAAAAAAACAGGAAAAAAAATATATATATTAAGTAAACGTAATAGATGATAAGTAGTTATATTGCAGAAAAGAATAAATATTACTCAATAATGTATACAATATTGATTCTGTAAACTATGTAATTTAGGGGTGAATGGTTGTATGAATGAGTGTGTGATATTGTGTGAATGTCCTTAGTTTTTAAGAAATGTAGTAGGTACTATTGTTGTTATTTTTATTTTAATTACAGGTATAATTCAAAGTTCCATGTCTATAATGATGTTGCATTTGACAGCAACAGGTTATTACGGATTTTAAAAGTAACAGCAGGCTAGCGCACTCACTGATCCTTTGATCTGTTGAGTTTACTAGTCGGCAACATTATAAAAAAAAAAAAAAAAAAAAAAAACCTAACCTAACCTAACCTAACCTAACCTAACCTAACCTAACCTAACCTAACCTAACCTAACCTAACCTAACCTAACCTAACCTAACCTAACCTAACCTAACCTAACCTAACCTAACCTAACCTAACCTAACCTAACCTAACCTAACCTAACCTAACCTAACCTAACCTAACCTAACCTAACCTAACCTAACCTAACCTAACCTAACCTAACCTAACCTAACCTAACCTAACCTAACCTAACCTAACCTAACCTAACCTAACCTAACCTAACCTAACCTAACCTAACCTAACCTAACCTAACCTAACCTAACCTAACCTAACCTAACCTAACCTAACCTAACCTAACCTAACCTAACCTAACCTAACCTAACCTAACCTAACCTAACCTAACCTAACCTAACCTAACCTAACCTAACCTAACCTAACCTAACCTAACCTAACCTAACCTAACCTAACCTAACCTAACCTAACCTAACCTAACCTAACCTAACCTAACCTAACCTAACCTAACCTAACCTAACCTAACCTAACCTAACCTAACCTAACCTAACCTAACCTAACCTAACCTAACCTAACCTAACCTAACCTAACCTAACCTAACCTAACCTAACCTAACCTAACCTAACCTAACCTAACCTAACCTAACCTAACCTAACCTAACCTAACCTAACCTAACCTAACCTAACCTAGAAAGCTAGAAACCTAGAAACCTTTAAAGAATTTCAAACGTTACTTCATTTCTTATATTATCAGTTATCACCACCCTTTTTTCCAGAATTTTCCCGAGCCAGGGGTGAGCAGGAAAAAATTTTTTGTGTTTATTTGCGGTTGTTGGTTTTTCATCCCTTAACTTTAGAGAGCACCCCCCAAAAATTTTTAAGGTAAAAAATTTCTTCCAAATTCAAATTAGGTTACAACAACTCATCCTTTAACTCCCTTAATTATTCCAGATTTTTCAGCCACATAAATTTATTTAATATCGATTTTACAAAAAGTACCTTACCTCTCGACCAACCGCAAATAAACTTGTTTTCCATTTTGGGGCGAAACTAGGGGTGCTAGACCAAATTTGACGTTTTTATCCTGGTCCCCCCCCCCAAACCCCCCCCCACGGTATCCAGAAGCCGGATACCCTCGGGCCCTCCCCTAATCATTTGGACCTAGTTTCAACCCCCTACCCCCAAAAACGACTTTGGACTTAGAAAATTTTTCGAAAACACAAATTAAAAATCTCTTTTAAAAATAAAAATTTTGCAGCTTACCTGTAGTTTATAATAAGATTTAGGCATATTGTTTTACAGAAGTCGTTTTTGGGAAGTTTTTAGGGGTTGAAACCCTTAAATTTGTTAGCTTCGGCTCAACTTAGAAATTTAATATCTACGAAACTAAAAGTCCTACAGAAGTGCGGTTTTTTGCATACTATAGGGCTTTGGATCGTTGAATTTTTGAGTAGAGTCAGAAGACTCTACATAGAGTTGAAAAATTTTTTTTTTTTTTTTTTTTTTTTTGTCTCAAAATCTTCTATTTTGCCAATTGATAGAAACAAATAAACCCAGTGCATTCTTTTTATAGCGACTTCGGTAGAGTCAGCTCTACCCAGTTTGGGCTCAAATTAGGAAATTGATATCTCTGAATTCAAAGGTCCTACAGAAGCGTGGTATTTTGCACACTGTAGGACTTGGCTCAGACAATCTTAAAGTAGAGTCTGAAGACTCTACATAGAGTTAAAATTTTGTTTCGTTTTACAATTTATACTTAAGTTAATTTAATGGTAAAATTTGTTTTTACGTTTTTCATCTCACCCTAGGCTTGGATAACTCTTGCCGGCCTCTCTACAGCCCCAAGAGTTTTCTTTGTCCTCGCTACAGTCACGACTGCTGCCTTTCTGGACATTTGTCGGTTTTTCAGTTTTGGGGATTGTGCGGCTTCATACCTTTTATCCTATTTTGTTCTCGAACAACGCAGCTCTCCATCTTTTGCGTCGGTATTGCTGGTTGGAGCTCTAAACCCTGGTGCACAAACATTAGTTAACCTAAGAACCAAAAGTACGACTTACCAGACCGAAGATCTCTACCCGCCGACTCTCCGCGCGCGTTGACTGACGGGACCTGGAGACGCCATCTGAAAACTGAAAACAATAAGTGTAGGAAATAGCTATAGCTGACTTAAGATATTTTATAACTTATACAAACCTTACTTAACTGACATATTTACTGATCTTGTGACTTCACAATTTGGAACTCTTTAATTCCTTAATATTGTGTTTTTACGCGAGACATCCCCCGCAGAAATGGGCTTCGGCATCCGCACTCCGGCCAAAAGGACGAGCGTCCCTCGTGACACGGAACACCTAAAACCTCCAGTCCAGACAGAGAAGGCAGGACCTTCTAGGACACCGGAGGCGACACCAAACCCTAATGTGAGACGCAGCATTGGTGAGTGGGAGGCTGGTAAAGCGGAATCAAAGACCAAACCTCCAACCCCTCTTATGAAAACTCAGGGATCCGAGCCCCAAATTCCCAAAACAACAGCCCTGACGGTGACACAAAAACTGTCAACTAGGGCAGCGACTAGCTCACCGTCTAAATATATTGACCGACTGACGGAGGCTAGAGCGTGTGTGGTCAAAGCAAAGGGCAGCCTAGACAAATCAAGAAACACAAAAACTGAAATAAAAACCGAGGTGTTTCAAGCGATCGATAGGCTGTACCAGCTTGTAAAAGAGACTGACAGTATAAAGGGGCAGGATAAAGTTCAGAGAAAAACCAGAGAAGAGACAAAAGAACCACAAGAAGGAGGAAAGATAGTAGAAAGCGAACTGATTAAAAAATTGGAAGAACATGCGAAGCTATTAGAAGAAAATAGCACTAAGATGGAGAGACTAAAAGAAACGATACAAAATAACCAAGAACTACAGGAGAGAATGACATACGCGAATGCTGCGGGTGGTCAGCCCAGGAGGCAACTTCCTGGAAAAACCGCACTGCACTCCGTAGTAATCTCCTCCAAGGACGAAAGTGAAACGGGGGAAGAGGTTCTTAGCCGGATAAGGGAAGCAGTGAACGCGAGGGAAGGTGGAATTCAGGTGGATAGGGTAAGGAAAGCAAAGGATAGGAAAGTTATTGTGGGTTGTAGAACTGAGGAAGAGAGACAGAAAGTCAAGGAGAGGCTCAAGAAAGCAGAATCGCACCTCAACGTTCAGGACGTCAAAAATAAGGACCCTCTTCTAATCCTTAAGGATGTCCTGCAATATAACAAGGACGAAGACGTCCTTGACGCCTTAAAAGTTCAGAATGGGAGCATGTTTCACGATCTCAAGAACGAAGACTATAGAGTAGAGGTGCGCTATAGGAAAAAGACGAGGAACCCACACACGTGCCATATCGTCCTTAGAGTGTCTCCTGGAATGTGGAATCACATGATGAATGCAGGTGAAGTGCGCATTGACCTGCAAAGGATAAAGGTTGCTGACCAGTCTCCACTAGTGCAATGTTCACTGTGCTTAGGGTACGGTCACGGCAGGCGCTTCTGTAAAGAGACAGTGGAAAAATGCAGCCACTGCGGGGGCCCACACATGAAGGCCGACTGTGCGGACTGGCTTGCTGGAGCAGCTCCCTCCTGCTGTAACTGCAAGCACGCTAATCTTGATGCACAAGAACACAACGCATTCAGCCAGGAGTGCGCAGTAAGGAGGAGGTGGGACGCGCTAGCACGGGCAACCGTTGCTTATTGTTAAAAAAGATACAGGCTGCAACAAAACAACTGGCAGAGGCACCCCAGCCACTGAGAAACATTGCTTGGTGATCCAAGCTAACCTCCAGAGGAAGGAACTTGCAACCAACGAACTCATGCTTGAAGCTGGTACAAGAAAGGCAGCTCTTGCGCTGCTCCAGGAACCGTACGTGGGCGGAGCAAAGATGATGAAGTCCTACAAAGGAGCTAGAATCTTCCAGAGTGCTAACCAAGGAGACACTCCTGTCAAAGCGGCAATAGCTGTCTTCGATAACGACTTGGACGTCATACAATGTCCAAAACTCACCACAAACAACATCGTGGTGGTGAGGATTCAAACAAGCACCTGGAAGATCACAGTAGTCTCCTTTTACTTCGAACCAGACCAGCCCATAGGGCCGTACCTGGAGCAGCTCAAGAAAATAGAAGAGGAATCTGGACGCGGGAGAATTCTGATAGGAGGTGACTCAAACGCAAAGAGTACGTGGTGGGGTAGCCAAACTGTGGACCACAGGGGCGAAGACATGTCCGGCGCACTTGAAGAAATGCGTCTGCAGGTACTCAATGAAGGAGATACCCCTACCTTCGACACCATCAGGGGCGGGAAGACTTACGCTAGCCACATCGACATTACAGCATGCTCACAAGACATGCTGGACCTGGTAGAGGACTGGGAGGTAAAGGACAACATCACAAGCTCTGACCACAACGGCATAACTTTCAAAATTAGATTCAAAAAAGCATTAGGTACAAATATTAAGAGAACTACCAGGAAATATAACACTAAAAAAGCAAATTGGAGCCAGTTTCATGAGAAACTGGCCGAATTAACAATAGATAATAACTTAAACAAAACAGAAATAGAAAAAATTAATAAAAAAGTAGATATAGATAAAAAAGTAGAGATATATACAAACATAATAACACAAACATGCACACAAACCATACCAAAGAAGAGTACAAATGAAAGACTTACCTTGCCGTGGTGGTCCGAAGAAATCGCGAAGCTGAAGAGAGAAGTTGTTACCAGAAAACGCAGAGTTCGATGTGCAGCGCCAGTCCGAAGAGCAAAAGTCGTCGAGGAGTACCTGCAGGCAAAAGAGAGATATGAGAGTGAAGCGAAGAAAGCACAGATTGCTAGTTGGAAGGAGTTCTGCGGAAAGCAAGACAAGGAAGGCCTATGGGAGGGGATTTATAGAGTCATAGGACGCACTACAAAACGTCAAGAAGACTTACCGCTGGTCAGAGCAGGAGCCGAGATCAATCCGAAGGATTCTGCGAAGCTGCTGGCAGAAACCTTTTACCCGGAGGATTTAGAGGAGGACGATAACGAAGACCATCGAAGAACTAGAGAACTGGCAGCCCGCGTAAACGACCGAGGCCATGATGAAAAACATGATCCGGCGTTTACAATGGAAGAGCTTAGATTCACTTTGGATACTTTCAACCCGAAAAAAGCGCCAGGAGCTGACGGTTTCACAGCCGACATATGTAAGCACGCCATCCTTCAAGAACCGGAGCTGTTTCTATCAGTAATAAACAAGTGCCTGGAGCTCGAACACTTCCCCACGATATGGAAAATAGCAACGGTTGTAGCGCTACGAAAACCAGGCAAAGAGGACTATACAACACCGAAATCCTATAGACCGATAGGCCTGCTTCCTGTTTTGGGGAAGGTTTATGAGAAAATGCTTGTTGGACGGATTAAATGGCATCTTATCCCCCAAATGAGTACTCGCCAGTATGGTTTCATGCCCAGAAGAAGTACGGAAGACTCCCTCTATGACCTCGTAAATTACATCCGAACCAAACTAGACCAGAAGAAACTAACTACGCTGGTATCCTTGGACATAGAGGGAGCTTTCGACAGTGCATGGTGGCCAGCAATCCGAATCAGACTGGCTGAGGAAAAGTGTCCGACAAACCTACGGAGAGTTCTCGACAGCTACCTCGAGGATAGAAGAGTAAGAGTTCGTTACGCTGGAGAGGAGCATGACAAGAATACAAACAAGGGGTGCGTCCAAGGCTCGATCGGAGGTCCGATTCTATGGAACCTTCTCCTGGACCCACTCCTTAAGGGATTGGAACGGCGTGGAGACTATTGTCAGGCTTTTGCGGACGACGTAGTGTTAGTCTTCGACGGAGACACGGCGCTGGAAGTACAACGACGTGCAAACGACGCTCTCGCGTATGTTCAGGAGTGGGGTGTCAAGAATAAGTTAAAATTTGCACCGCATAAAACAAACGCGATGGTTGTTACGCGCAAATTAAAATACGACACACCACTGCTGAGCATGGGCGGGGTCGACATTTGCATGTCACGACAGGTAAAAATATTAGGGCTGACCATAGACGACAAGTTAACCTTTAACAACCACGTAACAAACGTATGCAAGAAAGCCCTAAATATTTCCAAACAACTTTCCAGAGCCGCTAAAATCAGTTGGGGTCTCCACCCTGAGGTCATAAGAGTCATCTATACTGCGACAGTAGAACCCGTGATTTTATATGCGGCCGGCGCATGGGGGTCCGCTGCTAAAAAGCTGGGAGTTCAAAAACAGCTCTCTGTGGTCCAGCGTGGCTTTGCTCAAAAGCTCTGTAGAGCATACCGCACCGCCTCTCTGAACTCAGCACTGGTCCTGTCTGGTATACTCCCACTTGACCTTCGCATACAGGAGGCACAAACCCTGTATGAGGCCAGGAGGGGGGTGCCCCGGACAGTACAAGGAGATAGAGAGGTCGAACAGATGGTGCCGTACAATGAGACGTGGCATCCAGCAGAGTACAAACATCTGAAGTTCGAAAGTCTGGTAGACCAACAGCAAGTGGACAACCACAGTGACCAAGCAGTTAAAATCTTCACAGATGGCAGTAAGATTGAGGGAAAAGTCGGAGCGGCACTTTCTTTCTGGAAAGGTGGCGCCGAGACCAAATCCCTCAAACTCAAACTGTCATCATACTGCACAGTCTACCAGGCTGAACTCTTAGCTATCTGCAGGGCCACAAAGGAAGCTGCGAATAGCAGAGAGTCAAGCTTTGGCATCTACAGTGACTCTAGGTCAGCTTTAGAGACTGTGATTAACCAGAGCTCCCTCCATCCCCTAGCCGTACAAGCCCGAGACCACTTGAGAACTGGCAAACTCCAAAACAAAACCGTGTCTCTGTTTTGGATAAAAGCACATGCAGGATTGGAGGGTAATGAACGAGCCGACGAGCTTGCAAAAGAAGCAGCCCTTAACACCAAAAAGAAACCCGACTATGACTGGTGTCCGGTTTCATTCATCAAACGACAGACCCGTTTGGAGTCGCTTGATGAATGGAACCAGAGATACAAATCAGGAGAAACCGCCGCAATCACTAAAATTTTCTTTCCGGATGCCATAAGTGCTTATAGAGTGGTTCGAAAATTTGAACCAACCTGTGTGATGACTCAACTAATGACGGGGCACGGTGGGTTTTCCGAATACCTGAATCGCTTCAAGTGTAAGGAAGACCCATCGTGCATATGTGAGCCAGGAGTAGATGAGACAGCAATTCACGTCCTACTAGAATGCCCAGCGAATTCCCTTAAAAGGTATGAAGTCGAGCAGGTACTTAACTGTGACTTAACGGTAGCAAATTTAAACACGATAATGACTGACAGTGAATTAAGAGGGATTTTTATAAAATACTGTACTGAAATAGTAGAACAAGTAAACAAAAGAAATAAGTAGATATAAGAAAAATATGATAATTGTATATTTTTGAATATATAACTCATACATATATGTAAACCAGATATAAAATAATATTATCATAAGTAAGATATAAGATACAGTATACTATAACGTTGAGATGTATATAATGAATAAGATATGATAAGACATAAGATAAAAGGAAACTATTATTTAGAAATATGTAGTATTAGCAAACATTCTGTAACTTTTCATCCTACGGGATCTTGTTGTTATAAATAAATGAAAAACCTGTCCCTAATTCCCTAAAAATAAAGAAAGTCCCATGATCACGTCAGGGGTAGATTTAAGATAGCTCGCGGGCCGGGCCATCGCGCCCGGACAGGAAAAAAAAAAAAAAAAAAAAAAAAACCTAACCTAACCTAACCTAACCTAACCTAACCTAACCTAACCTAACCTAACCTAACCCAACCCAACCCAACCCAACCTAACCAGTCTGCAGCTAGCCACTCCCGAGAGCGGCAGGGCAAGCAAGTTCCGCAACTTGCTTAACTTGCTCCAACCCACTTTTTAAAGCAAGTAAAGCAATTTAACTTCCCAATTTTTCCAAAAGTGCAAGTTTCCTTTCCGAAAGTGCAAGTTCTCTTGCCAAAACTGCAACTTCAGTTGCCGAAGTGGAAAAAAGTGCAAGTTTACTTTCCAGAACTGCAACTTCAGTTGCCGAAGTGGAAAAAAGTGCAAGTTTCCTTTCCGAACGTGCAAGTTCTCTTGCCAAAACTGCAACTTCAGTTGCCGAGGTGGAAAAAAGTGCAAGTTTACTTTCTAGACTTGCAACTTCGGTTGCCGAAGTGGAGAAAAGTGCAAGTTTCCTTTCCGAACGTGCAAGTTCCCTTGTCAAAACTGCAACTTTAGTTGCCGAAGTGGAAAAAAGTGCAAGTTTACTTTCCAGAACTGCAACTTCAGTTGCCGAAGTGGAAAAAAGTGCAAGTTCTCTCGCCAAAAGCGCAACTTCAGTTGCCAAAGTGGACAAACGTGCAAGTTTGGCAAAATAGCAACTTAACTTGCTTTACTGGACAAAGTGCAAGTCCGGCAAATCTGCAACTTTACTTGCCAAAGTAGCAATCCATCTTGCTTTAGCAATTCAACTTGCCAAACTTGCCACAAGCAAATTTTTGCAATTTTTTTTTTTTGAGATTTTTGTACTACGCTGTTACCTTTGACTCTGCAAATATGCCTCTCGTACGATCGCCAACGATTGGACGACCCCCACCGCCCTCTCAAGTTTCTCCAGAAAGGACATCACGGGATTCTGTTCTCCAACCCAATTTGGAACTCCCGAGCCAGGAACCACCATCAACACCTTCCTTTTCACAGGATAACCAGCAAAATTCATGCAATCTCAGCACTCAGCCGTTCTTTACTCGAACCATAGACCAGCTGGCTACATTGCACAACAATCCCAACAACAACAGCATTGCTTTTTCTGATCATGTCACCAACCAAGCTGTAAAAATCAAGGCTCTACTGAAAGAGGGAAAGAGTCTCACCAAGATTAACAAAGAAAACATAGTCAAGACATGTGAAGATCTAATCTCCTCGGCACACATGTTCTCCAATCATCACCAAGAGCGCGTCGCAGTTGAGCCCCCCCATGAGCTTGCCAAACAGGATGAACTGGACTCATTGAAGCATATATTAGAGACCGAGCTCAAGGACATTAAGAAGCTCGTCAGCAAAAGTGTATCCATCCTTAACACATTAAACCCCACTCAGCCTTCTAGACCTCAACCTCAATCGGAACGTTATCTGGTGAGCCACGTCACTACAGAACATAAGAAGAGCCCAGCCTACAGACCAGCCATCATCATCACCCCAAAGGGCGGAGCCGCAAGGACCAAACAAGATACAATCGATGCGTTCAGGAAAAGCATCAGCTTCAGGAGCTCATCATTTGCACCTGCACGGGTGCAAGCAGTCTCAAACGGAAAGCTCCGAGTTGAATTTGACAGCCAGGACCAATGCGAAGACACCATGAAGCGCTTATCCGAGCCGTCATCTCATGTAAGTGCTGAACCCGCCCGTAAGCTATGTCCAATGATCATCCTTAAAGGTATATCTAGGGATGTTCCTCCTGAGGATATTCCCTCAATTCTTAAGGAACAAAACTACCCACTTACTGAACTCATGGGCAGCCCCGATGATCTGCGACTTCGCTTTAAAAGGGATAACCGCAACCCATCTCTTTACAATGCAGTATTCGTGGCTCGCCCCTACCTATACCGTGCAATGCTGGATATGGTCCGAGTCTGTCTAGACCATCAACGCGTTCGCGTGGAGGACTTCTCTCCCTTTATTCAGTGCCATAAGTGCTATCAATTTGGCCACATGCGTGGTAAATGCAGCTCGACCACAAAGCCTTGTGCGCACTGCGCTGGGGTGGACCATGACATCGACCAATGCCCACTTAAAACGAAGCCCTTTACAGCTAAATGCATTAACTGCGTCACACATAACAGTAAATTTAATGACAAATCAGACACCAGACACCGCGCAAACTCCGATCTATGCCCCAGGCTACGTGCCATGCGAAACAAAATTATGAATAGGGTAGACTATGGATACTAAGAATCAGCTTAACATAATTCAGTGCAACATTGACCGATCGCGTAATTGCCAACATGAGTTCTTAAACTCTTTTTCTTCTAGTAAACACCAGATTGCTTTGATTTCAGAGCCATACACTGGTTCTGGAAACGAAGTTAAACAAATAAAAGGCATAAATATATATCAGTTTCCAAACAATAACGGCCGAATCAAGGCTTGTATTTTCGTAAAGCCTGGCTTCGCATCCGTCTTAGGTCTAACCCAATTTTCAACACCTAACCTGTCAGTCATACAATTAAAGACAGGATCTCACGACCTCCTCATTTCGTCCGTATACATTGAACCAGCTGAAGATGTATCCAACACAATGGAACGATTAGACTTCTTCCTAAAATCATCTAGTGGAATGCAGTGCATTGTGGGGGGCGATTTCAATGGATGGCACAGCGTATGGGGTAGCACGAACATCAATGCCCGTGGTAGGAAAATACTAGAAATTGCCCATGGAAATGACTTATATGTTTGCAATCTAGGAACCACCCCTACATTTGAAACCGTTACACATGGTCGCCAGCGAAGCTCAATCATTGATCTTACTTTAGTATCCGGTTCAATCCTGCATAAGATATCAGGCTGGAGGGTGAATTTGGAATTTTGCAAATCCTCCCAGCATAATGCCATAGACTTCACACTTAATGTCCATCTCAGTAGGTCCTCGCACCAGGACAGCTTCTCTACCTTTCGATATCAGACCAATAAAGCTTGCTGGCCCAATTTCAAAGACTCTCTTCACACGCGTATGTTGTCTTCAGATATTTTAGAGAGGGAGGTCTCTCACCTGGATGCCTTGGGGTTGGACACTATCATCGACGATATCACAGGCATCATACACCTCGCTTGTGAAAGTTCCATGCGTACCAGAGGCAGCAACAGTCCAAGTAACGCTAGGAAACCACCTTGGTGGTCAGAAAAGCTGGACACGTTAAAGAAGGAAGTCATTGACATACACCATAGAATTCATAGAGCCAAGAAACATGGACTTCCATTAAGTGATTTGTTAGAGGATCAAAAATCTATAAAGGAATGTTATGCGAAAGAATTGCGAAACGAATCGACGGCAAATTTTCGTCAATTTTGTGAAATGCAAACAAAGGAAAATGTTTGGACATTGACCAATAGACTGCTGAAAGATACAAATCCTCAACGTCCACCCTCAACTCTAAAACTAGGGAACGATTACACCACAGGTGGACGAGAAACTGCTACAGCCTTGCTTAACCATTTTTACCCTGACGATTTACCAGACACAGAATCCCGACATCATTTCCTACGAGCCGTACATTCAATAGATTCCGAAGATGATCCACCTTTCACTGAGGATGAAGTACTGGAACATTTAAGGTACATGAACCCTAACAAGGCTCCAGGGCTTGATCATCTAACCTCAGATATATGTCATCAATTTACCCTGGCTTATCCAAAGCTGATTACGGATATCATGAACCGGTGCCTCGATCTGCAGTATTTCCCTAAGAAGTGGAAAATAGCTTACATCAAAATTATTCCGAAACCCGGTAAATCAGACTACAGCATCCTAGGATCATTCAGACCAATAGGACTATTACCGGTATTTGGAAAATTATTAGAAAAATTGTTTATCAAACGTGTCACGTACTTAGCAGCTAAAAATGGCCATAGCAATAATCGGCAATATGGATTCCGTGAGCAGACTAGCACTATTCAGGCGGTTGGCAACGCAATAGGTATTATTAAACAGGCTAAAGCAGATAAACAACTTGTCATCGCAGTATCATTAGACATTTCAGCAGCTTTCGACAACGCCTGGTGGCCCGCCCTCTTTCATAGACTTCGTCAAATGAAATGCCCTAAAAACATTTATGGTTTGATTGAAGATTACGTACGCGATCGATTTGTTAAGTTAGATCATGCAGGAGAACACGTCACTAAGCGCATGTCAAAGGGGTGCGTACAGGGTTCAGCATGTGGGCCTGTTCTCTGGAACGTGATCCTGGACGAACTACTTGGGATGCAGTTCCCTTCAGGATGCCACCTGCAAGCCTACGCAGACGACGTCCTTCTTATTGTCACTGCTAAGGACATAATAGGACTAAAATCTGCCGCTGAAATCACGCTCTCAAAAATTTATGAATGGGGAAAAAGCGTCAAGTTATCATTCGGACCCTCTAAAACTCAGATGATTGCCTTTACGCCTAAAGCAAAACAAATTACGATTTCCATGAATAGCCACGACCTCTCTTACGATAGAGAAATTAAGCTGCTAGGAATAATTCTGGATGAAAAACTTCTCTTTAGGGCTCATGTCAAGTACATCACTGACAAAGCCATGCGAATCTTTAATAAACTATGTATATATACCCGACCAACCTATGGAACTCACCCCGAAAATACTCAACTCATTTACCATCGAGTAGTTGAACCCATAGTCACTTATGGTGCTGCAATATGGGGGCATGTAGTGGAGAAGAAGTACGTGCAGAGGATTCTCCTCAGAATGCAGCGTGGATTTGCAATCAAAGCTATACGGGGATTTCGAACAATCTCGACCACAGCAGCTCTTGCCCTGGCCCGTTTCATGCCAATAGACCTGAAAATACGTGAAATTTGCGTCACCGAAACCAGCAAGTTATCAGGGATTACCAACCATCTTCCACATGACATCCAGCTCGAGAAACCAACACCTGTTCACGAGCTTCTTCACCCATCTAAACGAATTACATTTACCCCAACTCCCGATTACGCCACCTCAACACATCCCGATAACTCGACACTCATCTTCACTGATGGTAGTAAGCAAGAGGATGGCTCGGTTGGTGCGGCTTTCGTCTGTTTTGATCCTGGAGGAACCACACCCAAGGTCACACGCAAGTTTAAACTTCATAGCTGCTGCACTGTTTTCCAAGCGGAATTACTGGCGATCCTAGGCGCGTGCCAGTGGGCAGAACATCGCCGTTTACCATACACAGCAATATTCACTGACTCACTTTCCTCTATCAAAGCACTTGAAAATCGCAGTAACACTCACCCCATCGTAGCGCAAATTCATCACACAATACACAATATTTCTGTCAGACAGTCGCTGCATATAGGCATTTCTTGGGTAAAAGGCCACTCTGGCATTACCGGCAACGAGTTTGCAGATGCAGCAGCTAATGCTGCAACCAAACTTCGCGTAGCTTTCCAATATTCAAAATTCCCCATTTCCTTTATAAAATCAATCACCCGAAAAGAAAACTACAACATCTGGCAAGAAAGATACTCAAGCTCTTCAACTGGAGCACATACTAAACTTCTTCTCCCCACCTTACACGATATACAGGACTTAGCAACAGTATGTAAAACTAGTTTCAGCATGACGCAGATCCTTACGGGCCATGGGTTCCATAAACAATATCTTAAAAGATTTAAAATCACCGAGGATGATCATTGTCCATGTGACGGGACAACAGCACAGGACATTCGACATCTCTTAGAGAAGTGTCCGGTATTTGGTGTACAGAGATTTGCACATGAACAAATGTGTCGTAGATTTGATGTTTCCCCGTATATTTTAACCGACTTGATTAAACGGGAAACCTGCATAAATTCGTTTATTAAATTGACGGACAGTATTGTTAATAGACTTAAGTCACTTAATCAAACGTAAACGGTTACCATATGCTAAATTTTGAAATTTAGAATTTTGCTGTGTAAATTTTGAGCCCGTGCGGGCAAACTTGCCCGTGCAAGCAAACTTGCTCGTGCAAGCAAACTTGCCCGTGCAAGCAAACTTGCCCGTGCAAGCATACTTGCCCCCAAGAACGGGCGGGTATGCTTGCACAGGCCTAAAAATCCTCTTCGTAGAATTGATATCGTGACAGAGGGAATAATAATTATAAGTAATATTATATGGTGAATTTTGACTTGCATACTTGCCCGTTTTTGTTTTGTATAAGAGAAGTCTACTGAAAATAGAGAAATGCAAGAGTAATTGTCTAAAGATTTGTTTTATATGCATAGACATATACTGAATAAATGACGTAATTGTGTATTATATCGTATTAAGTTTAATGTAGTGATCTATTCCCTGAAAGACTTGGGTCTCAAGATCCGATATCGGGACAGGGAAAAGATCTATCATAATAATATTTATAGAAGTGTGCAGGCAAGCTTACCCGTTTTTGTTTTGTATAACAGAAGTCTACTGCAAATAAAGAAATGCAAGAGTAATTATCTTAAGATTTATTTTATATACTGAGATCTATCATAATAATATTTATAGAAATATGCAGGCAAGCTTGCCCGTGCAAGCAAACTTGCCCGTGCAAGCAAACTTGCCTGTGCAAGCAAACTTGCCCGTGCAGGCATGCTTGCCCCCAAAAATTACCAATCCTCTTCTTGGAATTGTATTGATATCGTGACAGAGGGAATAACAATTATAAGTAATGTATGGTGAATTTTGACTTGCATATGAGCACGTTTTATTTTGTTGTTTGTTTTTATAAGAGAACCTACAGGAGAGGAAAAAAAAAAAAAAAAAAAAAAAAAAAAAAAGAGTAATTCTCTAAAGATTTATTTTGTATACATGTAAATAAATGACGTATTGTGTTCTTTATCGTATAATAATCTTTATCGTATTATGTTTAATGTAGCGATCTATCCCCTGAAAGACTTGGATCTCAAGATCCGATATCGGGACAGGGAAAAGATCTATCATAATAATATTTATAGAAGTATGCTCCCGACAATTGAAATGTATCCATTCGCAGTCACATGTCGGGGCTACTGTGCTACAATAAGAAATAACGCTGTGTCAAACAAACTTACTCAATTGTGAAATGAATGATAAAATGGACGTAGTTTTGCAAACCAGAACCAACCCACAAAATTTGTGAAATGGACTTATATACACAGGCGGCATACAAATGATGTATTTCATAGGTGCAATAAAGATCCAGGCCGCTTAATGGCTTCTAAGTAGGGAAATAACACTGTCAACTTGGGTACCAACCACCAAATGTCATTTTTGCGAAAAACCAAAAAGAATTAAGCAGCTCAATTTGTAATGAAGAGCATATTTAAAACGTTTAAAAGATCCATGACACATGGCACCCAAAAATCTTTAATTTTTCATTATGCAAACCAGAACCATAACGCATGGTTTAAAAAAAGAGTTATTTTTATTAGCCTAATAGATCCATGACACATGGCACTTGTAAATCTTCACCTTTTTCATTTTGCAAACCGGAACCATAACGCGTGGTTCCATTTAACTTTTAAAAAATAGGTATTTCGCAAACATTTTAATGAACTAAACAGCTTGGGTTTCTGTGGTTACATAATCATTATTGATTTTATGGTTGGTTTTTATTTTATAGAACTTCTTTTGAATTAAAACGAAACCAAATGTTTTTTCCGACCACTCACAGATGTTAGTCTCGATGTATTTCATTTGTATTTTTTTATTAAAATGGCAACACTAATATTAAGCTGGTAATACTGATATTTGGAACGTTACTCATTTCACAGCTGTTTTATTTTCATTCTATGTGCGCGTGCGTTCCGTCTGTAGTAAATTTCAGTTAAAAATGTTTAGAAAAGCGAGTGCAAGGACGAGGGTCATGATAAATGCCTGCATAGATAAAAGTTTAGAGGATGAAGGTGACAACGCAGATGGTAAGTGATTTTGAAACTAATCTCACTAAATAACGTAACCTAACCTCTATCAAATGTTTAATATATGCTTTGATTTAGTAGAAAAGCTGTATGAATGTAATACTTACTATTACTAAACGATTTACCTACCCGTACTCGTACTTGTACCTACTTTTTCTTTGTGAATGGCCCGACGCAGCTAAATCGAGGTTATAACTGGACTGGTTGATTTTTTTCAGATATTATAGAGGGCTCACCTCTAAGCGATCAAGCAGAGATGTGCAGCGAGAGAGATAAAAGTAAGTACCTACGCATTAAAACAACACAAAAATCAAAATAATAAAACACTACTTTGTAACCGTTACTAAAATTTGTCTGGTACATAACTTCATGTATGATGTTTTGATTTCGATTACTACTAACTTTCTTCACTACAAGAGCTAAATTTATGTTTGTGCAACTTGCTATGGCTGAAATCTTAAAAGGTAATGTTTATATTTTCTCTGCAGCACATGAAGATCTACCTTATGTTGCTGCTGATACACAGGATATTAGGGCAACTCCGTCTGCTCTGCATGCAAAATTTTTACTCGGGCTTAACAAATCGCAAGCGCATGTGTCTGAAATATATAACGCTACTAACATCGAGGAAGAAGCTGGGGAAAGGAGTTTAGAACCTCCACCGTATTCTCCCCTGACCCCTAAAGTACCTTGCTTGCCAGATCAAAATATAACAATGCCTAATAACCTCTCTTCACCTTTGCGCCCCATGACACCAGAGACTACAAAGGTATTTCATATGTTAGCTGATACCTTTGATGTCCACGAAAATATTGATAACCTCGACCATGAAGTAACACCAGCTTCACCAGTTTTATCCAACAAAACAGAAAATTTTAATAATAGTGATGATTCTGTATTGGATCCGGATTATGCTTGTAATGATAATACTTGTATGTCCAGTGATAATGGTTCAGGAGAATCTGTATCATTAATTACAACATCGGCGGAGGTGTACCAAATGACTGACGAGAGTGCGCAAGGTACGAGTACTGCCCAAACAGATAGATCACCACCGGGAAGACCGAAAAAAGGAAGAAAGACGAACAATGAATACACGAGACAAGAAATGAAGAAGAGAAAATATACGAATTTACCATACGTAAATTCAAAGAAACAAAAAGTAGATCCTAAGCCATTCTTGGATTACAAATGCAGCTGCAAAAGAGAATGTTCAGAGCTGATTTCATTGGAGAAAAGATTAGTTGAGTTTGAAAAATTTTATGCCTTAGGCTCATATGATGCCCAAAATATGTATCTAGCTGCATGCGTCAAGGAACTAGCAGTAAAACGGCAATACGTTACAAAAAACCCTTCAAAGAAGAAAACATTTACTCGTCAATATTATTTAAAAGGTATACAAGTCTGCAAGGAAATGTTCCTCAAGACGCTACGGACTACATCGAAACGGGTAAATACGTCACTTTCCAAAATGCGATCGGATAACTGCATAATAGATAAGCGTGGTAAACAAGCCGGAAATAACAAGGTACCCTCTGAATGTGAAAACTTTCTCATCAACATAATTAAGAAACTGCCCACCTATATATCTCATTATCGGCGAGCAAGTTGTAGTGATGCGAAGTACTTAAGATCTGACATGACGTTCCCAAAAATGTATGAACTGTATAGCAATGAAGCAATTTTGGCTGGACAGAGACTACTTTCTTACACAAAAGCGAAACATGTATTCGTAACAAAGTTTAATCTTCGTACAAAACCATTGAAAAAGGACACCTGCAACAAGTGCGATTATTTTGAGAGCCAAAAAAAGGCAGACACAGAAGAAAATAACACCTCAATCGAAGAAAAACATAACAAACACCTTCAAAAAGCTAACTTTTTACAAAGTCAGCTAAGAAATGACATGAAGCTTGCTAAAGAGGATCCATTTACTGAAACAATAACATTTGACTTACAAAAGACATTGCCTCTTCCACGTATACCCACAAATGTTGTCTTCTACAAAAGACAACTATGGGTATATAATTTAGGGATTCACTCCGGAAGCGATGATCAAGCATATTGCAACATATGGGTCGAAGGTGAAGCAGGAAGAGGAGCTCAAGAAGTAGGCTCATGCCTTATTAGGCATTTGACGGAGAGGCTTGGTGATGATATAAAGCATTTGATACTTTGGAGCGACTCTTGCGGTGGACAAAACCGAAACATCAAAGTCGCACTCATGCTGAAAGCCTTTCTAAATGATCACCCAAAGCTTGAAAAAATCAGCCATCGATTTCTGGAATCAGGACATAGTTTCCTGCCTAACGATACTGATTTTGGAAGAATAGAATGTGCTCTTAAACATCAGCAAAGGCTATACCTGCCAACAGATTATATGAATATAATGGAAAAATGTAAAAAAAACAAACCGATGCATGTTCGAAGAATGAACAAAGATGATTTTTTGTCATCGGAAAAGCTTGAAAGAAGAATAACTAACAGAAAAAAAGCTGTTGATGGTTCCAAAGTATCATGGCTGGACACTAAGGAAATACTCATTAGAAAGGGGGACTTCTCATTGTTCATGAGATCCGATTTAAATGATGACTTTGTCGAGATTGATTTGAAAAAAAATGGTCGTGGCCAGAATAATTCATTTTTACGAAAAGAAATGATGGACCCACTTTGGCCTAGTGGCAAACCAATTCCACAAGCTAAGTTAAATGATCTACATAGTTTATTGCACTTAATACCCCAAGATGCCCACGAATTTTACAAAGGCTTGTTGGGGAGTGCATTAGTAGTGGATGATATAGACGGATTTTCCGGGCGCATGGACTTTGGGGCTGAAAATGATGATGAATAGAGTTATGTTTAATTATAAAGAAATAATATAGTTTAAAGCCCTGCCAATAATATGACAGCGCCGATTATTTTATGATATTATTACGTTTTAACATTGGAAACTTTAAAAATCCATCGTACAGTTTGTGGTATCTATTATAAGCTATTTTTTATACCTCTAATAGTTTTGTCTTATATAGTTTAGGAAGAGATGCGAAAATAGAGTTTGGTATCTCTGCCTAAGCTTTACAAAATGAAACTATTATAGAGGCATTCATCAATAACTTATAATAGATACCAAAAGCTGTACGATAGATTCTTAATACATCCTGTGTTTAACGTAATAATAAGATAAAATAGGTGGGGGGGCCACTTTCACTGGTGTATTCGCCTTAAGTGAGTTTTAAATAAAAATCTGATTAATTAAAACGTTATTTTATTAATTTGAAGCTTAAACCGGGTAGCTGCATTTTGACATAAGGAACCACGTAGTATAAAAACTTCATAAACATATTATGCAAACAAGAACCACTCGATAATTTATTCATTTTTAATGAATTAAACAAGGAAAATCTAAATAATTAATGTATCCATAGATCAACCTCAATATCTTCTATCTTATATAAAGTCATTTTCCTGAACTAAATAGCCCTGATGTTTTTATGCAATTTTTTCAGAAAAATCGCATTATCTCGGAAGTGACTTCATGTTGTTTGGTTCTGGTTTGCAAAACTACGTCCAAATGTGAAAACAAAAAAAAAAAAAAAAAAAAAAAAAAAAAAAAAAAAAAAAAAACCCAACCTAACCTAACCTAACCTAACCTAACCTAACCTAACCTAACCTAACCTAACCTAACCTAACCTAACCTAACCTAACCTAACCTAACCTAACCTAACCTAACCTAACCTAACCTAACCTACTTCCTTGACACAGGGCACCTATGCAAGCGTGACATCAACGCAGCCAAGCAGACAGGGGCCCGAGAGGAGTGCGCTTCACTCCATACTAGTCACGTCGAAAGACGAAAACCATTCCGGAGACGAAGTTGTGGACGAGATTAGG
Organism: Eupithecia tripunctaria; assembly: GCA_955876795.1. Taxonomy (NCBI): domain Eukaryota; kingdom Metazoa; phylum Arthropoda; class Insecta; order Lepidoptera; family Geometridae; genus Eupithecia; species Eupithecia tripunctaria. The sequence goes on from OY041607.1 coordinate 63,952, forward strand.
AAAGCTGTAAACGCGAAGGATGGATGGGTCACTGTCGAGAGGATCCGGAAGGTTAAGGATAAGAAGGTTATCATAGGATGCAAGACGGAAGAAGAAAGGGAAAGAATTAAGGAGCGACTCAAGGGTGCTGACGGTCGGCTTGTTGTCGAGGAGATGAAAAACCAGGACCCCATGCTGGTTCTCAAAGGCGTGCTGAAGCTGAATAGCGATAAAGACATCTTAGCGGCTTTGAGAAACCAGAATGGGGGGGTTTTTCATGGCCTCGACAAGAAGGATGACCGAGTGGAGGTACGCTTCAAACGACGAGCCAGAAACCCGCTCACGAACCACATAGCGCTAAGGGTGTCCCCGCAAATCTACAGTCGTATGATGGCCAAGGGAGCAGTCCACATAGACCTGCAGAGGGTTAAAGTCGAAGACCAGTCCCCTCTTGTGCAGTGCTCTATGTGCTTAGCTTACGGACACGGACGGCGGTTTTGTGTGGACACCTTACCGAAATGCAGCCATTGTGGCGGCCCGCACATGAAGAACGAATGTGCAGAGTACATGGCAGAAGCAGCACCATCTTGCTGCAATTGCATGGCCGCCAAAATGGAGAATGCAGAGCATAACGCTTTTAGCCCCGAATGCCCAGTGCGTAGGAGGTGGGAGGCATTGGCGAGGGCTAAAGTAGCGTATTGCTAAGGTGGTTCCAAGTCACTCCGGGGCAGGCGATCTCACCAGAGGATATGCAGTGGCCCAAGCGAACCTCCAGAGAAAAGAACTGGCAACCACGGAACTCTTTATAGAGGCCAGCAGACGAAATCTGGCATTTGCACTGGTCCAGGAGCCCTATGTGGGCGGGGCAAAGAGGATGAAGGACTACCGTGGGGCGAGAGTCTTCCAGTGCGCTAAAGTAGGAGATGGGACTGTGAAGGCGGCTATAGTGGTCTTTAACCACGAGCTTGAAGCCACCCAGTGCCCGAAACTCACGACTAACAACGTGGTAGTGGTGAGGATCCGAACCAGCGCCTGGGAAATCGCGGCGGTATCCTTCTACTTCGAGCCAGACCAGCCCATAGAGCCATACCTGGAACAGGAATAGGAAGACCTATTAGACTTGGTAGATAACTGGAGGGTAGACCAGGAGATGACGAGCTCGGACCACAACGCTATCTTGTTTGAAATACAACTCCGCCGTTGTAGAGGCCTCAAAGTACAGAGGACAACGAGGCTCTACAACACAAGAAAAGCGAAATGGGACCTTTTCGACAGTAAATTAGCTCAAATAAAATTAGACCTCAACATAAATTTAGAAAACATTCCATTAATAAATAGTAAAACCGATTTAGAAACTTTTACCTTAAATTTTACAGATGCCATCACTGAGGCATGCAAGGCCAGCATGCCAATAAAGAAGAGTACTGAGGTGCTCAAGGTCCCATGGTGGAATGATGAGCTCGCAAGGCTGAAAAAAGTTACCACTACCTTTAGGCGAAAGATCAGGAACGCGGCACCTCACCGCAGATTAATAGTGGTAGCTGAGTACCTGAAAAAGAAAGAGGAATATGAGTGCCAAGCCAAGAAAGCCCAAATAGACAGCTGGAAGGAGTTCTGTAGAAGACAGGACAAGGAAGGAGTATGGGACGGTATTTACCGCATCATCCGTAGGACCACCAGGAGACAAGAAGACTTGACCCTAACCAAAGACGGTGCATTCCTAAACCCAAGAGAGTCGACGAACTTACTAGCGGAGACATTCTACCCACAAGACCTGGAGGAAACTGACGATGAGGAACATCGCCGCGTTAGAGAAGCGGCAAAGCGGGTAAACGAGTGGAAGCATGATGAATGCCATGACCCGCCGTTTACACTGCTCGAGCTAAAGACCGCGGTGGGGAGTTTTAACCCAAAGAAGGCCCCTGGAGCGGATGGCTTCACAGCGGATATCTGCAGTAGAGCGATCTACCAGGACCTGGACGCGTCCCTTGCCCTCTTTAACAAGTACCTGGAAATGGGTCACTTCCCGGACATCTGGAAGCAGGCAACCGTGGTTGTTCTGAGAAAACCGGGCAAGGATGACTACACGAACCCCAAGGCTTATAGACCTATTGGCCTACTGCCGGTCTTGGGGAAGGTTCTGGAGAAGATGACAGTAGCACGGATTAAATGGCACCTAGTACCGAGGATCAGTACTCGCCAGTTTGGATTCATGCCACAGAGGAGCACCGAAGACGCCCTCTATACGCTAATAAACCATGTCAAGGACAGGATCAGGCTGAAAAAGCTGGTAACCCTAGTGTCATTGGATATAGAGGGCGCCTTCGATAGCGCGTGGTGGCCGATTATTCGAATTCGTCTGGCTGAGGAAAAGTGTCCGGTCAATATCAGGAGGCTACTTGACAGCTATCTCGACTGCAGAAAAGTCAGTGTAAGATTCGCCGGGGAAGAATGCACGAGGAGCACCAACAAGGGTTGTGTGCAAGGGTCAATCGGTGGACCCATCTTATGGAACCTTCTTCTGGATCCTCTGTTGCGGGAGTTGGGGGATAGGGGGGTGTGGGTACAGGCCTTTGCCGACGACGTGGTGTTGGTATTTGACGGAGACACTGGGCTTGACGTCTCGAGGCAGGCCAACGCTGCGCTCGCCTATGTGCAGCAGTGGGGTGTTCGAAACAAGCTGAAGTTTGCGCCACACAAAACCTGCGCAATGGTAGTAACAAAGAAGCTGAAGTACGACACCCCGCTGCTGACCATGGGAGGAGTGAGCGTTGGCATGTCAAGGGAGGTTAAGATCCTAGGACTGACTATAGACGATAAATTGACATTCAACACGCACGTCGCACAACAGTGCAAGAAAGCACTTGCTATTTATCAACAGCTTGCAAAAGCCGCGAAAGTTGATTGGGGTCTACACCCCGAGGTCATACACATGATCTACACGGCTACAATTGAGCCCATCATAATGTATGCCTCGCCGGTGTGGGCGCCTGCCGCCAAGAAACTCGGGGTGCGCAAGTTGCTCGCCATGGTCCAAAGAGGTTTCGCCCAGAAGCTCTGCAAATCTTACCGAACAGTCTCCCTGAACTCGGCATTGGTCCTGGCGGGGATACTGCCTCTCGACCTCCGGATACAGGAAGCAGCCGCACTGTACGAGGCAAAGAGAGGGTCATCCCTGTCCTGTCTTAAGGACAGAGAGCCCGAGCGTCCGGTGGGGTTTGCAGAATCTCCTCATCCGGCCGAACATCTAAGCTATGAGTGCGTCCGCCTGGAAGACCAAAACCTTGTGGACAGGTACAATGTGCAGCAGGTTCGAATATTCACCGACGGCAGCAAGATTGAGGGGAAGGTCGGAGCAGCACTGTCCCTGTGGGACGGTGAGGCCGAGATCGATAACCTCAAGCTCAGTCTGTCCGCGTACTGCACAGTCTACCAGGCGGAACTGCTGGCTATATGCAAGGCCACGGAGGCGATCCTCAAGAGGAAGGAGCGAAGCTATGGTCTGTACAGCGATTCGATGGCCGCATTGGAGACGGTCGCTAACCATGGCATCCTCCATCCTCTCGCAGTGGAGACCAGAACCAATCTGCGGTTTGACTCAAGGCAAGGATGTATCCCTGTACTGGGTCAAAGCCCATGCAGGGCTCCCGGGCAACGAGCGCGCTGACGAATTGGCCAAAGAGGCCGCCTTAACGTCCAAAAGAAAACCAGCATACGACCGATGTCCTGTATCGTTTATCAAGCGGACAATCAGAGAAACATTCTTGATGGAATGGGACGCTCGATACAAATCCGGGGACACCGCGTCCATAACAAAAATTTTCCTCCCAGACGTAAAATGCGCTTACCAATTCGTGCGAAAGGCTAAACCGGCGGGTGCTCTCACTCAAATACTTACGGGGCATGGTGGGTTCTCCCAGTATTTGAACCGGTTCAAGTGCAGGGACAACCCATCGTGCATCTGTGAGCCAGACACTGATGAGGACTTGCCACACATCTTAACACTGTGCCCAGCTCACGCTGCTCTTAGATTTAATCTTGAACAAAAAATAGGTATTAAAATTGTAAAAGACAACTTGCAGGAGCTGCTTACAAGTAAAGCAAGCTCTGCCGATTTTGTAAATTATTGTACTCAAATATGTAAGATAGTGAACAATAGGAATAAGTCTAGATAAATAAGTAGTTGTTAGGTTACTATATTGAATTATACTAATCATAGCAATGTAAGGAAAGAAGTTGTATAATTAAGTTAAATAGTAAGAGAACTGTAATTAAGATTTGTCGTAAAAATTATGTATAAGATGGAAATAAATAAAACGTATATTGTAAGAAATAGATTAAGAAAATAAAGAACACCCTCCCTGTATTTGAATCCTGAACCCTTATTCGGGGAAAATTGAGTAGGATGGAGCAAAAAAAAAAAAAAAAAAAAAACCTAACCTAACCTAACCTAACCTAACCTAACCTAACCTAACCTAACCTAACCTAACCTAACCTAACCTAACCTAACCTAACCTAACCTAACCTAACCTAACCTAACCTAACCTAACCTAACCTAACCTAACCTAACCTAACCTAACCTAACCTAACCTAACCTAACCTAACCTAACCTAACCTAACCTAACCTAACCTAACCTAACCTAACCTAACCTAACCTAGCCTAACGCTATGACAAATTTGGGATGTGTCCAAGGATCGATTGGTGGACCAATACTGTGGAACCTCTTGATCGATCCACTGCTCCAGGATATGGATCGGCGAGGTGACTACTGCCAGGCCTTCGCAGATGACGTCGTCATGATATTCGATGGAGACACAGCGACTGAAATCCAACGACGTGCAAATGCCGCTCTAGCCTATGTCCATGAGTGGGGTGTCAGAAACAAGCTTAAGTTCGCGCCGCATAAGACAAACGCCATGCTTTTCACGCGGAAGCTCAAGTACGACACCCCAATCCTGAGCATGGGCGGGATCGACATTGGCATGTCAAAGGAACTAAAGATCTTGGGGCTCACAATAGACCAGAAGCTGACGTTTAATAGCCACGCAGCAAACGTGTGCAAGAAGGCGTTAAACCTGCACAGACAGCTATCAAGAGCCGCCAGGATCAGCTGGGGTCTCCATCCTGAGGTCATCAAAACAATATACACGGCAGTAGTTGAACCGGTCGTTATGTATGCCGCAGGTGTCTGGGCAAATTCCACCAAAAAGATCTGTGTGCAAAAGGTGTTAAATGCAGTTCAAAGGGGCTTCGCTCAAAAGATCTGCAAATCATATCGGACTGCCTCCCTGAACTCGGTACTGGTGCTGATCGGAATACTTCCTCTTGACCTCAGAATTCAAGAGGCAGCTGCCCTGTATGAGGCAAAGAGAGGAGTGTCCCGATTAGCACCAGGAGACGGGGAGGTAGAAAGAGTCATCGCTTACGCTTGCACACCCCACCCAGCTAAACATATGGACCTGGGATTCATGTGTCTGGTAGACCAAGAGCAAGTCAGCGCACACAGTTCTCACGCTGTGCGCATATTTACGGACGGCAGCAAAATTGAGGGCAAGGTTGGAGCCTCATTGTCTCTTTGGAACAATGAGGCGGAAACCAAGAGCCGTAAATTGAAGCTGTCGTCCTATTGTACGGTCTACCAGGCGGAATTGCTGGCCATATGCGAAGCCACCAGGGAGATCCTAAGACGCCCGGAGGACACCTACGGCATTTATAGTGACTCCCGATCATCATTGGAAGCGGTGGTGAACTATAGTGCGCTAAATCCGCTGGCAGTTGAAATCCGTAATAATCTGGGAGAATGCAAACAGCAGGGGAAGAGCGTCGCACTCTACTGGGTTAAAGCTCATGCAGGACTCAGGGAAAATGAACGAGCGGACGAGTTAGCCAAAGATGCTGCTTTGAAGCTCAAAACAAAGGCCGACTACGATAGATGCCCGATCTCATTCCTCAAGCGCCAGATTCGCGAGAACACGCTGGGCGAATGGAATCGGAGGTATAAGACAGGTGAAACCGCAGCTACAACAAAACTGTTTTTCCCCGATGCAATAAAAGCTTTTAAAATCATTAATAAAATCAGGCCTACGGGATTAACAACACAAGTGTTAACAGGGCATGGTGGGTTTTCAATGTACCTGAACCGTTTCAGGTGCAAGGAAAGCCCATCATGCATATGTGACCCCGACCAAAATGAAACCGTCGAGCATGTTATCTTGGATTGCCCTGTAAATGGTTACGAAAGATATGAGACAGAACAAAAGTTAGAAATCACAATAAACGCAAGCAACCTAAAACAAATAATGGAAAATAAATATATTAGAAATAAGTTTTTGTCATACTGTATTAATATTGCAGAAAATGTAGTTAAAAGAAATAAAGATAAATAAGTTATGTATAAATATATATTACATTATATATATTAGAAGCATAGAATTATATAAAACGCATATAAAAACAGATGAAATGTGTGATAGAAATAAAATTGTAATAAGACATAAGTTTAAGAAAAATAATTGTTATTATGATTAAAAGTGTACAATTGTATTAACCTAAGCCAATAAAAAAAAAAATATGCCAGTCTTTTTAATAAACCTGTGAATATAGAAAATAAGAAACAACTACAGAAGAGGTAGGTTAAGAAGTATGATTATTACGAGGGCATAAGTGAAAGTGTGATCGCGAAACAATTCAGACCCATTTTGGCTAAAAAACAGGAGTTTTTGCCAATTTGAGGTTAGAATTGAACAGTTTTCCTGATGCGCTGCCGAAACAAGCTCAGTAAGCTATAGATTTTTTTAATCTGTTTTGTAGCTCTTTGTGAGGCCCACCAGGCGACACCTTTCACAGATTTTTACCACCCACCACTGAGAAGTTATTGCTATTTTTATAAAAACCACGTGTCCACGTGCTCATAGAATTCCGCATATTTTCATGGGTCTGATGACGGTATTTTGTAGTGCCTTATAAGTTCTTCATTAATCTGTTTTCAGAATTTAAGTCTGTGCTTTTTTCGCTAAGATATAGGTATTTGTATGGAAAACATCACTTTTTCAGAACTTTAAACCTCTTTTAAAAAAGATCTACAGCGACAACATACTGATTTCTTCATTTCAATAGTTAAATTGCCACGTAAAGTACAATTTTTCAAATTTTCAGATTTTTTACATAAAATTCCACAGATTTATAACCATTTTCATGAAAACCACGTGGCACGTGGTACCTGAAATGCCTGGCGGACGAGCTTGATTGTTTTATCATCAGTTAGTTGGTAAAATATTTATCCATTTACCGTTTCCAGAATCAAATTTGCTTAAGTCGTTACGGAGATATACCTTATTTAAGGTTTTTCATGATTCTTGGAAAAACTGCTGAAAATTTCACAAATACTTCAGCTGCATTCTGTTCTCGCTCTTCCGACGCTTATTATAAGCCCAAACATCAGTTTGCTGGGACTTCTGGATCGGGAGATACATCAATTTTAAGATTTTTGACAGGTTGGCGGCCATTTTGGGCGCCATGTTGGAAACTCTTTTTTCCGTTTTTCTCCGCTTCTAGGTGTCCTAGTGACTTCGGATTTTCTTTGCTGGCATCCTTAGAACTAACTCTATCCATCTGATTTGTCTCTAGGTAGAGTTGGTTCACTGCTCTACTTTTTGTTGGATCAGCAATCCTCACGACTCGGAGATCACTCTATCGAAAACCCTGGCTTTCTGGGACCACTGGTTCTCGAGATACGAGGTTTGCGCTCGCTGCGACGCCATCTTGGACGCCATCTTGGAGTTGGTATTTTGCTGATATCTCTTCTTCCACAGCTCGTAGAGACTTCTGGTTTTCTTTGCTGCTGTCCCCGTGGTGATTTCTACCCGCTCCGAGACACTCTGCTGGGATCTGGACTGTGCGAAAACACTTTCCGGATTTTAGCTCCTTACCATCTGTGGACCACTCCATCGAAAACCCCGACCTTCTGGGACCACTGGTTCTTGAGATACGAGGGTTGCGCTCGCTGCGTCGCCATCTTGGGCGCCATCTTGGAATTACTCTTTTGCGGATATCTCTTCTTCCACAGCTCGTAGAGACTTCCGCTTTTCTTCGCTGGCGTCCCCGCGGCCAGCTCTACCCGTTCCGGGAGGCTCTGCGTGGATCTGGACCTTGACTCCTTTTTCTCCAGATACCAACTCCCGTCTTTAAGTGGGCGAAGCGGCATTGCGTAGACCTCAACTCCGTCTCTACAGTCTACCTGTTTAAAACATCTAAGGCTCTGTCATGTCAGACAAGTCGGATAGATCTAAAGCCTCGGGAACATCCCTAGCGAAAAGTGCCGCATCCAAAACTATGCGGAAAAAGGTCCTAGCTCAAGCTATGGACAGGAAAAGATGTCTCGACCCGACGCCTGCGACATCCGAATACTCGACCAGAGAACCACTCTCAAAATTTGAGCCTGTTTCTCTGCGCTCAATTTTGGAGCCCGTAGCGTCCACAGTGATGACAGAATCCGTAACTAACCAGTCGACCGCACCAACTGCAGTTGTTGTGACCGCATGCTCTGAGGTTTCCTCGTTACAGGGCGTCGATGTGGAGCTGGACAGGCTGATCATGGCGCGGCCCTACTCCAGGACAGATGACGATTGGTCCGATGTCGATAGCGTTGCCAGCAGGCGCTCTAGCATTCTTCCTCCATCTACTAGACGCACTGGAGTTTCCATGGACCTCGCCTCTCAAAGAGCTAATGACCTTCTGCAGTCGGGTAAGGAGGCATTGGAGAAGGCGGGAAACATGAAGCGGGAGTGCAAGACTGAGGCCCTGGAGAGTCTTCAGGCACTCTACGAAATCGTGCTCTCTGTGTCTGACTCACGCTCTAGACATCGGGTCACTCTTGAACAGGAGAGGTCAAGAGCTGCTAAAGAGCTCGTAAGGGTGGAGCGAGCGCATTCCAAACAGATGGCGGATTTGCATACGTCACATACGGAGAAGCTTCGGGAAGCGCATGATGCAATTCTGAGTACCCATAAGACGGCGGAGGGCATCCGGGGCTGGCTCAATTTCGAACTTGATGGACCGATAAAGGGTATTTCTTCCATCCAGAGCGAGATCCGAGCCCTTGCAGCTCAGGCAGTGCGGCCCGAGGAGAGTTCCCAGAAACCCTTTGGTGAAAGCCATCACCAACAAGCTGTTCCTAACCTTGGTCCATTGTTTGTTGAGATTACCGAACAGCTTCGCACCGTACAGCTCGCGATTGATGACCTCACCAGCCAGCTTGCGAAGTCTGACCGGATTAATCCACCCGCTAGATTGTCGGAATTCAACTTGGGCTCTCTCGATGTTGACTCTGTTCTCTCTGGAATTAGGCAGGAACTTGCACAGCTGAAGTCCACTTTGGAGGCGCGTGCTATTTCAGAGGTCGACCATGTCAGGGAGCTCGCCTTCACGCAGAACATGTCAGCTGTCCAGGAAGTAAAGCAGACCCTCGCCGTTCTCAGCGGTGAAGCTGCGTCTGCCAGGCTTTCCAGAGAGTCTATTGCAGACTCTATTGCCAGACTCCGAGTTGAAGTCAGAGAGTCTCTGGACACTATGGTTGAGACTGTCGGCCCAGTAAGAACGGCAGTAGAGTCGCTGCGAGGTGACGTAAAAGAACGTTCATTGAACCTACCCCAAAACGCCAAGGATGCCCTCGAACCGTCAATGTACCCAGCAACATCCAGTCGCAAACGCTCATCCACCCAAAACACTCACTTGTCGCGGCGAGCTGTTGTTGTCGAATCAGCGGACACGACACAATCAAGTGAAGACATCTTGCTCGACATAAAGAGGAATGTTGACGTTGCTGAGCTGGGAATCGCTGTACAAGGTCTCAGAAAGGGACGAAACAGTAAGGTGGTTATCTCGGTTGAGACGGATGCGGATCGGGAGGCGATGAAAACCGCCATTCACGATTTGAGCAAGGGATATACCATCACTGAGCCGCCACCAAAGTTGCCCCAGCTCAAATTCATCGGCGTCACAAATGACATGACCAATGACAAGGTCATTGAGGCCATTCGACGTCAGAACAAGGCGACCTTGGGAGCACACGTAGAAGAACAAATTAAAGTTCTCAGAAGGACAAAGCACCGGACCGAATGCCTAAGCAATATCATTGCGGAGGTAGGTCCAGGAATTTGGCAGATGCTCAGGGACCAGAGAGTTAAGATAGGTTACCAGGTGGTACATACGGTAGATCAGTCCCCAATAAAGCAATGCTTTAAGTGCCTTGGGTTCGGCCATGAGGCACGGAACTGTTCCGGAAGGCAAAGCTGTGGCTACTGTGCTGGAGAGCACGATACTAGGGCTTGCCAGCGTAGTGGAGAGCCAGCTTGCATAAATTGCAGACCGGGAACTGATCGTACTCACCCAGCATACACAGATAAATGTCCAGAATGGAGAAAATATGATCGGCTTTCCCGATCAGTGATAAGCTACTGCTGAGGTTCTGACAGGAGCTCTAGGGGATTCCAGCGCAGCTACTTACATAAATTTTATGCAGGTTAACCTGGGCCGTGGAGCCGTGGCATCCCAAGAATGCCTAAAAGAGGCGCAAGACGGAAAGTTTTCCGTTCTGTTAGTACAGGAGCCTTACATCGGAAGTCACGGCTTCACGACTTGGGGTAGCCATAAAGTTATCCAAAAATACAATGGTACTAAACCAGTCAAATCAGCGATAGTTGTTGTCGACAGCAGACTTGCCATTACAGAATATCAGGAGCTATGTACAGAGAACATTGCATGCATAGTTTTAAGCTTAGGAAATAAAAGTATAGGCATAGTCTCCGTGTACCTCGAGGGCAGTGAAGACATCGAGCCATATCTGCAGCATGTCCAGCAAGTGTGTCAGCGCATTTCTACACCACATGTGATCCTGGCGGGGGACATAAACGCCAAGAGCTACTGGTGGGGGGAAGACGAGGAGGATGCTCGGGGTACATCGTACACGGAACTGCTTGCGCAATTGGATATGTCTGTCCTCAACACCGGCACAACCCCTACGTTTAGCGCTTTTCGGGGTGATAGGCAGTACAAGAGTATCGTTGACGTCACCGCGTGTTCGAACTCCATATCGGGAATGGTGGCTGGCTGGAAGGTCAACTCTGACCTCATCACTACCTCAGATCACCGTGCTATCACATTTAACGTCCGCTTGGAATCACACACCGACCTGGTGAAAAGGCTTACTACGAGAAAGTATAACCCAAAGAAGGCTGACTGGAACGCCTTTGAGATTACCCTTAAAAGAGAACTAAGCAGCTCAGCTCTAAACAAGGAAACTGTAGACTATTTGCGCAACCCTGAAGACCTGAACTGTGCCGTGGAATCCTTCTCGAGGTGCGTTGAGTTGGCCTGCCTCGAATCTATGCCGAAGATCGGAGATACGAGGCGAGCAAAAATTTGCTGGTGGACTGAGGCTCTTTCGAAGCAGAAAGCGGAAGTGATACGCCTCCGGAATAAGATTCGCCGAGCCAATCCCAGGCGAAAACCTACGGTTCTGAATGACTACCTGGAGGCCCTAAAAACCTACAAAACAGCTGTACAGGAGACCAGAATTGCAAGCTGGAAGGACTACTGTACCGGTCAGGAGCGGAGCACTATGTGGGACAGCATCTACAGGGTCTTATCCATGACAACCCGACAAGGAGACTGCCTTCTGAAGGATGCAGCGGGCGTGCCACTCTCACCGAAAGACTCTGCGTCCCTAATTACAGAGTGTTTCTTTCCAGAAGACAACCCTACATCAGACAGTCTCGAACAGGCCGCGCTAAGAGAAGTACCAAAAAGTACGGACAATGACTATATGATTTTATTTAGAATAATTGAAAATTGGTGCACAAGATACAATTCGTGTTTAGTTATAGGTGATTTTAATATGTATTCTTGTAATGATAATGTTATTAACTATTTTGAATTTGTGACAGCTTTCTGCGAGTTCGCTCAGAGAAATGAGGTAAGGAACTGTAATGATCGAATATTGGATTTAGTTTTAGTCTCTCTGGGCATGGATGAGGTGGTGGTATGCCCCGCGGACGAGGAGCTGGTGCCGCGCGATGAGCAGCACCCGCCGCTCGCGGTGTCGGTGCGACGCGCTCCACCGCATGCCGCACGCGCGCCGCCCTTCGCGCCGCCCTCCGCATCACCGTCGCCCATAGACGAACAGCAATGGAACTTTTCCAAAGCTGACTATCACGAACTGTATTCGTCGATTGCGGCAGTGGATTGGAGTCCTCTCTACGGAACTCGAGATCCAGAGGAAGCCTTGGATTTACTCTATTGCACGTTAATAGAAATTTTTGACAAATGTGTTCCCAAAAAATGCCATCGTAAAACAAACTCTAGGTATCAGTATCCGAACTGGTACACAGCGGACATCATAAGAGAGATTAAACTGAAGGCAAGGCTACATAGGCAATACAAACAAGGAGGATCAAGTTACGTAGCATTTTCAGAAAGTAGAGCAAGGGTGAAGAAAATGATAGAGGAGGCGCAAACTCAACACCAACAACGAGTAGAGCAACGTCTGACGGAGGATCCGAAATCGTTCTGGAATTTTGTTAAATCAAAACGAGGGACCGTAAACCGAAAACAGATTACACTGCACGGAAAAACTCTCTCGGAACCGGAATGTGCGGAGGAATTCGCGAAGTTTTTTCATTCGGTTTACGGTACCTCACCGGCTCTCCTAGACGTGGCAGCGGCGGAGGCGGCGAGCCCCGCCAGCGCCGCGCGCGTGCACGTGCCGCGCCTGACGCTGGCCGAGGTGCGCGCGGCACTGACGAGGCTCAAGCCGAAGCGGTCCGCAGGCCCAGACGGCATACCAGTCTTTATTATGAGAGACTGTCGAAAGCCGCTTGCGGAACCACTTGCCCACATTTACAATGCTTGTCTGGAGAAATCACACTTTCCGGAACGATGGAAGCTAACAAGGGTTATTCCTATACCTAAGGGCTCTGGATCAGAGGTGACAGAATACCGACCGGTGGCCATTCTGTCAACGGCGGCGAAGGTCTTCGAATCAGCCATGCAGCGCAGCATGCAGACGCAGGTCTCGGCACGGCTGTCCGACGCGCAGCACGGTTTTCGGCCGGCGCATAGCACCTCAACGAACCTCCTTGACTCCATGGCCTACGTGCTACCGCAAGTCGACGCAGGGGTGCAAGTCGACGCCGCCTACTTCGACTTCAAAAAAGCGTTCGATCTAGTCGACAACGACATCTTGCTGCAGAAGTTGGCGATGATCGGCTGCACCACCAAACTGCTGCAGTTCTTCGCGAGTTATATGAAGGACCGGCGGCAGTATGTCGACTACGCGGGATGCAAATCAGAGGCGTACTCTACCTTAACCGGCGTGAGTCAGGGAAGTAATTTGGGGCCGCTAGAGTTTATCTTAATGATAAACGACCTGCCGACCGTCGTCCAAGACGCCAAATGCTTGTTGTTCGCGGACGACCTCAAGTTACTCTTGCCCATCAAGGACGAAAACGACTGTGTGCGCCTTCAGCGGGACGTGGACAGAGTGGTAGAGTGGAGTAGGGTAAATGAACTGCAGTTCAATACCAGCAAATGCTCTATAATTACTTTTAGTCGAGCTAAGACCCCAATCTACCACGACTACCAGTTGAGGGGTACACAGTTGAAGAGAGTCGACTCGGTGAGGGATTTAGGGGTTCGTCTGGACGACAAATTACAATTCCGGGTGCAGGTGGTCAACATCTGCAAGAAGGCATTTAGAACTTTAGGCTTTGTACTCCGGCAGACAAATAGCTTCAAAAACCTGCAAGCAGTTAAATCGCTCTATAATTCGTTGGTAAGAAGCCATTTGGAGTTCAATGCAGCGATATGGGCTCCGCACGAGGCCAAGTACAGCCAAATGATAGAGCGCATCCAAAATAAATTCCTTAGATTTTTATACCTGAAGATCTACGGTATATACCCCTTCTACCCGTTGATGTATCCAACCTTGTTTGTTATAGGCATGGTTGGATACAACAAGCTAGAAGTAAGGAGGGATGCAGCGCTTGCCCTGCATTTGTTCAAGGTGTTGAGAGGGATGATCGCCCATCCAGGTATTTTAGTGGAAATACGGCTGAATGTGCCTACCGACTTTGTGCACAGACGAAGGCGTCCCGCCCTATTGGCAGTACCAAAAGCGCGAACCAACCTGCTGCACAAAGCACCTCTGACGCGCAGCATACGCACGCTTAATCAGATTGCCGAGAGAATCGATCTATTTTACTGTTCCGTAAGCGAATACCAAAAGGCTTTGTTTTTTATTTTATGTTATAGCAAGTAATTTTTAGAATTGTTTACTATTAATTATTTATCTTGGGACATTTAAATCGTATTTTATTGTATTTTTAATGTAGTTTTTTGATTTCTTTAGAATTAATTATTGACATTGTGACTTTTTATTGGGATTTTACTGTGTAATTAATATAGATTTAAGTATCATTAGGATTATTTATTGACATTGAGACCCTTAAAGGATTTTTTATTGTGCAATTAATATTAATGTTGACATAAGTATTTAGGATTATTTTAATTATTATATAATTTGAAGAATAGATTAAAACGGTACTCTATTGCATTGGGTGTGCCCGTAAGGATAGATGTACATTTTTATAAATAAATAAATAAATAAATAAATAAACTGCCTCCCACGTTGCACTCTGCAGAGAACAGCTATTACAGAGCCCTGGAGCTATGACCTCAAAGCCCTTTGAAGATTTTGAGCTGATGAACGTGGCAAGACGAATCGGACCATCAAAAGCGCCAGGCGGCGATGGCTTCACTGCTGACATAGTCATCAGAGCCATCAAATGTTCCGAAGACCTTTTCTTAGCGATCCTAAACAGGTGTCGAGAGCTAGGATACTTCCCAAGGCCGTGGAAAAACGCTGTTGTCAGAGTCATCCCCAAGCCACAGAAAGAAGACTACTCAGCACCCAAATCTTACCGACCAATCGGACTGCTTCCGGTTTTTGGTAAGATTTTGGAGAAACTTTTCACCTCCAGACTTATGTGGCATCTGGGAGCCTCCGAATTTCTGAGCAAACGGCAATATGGGTTCATGCCCCAGGTTAGTACGGAAGATGCACTATATGACGCTGTTAACAGGATAAGGCAAGAGATGGCGGCCAAGAAGCTGGTGGCGGTGGTGTCACTGGACATCGAGGGCGCATTTGACGCGGCCTGGTGGCCTCTCATGATAAGGCAGCTAATAGAGAGGAATTGCCCACAGGACATCCTACTTTTAGTGGACAGCTACCTCTCAGAGAGGTCGGTCTGCGTCCAGTACGCTGGGCAGGAGGTTTCTAGAGCAACCAATAAGGGATGTATCCAAGGATCAACATGTGGACCAATGATGTGGAACCTTCAACTAGACCCACTTCTACAGAGAGCTGAACATCTTAGAGCTCATATTCAAGCGTTCGCTGATGACCTCCTTATCATCGCTTCAGCCAAAACCGTGACGGAGCTGAATGAACAGGTCAATGAGGCTCTGGAAGTGGTTGCAGAGTGGGGTAGAGCCAGCAAGATGAAGTTTGCAGCTCACAAAACTCAGGCCATTCTAGCAACCCGAAAACTCAAATTTGACGCTCCGAGCTTCGTCCTGAACGGTGTTGACATCCCTATCGCGGATGAGCTGAAGGTGCTGGGCCTTACAATAGACTCCAAGCTCATCTTTCGAACACACCTCCAGAATGTGTGCAGAAAGGCTGTAAGTCTCTACCAAAAGGTTTCAACGGCCACTAGAGCAAACTGGGGACTCAATCCAGGGATAACGAGGCTTCTTTATACTGCTGTTGTGGAACCAATCATCTTGTACGCCGCCAGTGTGTGGGGCCCGATAACCGACAAAAAGTATGTTACAAGAAGGTTGAACCAGATCTCCCGGAAGTTTGGAATAATGATATCCAGAGCACACAGAACGGCCTCGCTAACATCTGTCCTCTGTCTGGCAGGACTCTTACCACTGGACCTGAGAGTGAAAGAGGCTGCAGAACTGTACGAGCTCAAGCGCGGCAAACCTTTCACTGAACTACCTGGACGAGACGTCGAAAGAAGAGTTGGAGCCTTTCAGCTACCCCATCCAGCATCAAGGCGCTCCATCAGGTACCAGCTACTTGAAACGGAACAGGAAGTCGCAAACATCAACCAGTATCCGAAGCTGTTTACTGACGGTAGCAAAATCCAGGGAAAGGTGGGAGCTGCAGTTACCTGGTGGGAGGACGGTAAGGAAGTTCGATTTACAAACTTCACGCTTGCGCCGTATTGTTCTGTGTACCAGGCTGAACTCGCGGCTATTCTGAGGGCTTTTGACTTAATGGTGAAACATCGAGCTAAGATAGCCAACATTATCAGCGATTCAAGGTCGTCTCTAGACACAATAGCTGATCCAAACAGCACGCATCCGATCGTTTTCGAGATCCAAACACGAATGCGCGAAATGGAAGTTGAGGATGGGCGAGCAAATTTGTTCTGGATAAAGGCCCACGATGGGTTTGCCGGGAACGAGAGAGCGGACGAACTGGCAAAGGCTGCCGCACTGACAAAGAAGACCAGGCCCGTCTACGACTGTGTCCCAGTGTCCTACCTCAAGTACTCCCTCCGCCAGAATACCATCGACCTATGGAATAGGCGTTACCTGGAGGAAGACACTGGCAGAATAACGAAACTTTTCTTCCCTAATGTCCGCGTCGGATACAAAATTGTCCTTACCCTAAAACTTACAAATGTGCTGACACAATTGTTCACTGGACATGGGGGATTCCGGCAGTACCTTCATCGTTTTCACCTTGCTCCATCACCGTGCTGCGTCTGCGACTCGGTTACACCGGAGACTGTGCCGCATCTCGTAGATGAATGTCCTAGGTACGGCGCTTGGCGCCAACAACTCGCTTCTAGGTTTCAAATAGACATTACTAGTAGTAACTATGGCAAGTTTGTAGGTGACAACAACTATCGCGATGAATTTTTGAAGTTTGCTGAGCGAGTCGTTCGATCCGCGGCAAGAGAGAATGGAAGTACAAATTGCTGATTTAAATTGACTGTAGAAATTCCAAAATACTAATGCTTACTGAATTAGTAATTTTCAAATTGGTAATCTAATTTTATTGTTATACGAAGTCATAAATCGTAATTAAAATTATTACCCTTATAATGTAAATAAAATAATAATATAATATAATAAAATTATTGTATAGCATATATAAATATAATTTAAATTGTAATATTAATTGTTAAATTAATTATTATTCAAATTTATAAGCATAAATGAGTGTAATATAAAATGTAAAATTGATCTATTTGTATTTTTAAATAATGTATTCGTGAAACAAGATATATTTAAGTAAAAAACATACTCTAGGTTAAGTAAATAAATCAATTTACTGTGTAATATATTTAATAATAAAATTGATGTATTTGTATTTTTAAATTTTGTATTCGTTAAACAGGATATCTTTAATTAAGTAAACATACTCTTGTTTAAGTAAATAAATTTATTAATCGTATAATATTTAATGTAAAATAATGTTTTTAGATTTTATAAGTGTATGCGTAAAACCAGAATTCAGGAATAAAGTAAACATACACTTGTTTTATTAAATAAATAAATATTGATCAAATATTGTCAGTTATAGAGCAGGGAGTAGACTACCCAGAATGAAAATAAAAAGATTAAATCGCCACAAAATAAATAGTGGCGATAGTAGGATAGAAAAAAAAAAAAAAAAAAAAAAAAAAAAAAAAAAACCTAACCTAACCTAACCTAACCTAACCCAACCCAACCCAACCCAACCTAACCAGTCTGCAGCTAGCCACTCCCGAGAGCGGCAGGGCAAGCAAGTTCCGCAACTTGCTTAACTTGCTCCAACCCACTTTTTAAAGCAAGTAAAGCAATTTAACTTCCCAATTTTTCCAAAAGTGCAAGTTTCCTTTCCGAAAGTGCAAGTTCTCTTGCCAAAACTGCAACTTCAGTTGCCGAAGTGGAAAAAAGTGCAAGTTTACTTTCCAGAACTGCAACTTCAGTTGCCGAAGTGGAAAAAAGTGCAAGTTTCCTTTCCGAACGTGCAAGTTCTCTTGCCAAAACTGCAACTTCAGTTGCCGAGGTGGAAAAAAGTGCAAGTTTACTTTCTAGACTTGCAACTTCGGTTGCCGAAGTGGAGAAAAGTGCAAGTTTCCTTTCCGAACGTGCAAGTTCCCTTGTCAAAACTGCAACTTTAGTTGCCGAAGTGGAAAAAAGTGCAAGTTTACTTTCCAGAACTGCAACTTCAGTTGCCGAAGTGGAAAAAAGTGCAAGTTCTCTCGCCAAAAGCGCAACTTCAGTTGCCAAAGTGGACAAACGTGCAAGTTTGGCAAAATAGCAACTTAACTTGCTTTACTGGACAAAGTGCAAGTCCGGCAAATCTGCAACTTTACTTGCCAAAGTAGCAATCCATCTTGCTTTAGCAATTCAACTTGCCAAACTTGCCACAAGCAAATTTTTGCAATTTTTTTTTTTTTTGAGATTTTTGTACTACGCTGTTACCTTTGACTCTGCAAATATGCCCCTCGTACGATCGCCAACGATTGGACGACCCCCACCGCCCTCTCAAGTTTCTCCAGAAAGGACATCACGGGATTCTGTTCTCCAACCCAATTTGGAACTCCCGAGCCAGGAACCACCATCAACACCTTCCTTTTCACAGGATAACCAGCAAAATTCATGCAATCTCAGCACTCAGCCGTTCTTTACTCGAACCATAGACCAGCTGGCTACATTGCACAACAATCCCAACAACAACAGCATTGCTTTTTCTGATCATGTCACCAACCAAGCTGTAAAAATCAAGGCTCTACTGAAAGAGGGAAAGAGTCTCACCAAGATTAACAAAGAAAACATAGTCAAGACATGTGAAGATCTAATCTCCTCGGCACACATGTTCTCCAATCATCACCAAGAGCGCGTCGCAGTTGAGCCCCCCCATGAGCTTGCCAAACAGGATGAACTGGACTCATTGAAGCATATATTAGAGACCGAGCTCAAGGACATTAAGAAGCTCGTCAGCAAAAGTGTATCCATCCTTAACACATTAAACCCCACTCAGCCTTCTAGACCTCAACCTCAATCGGAACGTTATCTGGTGAGCCACGTCACTACAGAACATAAGAAGAGCCCAGCCTACAGACCAGCCATCATCATCACCCCAAAGGGCGGAGCCGCAAGGACCAAACAAGATACAATCGATGCGTTCAGGAAAAGCATCAGCTTCAGGAGCTCATCATTTGCACCTGCACGGGTGCAAGCAGTCTCAAACGGAAAGCTCCGAGTTGAATTTGACAGCCAGGACCAATGCGAAGACACCATGAAGCGCTTATCCGAGCCGTCATCTCATGTAAGTGCTGAACCCGCCCGTAAGCTATGTCCAATGATCATCCTTAAAGGTATATCTAGGGATGTTCCTCCTAAGGATATTCCCTCAATTCTTAAGGAACAAAACTACCCACTTACTGAACTCATGGGCAGCCCCGATGATCTGCGACTTCGCTTTAAAAGGGATAACCGCAACCCATCTCTTTACAATGCAGTATTCGTGGCTCGCCCCTACCTATACCGTGCAATGCTGGATATGGTCCGAGTCTGTCTAGACCATCAACGCGTTCGCGTGGAGGACTTCTCTCCCTTTATTCAGTGCCATAAGTGCTATCAATTTGGCCACATGCGTGGTAAATGCAGCTCGACCACAAAGCCTTGTGCGCACTGCGCTGGGGTGGACCATGACATCGACCAATGCCCACTTAAAACGAAGCCCTTTACAGCTAAATGCATTAACTGCGTCACACATAACAGTAAATTTAATGACAAATCAGACACCAGACACCGCGCAAACTCCGATCTATGCCCCAGGCTACGTGCCATGCGAAACAAAATTATGAATAGGGTAGACTATGGATACTAAGAATCAGCTTAACATAATTCAGTGCAACATTGACCGATCGCGTAATTGCCAACATGAGTTCTTAAACTCTTTTTCTTCTAGTAAACACCAGATTGCTTTGATTTCAGAGCCATACACTGGTTCTGGAAACGAAGTTAAACAAATAAAAGGCATAAATATATATCAGTTTCCAAACAATAACGGCCGAATCAAGGCTTGTATTTTCGTAAAGCCTGGCTTCGCATCCGTCTTAGGTCTAACCCAATTTTCAACACCTAACCTGTCAGTCATACAATTAAAGACAGGATCTCACGACCTCCTCATTTCGTCCGTATACATTGAACCAGCTGAAGATGTATCCAACACAATGGAACGATTAGACTTCTTCCTAAAATCATCTAGTGGAATGCAGTGCATTGTGGGGGGCGATTTCAATGGATGGCACAGCGTATGGGGTAGCACGAACATCAATGCCCGTGGTAGGAAAATACTAGAAATTGCCCATGGAAATGACTTATATGTTTGCAATCTAGGAACCACCCCTACATTTGAAACCGTTACACATGGTCGCCAGCGAAGCTCAATCATTGATCTTACTTTAGTATCCGGTTCAATCCTGCATAAGATATCAGGCTGGAGGGTGAATTTGGAATTTTGCAAATCCTCCCAGCATAATGCCATAGACTTCACACTTAATGTCCATCTCAGTAGGTCCTCGCACCAGGACAGCTTCTCTACCTTTCGATATCAGACCAATAAAGCTTGCTGGCCCAATTTCAAAGACTCTCTTCACACGCGTATGTTGTCTTCAGATATTTTAGAGAGGGAGGTCTCTCACCTGGATGCCTTGGGGTTGGACACTATCATCGACGATATCACAGGCATCATACACCTCGCTTGTGAAAGTTCCATGCGTACCAGAGGCAGCAACAGTCCAAGTAACGCTAGGAAACCACCTTGGTGGTCAGAAAAGCTGGACACGTTAAAGAAGGAAGTCATTGACATACACCATAGAATTCATAGAGCCAAGAAACATGGACTTCCATTAAGTGATTTGTTAGAGGATCAAAAATCTATAAAGGAATGTTATGCGAAAGAATTGCGAAACGAATCGACGGCAAATTTTCGTCAATTTTGTGAAATGCAAACAAAGGAAAATGTTTGGACATTGACCAATAGACTGCTGAAAGATACAAATCCTCAACGTCCACCCTCAACTCTAAAACTAGGGAACGATTACACCACAGGTGGACGAGAAACTGCTACAGCCTTGCTTAACCATTTTTACCCTGACGATTTACCAGACACAGAATCCCGACATCATTTCCTACGAGCCGTACATTCAATAGATTCCGAAGATGATCCACCTTTCACTGAGGATGAAGTACTGGAACATTTAAGGTACATGAACCCTAACAAGGCTCCAGGGCTTGATCATCTAACCTCAGATATATGTCATCAATTTACCCTGGCTTATCCAAAGCTGATTACGGATATCATGAACCGGTGCCTCGATCTGCAGTATTTCCCTAAGAAGTGGAAAATAGCTTACATCAAAATTATTCCGAAACCCGGTAAATCAGACTACAGCATCCTAGGATCATTCAGACCAATAGGACTATTACCGGTATTTGGAAAATTATTAGAAAAATTGTTTATCAAACGTGTCACGTACTTAGCAGCTAAAAATGGCCATAGCAATAATCGGCAATATGGATTCCGTGAGCAGACTAGCACTATTCAGGCGGTTGGCAACGCAATAGGTATTATTAAACAGGCTAAAGCAGATAAACAACTTGTCATCGCAGTATCATTAGACATTTCAGCAGCTTTCGACAACGCCTGGTGGCCCGCCCTCTTTCATAGACTTCGTCAAATGAAATGCCCTAAAAACATTTATGGTTTGATTGAAGATTACGTACGCGATCGATTTGTTAAGTTAGATCATGCAGGAGAACACGTCACTAAGCGCATGTCAAAGGGGTGCGTACAGGGTTCAGCATGTGGGCCTGTTCTCTGGAACGTGATCCTGGACGAACTACTTGGGATGCAGTTCCCTTCAGGATGCCACCTGCAAGCCTACGCAGACGACGTCCTTCTTATTGTCACTGCTAAGGACATAATAGGACTAAAATCTGCCGCTGAAATCACGCTCTCAAAAATTTATGAATGGGGAAAAAGCGTCAAGTTATCATTCGGACCCTCTAAAACTCAGATGATTGCCTTTACGCCTAAAGCAAAACAAATTACGATTTCCATGAATAGCCACGACCTCTCTTACGATAGAGAAATTAAGCTGCTAGGAATAATTCTGGATGAAAAACTTCTCTTTAGGGCTCATGTCAAGTACATCACTGACAAAGCCATGCGAATCTTTAATAAACTATGTATATATACCCGACCAACCTATGGAACTCACCCCGAAAATACTCAACTCATTTACCATCGAGTAGTTGAACCCATAGTCACTTATGGTGCTGCAATATGGGGGCATGTAGTGGAGAAGAAGTACGTGCAGAGGATTCTCCTCAGAATGCAGCGTGGATTTGCAATCAAAGCTATACGGGGATTTCGAACAATCTCGACCACAGCAGCTCTTGCCCTGGCCCGTTTCATGCCAATAGACCTGAAAATACGTGAAATTTGCGTCACCGAAACCAGCAAGTTATCAGGGATTACCAACCATCTTCCACATGACATCCAGCTCGAGAAACCAACACCTGTTCACGAGCTTCTTCACCCATCTAAACGAATTACATTTACCCCAACTCCCGATTACGCCACCTCAACACATCCCGATAACTCGACACTCATCTTCACTGATGGTAGTAAGCAAGAGGATGGCTCGGTTGGTGCGGCTTTCGTCTGTTTTGATCCTGGAGGAACCACACCCAAGGTCACACGCAAGTTTAAACTTCATAGCTGCTGCACTGTTTTCCAAGCGGAATTACTGGCGATCCTAGGCGCGTGCCAGTGGGCAGAACATCGCCGTTTACCATACACAGCAATATTCACTGACTCACTTTCCTCTATCAAAGCACTTGAAAATCGCAGTAACACTCACCCCATCGTAGCGCAAATTCATCACACAATACACAATATTTCTGTCAGACAGTCGCTGCATATAGGCATTTCTTGGGTAAAAGGCCACTCTGGCATTACCGGCAACGAGTTTGCAGATGCAGCAGCTAATGCTGCAACCAAACCTGGTGAGATCCAGGAAGAGGAGAATCCGCTGTGCAGCGCCGGTCCGTAGGAAGAAGGTCATCGGTGAGTACCTGCAAATAAAAGAAGAATATGAACAACAAGCAAAACAGGCACAAATAGACAGTTGGAAAGCGTTCTGTGGGAAGCAAGACAAGGAAGGACTTTGGGAAGGAATCTACAGGGTGATCGGAAAAACAACCAAGAGGCAAGAAGACCTGCCTCTGATAAAAGAAGGTAAATCCCTTAGTCCCAAAGAGTCTGCTGAACTGCTTTCCGAGACGTTTTACCCGGAAGATAAGGAGGAACACGACAACGCGGATCACCGGAAAATGAGGAAACTCGCTGACCAAGTAAATCAGGAGGAGCATGTTGAAAGTCATGACCCTCCGTTTACAATGGAAGAGGTAACAACCGCAGTAAATAGTTTCAATCCCAAAAAGGCACCTGGATCGGATGGACTTACTGCAGATATTTGTAAACACACAGTCCTGCAAGACCCCGAAACATACTTGGCGTTGGCAAACAAGTGCCTAGAATATGGTCACTTTCCCAGGGCATGGAAAGAGGCGACGGTAGTGGTATTAAGGAAGCCTGGGAAGAAAAACTATCATGATCCCAAATCATACAGACCAATAGGGCTGCTCCCGGTAATGGGTAAGGTCCTTGAAAAGATGGTTATAGGCAGGGTCAAGTACCATGTTCTTCCAAAGCTCAGTACTCGCCAGTTTGGATTCGTACCCCAGAAGAGCACCGAGGACGCTCTCTATGCCCTGATCAAACACATTCATCAGAAGTTAGAACTTAAAAGACTCATTACAGTTGTATCACTGGACATAGAGGGCGCCTTCGATGGCGCTTGGTGGCCAGCGCTCAGAGTCCGACTGGCTGAGGAAGGATGCCCAATAAACATAAGGAAAGTCATGGACAGCTACCTGGACGGAAGGACAGTGAAAGTCAGATACGCTGGAGAACAAATTAAAAGACCCACCTCCAAGGGATGCGTTCAAGGCTCAATTGGCGGACCTATTCTATGGAATTTACTCGTTGACCCATTGCTTAAGGGCCTAGAACAAAGGGGCGACTATACTCAGGCTTTCGCAGATGATGTGGTAATGGTCTTTGACGGGGATACCGCGCTGGATATCCAGAGACAGGCTTATGCCGCTCTCGCCTATGCTCAGGAGTGGGGCATCAAAAATAAGTTAAGATTTGCTCCGCAGAAAACAAGTGCGATGATTGTGACTAGGAAACTTAAATATGATACTCCACTTCTGAGAATGGGCGGGATCGACATTGCCATGTCAAAGGAGATGAAGATATTGGGGCTTACGATAGACGACAAGCTGACTTTTAATCAGCACACGTCCATCGTCTGTAGGAAAGCCGTCAATATCTTCAAACAACTATCTAGAGCAGCTAAAATAAGCTGGGGTCTGCACCCGGAAGTAGTCAGGACTATATACACTGCAGTTGTTGAGCCAACTGTAGTGTATGCAGCAAGTGCCTGGGCCCCAGCAGCCAAGAAGCTGGGCATTCGGAAGATGCTCAACTCAGTCCAACGGGGGTTTGCTCAAAAATTATGCCGAGCATATAGAACCACGTCTCTAAATTCAGCCCTGGCGCTGGCTGGAATACTGCCACTCGACCTCAGAGTACAGGAGGCAGCTGCCCTGTACGAGGCAAGAAAGGGGGTAGTCCAGCCCACGCTAGGAGACAGAGAAGTGGAGAAGATGTCGGCATTCTCAGTAAAACCTCATCCAGCGGAGTATATGAGCCTGGAATTCGTACGCTTGGAAGACCAGCAGCAAGTGAACATCCATAGCGACTACGCAGTGCGGATGTTCACAGACGGCAGTAGGATTGAGGAGAAGGTCGGAGCTGCATTATCCATATGGAATAATCAGACCGAGACCAAATCCATCAAACTGAAGCTTTCGTCACACTGCACAGTCTACCAGGCAGAATTACTGGCCATATACAAAGCAACTGAGGAAATACTTAAGATGTCAGAAACCCGTTATGGTATTTACAGCGACTCACAGTCTTCGCTCCAAACCATAACAAATAACAGCTCCACACACCCTCTTGCTATAAAAGTTCGTATGAACTTAAAAGCAAGCAGGGCACAGAACAAATGTGTTGATTTGTTTTGGATTAAAGCACACGCGGGACTTGAAGGCAACGAGCGAGCAGATGACCTGGCAAAAGACGCTGCTCTAAAAATGAAGACTGCACCACACTATGATGCGTGCCCTGTTTCTTTCGTCAAGCGACAGATCCGTAGAGGAACTCTTGACGAATGGAACAGGAGATACGCATCAAGCGAAAATGCATCTGTGACGAAAATATTCTTTCCCAACATAATAGAGGCTCACAAAATTATTAAAAAGTTAAAACCCTCTGGTGTACTAACACAAATTATGACAGGGCACGGTGGATTCTCAGAATACCTGAATCGGTTCAGGTGTAAGGAGAGTCCATCGTGCACCTGTGAAAGTAGCAAAATGGAAACGGTAGAGCACATTCTATTTGAGTGCCCTGTTTTTGGTAAACGGAGATATGAGGCTGAGCAAGAATTAGAAATAGAATTAAAGGTAGAAAATGTTAAGGATTATATAAGTAATAAATATATAAGAGACGATTTTATAAACTACTGTTTAGAAATAGCAACAATAGTAATAAATAGAAATAAGGATGTTTAAATTTGCTGAACACTTATATTGTTGAATATAAAGGATTCAGCAATAATATGTACAACAAAGTAAAAATATATATAATAATGTAACTTATAGAATAAGATTGATGTTAAATTAGATACAATAGACATAAGATTTATAAGATAAAGATATAAGATGTAAAATTGTATAGGAAATAAGAAAAAGAAAGCTTCAAATTATTTAAATAAAGATAAAACCCTGTTGTTGCATCCCAATAAATAAATTAGGCAAATAAAGACTCTGGCGATCGGTCAGAGAAATTAGGATGGAGATAAAAAAAAAAAAAAAAAAAAAAAAAAAAACCTAACCAGATATGAGACAGAACAAAACTTAGAAATCACAATAGAAGCGAGTACTGTAGCTAAATTAATTGAAAATAAATATATAAGAGATAAGTTTTTGTCCTATTGTATTAAAATTGCAGAAAAAGTTATAAAAAGAAATAGAGATAGATAAGTTATGTTTAAATATATATTGCATATATATAATAAGCATAGAATTATATAAGATGCGTAAAATAAGTAGATAATAAGTATGATAGAATAAAATAGTTAAAAACATAAGTTTAAGAAAAATACTGTAATTATGTAAGTCTAATATTGTAACAATAAAAAAGTTAACTGACTGTCTCTTATTAAACCTGAACATAAAGAAAACAAGAAAACAAGTGTAGGTAAAAACGTCTGAAAGGAGACGGATAAATGAAAGACACAGTATGAAGCATGAAAGTACGAGAAGCATATATGTGAGAACTTGTATGAATGGGTAGTGTGTAGACCAGGTCCCTGGTAAAGCTAGGGGTAGGATGGAGAAAAAAAAAAAAAAAAAAAAAAAAAAAAAAAAACCTAACCTAACCTAACCTAACCTAACCTAACCTAACCTAACCTAACCTAACCTAACCTAACCTAACCTAACCTAACCTAACCTAACCTAACCTAACCTAACCTAACCTAACCTAACCTAACCTAACCTAACCTAACCTAACCTAACCTAACCTAACCTAACCTAACCTAACCTAACCTAACCTAACCTAACCTAACCTAACCTAACCTAACCTAACCTAACCTAACCTAACCTAACCTAACCTAACAATAGAAAGGTCAGGGGGAACAAAGAAAGCTCTTAGGGCACTACAGGAGCACGGAAAGCAATGGATCCACAGCTTGAAAAACACCTCATCTACGAAAGTAACAAAACGTACCGAAGTCTAGAAGCTTGCCACAGATTACTATAGAGCTCTCTACTCCAGCAACGAAACCGACCAAACAATTACTGCAGCCAGATTACAAACACAAAATGATGATTGCGAAACACCAATAATACTTACACAGGAAGTAGAAAACGCTATCAATACTCAAAAACTAGAAAGAGCTCCCGGACCTGACAACATACCAAATGAACTTATGAGAGGTACAATACAAGAGCTAAGCCCAATTCTAACAACTATATTCAATGACATACTCAAGAAAGGTATCATACCGAAACAATGGAGAGAATCACATATAATACTACTACACAAAAAAGGGTCACTAGATGACATTGGCAACTACAGACCCATAAGTCTGATATCAAATGTGTATAAAGTATTTGCTAAAGTAATATTACAAAGAATAACAAGAACACTAGACGAAAATCAACCTATCGAACAAGCAGGATTCAGAAAATACTACAGTACAATAGATCATATCCATACCATCAAGCAAGTCTTAGAAAAATATAATGAATATCGGAAACCACTTTACATAACTTTTATAGATTATACCAAAGCCTTTGACAGTTTGAATCACAAATACATTTGGCCAACCCTGAGACAACAAGGAGTAGACATTGTCTATATTCAAGCTATCCGTAATATACACAGGGAAAGTATGAGTCGAATCAAACTAGAAACCAAAGGAGAGTCATTCCCTATAAACAGGGGAGTCAGACAGGGGGACCCACTATCTCCAAAACTTTTCAATGCCGTACTTGAGAGTGTTTTCAGGAAACTAGACTGGAAGGAACTAGGGCTTAACATCAATGGCAGCAACCTAAATCACCTACGTTTCGCAGACGACATCATCTTGCTTGAAGAAGATCCAGCAAAACTACAGGCTATGTTACATGCACTAGATGAGAAAAGTAGGGAGGTTGGACTCAAAATGAATGTCAGCAAAACAAAATGATGACTAACTCTGTCGAAGTAGATATAGTACTGGAAGGTAACAAGCTGGAATATGTCAGAGAGTATGTCTATCTAGGACAGATCATCTCCCCCAAGGACTCAATGACAAAGGAAGTAAACAAAAGAATAGCAAGTGGATGGAAAAAATACTGGTCACTCAAAGAAATTATGAAAAGCAAAGATCTTGGCAACCATATAAAAAAGAAGACCTTCAACACCTGCATTCTTCCATGCCTAACATATGGATGCGAGACATGGTCGCTTTCAGCAAATCACAGGGACAAGCTAGCTAAATGCCAACGGGCAATGGAGAGAAGTATGTTGGGTATAAAACTGAAGGACAGGATTAGAAATATAGATATCAGAGCAAAAACCAAAGTAACCGACATACTAACTCGCATAGACCGACAGAAATGGGGCTGGACTGGACACATGTTACGAAACAAGGCAGAAAAATGGAGTAAACAAACCACAACATGGTACCCAAGGGACGGCAACAGATGCCAGGGGCGTCCTAAAACAAGATGGGAGGACGACATAAAATTTACTTTAGGACCTTATTGGACAAGAGTTGCAGAGGACAGACCTCAATGGAGGCAGTTGGAGGAGGCCTATGCCGAAAGGCACACCAAACTGAGAGACATATTATAAACAAGTCAGAAAGGAGAAAACCAAACATGAACTAGTTATTTGAGTCAGTTTATTATATAATATTAAAAAATCTAATGTAACAGTTTTGGAAATAAAAGGCTATATTATTATTATATTATTATTATTATTTAAGCCTCAGGCGAGGTTACGCCGCCCTCGATAAAAATTCGGTTGGTGCAATAATACTGTTATTTTCACATGACACCGATTATTATAAGACTTATATATTCGGATAGAGCAGTGGTTCCTAAACTATTAATTTTGCGTACCACACACGAAATTAAAAATCAGAGGCGTACCACTGTACTGTAAACGTACAAAACCTTCGAAATGTAATAAAAACTGCAACAACTGTTTATGACAACATTATCATTTATTAATTATAGGAAAAAAGTACAATATTCTTAGTGCGAAAAATGGTGCTGCATGTTCGAGACAAGAGAGGAAATATCTGGCTCAGTTGAACTTAATTTTAAGCGCAAATTAGGATCTACGTTAAGCTTATTACGATATTTGTTTTTTATTATCAACATAGCAGAAAATCCGCTCTCACAGAGACTCTCACGTGGTTGTAAATGGAATCAGAAACAGTAATGCTTTTCTGGACAGCGATGGATATTCATTTATAACTTTTAGCCAAAATTCACACAGCTCTACTTTGTTGAATTCCGCTTGCAAACCACCATCGCAACATAGTTGTTGCGGGCAGCGTTCACCAGGATATGACCTGATACGCCCCTGGGAAAGTATCCCAATAGATTTCGACGTGCACTTTGTCCTTCCGTATGGCTGGTGGCGTACGCCGTCACGCACCCCTGAATGCGTACTGGGTCGCGGAGAAGTTGGTACAGGGCACTATTACCGACACTACATATACTGTTTCCTAAATCCCAGCACTCCAACACAAACACACACACTGTTTATCTTTAAATAAGTTAAAGGTCTCGGCTCACTAACTATCCTACAGGACTAGCTCACTGTCACTTACCTACTGGACTGGCTCACTGTCACTGGCCTACTGGACTAGCTCACTGTCACTGCCTACTGGACTAGCTCACTGTCACTGGCCTACTGGACTAGCTCACTTGCACTGGCCTACTGGAATGGCCCACTTGCCTACTGGACTGGCCTACTATCACTGGCCTACTGAACTAGCTCACTGACTCTAAACTACTAAACTGTTCACTGTTACTACTTGCTGACTTCTTGAGGACTTCTTGATGTTGCTTGCTGACTACTTCTCACTCCGGTGGTTGGATTGCGACTGGCAGTTGCCGGAAGCGAGGATATATTTATATAAGGAAAGCTATACCGCTCGGGCGCTTATCTAAATTTGGCCTATTCCTAACGTTCTATTTCGCTTGAGTCGAGACCGTAATTCTTTGTTTATTCAGTCATTTCCTTATGGATTATCTTATTTCTATGTGTTATATAAGGCGAAAACATGCTTTTCTATGAATAAGTCTTAAAATCTAGGTTTTTATACATAAAAAAAAGATTCTCATACAAAATTCTAACAAAAAACCAATAAGAACTTATTTTCTAAACACTAAATTTACGATATCTTAAAAACTACTTAACCGATTTATACAAATTAACTTGTAAACATAGTTTTGGGTTAAGTCCCTTCTTTTGACACTAATTTGGTCACAAAATATCAACAAACAAAAAAGTGTAATTTCAAGTTACGTAATTCTAATAGGAAAAAATCTAACGAGAATTTTGTCTTATTTTTCACTATGAATTGTCTCTAATTGGGGTTACGTCGCCGACAATAGGTCTATTAGAGATTGCTTTTCACTTGCACTTAAATTTTCACGAACATTATCCAGATCCGAAACGAATGGGTTCCTTATCCAATTGAACTCCGAATAATCTTCTTTAAATATTCTTCAAATGTTTCAACGATCATGTGGCTGTGATTTTTGATGTTATTGATAACATTTTCACTCACTGTAAGTTCATTTTCATTTACGAAATTTTCTAAATTAGGAAAAGATGCTAGGTTCTCATTCGATGCGCTCCTTTCAATCATCTGAAATTTCTTAATAAATGCTTTTATTTTGTCATTTACTGAAAATCGATTTGTAGATCTACCTTGCAAAGTTAGATTTAAGTCGTTGATGCGATTGAAAATGTCTGATAAGTAAGCCAATGATATAAGCCAGTGTTCGTCTGTCAGTCGATCGCGTAATTCAAAATCGGTACCCATTAGGAACAGCTGCACCTCAGAACGTAACTCGAATAATCTGCTCAGCATTTTTCCTCGCGAAAGCCTACTCACCTCGAATCACAATTTTGAAAATAAACGAGAGTTAAGAGCCCGAGATTTAAAATTTACGCGTCTTGGAGAACATGTTTAAATTGTTCGGGCATACGTTTTACTACTAACGCTTGTCTGTGTATACTGCAATGCAATTTTTAGCAACAGATTTTACTTTTGTGGCTACACCTCCGAATCTTCCTGCCATTGCTCGAGCGCACTCAGAGCAGAAGCCAACGCAATTCATCCAGTCAAGTCCATTTTTACCCGCGACGGAAAGGAGACGGTATATGCGTTTAGGGTGTGATGTTGTTTGTATGTATGTATGTATGTATGTATGTATGTTTGTATGTGCAATTTGCAATGTTCCCAATTATCTCCCAAACGGCTTAACCAATTACGGTGCGGTTTTCAGTTTCGGGTTCGAAATTAGGTGGCGATGATTCTTAGCTAGTTTTTATTGTCTTTACTCACCAGGGGGCGCTGTTATATGTGTATTTAGTGAAAACCAATGTTGCCATTTATCTCCAGAACGGTTTGTTCGATTGAGACACAGTTTTCAGTATAAGGTATGGGGTTCATTGGCAATGGTTCTTAGCAAAGTTTTATGGTGTTTGCTCACCAGGGGGCGCTGCAATCGACGTTTTAAAAAAATATTTTTGTACAATACAATACAAATACTCTTTATTGCACACCAAGAAATAGAAATACAGAAAAAAAAACACAAACACAAAAACAGTTGCACAATGGGCGGCCTTATCGCTAAGAGCGATTTCTTCCAGGCAACCTTTGTACCTTTATAGACGTGTTTGCCAACACACTCCGTTGCTAGGCAACGCGGTGCGTTGCTTATTTAATAATAACATAATAATTAAAATAAAATAAATACAAAAAGGGCGTGCCTCTGTCGTCGGTATACTACTAATGTAAGGTTCACTCAGCTTGCTTTTCTAAGGTCCGTATTGTATAGGCTTCCCCATGCTTTACTTATGCAGTCATTTCGTGAGTTCTACTCGAGCTTAGAATCTCTGCTCAAGTAAATCTTTATTATAGGACGTAACTCTGACGCTACTTAGCTAGTTGCACTACCTATATCTCTACTTGAGTTGAATTTTGTCTATGGTCTACACATTTATCTAGGCGAAAAGCGTTCCTTTACCTTATCAACCTGACTATCACAATTTTTCTTTTTTTGTTGTTTTGACGGTTATTGTGAAACGAAACGCAACGATTTCAAAATTTAACAAAAAGAAAGCCTATTTGACGATAGTAACGAGACATGATCGTAACGTCTCATATTTGTATGGGATTTACGTAGTTCCCAGTCCGCACGATACGGGGAAATGGGGCGCTATACTCAAATTTATGGGAAACTGAGACGTCTCGATATTGTCGTCAAACTCACCCCTCAGTTCAGTTTCCGAAAGTTAAACTTCCGAGTATTCAAACGCAACTGAAATTCATGCAAGTCTCACATCTCAAGTGAGGAATTTTCAAACCATGACGTGTTTAATTCTGACTTGTTAAAAATTAAATACACTTGATTAAAGAGTTGACCATTGATTAATTAATAATGAAATAATAACAAAATAAAAATTTTGAAAAACCCGCGTCGGATATAATAAATAGTAGGTAATCGTAAAAGGAAGAAATAATTTTTGGAAAACCCCCGACTAAATGGAATTGAAAAAGACAATTAGATTATAATTACAATTATAGCTTCCTTTTTTCACCTATCCATTAATACAAAGCCAAAAAAATCCGTCGGGGGGGGGCTGCAGACAACAGGTTAATCTATACGTTTATTCAATTGTAAATTCAACATAGTTCAAATTTGTTTCTATTATTTGACTATGTGAGATAATCTTTATACCTAGTCATTTAAATTCAGAAACCTTAACCTCAACCTCAACAGCCTAGATTGATGATTATCTCATGGGGGTAATGGCCATAATCCACACGCTGGGCATGCGAGTTGGGAATCGCATGTTCCCGCCATGGGGATTATGGCCATTATGTTGATATCCCTTAGTCGCCTCTTACGACACCCACGGAAAGAGATGTAGTGGTGCAAATTCTAATCCAGCGCCACACTTGTACCGGAAAATTCTGAAAATAGATGGTAATTGACAATGGCAGCCCCCCCGACGGATTTTTTTGGCTTTGTAGTAGGTAATGGATAGGTAAAAAAATTTAGGAAGCTATAATTGTAACTAAAGGTAATTTAATTGTCTTTTTCAATTCCATTTAGTCGGGGGTTTTGCAAAAATTATTTCTTCCTTTTTCGATTAAGTACATACTATTTATTATATCAGTCGTGGGTTTTTCAAAATTTTATTTTGATTTTATCAGCAAAGAATTCACCCAGTTTGTTGAAAATTTCATCCGCAGTAGTTCGTGTTGATAACGCCTCGCAGAATAAATAATCTTCCTTAATTGTTTTATTTTCATGTATATACCGCACGTAAACCATAAGTTGAGCATAGTTCGTTACATCTGTACTCTCATCAAGTTGTATCGAAAAGAACATAATAAATATTAATAATAAAATATACACAAATGTATGTAATTTGTTCTTGTTTCTTGTATTTTTATTGTGAACATCACACCTTTTCATAAAGTTATCTCTGTTTTTGTGTGTATACTTTAGATTTTCATTGATGTATTGCGATATTACTGTTAAAATATTTATTTATTTAAATAATTCCCTCAACGAGTCACGTGGATTTAATTTATAAATAGCGCGTACCGCCCTTTTCTGAAGAACAAAGATAGTCTGGATGTCAGCTGCCTGTCCCCAGAGCAAAATACCATAAGACATAACACTATGGAAGTAACTGAAGTAAACTAACCTAGCTGTATCCATCATATAGATTACGGAAGGTAGGGAAATCATTTGTGGGCAATTGCGTAAGATTCTATAATAATTAAATGATTATTTATCGGGTATTTATCGCGTACCTTTGTTTTTATTTCCCCTACGTTTCTACCGCATTACAGCGATCGTGGTCACGGGGCGACTGAATGTAATTGGAATCGGGAAATAAAAACAAAGGTACGCGATAAATACCCGATAAATAATCATTTAATTATGTTAACAAATCGCGAAAGTTTAAAAAGTTTTATTCTATATTTATAATAAGCTTCCATCTGAAGCAACTGAGCTCCCTATTCGTAAATTTAAACTGTACATAAAACGAAATCTTATCAAGAAAGCATATTACTCCGTAGATGACTACGTCAATGATGTTAATGCTTGGCCGGATGTCGCCCAGTTCCACACAGGCAATAGTATGTAAGACCAGTTAGACTAGGTTTCTTTCTCAAGATTAATGGATAGGTGAAAAAATTTAGGAAGCCTACGAGTATAATTGCAACTAAAGGTAATTTAACTGTCTTTTTCAATTCCATTTAGTCGGGGTTTTTGCAAAAATTATTTCTTCCTTTTTCGATTAAGTACATACTATTTATTATATTCGTCGTGGGTTTTCAAAATTTTATTTTGATTTTATTTTAATATTAAAATATGGTTTAATATCATTTCTAATATGGTCATTTATAGGTACATCTTGAACCCATTTCGTAAGTATGTACCTAATTGGAATTGTGCTGAAAGTCTATAATTAAATTACACTGTGTGGTCATAGTGTTTGAGAGAGAGATTCTCAATTCGACTGTATTTTTTTTAATTATTCTCTCCCAAAATTATAACTGAATTGTATAAAAAAAACAACTAAGCTTAGATGATAGCTGCAATAGAACTAGAACTAGCAGATAATAGATAATAGATAATAGATAATACATAACTACCTCACTACAATTTGATTTTGTAATTAGTCACACGGGCCTTCATTAGCCAGCCAGCCTAATCATAGGGGTGGTGCTGGAGACCTACTCGTATTACGACCGCGAATGAACAGGGGCTTCACTCTACATTTGTACAGCGTCAGTCAAACAGAACACTATTTACTCAGTCCTAGGCCAGCCATGGCGAATAATAAACCTTTCGCAAACAAAACCGCAGAGCTCTTTTATAAACTCTGCAAATTGACTTTCCTTTGCGGTCTGCCGAATTTCTGGATCGAAAAACTCCACATGTCAGATGCATTCTTTGAATCGTACCGCTATTTTAGTCGGGCTATTGGCTATACTCTTTATGTTCTCGTGAGCGTGGAATGGGCTGCGTTCTTTACGAACCAACATTTGACCGATAAACAAGAGACCGACTTGATGATTTTTGGTATCTCTCACCCGATGTTGTTGTTTTATGGCGAAATTTTATCCTACCAAAAATTTAAATTCAATAAAATATTGTTTGAAATAGTAGAGTTGACGAAAGTGTTCAACGACAGCAACGTGGAGAAGAGTTTCCTGAGGAAGTCAAAGCTGTTCTCCTTTTTATTCATCTCTAGCTGCGTGCTGACGATGATGATGTATTCTTTGGACGCCCTTCTGCAGCTGATATTGAAAGGTAACGTAACAGCAGTAGCGGCAGCCTGCCGAGAGCCGATACGTCGATGACGTAGTTAAATAGCTGAAAATCGTGATAGCCTTTTTCGTCAGTTGCAGAAGTTTCAATTCAAGTTTACCTTTTCTAACTCATTGAATTCTTTACTAGTATTAGATGAGTTTTACCGAGTAGGTACTTACACAAACAACTCATGTAGGTAATTGCATTGTAATGGACATCTCACATCCCAAGTGACAGATTTTCATTGAAAACTGTCAACAAGCGCAACTTGAAACGTGTGTTTTTATTTTAGTGACTTCAGGAGCAGGTTCTACATTCTTCTGCGTTTTCGTAGATGTTTTGTAGTAGGTACTTACCTATGATCTATTTGTCATGAAGTAAAGCTGCAAATTATGTCAATAGATTCCAATAATGGATGGATGTGTGGATGTTTGTTACCTCTTCACGCCAAAACTACTGAACGGATCTGGCTGAAATTTTGCTTACAGGTAATTCTAATACTAGAATAAAACATAGGCTACTTTTTATCCCATAAATCTGTTCCCGTGGGATGAAAATCACCTTTTAATGTTTTCATAGGAACAACGCGTGCGAAGCCGCGGGGCGCAGCTAATAGACTATAAAGAATGGTTCCGATTTATTCAATTATATATATTCAAAAAAAAGTGTTAGTGGGTACCTATTTATCCCGTCAACCTTAAAAATCAACAAAATACTTCAGAAAAATCACAACTATTTACAACAATTTGGTGATAACTTCGCCAATTCCCATCGAAGTTAGATGAGATGATTCCTTCTTTAGTGTCTAAAGGTTGAATTTGAGGTAGTTCCATAAAAGTAAGATTCACGAGAAATGTATGTGTGAAAAAGTATCTAAATGTTTCTCTTCTCATAATAATTATAATTTATCTCTACCGGGACTACCGGTTCCCAAGGCAACGGATGTAAGCAAGAGGCTTATAAAGTTGATGGATGATATCCAAAAAGTACTGATGATTTTGTAAGGGTTGTGGACGCGTATGGAAGGGTCTCATAATTTGTACCTATTACTATAATAAGCCGTGTATTTTATGAACCGTAATTAGTTATACAGTGTAAATTTTGACAGTGTATATTTCTCTTGTTGATTAAACGATAAATCATCATCATCATCAGCCTATATGAGTCCACGGCTGGAAATAGGCCTCCAAATGAGCGCCATAGCACCCTGTCTTCAGCTTGCTGCGTCCTGCATTTGCCTACAGTCTTTCGCAGATCGTTATCGAAAATAATGTTTACAGCTGCTAAGCAGCGTTACTTCTCACTCTAACTTATGTCAATAGAAGAAGACAGAGTGAGAGATCGCTTACGTTTCTCGGGACCCGGGAACGAAACCCTAGTATGAACTTAGATGTAACTAGTTAGGTAATTGAGTTTCATATAAATTATAACCACGCACGAGTTGAATCTTTGCGAATAATAATAATTGACCTTTGTAAATGTTTTCAGGAGCAACGTACACAACTATAATAACCGCATGGCCAGAAGTTGGTGACAGTTCGATACAGGCCAGCTGCGTCCGGGTCCTTTGGAATATCCTTTGGTGGGACCTGATAGCGCGCGCGATGGCCGCGTACGGCTGCGTGATCTGCATCATGACCCTCGTCAGCCACCAGTTCATGCACCTCCGCGAATACTTCCTTCATCTTGATCATATATTCCAAAGGAAACACATTAGCCAAAGGCAAATGGAAATTGACTACGAAAAAGGTTTCAAAGTTGGCATGGATTTTTATAACAACACGTTGCAGTAAGTATACCTAGTTAATCTCGTGCCTACTTGATAAACTTCAACGATGGAGTGGGTCCTTATTTCTTGTCTTTATGTCCTCTAAACTAAATTATATTTTACAGGGTAGTCTATCTTAGTAAAGACATCTGTGGGGGAGTTATGAGCTGCCAAATAATATTTAACATCACATTGGTCGTCATAAACATGGCCGAGATGCTGGTTAGTACTACCGATGATTATGAAGATTGCGTATACAGGGTGTCCCACGGCTATAGGACAGGACATCGATACTTAGTATTTACCTTAACTAGGTACCTGAAATCTCAGACGAAATTAAAAATCTGCCTGAAATATTGAAGATAGGAAGTACCTAGGTACTAGGTACTTAAAGGAAATATTCTTTTCTTTTTAAAAATAAGTAAAACTGCAATAACGGAATTTTGATGAATTACTTGCTCTCTCCGATAATCACACATCAACAAACACCTTTAAAAAAACCATAATAATCAAATCTGTCTCATAAACATTGCATTTTATAGGAACACATACATTTATAGGAACATCATGAAATCTGACAAAAACTGGGACGAGGCGAAGCTTTGGGTGGCTCGTCCAGTCTGAGTCGGACCAACCTGCTGCAGTGGACTGGTGGACTGACAATATTACACCAATTACTGGACTTGGTGGTCCACTCCGTACATATATTTTGACAATGTCAGCAATGACCTTGGTGTGCTTAGACAACGCTTTGTCCACCGTGTTGCACGGGCACGGGGTGGGCGGTAGTCTTATCTGGTGATATGACATTCACCTAGCCGAATTTTGTCCATGCGGGCATTAGGTACCAACTAACAAGCCATGACCGCAGGATATTATTGTTGTGCAAACACAAGTGCACTATCTACTCGCTCTCTCTTACAATCCAAGGAACAGCAGCTGAGGCGACCGGAGAGCAAACAGAAAAGTTCGGCGTGGGAGCAGCGCTCGACGCCCCGCCGCCGCCGCCGTCCGGTGTAAGGGAGCCATGAAATTGCTTAGTCTCCCCAGTTCTTGGTAGATGTCATGGGTGTCAATATGCAATCTGTCCTATACGAACAGATTTAACTCTACAGATCGGTGCCGTAAAAAATACAAAGTGATATTTTTATTTCTGGTATACTTGCCCTCCATGCCCATTGGCTGTGTGACACCCTGTAGATTAAAGGGCTTAAAGATAGTGTTATGTGTGTAGTCGTACGTAATCATCTACGCATGTGTGCGTGCCTGTACCAGTGCAGTGCAGTGGCGTTACCTTACCTCAGTCATATCAATAAGCTGAACTGAACGAGTGTGATAGCAGCCAGCAGCGGTATAACTATACAATAATACTTCTCCAAAGCATAAATTTTGCTGATCAAATAGCTACATTCATATCTTTGGCTACATTATTATTTTTGTACCTAGATACCTACTAATAAATAAAATAAAGTTAAAAACTACAACCCACAAGGTAAGTAAAACTTGTAAACAGATTACCGATTGAAATCTGAATTCCTTTTCAGAATTCTGATCGGACTCTTA
Source organism: Eupithecia tripunctaria (assembly GCA_955876795.1). Lineage (NCBI taxonomy): Eukaryota > Metazoa > Arthropoda > Insecta > Lepidoptera > Geometridae > Eupithecia > Eupithecia tripunctaria. The sequence continues at coordinate 102,678 of OY041607.1, forward strand.
TGAATACTGCTGCAATATGTATGTCGACAACAGGGATCCTGTTAGGTACAGGACTGTTCATGTGCAACGCTGGTAACGTCACGGTCGAGGTGAGTACGAGCAGGCTAGAGCTGCATGCAGGTCGGGAGATGGCTGGCTAGGTAACTAACTTAAAGACCGTTTTCTGTAACAGGCGTCCCACCTTGCGACAGCCATGTACATGTCGGGATGGCACCACTGCCGCGGCCCGAGCTCCACCAGCATGAGGAAGCTGGTGGTCTCCTCTATGATGGCAGCGCAGGTAAACACGGCCGATAGCTCCTACTTTGCGATGTTTCATGCTAGTTTCATACTGCCACAGTGCCAACGGGTCTGTAAGGAACCTAGGTACCTACCTACTTACTGAGAATAGAACGCGCTCATCCATTTGTACGTCCGTCGCCGGGTAGGTATTTCTCTTTTCTGAAATCACAGGTAATGGTAGGTATCTCTGTAATACTTACATTATAGAAGGGGATCCACTACCTCTTTACACGGACTGCAAGACAACTTGCAGTCCGTCCGTGTATTTGAGACGCGCGGTTCAATACGTAGGTTAGGTAGGTAGTATTAGAAACCACTTTCCGTTATTGAAGATAAGGCTGAAATATTAGAGGGAGGAAGAACAGATATAATAGTTATTTGTTATACAAGACAAGAGTGCAAAGTTGCTTTTTAACCGCGTGTTAAATTTTGATGACCGAGCAAGCGAAGGATTCTAAAATTGAATCACGAGCGCAGCGAGTGATTCAAAATTAGAATCCTGAGCGTTAGCGAGGGAATCAAATGAGCACGAGGTGAAAAATCTTTGCACTCGAGTGCAACACGTAACTTTTCATTCCACCTCAGCGAGGAAATGACTAAATGCAAAAAAAAACGTTTACAATCACAAGATAGGTACACTTTTATTTCAGTTTAGGTATTAATTACTACATTATGACAGGTAGGTAAGTATTACAGAATAATCTTTAAATTATAACAAAATAATACTAGAGGTAAGGTATAATTAAAAAAAATTTAAAGTAACGTTGCTACAGTTATTTAAATGAAAAAATGCCGCGTAAAGAACCGCGTACAAAGCAAATTGAAAATAGAACACCAAGAAGGTTCAGAGTCTGAGCTTTTAACAAATTAAAAAAAAGTTGTATGATATATTCGGCACCATAGAGGTAGCAGTAAATGGGTTTAATGTTTTTTTTTAATTCACAAACTTAGTGCACACGATGTTCTAAATTCAATTTACTTTATCCTCTAGAGAATAAAAACGGCTTTTCCACTCAGATATTGAAGATTAAAAATACTCTTTCCGAGATGGTGGGATGAAAAACTATTTTGTTGTGCATCCGCAGCCTTCTCGAGTCTTCGCGAACGCCATATTCCTTTTTTCGTTCCTTTTCCGCTACAGTCGATAGTGTTGCCCTATTGAATTATCAAATATTGGTGAAGGTTTTATAAAATTCATGTCAAATGCTTTGGTTTGGAAAATTAGCTCAATTTCCTGCAAGCTAACAGTAGGTATGGATGGGCATTGGGCCCCACACGTTACGTGTTACAGTCCTATTTGTGTTACAGAAGCCTGTGATCATCAAAGGCCTGTACATCTTGGATCTCTCGTACCAGACATTCGTATCGGTAAGAGAACAAACCTATTCTTTTGATTTATTCATTTATTCGTTGTAGGTTATGCAATGATATTTATATGTATATCATCATTGGTTGTAGGTAGGTAGGTACGTACCTAGATAGGGGAGAATAGGGTAGGTAATGGCGGTCAGTTAAGCTTTTTTTGGAATAAAACTCAAAATTATAAATCACAGCTTTATTAGGAACATAACATAACATACCTACCTACCAATTCTACATTATTTCACACGCGTAAAGGACTGTTCATGTTTTAGTTATGTGCTTGACCATCATTGCCCTATTTTACCCCTACCTACTAGTAAGTAAGTACAAGTAGACCAATAACTAATACCTACCTACGTTTTATTTGTTTCAGCTCGTTAAATCAACGTATTCATTATTTACTCTGATATACTGATTTACTCGTACAAAGGCACCTAGGTACCTAGTTATCTAAGTAGGTCTACCTACCTACACAAAATAATTCTTAAAAAAAAGATGCCTGCTGCCCGCCCCCGGTGGATATTCCTGGGTGGTGCAAATTCTAAGCTAGCACCACACGGTAGGTACGTATACTTACCTACTTATATCATTTTCAGCTGTCTCAGCTTTTCAATTCGTACCTATGACTAACATGCATAAGAAATAACCTCCGAGGTTTTCTATACTTTACCTACGGTGTCCCTACCTACTTACCTCTACTAATCTTTGAAAGGGTCATTCTGATAACAAGCTCCTTCATAATTGATAAAGTTGTTATTTAAATTACCCATAACTGGACTCAACGTCCAGATAATCCACATAACCACCATATTACCTACCTGCCTTCGACAAATTATCAAGAAACGTAATTTTCTTGATCTAACAAATCGGTCATTTTGATAATTAGATAAGTTACGAGCACCTACCTACCTTGTTTTTTCTATCTATAATAAAGAAGAAAGATTTGATTGATTGTTTGTTTGTATTAAATAGGCTCCGAAACTACTGGAGCTATTTAAAAAAATCTTTTACCATTAGAAAGCTTACTTTTCCGGATTTCGGAATTCCGGAATTCCCACGGGAACGGAAACTGCGCGGGTGAAACCGCGAGGCGCTGCTAGTAGATTATAAATCTTTATCTCATAGGTAGGTACATAGCATAGGGACTTATCATCTTCCAACCAACTTCGATCCTAACCCGTATGTCCAGCGTGGAAATTATGGGCATTACTCCCAATGATAAGAAGACAAAGGAAATGGCACGGAGTTCCCGCCTTGCTGCTCCTGCCCATGGTAACGCTGGGGCAGGGATGCTAGGATGCAGCAGCAGCAGGCCCGCCCAGGCCCGGCTACCGCGCTGGCCAACGTTGAACGGACTTACGGACGCAATTCATTATCTGGCGCAGTTGGAAGGAGAGTTAAAGAACATTAGGTAGGTACCTATCGTAGGTAAGGTACCTATACCTACCCACCACCTAATGGTATGATCTGGGGGTTATGCAGGGTTGGCATTGTAACGAGTCAGAATTCAATTATTTGCAAATAAAGAAACATTTGGCGGATTTTAATATAGATAGTAACATTGTCGACTTAAAATCTCTTTATGTATCGATTTAAAGCCTCGTTATGATGGACCTCGCTTGAAAGACATTGGTGGATATTAAATTCAGTATAGTCTGTAATTTGCAATACCTCTCTCCTTTTCCCTCCTATCCCTGCACATGCACCTGAACTAGTGTCGTCTCGCTCTGACGACACCCGTCAACGCATCGATTCGAATGAGAATCGACCGGCAGTTGCTCACGCGTCGTGCTCCTACTACTACATCGGCCTCGTAATTTTTGTGTCGTGAACTTTATCTTTATTGGAATACCTGTGCAATACATTATTTAACTCTATAAACAAGTGTTACCTTACACCTAACTTTGTGTGATTTCTAAGAACTTTTGGGTGCTGTACAAGACATTTTGTCCACCACGCCGCTGCCGCCATCGCTGTTCTCAAGAAGGTAGGTGCATGTGCCATCCATTTCTACTGCTGTGATTCTGTCCTTACATACACCTCATTTATTACAGCAGATTTCCTTCCCGAGAATATTGCAAACCCGCCCTTACAGTCTATCGAATTTAAATCCAAAAACACCCCCTCTTTTATGTGTGGTTAATACCGAACCAGCTATTAAAAATAATCACCATAAAAAATGGTCCTTCGTACCGGATATATTTTTATATATTTACATCTATAAACCTTATCCATCTTAGTATTTATTCAATCTATTTACCCACCCGGACGCGAGCCTATCTCAGTCCGCTAGTTAAAACTTTTCTCAAAATCCACATGGTTTCAAACTTATTTATTCTACCGCTACCCCGCTAAGCAGATAAACTCATGATTCCTACTGATAATAATATCTTAAGTTGTATTTAATACGCTCAACCGCTACCACTCTCGTAAGGTCAACATGAGGTCAACATAAAGATATTTTAATTTATTCGCACCCGCTTCGCTAAATCAGTCTAGGAACCTAAGTTATTGCTACGTTAAGTTATTGTTATTGCCTTGTATTCCATTTTTGCGCACGTCGCAATTACTATCATAGGTAATAAATACCTCTTTATTCATTTACGTGTAACAATCAGAGTCGTAACATTTTTCACTCGTCATACCTTCACAAGCAAAACTACCCGCAACTCGCGCAACTTATTCATTATTTTATCCGTCCGTTCATCGCTGTTGGCTCGCTCGTAGGTAACACTCTGGTTAGTCACACATACACGCACACACATTCACATATTCTTATTCCGCTATAAGTAGGTAGGTCCGATCGCTTGTTTCGTGGTTCTATGCGTATCGTATACGCTTGAATCATATACTAGAACAGCGCGGAGGCAACTCGAAGTTATTAATAGCCAGAGAACCTTCGCAAACGTAAAACCTATGCGTAATATTTAATTATCTCGGGCACCGCTCATTGTTATCGTGACACGCTCATAGTAACTAGGTACTTCGCTCTCGCCTTTATTCTGTGCCTTTTGTAGGAATTTAGAATACAACCCCTTATTTTGCTATTATTGCATCTTCGCAGTTCCTTACTCGTTTTAATTTGTTATTTAAAGTTGTTTGTTTTTGTTTTCGCGTCTATTCCATTTCACTATGAGTAAAAAAGATAAAAATGAAGGTTCTGATAGTGACGAATCTTACGATGGTGAAAAAGCTCAACAGCGTATACTTGAGTCTAAGCGTGAACTTTTATTTGCTCGCATGCAAGGTATTTATGACCTCGCTAAGAAAGTACAAAGCGATTCTTCGAAGTTTCAGGCTTTACAGCACAGTGCTTTCAATATCGATATATTGCATAAAGACTTTGAAAAAATATTAGATTCATATAACACTGTCTCGTTTAAAATAAACCCTAAACACACGGTTAGGTACCAAGAATGGACTAACTTTGACATAATGTATTGTCTTATCAAACAAGTCATAGTGACTCATTCGCCGCCCGCTAAAAATGAATCTTCCCTGAAAGGTGAACGGCCTAGCCTGAAACTTCCCCCTATAGAATTGCGAAGCTTTGATGGTGATGTCCGAACTTGGCCACTTTTTTACCAACAGTTCAAATGCACTGTTCACGAAAACACTTCACTTTCCGATAGTGATAAAGTGTACTATTTGGTTGGTAAACTTTCTGGTTCCGCTTGCTCCGTATGTGCTCGGTTGCCTCCAACAGCCGAAAATTACCCTATAATATGGGAGGCTTTAATACAAAAGTACGATGACCCCAGACTACTCGCTAGTTCATACCTCAATCAGCTGTTATCTTTTAAATCGCTTACCGCCAATACCGCTACAGGTTTAGAGTTATTTTTAGATACCTTTGACACGTCTGTAGAAGCTCTTAGGCAGTTGAGCCTTGGTGACCTATCTGAATTTATTCTGCTGCACCTCGCTCTCCAGAAACTGGACTCGGAGACTGTCAAATTATTTGAATTAACTTATCGTAAAGATAAAATGCCAACATATACAAATCTAATTGAATTTGTCAAGGAACAAAGCAAAGCACTCTCGCGATCAGCTGCTCCTTCGTCAAAATTGCACGCGCAGCCAAAGTCGCGTGCTTATGTACCAACGCCTAGTGCGAAACCTAGCGCCCAGACAAAATCCTTTGTGAACACTGATCAGGCTTCTAGTACCACAGGTGAGGAAATAAAATGCACTTTATGCAAACGCGACAAACACGATCATTTTTATCGTTGTTTTGCCTTCAAAAAGCTGACTCCTCAAGACAGATATAAATTCATAAAAGATAACTTATTCTGTACCAACTGTTTAAGTGTAAAACACAAAATAAGGGAATGTACCTCCACACATACTTGCTCATATTGCTCGGCAAAACATCATTCACTTTTGCATTTTAACCCACCCGCTAATAGAAATAAAAATGCTGATAACACAACTACTGATAATAAATCAACATCTACCGCTCATGTCGCTCGCTCCACTGCACTTGCGCATACATGCTCAACCGAGTTTCAAACTAGCGCGCCTGCTAACGACCTTGCGCCCCCTGGCGATAAGGCCGCCTCTTGCCTGTCCGCTCCCGCTAATGATCAGACCTGTGATACGTCAGTGTGCACTGTGTCTTATGATCATGATTCGCACACAATAACAACTGCATTATTGGCCACTGCTAAGGTTAAATTTATTGATAATTTTAACCGCCCTCATTATTTGAGATGCCTGATTGACCCTGGCTCTCAAAGTGAGTACATTTCTGCCGAGTGCAGTAAGCGTTTATCGCTTCCCATTTGTACACAAAGCCGTTTCTCTAACGTGCAAGGAATAGGAGGCGCCTCACAGAAAATTCTAGGAGTGACCTCACTTCGAATTTCTTCCCGCTTTGACGATAAAAATGAATATCACATCGAGCCCATGATTGTGGATTATATTACGTCACAATTACCTGACTCGCGTGTCGATGTTAGCGCACTTAGTCATATACGTAACCTACCTATGGCTGATGATGATTTTTCGGAACCCGGTCCAATTGACCTTCTCCTAGGTGTAAACTTGTACTGTCAAATACTTCTTTTCAACAAGGTCACCGCTACCAACATGCCAGTCGCCTTAGAAACTACTTTAGGTTACATAGTATTGGGAAACGCACCCATTGAATCACCGCGCTCGTCATTACGCACTCTTTGTGCATTCTCCGCTGATCCGCTTCATAAGCTGGTGGAAAGGTTTTGGTATACCGAGGAACCACCAAGTCAGTTATATTTAAGTCCTGATGAAAAACGATGTGAGGAAATCTATACTTCCACTACAACACGTAATGAAGACGGTAGTTATGTAGTCATGCTTCCTTTTAAAGATGATCCTCAAAAATTGGGTAACTCATACATAACTGCGAAAAGGAGATTTTTGTCTCTCGAAAGGAAACTTTTACGCTCACCTGATTTGTATGAGAAATATGTATAACGATATATTATCTGACTATCTTGACAAAGGCATTCTAAGGCGCGTATCTCCGGACGAATGTTCTTCTCCAGGTTATTACCTGCCGCACCACCCTGTAGTCCGAGACGACAAGTCTACGACTAGGGTTCGCATCGTATTAGATGGCAGCGCCATAACTGACTCCGGCGTGTCTCTAAATGATCTTTTATATAAAGGCTATAATCTACAAGCTGATATATTTCATATTTTATTAAATGTGCGCATACATCGCATCGCCTTTTTTGCCGATGTTAGGCAAATGTATTTGTGTATCCATACACACCCTGATCATCGTTGTTATCAACGTATTTTATACCGCTTTTCCTCTGATAAGCCGCTTGAAACCCTACAATTTGATCGCGTTACCTTTGGTCTACGGTCTAGCCCAATGTTGGCTATCAGAACACTGCGTCAGTTGGCTCAAGATGAAAGGCAAAGGTGGCCAGTTGCAGCTGACGTTATTGAACGAGACGTTTACATGGACGATCTAGCATCTTCTGCCTCAAGCGTCGACCATGCAGTCAAAACTGCGCTGGAATTGATTCAGATGTTTAAAGCCGGTGGATTTGATTTAGTCAAGTGGACTAGTAACTCTCCTGAGTTGCTACAACACATACCCGAATCGCATAGACAATCTGAATCTATTTCATTTGATGCTGATGACGCGTTCAAGATTTTGGGACTTCGTTGGCTTCCCGCGTCAGACAACTTTTGTTTCCTAACCTCGATCCCGCCTTCGGATTTTACTAAAAGGGCAGTATTGTCTGTGACCGCACGTCTGTATGATGTTTTAGGACTAGTCGGACCCGTAATTCTTTACGCCAAATTGCTTATTAGAACATTGTGGCTTTTGCACATCGATTGGGATGACAAGTTACCCCTTGATATAGCTGCTTTATGGCAAAGATATTTATCTGAGCTACCGATTATTTCGCAACTCAGGTTTCCTCGCCATGTTGGGATTGAAGAACATGACTCTAAAATCACGCTCATCGCATTCTCGGACGCAAGCGAAAAGGCATACGGTTGCGTTGTTTACCTACACGTGACTAATGGTGATAGGTCACCATCGATTTCGCTATTGTGCTCCAAGTCCCGCGTCGCATCAGCCAAGCCCACGGTAACGCTAGCTAGGCTGGAATTAAATGGTTTAGTACTTCTTGCTAAATTACTCAGCGCTGTTTATAGTTCATTATCCGCACGCTGTCATATCGATGACGTTTATATCTTTTCAGATTCAACAGTCGCTCTTTGTTGGGTAACTTCCTCCCCGCATCGTTTTCAGACCTACGTGGCAAATAGAATCTGAAACTTTCAAAGTATCTCACCTTCACAAAATGTTTATCACGTTGCAGGAGTAGAGAATCCTGCTGATTATGTCTCTCGCGGTTTACTACCCTCTCAAATTGTAGATAACAATCTGTGGCTTCAGGGCCCCCCTTGGATGTCCACCTCAGTCGATGTATGGCCCGTCATGAAGTTCTCCTCTAGTCAAACTCAGCTACCTGAAGAGAAATCTTTTTCTCATGTCACTGTATCAGAAGAGGAGAATTTTCTTATAGCTTTAGGTTCCAAGTTTTCGTCTTGGCTGAAGTATCTCCGGTCCACTGTCATCGTATTTCGTTTTTTAAAGGTTCTTCCTCGCAACCATGTTATTACTGCTGAAGATTTAAGTTTCGCTGAAAACAAAATAATTCAAGCTGTCCAGCGAAGCTGTTTCGCTAATGATATACGTAGCATCGAAAAGGAAAAGCCGTGTACCACCGCTCTTAGGAAGTTATCTCCATTTATTTCCAATGGAATAATACGGGTCGGAGGGCGACTCTCAAACTCAAGTCTGGATTATAATCATAAACATCCCGCTCTTATGCCTAAACATGGGCACATTTCTGAATTGATTGTTGAGTTTTATCATCGTGAAAACAGTCACGCCGGCCCTCAACTACTCATGTCAATATTACGCCAAAAATATTGGTTTTTATCCGCCAGACGCCTAGTGCGTAATCGCATCCATAAATGTTTACGCTGTTTTAAATTTAATCCAAAAAATACCTTTCCTTTGATGTCAAATTTGCCGAGCTGTCGTGTGGAATCTTGTATTAAGGCATTCACACACACAGGAATTGATTATTCTGGTCCTCTATCAATTACCCCCACTAGAAAACGAGGTATACACAGCCAAAAGGCTTATCTGTGCGTTTTTGTGTGCTTAGTAACCAAAGCCGTACATATTGAGCTAGCTACCGATCTTAGCTCCGCTACGTTTCTTAACGCCTTTAAACGCTTTCTATCTCGTCGCGGGCCTTGTAATTTTTTATATAGTGACAACGGGACTAATTTTGTCGCTTCACAATCATATCTAAACGATTTATTTAAGTTTTTGGAAACAGAAGAGTACTACTCGCTCTTTTGTAATGAACTCGCTAAACACCAAATCACCTGGAAGAGGTCACCTCCACTAGGAAGCCACTTCGGCGGAATTTGGGAAGCTAATATAAAAAGTATCAAATCCCTCCTCTTTCCGTGATTGGTAAACAAATTCTCACGTACGAGGAAATGCTTACGGTGCTTAATCAAGTCGAAGCTGTACTGAACAGCCGTCCTTTGTATGTTCTGAGCACCGATCCCTCGGAGCCAACCGCGTTGACACCCTCGCACTTTCTTTGTACGCAACCTCTAGCCTTTTTACCCGCACCTGATGTTAGCAAAGAACGGGAAAGTCTGTTATCGCGTCACTCCTTATTAGACTCAATTGTCCAAACGTTCTGGAAAAGATTCAAGAATGAATACCTCCATAGTTTGCAAATGCGTGAAAAATGGAATACCGCTAGTAATCCCCTCACTGTAGGAACTATAGTGCTACTTAATAATGAAAACGCTCCCCCTCTGTCCTGGAAAATTGGAAGAGTGGCTGAAGTTTTCCCAGGCAAGGACGGTCAAGTTCGCTGTGCGAGAGTGGTTACAGGTGAAAGTTCATATGTGCGTCCGACAGTTAAATTGTCGCCGCTTCCAATACAGTAGGGTGACCATGAGTTTCTCAACTTAGGATAATTTTATCCAACCGCTCACTTTAATAGTTATTTTATTTTAGTTAGAATTTATTCTTTAATATTAAATTCACACTTTATTATTATTACTTTATCCCGCTTCGCTTCATATCTCCTTTATTTTTTCTTTTGAAGGGAACCTTCAAGGGGGGGAATATGGTGGATATTAAATTCAGTATAGTCTGTAATTTGCAATACCTCTCTCCTTTTCCCTCCTATCCCTGCACATGCACCTGAACTAGTGTCGTCTCGCTCTGACGACACCCGTCAACGCATCGATTCGAATGAGAATCGACCGGCAGTTGCTCACGCGTCGTGCTCCTACTACTACATCGGCCTCGTAATTTTTGTGTCGTGAACTTTATCTTTATTGGAATACCTGTGCAATACATTATTTAACTCTATAAACAAGTGTTACCTTACACCTAACTTTGTGTGATTTCTAAGAACTTTTGGGTGCTGTACAAGACATTTTGTCCACCACGCCGCTGCCGCCATCGCTGTTCTCAAGAAGGTAGGTGCATGTGCCATCCATTTCTACTGTGATTCTGTCCTTACATACACCTCATTTATTACAGCAGATTTCCTTCCCGAGAATATTGCAAACCCGCCCTTACAGTCTATCGAATTTAAATCCAAAAACACCCCCTCTTTTATGTGTGGTTAATACCGAACCAGCTATTAAAAATAATCACCAGACATAATATTCGAAGAATACGTCTTAGTGACGTAGCACAATAACATTTCATGCAGCGAGTTATCGATCATTCGATGATTTGTTTAGAAACATTTTACACTAAAACTAGAATCTTTCAATATCTGTGAAAGCTGATGGAAGATTCTAGATGCTATCGATAGAATACATATCGATGGGGGATTTGTCGACACTAAATTATTAGAAGGCGAACGTAAAATAAAAGAATTCAAAATTATCAGATATTGGGGCAGGGAGAAGACGGAAGGTTTCGGGACTTGAGATTTGGAGTTTGAATGGGACGGTCGAATTTCAGTCTTTTTACAATTAAAGATTCTTGTGTGCTGCTTCGTGAAGTAATAAAGCAATTCCAATACGGGTTATTTGGCTGCTGGGATAATCGTGAATAACTATGGATAAGGGAAGTATTCTTCCTTGGGTTAGTCCAGCAACATACTCCTAAAGCTCTACTGAATCTATCGTATTTTCTTTACAGCTATTCTCGCAGTAGTTAGTTCAACATCATGCTATCAGCCTTTGGCTTGATTTAACTGAATTTTACCCCAAACAGGTACCCTTTTACTGTAACAAGAGCCCGGCTCTACCTAGGTCTACTGGAACCTTTTAAATGCCAGTTAATGAATTGAATAACCTTCAGTTGGTAATATTAGTAGTCAACCTCTGGATCTAATTTGCTAAAGTCTGCTGCTAAATTGTATTATTTCTATTGAGTACCCGGCACCGATGGGCCCTAGTCAATGTAGGGTCGTAATCGGTGGTTCAAGGACCTCGCTGGGCGGGTTTCATTCGTAGAGAAATCCTAGGGAATGGAATCTGAGGCATTAATATGTATCTTTCGTTTCCTTTCAGCAAGTTGAATCCAGAACGAGGCTCAAGTTATCAACGGAAGCTATGCGCGGAATAGGAGACTGTTTACACCTATTCCACTTAGGTATGGACAGACCCCGACTGATAAAAAGGGGTCACCATTCACCTCTCTGGAAGCGGCAGGACTAGAGGTCTAAGGCTACTTACCTTGCGCGTGGAAGAGGAGTGAATGGTGAACCGACTTTATTGGATAAATCTTGATGGCATGAATGAGTTGTTTGCGAACATCACAAGTAACGTACATCCCAATTCTGAGAGTGAGTAGATTCATACTATATTTATTATATATGCTAGGAGTATTTGACGGACGTAAGCTGGCATAGGTTGGAAAAGAATAAGCCCCATTGACTTTGTGATGAGTCCGTAGTTTAGGATAGACTGAGTATGGAATTCCCAGCATACTTTCTATCAGCGGAAGGAGTCTGCCCAGTTAGGAGCCGAGGACTATTGTACAGAGCGGTGGAGGAGCTCGTGCCTATGCCGCAACTTAGTCTCAGTGTGATTCAGCCAGCGTGGAAGCTGAGTAAAGAGAAGTCGTGTGAAGTGGCCTAAAGTAGCCGAGCTAAACTCGGAGAGAAAGGCGAGGGCTGATAAAACCAATATTATACATCCTTTAATCTTTAATACATCATTCTTCTATAACTAGTGCTATTACATCTTACTTCCTTGTAGTTATATTCATACTTAGTAATAGGTAAGGGTTTTCCATTTGTCAAAGTTTTCTTAAAAGAACTCGGGTTTCTACGACACGATGTAGGTCCTACCACTAAACTAGACGATCACTGTTGGCCACTACAATCACGTTTCATCATCACGACATAAAAGTAAGATAGGTTAAATGCATGTGGGGGGTTGTTACAGCATGATTAAAACAAGTTGTTTTGAAACATGTTTAAAACCCTTCCAACACAAACAAGGTTCGTAGTTAACCCGCTTACATTCATAATGAATTCGTCAAAATATGAAAGTTTCTATAGTAAAATGTTTAAAACCATTGATTTAAAAAGTTTTTAATAAATCAATGTTTAAAACACGTGTTTTAAACAGTGTTTAAAACAGTTTGAAATAAAACTGGTTTTTTTAAGTGTTTTAAAACACAGTTAATGATAAATGATAATGATAAATGAATTTATTGTTGTTTATCTACTAGGTGGTAACATTACATTGGTCTTCATATTATATTTATGAATCTCTAGTCTGCCGTGGTTAGGCTTACATCATTGAAGTCTAAAACAGTTTACAAACTAAATTTTTCAGTCTACAATATTTATAGATCTAGTTAAAAAATATTATTGTCACACAAGTAAATTATTAATAAAGAGTCAATAAAAATTACAGTAAATGCATGTCAAAAAAAAATTATAATTATGGTTACAAACGAGAAAAAAATTAAACGCAGGTAATCAGAGATATTAAAATTGGTCATTTAAAAAATTCATCAATACTATAATAAACTTTTTCTTCTAATATTTTGCATAATTTGTTTTTAAATGCATTTAAATTATTCTCGGAGCGTATTGGCAAAGGGATTTTGTTGTAGATGATCGGGGCCATGCAAAAAATACTTTTTCTGAGTAAAACTGTTTCGCATGACTGGTGGTGTAGTGTACCTAGGGTTGCCAGATGGCCGGGAAATCCGGGAAAGTCCCGGAATTTCACGTGTCGTCCCGTGTCCAGTAATTACACTTTAATAATAATAATAATAATAATATTTATTTCTGTAACAATATTACAATCAGTAATTCTATGGTTGAGACCCTCATTTAAGTATAAAAACTTGTGTTAGAGGGTCTCGCTCTTCTATAACAAACGTTACAGATTACAAGTAAGTAAAAAACAAAGCAAAAGTTATTTTTAAATCTAAATGTTCTATTTTAATTGTTAAAATCTAATTATGGTCTAGTTTATTTATTACAAGGAAGGTAAAATGTGCGATTTGTGAAATATGGGTGTGGTGTGAGTAATGTTAATATGAGTGTGCGATTTGTGAAATATGTGTGTAAATATCTAGGGTGTTGTTAGGAGAGGCCTATGAAATATGATGATGATGAATGTCTAGGGTCCCCCGAGGGACCAGTCTCATAAGAGTCTGGGCAACGTGGGACCCAGACATAGTATTATGCATTATACTATTATTATGTTATATAATTATATTATTAATATGTAATTTAGCTTTGTAAATATGTGCACTTATCATTTTGTGTATAAAGTAAATAAATACTTAAACTATATTGCATATTAAAATGTACCATTATGTATGTGAATCATAGGATTTGGGTGGCAAGTATTTTAGGGTGACTAATATTTTGGGCCCCCTGAGGACACCAGTATTTTATGAGTCTGGGCGGCGGGGGGCCCAGACCAATTATGATATGATTCTCATCAGCGCTTCCGTCTCTTCATAACTTTTTGTTTTTAACCATTTTATGATAACTTTTTTACATTCATGTAATTTTCTATTATATAAAGCTCGATTACCACTCACTGACTGACTGACTGACATAATTGTTCTCCTTGATGGTGGAGGGGGAGGTATGGTTTTTTTTGCGGAAATGTATTTCTCATGCCTGGGGGACCTCGGGAAAATTCCGACTTTTTGAGATTTGCACCGGGGGGCCCCCGCCCCCCAGGGGGGCTTCCAAGCAGAGCCATACTGACTAATAATTTTATGGGGGTTGTATAGAGGGGTACAAGTGATTTTGATTGCAAAAATTTGTTTACCCCCCCTTGCCCCCCAGACCCCCCCCTTTTTCAAGTGCTACCAGAAAACGACGTGATAGAGTGTTTTCAATTGCAGGGTCGTATAGAGGGTATCTTCTTGAATTGGGAGAAAAAAAAAAATACCCCCCCTCTCACCCCCCTTTTTTTAGCCCCCGTTGATATCTCCCAAACGGACTGACTTTTCAGAATTTTTTTTTCACAGTCATGTAGAGTAGGGCAAATTATTTAAAATGCAAAAAAAATATTTTCCCTTTTAGCCCCCTAGACCCCCTTTTTTATCAAAAAACCAAAAAAACCCAAAAATTGGCCTATTTTTGACCTTTTTTTTCGGGTGGAGCGTTGCGGCGAGCGAAGCGAGCTGCAATGCGACCACGGGGAACAGCACGGCGAGCGAAGCGAGCCGTGCTGTGACCTTGCACCCCCGGCCCCCCTGGACCCCCTCCCCCATCCAAGAATTTGATATGGGTATCGTTTTCGACTAACATGGGGGTGAGGATAACGAATTTGATGACGGTGGGCGTGGGTTGGATTGCGGTGAGCGAAGCGAACCGCAATACGACACACGTCACACAGCAAGGCGAGCGAAGCGAGCCTTGCTGTGTGGCAGCACGAGCGGCGTCGTATTGCGGTGAGCGAAGCGAACCGCAATGCGACCACGGGGCACAGCACGGCGAGCGAAGCGAGCCGTGCCGTCACCCTTCACGCCACCGGCCCCCCCTGAACCCCCTCCCCCATCCAAGAATTTAATATGGGTATCGTTTTCTACTAACATGGGGGTGAGGATTACGAATTTGATGACGAAGGGCGTGGGTCGGATTGCGGTGAGCGAAGCGAACCGCAATACGACACACGTCACACAGCAAGGCGAGCGAAGCGAGCCTTGCTGTGTGGCAGCACGAGCGGCGTCGTATTGCGGTGAGCGAAGCGAACCGCAATGCGACCACGGGGCACAGCACGGCGAGCGAAGCGAGCCGTGCCGTCACCCTTCACGCCACCGGCCCCCCCTGAACCCCCTCTCTCATCCAAGAATTTGAAATGGGTATCGTTTTCGACTAATATTGGGGTGGGGATTACGAATTTGATGACGGCAGGGGTGGGCCAAATTGCGGTGAGCGAAGCGAACCGCAAACTGGCACTTGTTGCGGGCGGCGTCGTGTTGCGGTGAGCGAAGCGAACCGCAATGCGACCAAGGGGCACAGCACGGCGAGCGAAGCGAGCCGTGCTGTTACTTTCCAGGACCCCAGTCCCCCCTGCACCCCCTCTCCCATACAAGAATTAGATATGGGTATCGTTTTCGACAAACATAAGGTCGGGGATTACGATTTTGCACCCCAGACCCCCCGAACCCCCTCCCCCATCCAAGAATTTGAAATGGGTATACTCTTCGACAAACATGGACATAAGGACTACGAATTTGATGGCGGGGCGGGCATGTAACGGACAAACGCGAGCTGCTTGCAGCTCGCGCACTTATACAACCTAGTTCTATTATATAAAGCTCGATTACCACTCACTGACTGACTGATTGACATAATTGTTCTCCTTGATGGTGGAGGGGGAGGTATGGTTTTTTTTGCGGAAATGTATTTCTCATGCCTGGGGGACCTCAGGAAAATTCCGACTTTTTGAGATTTGCACCGGGGGGCCCCCGCCCCCCGGGGGGGCTTCCAAGCAGAGCCATCCTGACTAATAATTTTATGGGGGTTGTATAGAGGGGTACAAGTGATTTTGATTGCAAAAATTTGTTTACCCCCCCTTGCCCCCCAGACCCCCCCCTTTTTCAAGTGCTACCAGAAAACGACGTGATAGAGTGTTTTCAATTGCAGGGTCGTATAGAGGGTATCTTCTTGAATTGGGAGAAAAAAAAAAATACCCCCCCTCTCACCCCCCTTTTTTTAGCCCCCGTTGATATCTCCCAAACGGACTGACTTTTCAGAATTTTTTTTTCACAGTCATGTAGAGTAGGGCAAATTATTTAAAATGCAAAAAAAATATTTTCCCTTTTAGCCCCCTAGACCCCCTTTTTTATCAAAAAACCAAAAAAACCCAAAAATTGGCCTATTTTTGACCTTTTTTTTCGGGTGGAGCGTTGCGGCGAGCGAAGCGAGCTGCAATGCGACCACGGGGAACAGCACGGCGAGCGAAGCGAGCCGTGCTGTGTGGCCGACGGAGCGTGGTCGTTTTGCGGTGAGCGAAGCGAACCGCAATGCGACTTCGGGGCACAGCACGGCGAGCGAAGCGAGCCGTGCTGTGACCCCCCACCCCGGCCCCCCTGAAGCCCCTCCCCCACCCAAGAATTTGATATGGGTATCTTTTTCGACTAACATGGGGGTGAGGATAACGAATTTGATGACGGTGAGCGTGGGTCGGATTGCGGTGAGCGAAGCGAACCGCAATACGACACACGTCACATAGCACGGCGAGCGAAGCGAGCCGTGCCGACACCCTTCACGCCCCCAGCCCCTCCTGAACCCCCTCCCCCATCCAAGAAGAAATGGGTATCGTTTTCGACTAACATTGGGGTGGGGATTACGAATTTGATGACGGCAGGGGTGGGCCAGATTGCGGTGAGCGAAGCGAACCGCAAACTGGCACACGTCACACTGCAAGGCGAGCGAAGCGAGCCTTGCTGTGTGGCCGACTGAGCGCGGTCGTATTGCGGTGAGCGAAGCGAACCGCAATGCGACCAAGGGGCACAGCATGGCGAGCGAAGCGAGCCGTGCTGTTACTTTCCAGGACCCCAGTCCCCCCTGCACCCCCTCTCCCATACAAGAATTAGATATGGGTATCGTTTTCGACAAACATAAGGTCCAGGATTACGATTTTGATGACGGTGAGCGTGGGTCGGATTGCGGTGAGCGAAGCGAACCGCAATACGACACACTTCACACAGCAAGGCGAGCGAAGCGAGCGGTGTCGTATTGCGGTGAGCGAAGCGAACCGCAATGCGACCACGGGGCATAGCACGGCGAGCGAAGCGAGCCGTGCCGTCACCCTTCACGCCCCCAGTTCCCCCTGAACCCCCTCCCCCATCCAAGAATTTGAAATGGGTATCGTTTTCGACTAACATTGGGGTGGGGATTACGAATTTGATGACGGCGGGGGTGGGCCGGATTGCGGTGAGCGAAGCGAACCGCAAACTGGCACTCGTCACACTGCAAGGCGAGCGAAGCGAGCCTTGCTGTGTGGCCGACTGTGCGTGGTCGTATTGCGGTGAGCGAAGCGAACCGCAATGCGACCAAGGGGCACAGCACGGCGAGCGAAGCGAGCCGTGATGTTATTTTCCAGGACCCCAGTCTCCCCTGCACCCCCTTCCCCATACAAGAATTTGATATGGGTATCGTTTTCGACAAACATAAGGTCGGGGATTACGATTTTGCACCCCAGACCCCCCGAACCCCCTCCCCCATCCAAGAATTTGATATGGGTATCGTTTTCGACAAACATGGACATAAGGACTACGAATTTGATGGCGGCGGGCATGTAACGGACAAACGCGAGCTGCTTGCAGCTCGCGCACTTATACAACCTAGTTAGGGGATATATATTTAGGTTCTTATTAATAGAATTATAAAGATATGCAGATTGGGTTCTATACTGCCTTTGAGCAAAGCGGGTCTTACAAGATTGAGACTCTACCCTGTAATTTCTCCTTCTGTTTGCATTATGTACAGGGTTGTAGGTTAGGGATTTATGTAATCTCAACTTAACTGTAACTTTACTGTCCCGGAATTCATGAACACTAGTTTTTTTGTACAAGTTACGTCAACGCGCGGCCCTGGTGGTAGGTATTTACAAAAAGTTTGAGTTTTTGTCTCCTTCCTCTGATTTAAGAGAGGAATTGAAATTGACTTGGGAAGTGCTCTCTGAATTTCCTGTTATATTGAAAATTGAAGATACTGTTGACATTGATTCACTGTATACAGAGTTCACGTTAGTTTTCGAGGTCCTTCCAAAAGACTTGCCAAACGATAAAATCGGGTCATATTTCTTTAGACCTTTTTCTTATGACTTTGTAAATCTTAAAAAAAAGGTTTTGTTTTGTTAATTCCAACAAGCCTTCTGCGAAATAATTTTTAGCTTATGGACTAATGAGCGAAACAGAATGTCCATGGATGTGATCAAATCTGAACTGCAAACTCGTGTCAATTATGATGAAATTTTATCAGTTTTGAAGAGCAGTGACGGAGAAACCTTTAAAAAATGGTAAAATCTAGTAATAAATAATATGTTAAAAGTACTAAGTCGAATTTGATTTTAAAGTTGTTAGTTATTAATTATTTATAGTACACAAAATAAAAAAATAGAATATTTAATTTGCATTTTTTTCTTTTAAAATACTCAACTAGATTTTTTTTACCGACTTCAAAAAAAGGAGGAGGTTATTTTTTATGTTTGTTACTTCAGAACAGACTGGATGGTCCGATTGTCATGATTCTATTTTATATGAAAGCTGGTGCTTTCCGTGTGGTCCCATTTTTTAATTTTGTTCAGTGTTGACAACGGGATCCATAAAAATTCATGAAAAAACTATGAAAATTTAAGTCGGTTCATAGTTTTTTAAAACAAAGTTAATTATTCTATTGCCCGTCCAACAGCAAACAGTTGTTGTTAGATTTGGACTCCTAAACCTTAACTCCGTTTGTAACCCCGGAAATGTCAATGGAAACATCGCAATTTTAATAAAATAATTTAAGTTTTCTAACTTCTTGGACGATAAAGACACCAATATTTAGTGATAAGATCAATAAAAGTTTATGGATAATTCAGTGAAACATTCTGGCGGCAGAGTTTACAGTGTTATTTTGAACCATACCCACATAACCTTACTTTTTACGACGCAGAACATTTTACGAAGAAAAGTACCAGTTTTTTATGATTGCCGCACGCACGCATCACTTACAATACATATGAAACATTCGTAAAACCAATAACAACGTTCGTTGATACTACAATCACTTCAAGACTAAAAATAATATAACCGCGAAAAAAATGAGAAACTGTGATTCCTGTAGTAAACACATCAATATAGCTGAAATACTCGACTGTACATTATGTAAACGACACTACCACTACAAATGTATGAGCATACCATCAGATTTTTACAAATCGAACATCCAAGACCTGGAGAGAAAATGGACTTGCCCGAAATGCCAGAAACGTATTCGCAGTAACAAACATGACGATACCCCTGTACGGTTTGGGATAAGGCACCCATTTGAAGATGAACCTCTTAGATCTAATGATAACCAGAACATGGAAGACCAAACAACCCAAAATCAGAGTCCAAATTTAACTCTAACACCTACAACAAGCATCATAGATACCCATCAGCAAACCTCACAGGTAAATACCATCACAATTGATCAAATCTCATGTTTACTAGATCAAAAGCTTGAAAAAAATTCCCAACTCTGGTTCGATAAGATCTTTGAAATGCAAACTGAAGTAACAGTAAAAATGTCAGCCCTTGAGCAAGATCTAAATAACTATAAAATGCAGTCAGCACATGAAAGGAGTAAACAAGATGCGAAACTCAATGAAATAGCTAACAAAGTTCTACATTTAGAACAAGAAAACTGTGAGTTAAAACGACAATTGAATAAATCCCAATACATAAATACAAATGGCCTGCCACACAATGCAAACAATAATGAAAAATGCAAGAAAATTGTTATTTATGGGCTCGAAGATTATGAGGAAAATGAAAATGAGCTTATTTACCGCCTTATAAGACTATTCATTGAAATCCCAAACATAGACCTTACAGGATTTGTTGAACAAGCCACATGGATTGGAAAAAAAGGATACAAAAGACCACTTATAATGGAATTAATCAGTAAAAGAATGACAAAATACATTCTCCAACACAGCCACTGCTTTAAGAATTCAGGCATTTCAATATCAGAATTCCTAGACACAGAAGACCTTCAGAAGAGAAACAATATGATAAATATATTAAAAGTAGAGCGGAAGAAAGGTAAACATGCAGTGATTCGAAACAACAGACTTTACATTGATGGTAAAGAATATAAACAATACCCAAATGAGGATAACCAGCTGCAGAAAATGACACAATTAACCCCTCCAAAGGCTTCTCCTGCCTCCCAAAACTTGGTTGAACTGGCCCAACCATCCCAAAAAGTGAACAGAGATAAGTCAGCTCCAAAAAAATCCTTATCAACATCAATACCTGTTGCTTACCAAAATTCAACTGCTTTGCAAAAAACTACCCCAACATTGATCGTACCCAAGATGTCAGTAATACATAGGACGCCAGACGCTTTCTACAAGAAGAGCCCACCATCTAGCTACAGTGCTGACAGGCCCACAGCACCTGTATTATCAGAAACAAGCAGTAGAGCATCACGCTATACTACTTATCCTAGAGGGACAATATCCACCAGGAGCAACTCGAAGTCTCAACCTAATCCAAACCATCCCTTTCGTGCGTAACTTCAACATAATATTTCAAAATGTTCAGAGCATTAATAGTAAAATCCACATAATTGAAAATGTCCTAGAGGAACTTAACTATGATATCCAAGCAGTTTGTCTTACAGAAACATGGTTAAAACCTGAACGGGTTAACTTGATACAAATAACCAATTATGATATAGCAACCCATTATTGTAGGTCTCATAGGTCAGGTGGAGGTGTAGCCATCCTTACTAAACAAGATATTGAATTCGTAGAAAGACTGGACATATCAGATCTTTCAGTAGAATATTCTGTAGAATGTTGTGCAATTGAAATACCTGAACTAGGTATGCTTGTGGTAAATCTGTACCGGCCTGATCGAAACATGGCAACATTCTTTCATGTATTAGAAAATCTTCTTCAGATCTTAAAACCCCAACTAGCAAAAAAACACATTATAATTGGAGGTGACCTAAATTTAGATAAAAACAAATACCCAACCCAATATAAAAAACTAATTAATTGTATGCTTGAACATGGAATGTATCAAAAGATAAATGATATAACGAGGCAAACTTCAAAAACAGCTACATGTATAGATTTATTATTTACAAATTATCGAGGAGAATACTCAGCAAATGTACAAGACTATGGCATCTCCGACCATAAAGCTCTAGTATATAATTTTCAATTTAACCAAAAGACACCTAAAGCTGCAATCACTATAACAAAAAGATTTTTCAGTACAAAAAACATTAATAATTTCAAAAACGCCCTAATTGACACTGACTGGACAAAGTTTATTAACCATAATCATAATTTAAACCAAAATTACAACAATTTTGATGACAAACTAAGAGAACTCCTTGACACTCACATACCAAACAAGAAAATTAAAATAAGAAACAAAGGTAACACTTGGATGACCAAAGGCTTAAAGATATCATGCTGCCATAAAAGAATGCTAAAAACCTTAACCAATGAAACTTAAAATAAAATCTTAAAATCGCATTATCGACTTTACAGAAAAATCTTAAAAAAATGTGTTAAAAATTCTAAGAGAATTAATAACATTAAAAATATGATAAATTCAAAAAATAAAGTGAAAACCATGTGGAATATAATAAATACTATTACTAATAAAAAACCCAAAAAAATCCAAAACATTAAGTTGGTTCAAAATAAATTAACCGCGTAGTAGCTAACACTTTTAATGAATATTTTGGTTCAGTTGGAAAAACATGTCTTTCAACTTCAGTTAACAAAACAAGCACTAACATAAACACCATGTTCCTTACCCCAGTCACCAATAAAGAAGTAAGCCAACTCATTAATAAACTTAATAATAAATACAGCTGCGGAGTAGATGAAATCCCCCCAACTTTGATAAAATCTTGTATTATAGAACTAACACCTCCGTTAACTTTCTTGATAAATCAATCTTTTAATGAAGAATGCTTCCCAGAACGCCTCAAAATAGCTAAAATTCGACCAATATTAAAAAAAGGAGGACAGGCCTCTAACGTGAGTAACTACAGACCAATTGCCCTACTACCGGTTGTGTCTAAAATATTTGAACGTGCAATATCAGATCGTATTTATAACTATTTAGAAAAATATAACCTCTTAAACGAAAACCAATATGGCTTCCGTAAAAACTCCTCAACCACTCTTGCTATTTTTAAGTACAACCATGAAACTCTTAACTATATTAGAGATAAATACTATGCAATAGGTATACTCTTAGACATGAGTAAGGCCTATGATAAAGTCTCCCACAAAATACTCATAACAAAACTTTTTGAAATCGGGATCAGGGGAAAGATACTAAATTGGCTAAAATCATACCTCCTAGACAGGAAACACTTTGTTCAAATTGAAAATTGTTGTAAAAAATCTGGAATTATATAATCTGTAAAATCAAAAACAATAACTATAAATAACTCAATTCCACAAGGAAGTGTCTTAGGATGCATTCTGTTTCTAATCTATATAAATGACCTGCCTAAAATTGCTGACTCCTTTTGCGTACTTTTTGCAGACGATGTATCTCTTCTTTTTAAATGTCCCCCTAATAAAATTTCACTTAATAGAATAAAAGAAACTTTCCTTAACATAATAACCTGGTTAGAAGCTCACAATTTAGAAGCAAATACAAAAAAGACCAAAATCATACAGTTTACCCCACACCAAAAAACACCTTTAGACCTATCTCCACTAACTAATAGCCTTAATATTGAAGAAGTCCAAGATCATACACTTTTAGGCCTAAAAATCGATACCCATCTTAATTGGAAAGGACATATAGAGAAAACCAAAACCAAACTATCACAATTTATTTATGCCTTATCTATCTTAAAGAGCAACACAAACATTGAAACAGCTTTATCTGCCTACTATGCATATGCTTATTCATGGCTACGCTATGGCATAGTAATCTGGGGCAACAGTGTAGATATAAATCAATTATTTATTAAACAGAAAAAATGTGTACGTATTATTGTTAACATCAGACAACGCACCAGCTGTAGACCACATTTTATCCAGCAAAAATTACTAACTTTAACTAGCCTTTATATATATGAAACTGCATTATTTGTTAGAAAAAACATAAATTTATACCAATTTGATAAAAATCCACGAAGAAAAACAAACATTATCCTTCCGATACCTAGACTTGAATTATACAGACAGAGCCCTTATTACATGTCCATTAAAATATATAATAAACTACCAACATCCCTTAAATCTGAACCAAAAGACAATTATTTTCGCATCTAAACTACAAGAACTTCTTATTAAAAAATGTTATTATGACACAAAAGACTTTCTTGAAGACAAACTACTAAGATAGAATACTTTTTTAACAAAGAAATAGCTTTGAAACTTCCTTTACTCGTAATAATATATAGGTATATAAATATAATAATTAACCTTATTTATGTTAAGTTTATCCTAGTCACAAATGTATAAAAATAAGCTAAAGAAGTGATACAATATGTACCAACTAAGTTAACCTAAAAGATCTCTGTAATTTTGTATGAAATACAAAATTAAGTCCTTAAGATAAGTCTTAGATTAAGATCTATTGCCATACCCTAATAACAGGGTACATTAATACTTACAAAACTGTAATATTTTTTGTAATGTTTTTGTTTGCAATAAAGATACTGAATACTGAATACTGAATACTGAATGTCCAGAAAATGATAAGCCCGCATCTGGCAACCCTAAGTGTACCCTCTCGGCGAGTGCCAGGCGGGTATATATCAAAGCGATCGAGATTGTTTTTTACAAAAATTGCAACTTCGTATATATACAAGGTATAACATAATATGTGTACTACCCCGAAGGGGGAGGTTTCAGACCATCATGGTGATCGGTTGTGGGGAGGAGATAATTAAAAATTCCTATTTTCAGTTTCCCATGCAAAAAGTTTTAATTTCCTAGTGCCGAAATAAAGTGACAACCCTATCCGGGCAACCTATACCTAACCTACCTATACTACCTCTACAGGTAGCTACAGCTATGGCGGGACATTACTAGACGATTTAGTAAATGCGAAATAATAATAAGATGCAAGTAGGTAGGTAGGTACCTAGGTAGGTACCTAGGTACCTACTTGCATCTTATTACCTATTAGCTATTACAATTTTCTCATTAGTAGGTACTACCTACTAATAAGAAAATTGTAATAGCTAATAGTAATTTAATAAAACTTACATGATACATAAATTATTTAATTTCTTTCCAAGGTCGTGATTTCCAGTCAAACTCGTGACACAATTTGCATCATATTTCACACAATTGATATTTATTTATTTAAAGAACACAAACATCATAATAATATTATGTCTAAGTATATCTAACAATTCAATAAAACTTTTAGTAGGTAGCATCAATGATATTATTAAAACATCATTGGGTAGCATAGGTATTTAATTTACGCATAATTACATGTATTCACATCACTTTATAACACAATAATTACGACACAATACTGTTTACAAACTAAAACGAAACCCGACCCAATGATGTTTTAATATAATATCATTGACCCGACCGCCCTTTGTGCGCCACGCGCCGCGCGCTCGCGTGGACTAGTTAATCACCTTGAATAAAATCAAAATAAAATTTTGAAAAACCCACGACGGATATATAATAAATAGTATACTTATGTACTTAATCGAAAAAGGAAGAAATAATTTTTGCTAAACCCCCGACTAAATGGAATTGAAAAAGACAATTAAATTACCTTTAGTTACAATTATAGCTTCCTAAATTTTTTCACCTATCCATTACTACAAAGCCAAAAAAATCCGTCGGGTGGCTGCAGACAACAGGTAATCTATACGTTTTTGTTCAATTGTAAATTCAATATATAGTTCAAATTTGTATCTATTATTTGACTGTATGAGATAATCTTTATACCTAGTAGACGTGTGCGCCGCGCCGACCCGCCGCCGCCGCCGGCAAATTTTCCACGCCGCCGCCGCCGATCAGCCGATCGGCGTGAATTCGGCGTGAACGTTACCTTTTAGACCCTTTGAAAACCCCGTAAATTTATTGATTATTATTATCGATACTGCAGCTACATAACCTTCATGTTGCATTTTATAGCTGACGACAGCAATGAGATGCAGAATTTCACTCTGGCAACGAGGGCTTTTGCATTTCGGCTTTGGCACAACCAACATCAACTCCACAAATAAAATTTATTTAAATATTGATATCCGTGTCTAAACAGTGAAAAAGAAGTGAAAAAGTGTATAAAAACTTAAAAAGAACTAGTGACAATGTTATATTGATGAAACAATAAGATTTAAAGCCACAAAACAGTGATTATAAAAACAACAAAGACGAACTGACAAACAATAACAAACTGTGCTAATCAGAGTGAAATATCCGATAAACACCACAAACTCATGTTTCCGAACAGTGAAGAACTCCAAAAACAACAGCTAAACATTAAAAAAAAACAGTAATATCACAAATTAAAGTTTCCGTAAATCTATACAGTGATTTTTTTGTGTCCCTTCATTTACCAGTTTTGGCGGTTGACACAAAAAATATTACAAGACCGTCGTCGCGTCGTTAGCACATTGCATTTGAGCTCCTATTTCGACCTATCGCTTATCGCTCCACTGGGTCAGTTGGTTAGCGCATCAAGTTGAGCTGAATCTGAAGAGCGACCGCTGGATCAAATCCTCGTTGAACATCGCACTTTTTGCGCAATATTTTTGCATTTTCTTGGTAAATAAATGAAAATGGATGAAATCATGAAGGCTATCACTGCCATCGGACAACAAATAAGAGAGATTGACTTTAAACTTTCCTCAAAAATTGACGTTTTAAATGAAAAAATAAGCACTCTGCAACCACAACTTGAAGAACTAAAAATAAATCAACAAAAACAAGAACAACGCCTAGATCACCTCGAGAGAGAAATACGAATCAGGAACTTAGTGTTTTTCGGTGTTCCAGAAAAAGAGAATACATATTTTGAACTTGAAAAGTTAATACTATCTATAATGAATAACGACCTACAAATAGAAAGCAACACCAGTGAAATCCAACACGTACGGCGCATTGGAATAAAAGGAGAGAATCCTAGACCCATAAAAGTGAGCCTCACTACTTATGGCAAGAAAACTTTGATCCTCAAAAATAAGCACAAACTTGTTCAAGCTGGCATCTACTTAAAAGAAGATTTTCCGCAAAAAGTTTTACAGGAACGTAAAAAGCTACAGGAACAGCTGAGATCTGAAATAGATAAAGGAAATCAAGCGTTCATAAAGTATAACAAACTAATTGTGAGAGGGCCAAGCTCTTTACTGAAAATACCCAGCGAAGAAATTAACGCAAAGAAGAAGCTTCTATTTAGAGATCATAAGCCTAGTACCATCAACAAGGAAAACAGAACTGCAAAGAAAAAGAAAATTTACAATGAAACTGTAAATTTAACAAAATACCCGGTGACACAGACTAAAGAAAAACACACAACAATGGCAACTAGCGCGCCGCCCCCTCCAGAAATTAAAAATATCTTACAAAAGAATAAACATAAAACAACTATGTATACATATAATGAAACGTAAAATACATAATACAAATACATGCATCCCAATACGGCTGGTCACCGCGGGAGAGCTCGACCACAACCCTCCAGCTCAAGAATGATTAGAAAGGCAGAATAAGAATATTTCTATGACACTTATACTTACTTAGGTATAAGTACACTTATAAACTGGAGGAGGCCTGTACCCGAAAGGGGTCCTAACTATTCGTATAATTTTTATTATTTACCTATGAAAATTTAAGCAAAAATAATATTTAATGAAAATCTATTCCTAGGTACTTATAAATGCAAAATGCATGCTTTAATTATTTTATAAATTGATTATTAATATTTGATTATCGAAACAAACATTTTAATATGAATTTTGAGAAACTATTTGTACGCATGATAATTGAAATTAAGGTTATGGAATAAATGGCTTTTTTATTTTATTTTATTTAACGAGGGCTTTTGACGAAAAGAAGACAGGAGAAGCTTTGAGCGTATTCACCCAAGGTGTGATATCTGAATTTAGTCTGTCAGAAAAGTCTTTGTGCCTGGTGGCTGACTTCGGAGCCAACGTGGTCATTCATGGTCTGAATAATTAACCGTGGTGCGCCCCCTCACCGTGTGGTGCTGGTATAGAATAGCACCGCCCCAACTCCTCCCGTGGGTGTCGTAAAAGGCGACTAAGGGATAGAAACACTGGGGGGCGGGCAGCAGCGCCCTCCGTAGACCGATAACATCACCAAACTGCGATCCCCAACCCGTATGCCCAGCGTGGGGATTATGGGTACTACGCCCCCCCCCCCAATGATTTTACAAGTCAAAAAGTGGCCCCTAGTTCCCGGCCGCCTCGCTATTCTT
Organism: Eupithecia tripunctaria; assembly: GCA_955876795.1. Taxonomy (NCBI): domain Eukaryota; kingdom Metazoa; phylum Arthropoda; class Insecta; order Lepidoptera; family Geometridae; genus Eupithecia; species Eupithecia tripunctaria. The sequence continues at coordinate 130,492 of OY041607.1, forward strand.
GGCCATGGTAGCGGCCACGGTAACGGCGGGGTAGGGGGTGCTAGGAATCCCCGGGCTACGGCAGGCTACCGATCACTACTTAAAAACTTGACCCTTGCTACATTTATCGAACGCACTCTAAGGCTTGATCACCATCTAGCGCAGTTGGAAGTGGAGTTAGAGAACTTTAAATGGCATGTTCTGGGGTTATGTGAAGTCCGTAGAGAGGGGGAGGACACCGTAACCCTAGACTCGGGCCATCTTCTCTACTTTCCCGAGGGTTATAAAACATCCCAGGGTGGCGTAGGTTTCCCCGTCAACAAGGCCCTCTAACAACGTTCAAGAAATCTCCAGTCGACCAGGGTAGCGTACCTGATCCTTCGGCTGTCAAGCGGTACAGCTTGAAGGTAGGATTCAGGTTTACGCACCAACCTCGGCACACTCGGATGATGAAGTGGAGGATATGTACGGAGACATATCCAAAGCCTTACATAACACCACTAAGGCTTACTTCAACGTTGTTACATATGGGGGACTTTAACGGCAAGGTGGGAACCCGGACTGGGAACGAATCCGGAATAGGCTCGCATGGTTATGGAGTTAGGAATCACAATGGACAAATGCTTGTCAACTTCCTTGAGAAAGAGGGGCTGTTCTTAATGAACTCCTTCTTTAAGAAACAGCCCCAAAGCAAGTGGACGTGGCGAAGCCCCGACACTGTGACTAAAAATGAGATAGACTTCATCATGACGGATAGCAAGCACATATTCAGAGATGTCTCAGTGATTAACAGGTTCAACACCGGATCTGATCACCGACTGCTCCGAGGCTCTCTGAATATCAACGCACGCCAAAAGCTTGAAAGAAACCGTCTGATGAAGTCCACGCTCCGACCTAACCCAATCCAGATCATGGCGGGCACCGAGAAGTTCCAGCAGCTTCTCGGGAATAGATTCGTTGCCTTGGATCCCACTGATGACGCTGACGAGACCCTACACAATCTGGTCGAAACGTTTAGGAACGAGGGCAAGGTTCTGCCAAAAGTAGCGTACTGGCAAGAAATCCAAACTCTCGGATGAGACTCCCGGGCTGATGGCAAAAAGACGGGAAACCACCCAAGTGACTTCGTCAGACAGGTCAGACCTGATCAAGCTAATTGCGAAGATGGTACCGCGCGACCTTCGGAGCTCCAACGCACACCTCATTGAAGAGGCAATAGAGCGAAACCGAGGGTACAAAGTATTCACTCAGCAGCTTGGCAGGAGCCACCTAACGAAGCTTTAAATGCACGATGGGAGGACCGTATTGTCGAAGCCGGAGATATATTTGTGCATAACGATTATACTTTGTGTAAAGATGTACTTATTTAGTTCTAAATAAGTAATTTTTCTTGTAACTTAATACAAGTTACAAGATTAAAAAATGTATAAAAATATGTAAGCATTTTAAAATAATTTATAACACATACACACAATACGCGCCGAGTTCACGCCGAAATCACGCCGCCGCCGCCGATTTCAGGCCGGCGTCCGCCGCCGATTATTTCAACGTCGGCGCACATGTCTAATACCTAGTCATTTAAATTCATGAACCTCAACCTCAACAGCCCGGATTGGTCCACTGCTGTACTGACCACTGATAAACGCCTTATTGACCTCATGGGGGTAGTGGCCATAATCTAATCCCCACGGTGGGCATGCGAGTTGGGGATCGCAGTTCGGTGGTAGATTTGTTCTGTACGGGGCGCTGCTGTCCGCCATCGGTGGATATCCCTTAGTCGCCTCTTACGACACCCACGGGAAGAGATGGAGGTGGTGGTGCAAATTCTAAGCCAGCGCCACACTGGGTACCGGAAAATTCAGAAAATAGATGGCAATTGGCTATTGGAAATGGCAGCCCCCCCCGACGGATTTTTTTGGCTTTGTAGTAATGGATAGGTGAAAAAATTTAGGAAGCTATAATTGTAACTAAAGGTAATTTAATTGTCTTTTTCAATTCCATTTAGTCGGGGGTTTAGCAAAAATTATTTCTTCCTTTTTCGATTAAGTACATAAGTATACTATTTATTATATATCCGTCGTAGGTTTTTCAAAATTTTATTTTGATTTTATTTTAAACTTTTTAGAGATTTTCTACTTTACTTACAGCCGATTTTTCGAAAGCAGATCATCCTTTTCATTAATTAATCAATGGTCAACTATTTAATCAAGTGTATTTAATTTTTAACAAGTCAGAATTAAACACGTCATGGTTTTTGACAGTTTTCAATGAAAATCTGTCAAAAATTCCTCACTTGAGATGTGAGACGTGCATGAATTTCAGTTGCGATTGAATACTCGGAAGTTTAACTTTCGGAAACTGAACTGAGGGGTGATTATGACGACAATATCGAGACGTCTCAGTTTCCCATAGATTTTAGTATAGCGCCCCATCTCCCCGTATCGTGCGGACTGGGAACTACGTAAATCCCATACAAATATGAGACGTTACGATCATGTCTCATTACTATCGTCAAATAGGCTTTCATTTTGTTAAGTTTTGAAATCGTTGCGTTTCGTTTCACAATAACCGTCAAAACAACAAAAAAAGAAAAATTGTGATAGTCAGGTTGATAAGGTAAAGGAACGCTTTTCGCCTAGATAAATGTGTAGACCATAGACAAAATTCAACTCACTTAAAGTAGAGATTTAGGTAGTGCAATGCAACTAGCCAAGTAGCGTCAGAGTTACGTTCTATAATAAAGATTTACTTGAGCAGAGATTCTAAGCTTGAGTAGAACTCACGAAATGACTGCATAAGTAAAGCATGGGGAAGCCTATACAATACGGACCTTAGTAAAGCAAGCTGAGTGAACCTTAGGTACATTATAGTATACCGACGATAGAGGCACGCCTTTATGTATTTATTTTATTTTAATTATTATGTTATAATTAAATGAGCAACGCACCGCGTTGCCTAGCAACGGAGTGTGTTGGCAAACACGTCTATAAAGGTACAAAGGTTGCCTGGAAGAAATCGCTCTTAGCGATAAGGCCGCCCATTGTGCAACTGTTTTTGTGTTTTCTTTTCTGTATTTCTGTATCTTGGTGTGCAATAAAGAGTATTTGTATTGTATTGTACAAAAATATTTTTTTAAAACGTCGATTGCAGCGCCCCCTGGTGAGCAAACACCATAAAAGACTTTTGCTAAGAACCATCGCCAATGAACCCCATACCTTATACTGAAAACTGTGTCTCAATCGAACAAACCGTTCTGGAGATATATGGCAACATTGGTTTTCACTAAATACACATATAACAGCGCCCCCTGGTGAGTGAAGACAATAAAAACTAGCTAAGAATCATCGCCACCAAATTTCGAACCCGAAACTGAAAACCGCACCGTAATCGGTTAGGCCGTTTGGGAGATAATTGGGAACATTGCAAATTGCACATACATACATACATACATACATACATACATACATACATACATACATACATACATACAAACAACATCGCACCCTAAACGCATATACCGTCTCCGTTCCGTCGCGGGTAAAAAGTTGGAACAATGGCCGGCCATAGCTAGTGATGTGTACTTAGATTATCATCGATGTTATGTTTATTTTTAACCTTCAAAAAAAAGGAGGTCGTCCTCAATTCGACGTTATTTTTTTTTACCAGTTTCGACGTTTTATAACGCACTAGCTGCACCCCGCGGCTTCGCACGCGTTGTTCCTATGGAAACATTAAAAGCTGATTTTCATCCCACAGGAACTGATTTATGGGATAAAAATTAGCCTATGTATCCTACGCTGTAAGAAACGATTTTTAATACTACCTTTTATTGCAAATGAATGGAAATAAATCCAAACGAATAAATAATGTAGAACTCTAAATAGCTTAAAATACATTTACAAGACATAGAGACTTTCCAGTCTATATAATGTTGGCCGTTTTATACACTGTACACTGCATGCATAGGTAACTCCCCGCCAATAAAGTCCCGCAGGGAAAGTCCCTATGTCGGCCGTCGAAAGAATGTAATTCACTAGATTAGGGGGTATTCCCCATTCTCTCTCTAGTTCTCTACCTACCTACCTACACTACACTATATACAAGGTGTATGTTAAGTGTTTTTTGTAATTATAATATTTTGTGATAATTAGATTAGAAATACTGAGATACGCAACAAAGATTTCATATTTATTGTTGCGTTAATTTTATTTATGTGAATTAGGAAATGGTTTAGAAATGGATTAAATATTTTATTATTCGCTTTAATTGATTTGAAATTAATTAAAAAAAAAACAAATAAATAAAAAAAACACTTGTTTTAAACATTTTAAACAGTTTGTTTTATAAAATATAAAAAAAAATGATTTTTTTTTCAACCCTGGGGTTATGTGAAGTCCGCTACTCCACGTGCCCTCATTTTCACGTCAAAATTATTACATTGATGGCATCGAGTTAGAATCCTAATGATAGATGTGGATTTATTTGAGGTAACGGATAGTAGTCGCTTTACTATAAAAGCCGAAGGTATGAGTATGAGGGTAGCGGAGTCGTCGTCGTGCTGTACGGACGTGCACCCTCGAGTCCTTGTGGTATCGGCATCGAGTTAGAATCCTAATGATAGATGTGGATTTATTTGAGGTAACGGATAGTAGTCGCTTTACTATAAAAGCCGAAGGTATGAGTATGAGGGTAGCGGAGTCGTCGTCGTGCTGTACGGACGTGCACCCTCGAGTCCTTGTGGTATCGGCATCGAGTTAGAATCCTAATCTCGATGGGTATCGTAACGTATCGTTTATGTTATAAAAATGGTGTTTCTTATAAATAAATTAGCCATTTGATTGCTAAAAATATAATACCTATCTGTGCCCCTATTTACCTACTACTCACCACAGCCATGACACTGCGCTTCTCATTTGTACATAACTAATCAATACAACTAGGTAAAGAAAAAAAACAACGATTTTAATAACTGTTTGTGTATAATTTTACAAAAATATAAGTAAGTATACATACGAAAACATTGTAAAATATTAATTCTGAATCTTAGATGAAATCTGTGTTCCGAATATAGCCTAACTAACATTGTAATAAATGCATTTAAAAAATAATAAGTAAATTTTTGAACAATAAAAACCTCCGCTCTTGAACTCTGTAACGCAGTCGGTCCACTCACTGCTACCACTACCTACCTAGTACCTACCTACCTCAATGTGAACTGAATCTTATCGTAGGTAGGTGTAGGTATTTGTTTTCCTAAACTTCTCATAATAAAGAATATGTCTTAATAATATGTTTCCTTATGACTGTTATATGACAAACAAGTCTAGGTTTCAGACCAAGTAAAAATTTGTTTACTTGGTCTGAGGTCTAGGTACTATAATTAATTAACATAGTAGCTAACAAAAATATGCTGCTTACTTATACATAGGCATATAATATATACAATAATATAAATTACATTTATTTTTTTAAATTCAGCTTCGACGACATTGCTTCTTTTAAAAAAGTTTTTAATTATAAATTCACCTACAAACTACCCCAGACCCACAAAAAATATAAACCATTATTTGTTGGTCTCAGACAAACTACAGAGGAATATTTCATTTTGTACACTAGTTTAGTTTTACCCTGCAAGTTATGGAAAATACAAGCACCAATTCAATACACAACACACCATCTAGGACAACGGAACCAGCTTACTTATGCAACGCTATAATTTAAATTCCAATTGACTCTTAGCCAATACCCAACAAAGAACACGATAGAACGGTTTTTTATAGATTTTATCCCTTATTTTTAGGTCCATGCCAGTCGATGACTAACATATAATGCTAACGCATTCGCGAATCCTATAACGATATAGGTAGGTATAGGTACACGCTACGATGTATGCCTACCTACATGCAAATGATAGAGATAGCTTATAGAGTCCATTCACAGTAAGCACTAGGTCGAAATAAAGTTATCTTTTGTATTGACTTCGATAAGAAAAGGATGAGGAAGACAGCACTAAAATGTTCCTGTCCTTTTTATAATAACCGAAATTAATAATAGGTGGCTGTCGAGTTACTCGAGTTTAAGGTGTAGGATATCTATTTTTTGAATGCTATGTACGGGCTATTCACAAATGATCATCCATAGCCAAGCTAAGCAAAAGAATGAGCGGTTTTCGATTTCCAATAAAAAAAAGTTGCAGATATCTCGACAGGTAGCGAGCTTCAACTGGAAATTAGGGAAGTCAATGTCAAATGAAAGGAAAACAAACCTTTTACTTTTAATTAGAATCGAACTTTTTACTTCGAATCGAAAACCGCTCATTGAATCGACACCACGCCTCTCCTCACATCCCCGTCCGACTCATAAACCGCTCATTGAATCGACACCACGCCTCTCCTCACATCCCCGTCCGACTCATTTGGTGAACTATTCTCAAGTAGCTGATTTAAAGCTTAGCTTCAGGGAAAGCTAACTCCTTGTCTTCTGGAAGCTTCTTGAAGTAGCTCTCCACGTACTCCTCTGTGACGTCAGCGAGGGTGCTGGGGTTCCACCGAGGGTTGTTGTCTTTATCGATCAGGAGCGCGCGCACACCTGGACAGAGGAAATGTATAAGCTTAGTGTTACTTACCGCACCAATCGATCGATCGGGGATTGATGGTCAAATGGATTAGTTGACGTTGATCCATAGTTTCTGCCACAACCTTGGCATCAATCGACGATCGATCGATTGTTTAGTCGATCGGAGGCAGTCGATAAACCAGTAACTACACTTATCGATTAATGTGGATCAAAGTCGATCGATGCCAACGATTGATTGGTGTGGTGACACCATTGGTTAATTAAAAAGGGAAGATAGGTTACGTTCTCCCAGCGCTTACTCAAAAATTGGCATGTGGTCCAACTACACGCAAACACTACGCTCACGGTTATATTTCCAGTCCTGTGCAATACAAAGAAGAACAAAGACGGAAAGATGTATCTCAGACCGAAGTGAGACCGAGACAACAATATTTCACGCGAATAACGACCGCCCGTGTCGGCGGTCTGACGGTGACTGAGGTGGGAGCACACAATTTTACACAATATGAGGTTGCCATTTTCGAGAAACCAGTACCTCACCTTCCCTTTTTAATTAATCAATGGGTCACCCTAGATTTCTGTTCCTATTCAGGCTTCCTAAGTAATGTCCTAATTCAGTAAACAATCGGCTACAGGGTAGTCCTGCAGTTAGCTACAGGGGTAGTCCTACAGTAGCCTACAGAATAGTCCTACAGTAGCCTATGGGGTAGTCCTACAGTAGCCTTCATGGTAGTCCTGCAGTTAACTATAGGGTAATCCTATAATTAGGTAAAGGATAGTCCTACCTAACCAACAGGGTAGTCCTGCAGTTTTAGCTACAGGGTAGTCCTGCAGTTAGCTACAGGGTAATTCTATAGTGAGGTAAAGGATAGCCCAACAGTAGCCTACAAGGTAGGCCTGCAGTTAGCTACAGGGTAGTCCTACAGTAGCCTACAGGGTAGTCCTGCAGTTAGCTACAGGGTAATTCAATAGTTAGGTAAAGGATAGCCCAATAGTAGCCTACAAGGTAGGCCTGCAGTTAGCTACAGGGTAGTCCTACAGTAGCCTACAGGGTAGTCCTGCAGTAAGCTACAGGGTTATTCAATAGTTAGGTAAAGCAAACTAAAGTTATGGCTTATTGAAAAATGTCACTATAATCTGAACGAATTATTTAATTGAATTTTATTTCCAAATTTTTATTTGTACTTATTCTATTTTGTAAACATGATTTTGTACCTATGTATTAATGTATACAATCTTATTAATATTATAATTATATAAGAAATGACATGTAACCAAAAACGTTATCAATAAATAAACTGAACTGAACTGGATAGCCCAACAGTAGCCTACAAGGTAGGCTGCAGTTAGCTACAGGGTAGTCCTACAGTAGCCTACAGGGTAGTCCTGTAGTTAGCTACAGGGTAATTCAATAGTTAGGTAAAGGACAGCCCAACAGTAGCCTACAAGGTAGGCTGCAGTTAGGTACAGGGTAGTCCTACAGTATCCTACAGGGTAGTCCTGCAGTAAGCTACAGGGTAATTCAATAGTTAGGTAAAGGATAGCCCAACAGTAGCCTACAAGGTAGGCTGCAGTTAGCTACAGGGTAGTTCTACAGTAGCCTACAGGGTAGTCCTGCAGTTAGCTACAGGGTAATTCAATAGTTAGGTAAAGGATAGCCCAACAGTAGCCTACAAGGTAGGCCTGCAGTTAGCTACAGGGTAGTCCTACAGTAGCCTACAAGGTAGTCCTGCAGTTACCTACAGGGGTAGTCCTACCTTCAGGGAAGTCGTGGCCCTCGGTGGCGCGCACGGCCAGCCGGTACTCCATCCGCAGACACTGCGCCAGCTCGAGCTGCGCGCCGCGCTGCAGAGCCTTGAGGGTTATCTTCAGGGAGCCGGGACACATGGCGTGGAGCGTCTGCAAGATATATACATAATGTAACCTATCCTAGCGCGCAGGAGTGCGGCCCCCTGTATAAATCTGAAGAAGTTGCTTGAACTTCTGGCTTCCCTTATAATGCGAGTAGGTACAATAAAGTTACCTTCAAAGTGTTCTCGGACCATTGATTGTTAACCTTCTCCAGCCTCTGTATGATCTCCTCGATGGAGGAGGCGGCGAAGCAGTAGTTGATGTGCTGTATGTGCGGCGCCAGAGAGAACTCCTGCGGCTCCTCGTTGAACTGGTGCAGCAGCGCGGCCACCTCGCGCGCGCCGCCGCAGCGCGCCAGCAGCTTCTCCAGCTCGTACAGCCTCGCGCTGGACACGAAGTGCGTGGCGATCCCGGCCTTCACTACGTCTTTCGCTTTCAGTCGGTCACCTGTAACATAACAATCAATAATAACTTCTAGTCTATTCTTATGCCTGCAGGTAGGTAATGTAGCTGTGTGGTGCTGGCTTACAATTTGCACCACCCGAACTCTTCCCGTGGGTGTCGTTAAGAGGCAACTAAGGGATATCCACCGAGGAACGGCACCCCCTGCAGAACAATTCTACCACCAAACTGCGATCCCCAACCCGCGATTAATTGCCGTTTCGCAGTTTATTGATACGTAAAATATTTGTTACTAAAATCAATAGCCGAATTGTGTTTGCCCCCTCTGTATTTCTTGTCGCTCACTTAGTTATTTAGTCGCACGCTACGAAGAAGTTGACAATTACCTACTTCTTCGTAGGTCGCACGGCTACGGGGCGACGCCTACAAGTCGGGTCAACTCAAGGTCAAATTCTTTTGGTCGAATTGTTTTAAGTTGAATTGTATTTGCCTTCTGTGTATTTCTAGTGCTCACTTAGTTATTCAGTTGCACGCTATGAAGAAGTAGACAATTACTTCTTCGTAGGTCGCACGGCTAGATTTTTATACAATCGTTTTATAATTCCCCACACGTTTGCCATTATAATTCCCCCCTCTGTACTCCCACAGAAATGACTTAAGCCTCCAATACTGTTGGCCCAACAACGATGCCCAGTGTAGCCAATACCAACGCGTAGACGGCACGTTTGCATTGCCTTGCCATCACTCGGTATCACTCTCCTAGCTGGCCGAGTGAATACAAGTGCCAACGTGTATATAGGTCATTTGCAGTGACTTGTGACCGCTCGGGGCCCCTCGCCTCACTTCGGAGTTGTGTCAGTTTATCTGCACAAATCAAAGGCGCTTGCCCACGCTCGGCTAATTGTCTGCACATGTTTCTGTAGTTTGTGGTGCAATAGTTTGCGTAGACTTGCCAAACATCTAGACGGGGGCACTTGCCTTGTCTCGATTTACCTATGCTCGTGATGGCCTTAGCTCGGCCAACATGTATTGGGGGCTTAACAATTAAAAGTTCAAAAACTAAGTTGTAGAAAATTAAAACTTAATCATATTGTAATAATCGAGAAACACTTTGCGCAATTCAATTGTGAACGAAATGTTATAGAATATCACAAAATGAAAATACATGTTAACTTACCAGTTAAACCCAGATACAATCCAAGATTGACAGGTAATCTCGGCAGGAAGTACGACCCGCCCACATCAGGGAACAGACCAATCTTAGTTTCAGGCATGGCAACAACAGTCTTCTCAGTAGCCACCCGATACCTGCCATGGACCGACATGCCTATGCCTCCCCCCATGGTGATGCCATCCATGAAAGCCACGTATGGGATCTTATATCTGCCGATCAGCTGGTTCACTGTGTATTCTGTACGGAAGAACCTCGGTCCCTCAACTTTGTCTATTGCTACCTTCACATCACCGCCAGCACAGAATGCTTTTTCCCCGGCCCCTTTGACTATAACCAAAGCCTTGGTTGTCTCCCACTCTTGCAGTTGTGGCAGGATCTTGGAAACCATAGATGTGTTAAGGGTGTTCAAGGCTTTAGGACGGTTCAAAGTGATGATACCAGCATTGTTCAGGGTCTCAAATAACACATCGGCTTCAGAGGACATTGTGCGTTTAGTGTTTAGTGAAGTTGTGCGGCCGAGGTTTATTCCTAGTCGAAGCATCTGAATGAAAAGTAACAAATTAATGTTTTAACATGATATTGTAAACAATGTGTGGCCAAATCAACAATAAAACATTGAAATTATGACTCAGTTATGTTGCAATGAACTAGAGACAATTATAATGTACATTTCTATTGTTTTTCAATGAAAAAATTTTATTGTAATTCATTGCATATTAGAGTGAGCTTGGTTTTAACTGCTGGCTTACCAACAAACTCTGTAAGTACAGAAATGTGTCAAAGTGTATTGTGTATTTTGTTGAATTAATTTAATTAGCATTTTTAATTTATGTAAATCTGCTGAGTACCTAAATACCAATAATTAACTATCGTATCATACCTAAATAGAGTTAAACTATGGTTCAGCCGATTTGGCCGATACAGAGACGAGATAATAATTTACTGGTGATCCTATTGCCTGCGCTATTGCATAATAACTAACTTTGATAAAACTTTAGAAACTACGAAGCCGAATTTGAAACTACTGTTTTTCCTAGCGTAAACCGGTAAATTGTATCAAAAACTAAAGAAATAAATTACCTTTTAATGTATAATGTGTTCAAACTAATAAATCTATGCAAAAAAGTTATTGGGAGCTCAGAGCAACGAAAACCGGAAAATCGGCTGCAATCATCAATGCACGTTCCAAAGAGAATACAATAACTTGGCACGTTCTCCCTCGGCCCTCCGAGTTTGTTGTTTGTTTCTTGTTCTTGGCTGACATCTGGACCAACATGACAATGACATTTTGTAAGGATCGAAGAATTTGGAACCTGGTCTGACAGGCGAGGTTTTTGAGTTATAAATTTTATTTTCGGATTTTTCGCTCAATCAAGTTTATTTTCTTATTATTTGTGTTGTGTATAATTCTAAACTGTAAGTAGGTATTGTAGTTCTTTATATTTAACGTATTTTTTTTAATCTTCTGGTCAGTGTCCATTTTCGATGGACATTGACCCATCAATTTTCTTGCCGGCGGCTTCTATTCCGCCGGCGCCAGATCCACCTGATCCTCCCGACAAAAAATATAATTCTCTCCAATGTGCTGAAAATCGTTCGTGCGCGAAGCGCCGAAGCACTTCAGCAATTGCTGACGACTATTCAGTGTCAGATGCTAAAAAAAATATTTCTTCACCGGAATTAGCAACTCCATCAATACAAACCATATACCAACATCCGGTCTTAATTTTAGGAGTGAAGGAATATCATAACCTTGACAAAGGCCCATTTATAGTTCATGTTTCGAGAACTGACCCTGACCCTTCGACGGGGACTTCAATCCGTCCTATTAAATTTGGTCAATTTTTGAACAATCATAAAATTCAAAATATATGTCGTAACGGAGTAAAAGCAGTAGGGCGCAACCGGATATCGGTCGAGTTTAAATCTGCTAGAGACGCTAACTCATTTTTGGATAATGCAATTCTTGGTGCGTGCCATTACTCTTGTACAATCCCCACATATAACATCACACGTATGGGCCTCGTCCGTAATGTACCCGTTGACATGTCTCTTGACGAATTTGTAGAGTCTCTTGAATTTCCTGAAGGCTGTGGCTTTATCTTGAAAGCTCGTCGGTTAAACAGAAAAAGTATATCGGATGACGGTAAAGTTTCTTGGGTGCCTACGCAAACGGTCGTCCTCACATTTAGGGGTCAAATTCTTCCTAACCGTGTCTTTTCTTTTCATACTTCCCTTCCCGTCGAACAATACCAGTTACCAACAATTTTATGTATGAATTGTTGCCGATTTGGCCATGTAAAAGCTCAATGCCGATCTAAACCAAGATGCTTCAAGTGTGCCAAAGACCACTCAGGTATTGATTGTACTATATGTGAACAGGATTCATCTTGCATTAACTGCGCAGGCCATCATTTCGCGTCCAACAGATCCTGTCCGGAACTAGGTAGATAGACAAAAAAATATAAAAAGTTGTATGACGCAAATCGGTATTTCGTTCCAGGAGGCATCATTAAAATTTCCAAAAATTAACAGGTCCTTTTCAGAGGTCTCTCAACCACTTTTCACCCCCTCTAGTCCACCTTCGCAAAATGTTCTCCCCTCTACCTCCCCTTTGAATAGGTCGAAAGTTAAAAATGTATATGCGTCGCCGCGTCCTAAGATCCCGATGGGCAAATCATTTGAGAAAGCAGCTCACCAATCCATCATATCATCTCCTCCTTCACCATTCCGCAATGGTGTTGCCTTCTCGCAATCACAAGAAGAAGAGGATGGCCATCGCCAAAGTTTCTTATTAGAAACTCTTCTTTCTCTCATTATAGAGCTTTTCTCAAATTCAAATTCCCCCCTACCGTCCAACGTTGCCCAGAAACTGTCACAGATCATCTCATCATCAACCATTAATCATGGCTCAAGTATCCATCCTCCAATGGAACGCAAAAAGTCTCCGTCCTCGGAGAGCTGAACTTCTCCATTTAATAAATAAAATCCACCCGTCGGTTATTGCCGTCTCGGAGACTTGGCTTGTTCCTGGCTCCCAATTTAGGGTTCCTGGTTTTGTCTGTCACCGAGACGACAGGGCTGACGGGTATGCCGGAAGTGCCCTTCTTGTCAAGCACTCCCTTCCCTTCTCCCTTATACCGCTTCCAGCTCATTCCCTTGAAATAAATCTTATTGCCATTAGAGTCTTTGATATTACTTTTATTTCTATATATATTCCGCACCCTAATTCAGCATTAATCCCTGATATCCTTTGTGTTATCTCTTCTGTCCCTTCACCTATTATTTTGCTAGGAGATTTCAATGGCCACCATACATCATGGGGTTCGGGTCACTGTGATGTGTTTGGTCGCATGCTTATTGAAATGTTTGATGAAGCTAATCTGTGTGTTATCAATGACGGTTCCATTACTCGCAGGGTTCTTCCTTCTCAGGACCCCAGAAGTGCTGTTGACTTGACTGTTTGTTCTTCTTCGCTTTCTTCCTCTCTATCCTGGGAAACTCTTCCTACTTCTTATGGTAGCGATCACTACCCAATAATTATACAAAATCTATAACCGCGCTTCTCCTTATTGTAATTTTAACCCTAATTTGAAATACAGACTTTCGGCAGCTAAATGGGATTCTTTTTCAAATCATATTGAAAACTCTGCAAGAGATCTCCCAGAGATACCATCTGGCTATTCGACAGATTACTTCTACTACCTTTCGGCCTACTCTAAATTTGTTGATTGCATAATTTCAAGTGCTAATCATAGTATCCCGCATAAAAAACAATCACCTTTATGGGCTAAAATTTCCCCTCCGTGGTGGGACTCTGACTGTACAACAGCTATTAAAGATAGGAAAAGAGCTGAACTCGCATATAATGCCTCAATGACTGATGAAAATTTTATTGAATATAAACGCACTGCTGCTAAAGTTAGAAGAGTTCTTTCAAAAAAAAAGAAAGAAGGTTGGAAAAACTTTTGTGAGAATCTATCGCCGAGGGCTCCTCCGTCATTTGTCTGGCGCCAAATCAAACGCTATAGAGGATCTTGCAGCTCCCCCGCGGTCTCTTCTTATGATCCATCATCATGGGTTGACGATTTTACTGACAAATTATCCCCTCCGTTTGTTCCATCCTTAGATTCTCTCCCATCATCTCTTTCTTTTATTCCTTCCATTTCCAAATTAGATAGTCATTTTAGTTTATATGAGCTGAACCAGGTTTTGAATGGGCTAAAAGACTCATCTCCTGGTTTGGACGGCATTCCATACTCTTTTATTGTTAAGTCCCCCAGCATAATTAAAAATTACTTTCTGTCCCTCATTAATTATTTTTTTGATAATGGGGTCGTCCCTAATGAGTGGAAAACTCAAGTCATTATTCCTATTGTTAAGCCCGGGAAAAATCCTTCCGATTATAATAGCTACAGACCTATTGCCCTATCCTCTGTTCTGGCTAAGATCATGGAGCATTTGATAAAATTTCGCCTTGAGTGGTTTGTGGAAAATGGCAACATGATTTCTAGCAATCAATTTGGTTTTCGAAAAGGCATGAGTTCCCTTGATAATTTAAGCATTATTACAACAGATATTCGAACAGCTTTTATCAATAAGGAGTCACTATTTGCAGTTTTTCTTGACATCACTGCTGCTTATGATAATGTTTTACTGCCGGTTCTCAAGAAGAAGCTTCAGCAACTGGGAATTCCTGAGAGAATAGTTCGTTTTATATGTAATATGCTAATGGATAGGAAAATTTTAGTAAAAAATCAAGGTTTACTTTCATCTCCTCGTAATATTTATAAAGGGCTGCCTCAAGGTTCTGTATTAAGTCCTTTATTATATAGTATTTACACTTCAGACTTAGACCACTCTTTACCATGTACATGCCTTCAATATGCTGATGATTTGGCTCTATATGTTAAATCAAGTTCCCGAGAATTCGCTCAGGATGAACTGAGCGCATCTCTTAACATCCTGGTTGAATGGCTCATCGTTCATGGCTTGTCTCTTTCTCCGTCTAAAAGTTATTGTACGGTCTTCTCGAAGAAAAGATTAATTCCATCTATCGCCCTTTCTGTTGGCGGTGAATTGATTGATCAAGTAAATAATGTAAAATTTTTAGGTCTCAAATTAGACTCAAGAATGACAGGTGTTCCTCATTTTAGTTACATTGCGGAAAAATGTGAAAAGAATATTAACATCCTGCGTTCTTTATCTGGTGTCTGGTGGGGGTCACATCCTTATTGCCAAAAACTTTTATATAATGCTATCGTTCGTAGTCACATGGATTATGGTTCGTTCCTCCTAGATCCTAGTACACGGATGGCTTTGGATAAATTAGATAAGATCCAATCAAAATGTCTTCGAGCTATCCTTGGTGCAATGAAATCTTCTCCAATAAACGCAATGCAAGTAGAATGTGGTGACCCTCCTCTCTCTCTTAGAAGGCAATACCTCTCGGATCGTTTTCTTTTTAAGCTAGTTCAAAATATACAGCATCCTCTTTTAGATAAGTTAAATCATTTATATAATTCATTTCATCCAATTAATAACATGAATCAAGAAAAAATTCCGTGTTTAATTCGAAGTTTCATGAAATATATCCACCTTCCTTATCCTGTCATTCAATATAGTACTAATCCATTGTTTATTACCCCCTATGAAGCAATCATGTTCGAGCCAGATATAGTTTTAGATTTTGGAATAGAAAAAGGTTGCCCTTATGCTCGTGAAAAATTCTATGAGCAGCTTGACTCTAATTATAATGGTTGGCTCTCGATATTTACTGATGCTTCAAAATTAAATGATTCTAGCCCTGTAGGCGCTGCAGTTTGGATTCCATCCTCCAAGATAATATTAAATTATAAATGTCCTTCAATTTCTTCAGTTTTTACAGCGGAATCGATAGCATTGCTAGAAGCCATTCAGTTTGTAGACTCGCACAACCTCAATAATTCTTTAATTTTTTCTGACTCCAAAAGCTCTCTTCAGTCCATCTTAGCTTGTCCCTTTCGATCTAAATCTAAATTTCCGATCACTCTTAAAATTCGTCAATCTTTGTTCAGATGTAAAAGTCGTGGCATTCATGTTGTCTTGGCTTGGATCCCTGGTCATTCCGGGATTCCAGGCAATGAAACTGTTGACTCATGCGCAAAACGGGCAATCCAGTTTGGTTCTGAGGAACACCTTAAAATTTATGCACATGATCTTTGTTTATCTCCTAGTTTTCATCTGGCTACCTCTTGGTCTCGAATGTGGAATTGTTCTAGGATTTTGAAAGGTAAACATTACGGTGATTTGCAACCTGATATTCCTCTCAAACCTTGGTTTTTTATGTTTAAAAAGGCCAGCAAGACTAGCACTTCCATATTATGCCGTCTCCGGTTGGGCCATGTTTGTACCCCTGTTTTCCTTGCGAAGATAAGGGTTAGGGATCATGCCCTTTGTGAATGGGGTTTGGCTGACGGAGATGTTAATCATCTTCTTTTTGCCTGTCCAAGACTTATCATCTCCCTTCATGACATTATGCCTCCTGAAATCCCCCGTCCCTTCTCTTCAAAGACTCTTCTCCCTTTAGTGTTCTCACCTTTAGTTTCTAAGCTTTGTAGATTTATTTCTGTAAATAATATAAAATTATAGATTTGTAGTTTATGTATTTTAAGTTTCTCTATGCTTAGAATTGTAGTTTATTTCAGTAATTTTTGAGTAACTTTTTATTTTTTTAATTTGGTTGTTTATATTTGATTTTGTAAATAATGAGCTTGATTGATTTTATGTAAATTATCCTCTTTTATTTTGACCCTATTCAAACTCAACCTCTTTAAATTAAATTTTAATTCCTTCGTTTTGTACAATTGATTACTGACATTGGCAGAATTGTGTCAAACCATGACGCAGCAGAGCCAAAAATAAAAAGAAGAAGAAGAAGAAGACATTTTGTAATACCAAAATCAGCTGTTGTTTAAGTCATGCCAAGCGTGGTTGCCATCAACAAAAACAAACAAAGTCGTCTGCCAAAGTCACAGGTCAAATAAGGTTGGTAACCATAGATATGTTGTTGGTAACCTACCTAAAAACATTTTTAACCCGCCATTTGTGACGTGACTTTGACTTACGTAGTTTGTGACGCCGGTCTTACGGACCAGGTTTTTCAAAATGAGATTTTCCTAAATAGTTTTACTCCGTGGAACTTTTACTAATTCAAATATTAAAAAGGTATGTTCTTTTTATAATAATACAATGGTATTTCTTAAATCACATATCGTTTATTTATCTTTAAGCTTACATAGTTAAACCATTAGAAATAACCAAGTTTTTTCTTATGCTCTTTTAAAGTATCCAAATTTTTAATAAAAATATTATTTTTCTTACTATATCATCCTTTCTTAGTCTCATTACAATAGGAACTATAAAAGAAGAAATAAAAAAGGTACCGTACTGAATACAAAATCACAAAAAAAAACTACTCAAAAATCATTCTTTTGTTGTTGTTTTCTAACGATTCCCGATCACTCAAATACTTCACTGTCTGTATTTGGTATGCGATCTGGAAGTGGATTTTCTGGTTCACCGTCACTTTCAGCTTCACTATCCGATGTTTTTTGGGATATATCCTCATCGGAGATTAATTCCACTTGCAGAAGAGCTTCCAAACGACGGTTCTCACGTTCGTAAGACATGCTAAAACAATATTTATAAATTAGACAAAAAACACTTACAAACTGAGTGAAATATTTATAAACATATTCAAAAAGATAATAGTTAACAGAATAATAACAATCACAATAACTACTTTATAAAATTAAACCAAAAATAGATACATTTACCTATAAATCATTGAATAATTTTACTTACGTAATCTGTGACCCCGGTCCCACGCACCGGGTTTGCGCCAAAACTCAAAGACGTGCGCCTGCCTCGCCTATGCGGGGTGTACTGACGGTGGGGTACGTGAAATCAGGAGAGTATACGAATTCGCAACCTAATTGGATAACGGGTAAAAAAGTTATTCGACTTTTTCGATCCACCCGGTCTCACAGACATATAGGACACAAATGGCGGGTTAAATCAAGATCTTGTACCTACCATAAAATAAGAAAGCTATAAATCCACTTTGCTAGCAAATATATTGTTGAAATGAGCGTAACCAGGAAGCTTTTAAACTGGTACGCGCGATTGAGTCCTGGCCGTGGCGTGCGAAAGCCTCCCTTTGAGCATGTAGTTCAAATCGGCGACCCTAGACTCCGCAGGGTTTGCGAGCCAGTACCCGTTGATAAAATTAAAACCAACGAAGTTCAGACTGTGATAAAAAAGCTAGAACATGTTCTCAAGAAATACAAGAGCTTAGGGATGTCGGCTCCTCAAATTGGAGTGAATATGAGAATATTTGTTATGCAGTTCACTCCGGCTCAAGTTTCTAAAGTACCTGAGGATATTGTCAGGCTACAAGGCTTGGAAGTCGTTCCTTTCAGTGTGAGTAAGTTTTAATCATCCACCACTATTCTGCCCACTGAAATGTAATTCCTGTCTCTCTGCATCTTTACCTGGCTGATTCCTTAATAATTGTTTATTGTGGACTAGATAAATCAACTCATGCAAAACATACTATACAACATGTTCTGAAGTGATTTATACCTTGAAGAGTAAAGAGCCACTTGTTTCAGGTATTCATCAACCCAAGAGTGAAAGTGGTGGACTTCAACAAATTGTTACACATTGAAGGATGTGAAAGCGTCCAAGGCTACGAGGCAGAGGTTCCAAGATATAAACAAGTGGAAGTCTCAGGTTCATATTAAGTATTTAATAAATATTATTTTGTTAATAACTATAACTATTAAATATAATCTTAGAACCTTTGTATTAATACAATGTAAAGGAAGTAATTTTTCACAGGGTATAATGAAAATGGTAAACAAACTAGCAAAGTGTTCCGAGACTGGGCAGCAAGGATAGCCCAGCATGAGATGGAGCATTTAGATGGAAAGCTGTACGTGGACTCCATGGACCGCAAGACATTCACTTGCACTTGTTGGGAAGAAGTCAACTTGTCTAAAGGAAAAGTTTATATACCTTTTTCACCATAATAAACACTAGACTGTATACTTTAAAGCATATGTTTATTTAATCACTATTATCGATTACAGATAAGCAATAAAGTTCCAGCTAACTAAATACTATCTGTCTTTAAAATTCAATAAATATATTGTAAATGATATTAATGAATATAAAAATATACTAAGCTAATCCTAACGATTACACTAACAAGTGCTTAAATTTTAGGTTCTTGAATAATTAGAATAGAATGCCAACATTTACCTGCAGAAACCTTATGCACCAGTCCAGTTATTCTTCTACAATCACATTCCATTCCATTCTTCAGCAATTTACTAAATTAGAACATTTGGAATTAAAACATTTAACATTATTAATATTATTATGTGCTTGTTAACAATTTAGGTTTCATACATAAATTACACAAACAGATTTATTGAGATATGAATACAATTCCTACTATAATATTATAAAGGCGAATCTTTTTAATAATTATGAAGCCACAGAGTAGAATGTTGAGTAAATTAAGAAGCTTCATTTTATGGTGCTACACAAATATCAATACAATTTTTGTTTAACGAATTTACATAAAAACTGTTTTTAATTTAATATCTAATTCAACCTACAAGCTACATACTTCTGAAAAATGTGTAAGCTTGTACAGTAAATAACAAATAATAATTTCCACTTTGATCTTGAAACATAAATGGCCTTATGTATTTTATTTACGATTCTGTTTGCAACTAGCAACCTTTCTAGAGCTTCCATCCACTGTGGATGTCCCAGTACAGCAGTTATCTGAAAAAACATGACAACATTTGTTTCTGTTTTAAATGATGTAGATCTTGATTGGTATAATCCGCACAAATCTTTATGAGCTCTGTGAAGTTTGCTTTAACCTCTGCACACTAAACCGAAAATAGGGTGATGAGAGGAAAGAACGGGTGGAGAGGGCATCTGTCTGGTTGTCAAACCAGGGTAACCAGCGAGAACTTTGGCGTATTTTTATTTTGTCTAACACATTTTGTTCTGTGCATTTATTTTTCAATTCAATATTTAAAGAGAATATAATACATTGTATCTTCCATTACGGATTATTTTAAACATTATTTATGTAACGCTATTAACCCAAATTTGAAAATAAAATAATTACACAGCAAAGTCTTTGAAGAAAAAATAGTTTTTAGTTTATAAATAACTATTTTTTTTATTAATTCAATAATGCTCATAGAAACTATGCATAGTTTTAATGAAAACTACAAGACCACAGACTTAACTTTGTGTAACATCACTACTTTCAAGGCCAATCTTTTCTATTTGATTGTACTTATTCAATCTACCGTGCCTAAGATCAGAGAGCTCGTTAAGTTTTGCAATCACTCTACAGTTTCCCGATTCAGAGGTAAACTCTATGTGCTTGATTTTGTAAGACCAGAACAAATAGCTAGATTTGAAATTGTTTAAGTTTACAACTCTTTTCTATTGCTGATGACATGACTGAACAATTTTGCCTCTGAGAAAGGAAAACTGTATGCCGCTACTGCTACTACTGTGCGGTGTCTTGATGATCCAATCCCTGTTGAGAAAGTAATATCTCTCCTATGTCATGAAGAGTGGACTTTTCTAACCTTTTTTTCTTTCATATTTCGGCTGCGATGTATGTATGTAATTAGACATGGATTGTTGGTGTTACCTGAGCGGGTTGGAGGCGAGTGACGTCATGCTGGTCAGAGACGAGGGTCCGGACGCGAGGCTCAGCCGGTCCGTCTCCTCGTCAGCCTGGTTGTTCCTGAGCTCCTGCAGTGTGTACACAAACTTGCTCCACTCGTCGTGCCGCGGCTGGGCCACTTGCTGTAAGGGGATGTACATATTACCTTATAGATTCTCACTACGGCACCAAGGCACGATAGTCAGCAGATTGACTACGGCCCGGCACTAGGCCATGGCCGTGACGTGCGGCACCAAGGCACGATAGTCAGCAGATTGACTACGGCCCGGCACTAGGCCATGGCCGTGACGTGCGGCACCAAGGCACGATAGTCAGCAGATTGACTACGGCCCGGCACTAGGCGCATGGCCGTGACGTGCGGCACCAAGGCACGATAGTCAGCAGATTCATTTATCGAGGATATCCTAAGTAATAGTAATGCATGTAAAATCAAAAACAAACAAAATAAAATGTAAGTGAGCTTCGTTAAAGTGTTTCAACATATTTCTTTTGATCTCCCGCAATAGGACAGCAAACAATGAAAAGAAAAGAGCGAAAAGCTATGCTATGATATACTAGTTTCGCCCCGCGCGCAGCTTCGCACGCGTTGTACACATGGAAACGTTTAAGGTTATTTTTATCCCGCGGGAATTGATTTATGTGATAAAAAGTAGCCTATGTTTGATTCCAGGATCAGAATTACCTGTATGCAAGCCAGATCCGTGCAGTAGTTTTGGCGTGAAGAGGTAACAAACATCTATCTATCCATCCAGCCTGCATTTACCTCTGAGAGCTCGTAGACGGATATGTTCCCGGCGTCGTCTCCGGCCGTGAGGAACTGTCCGCTCTGCGCCCAGGATAGGCGCGTGAAGGCGTCCGCGTGCTGCAGCGCGGCCAGCGGCACCTCCGTGTCGCGGTTCAGGTTCCACAGCTGCAGCGAGCCGCCCGCGTCCGCCGCCGCCCACAGCGCGGGGTGCGCGGGCGACCAGCGCGCGTCCGTCACGTACGAGCCGCTCTCCTCGAACGAGTACAGCGGCTTGTTCTCCTTCAGACTCCACAGCTTGACGCTCCAGTCCATGGAGCAGGTGATGTAGAGATGCGAGAGGTCGACGGCGCCGGCGGCCGCGTGGCACGACACGCCGGTCACGGGGCCTGCGTGCGCCTCCACGCACTCGCCCACGCCGGCGCGCGCCCCGTACAGGCAGCCCGTGTACACGTTCCCGTCCTCGGCGCCCAGCACGAAGTTGTTCACGTCCGAGTGCGGGAAGCCCATGGAGGTGACGGCCACCGCCTTGCTCTGCCGGTGCTGCAGCTCCAGCGTGTCCTGCGGCTGGCTCAGCATGTCCAGCGACCAGGAGCACATGCGTCCGTCGGTGGACACCGAGATCAGGTTGTGCGCGTTCTGGCTGCCCACCACGCTGAGGCAGTACACCGGGTGCTGGAACGGATTTAAAACGATAATAATCATTCTCATGTGCAACAAAAGGAGATGATACAAATAGTGGGAATTATATATCTGTTTGCATTCAACCAGTATCATGAACGGACTGACATTATTTAACTAATTTTTTTGTGGTTTTTTGAGTATTTTTGTATTCGTTAAGTTTATGTAATTTCTAATACTTCAGCCAACTTACTTTGTATAATAATAAATTTCAAGTATATCTACCTACATGCGGAAACTTGTAATTAACCGTCAACAAACATGTACTGCAGGGGTTTTTGCATTCATTCGATTCGTTTCCGAAACGAAAACGTCAGATTCAAATTTGAATTCTATTTCGACGGAACTTTAGAACGCTATTTTTTTTTTTTTTTTTTTTTTATTTTACACCACACAACAAAAGGCTTTGTCGCAGAGCGACCACATCGCCTAATTGGTACTTACATATTTACATTATTTATAACATATTATATAAATGAAAACTAAAAACTAATTTCGACAGAAAAAACTTAAAGTAAGGCAGTAAAGTTTTCGGGCTTCTTCAGACAATGGATTGGACAACATACTGTTACATTTGCCAACATCATATAATTTAGCTACTCCAAAAATACGAAGTCGTTCGTTTGCATTTCGTACACATTCAACGCTATTTTGATTTGTCTAAAGTTTCCAATATCAAATCCGACGGCCTTTCCGACGAATGAAAATACCCCAGCTACTGAACCAGGCCTGTTCTAAATGTTTGTGCAGTAATAATGTACAATGTTGTAACTCACGGTGTGCGCGACAGAAGAGAGCGGCGTGCGCTGCACGGGCGTGCGCTTGGGCACGCGGTTGTCCCACAGCACGATCTGGCCGGAGTAGGTGCCGCCCAGGATCAGGTTCGGGTGGAACCTAATCATAATAATGTACAATGTTGTAACTCACGGTGTGCGCGACAGAAGAGAGCGGCGTGCGCTGCACGGGCGTGCGCTTGGGCACGCGGTTGTCCCACAGCACGATCTGGCCGGAGTAGGTGCCGCCCAGGATCAGGTTCGGGTGGAACCTAATCATAACAATGTACAATGTTGTAACTCACGGTGTGCGCGACAGAAGAGAGCGGCGTGCGCTGCACGGGCGTGCGCTTGGGCACGCGGTTGTCCCACAGCACGATCTGGCCGGAGTAGGTGCCGCCCAGGATCAGGTTCGGGTGGAACCTGCAACATTCATTCAACTTCTGCTTTATTTCTGACCGAACTACCTCGAGAATATCTACTTTCTAGGGTTTCGTACCCAAATGGTAAAACGGGATGATCCTATTACTAAGACTCCGCTGTCCGTCCGTCTGTCTGGCTGTCCGTCTGTCACCTGCCTATATCTCTTGAACTATGATAGTTAGACATTTAAAATTTTCACAGATGATGTATTTCTATGGGCCCTATACGAGTAACAAATACTGAAACACAAAATATAATTATTGAATTTTTGTACTTTAAACCGACTTCAATGATATAGTTTTTTCATGGATCTCATTGTCAGAACTGGACCAAATTGAGACCACACGGGAAGCACTAGCTTTCAAATAAAAAAAGAACTATGAAAATCGGACCACCCAGTCAAAAGTTCCGAGGTAACAAACATAAAAAAATACAGTCGAATTGCTCCTGTTTTTTTAAGTTGGTTTACATTTAACCCATAAAACAGACATTTTTTCCAACCCTTAGTGCGCAATTCCGACTCGCACTTGGCCAGCTCGGTGGTGGCGGTCGTGCACGTACACTAGTAGACAGTAGGCAGTAGATAAGTCTCACCTGGCGAAGGTGGCGCTCATGACCGGACTCTGGCAGTGGAATATGTCCTCGGGCGTGGTCTTCTTGAACTTGGTGTTCCAGACGAGGCAGACGCCGTCGGGGTCGTGCGGCGCGTCGTCGCTGCTGTGGTAGGAGGCCAGCAGCAGCTCGGGGTGCGCCGCGCTCCAGTCCAGGCACGTCACGCAGCGTCCGCGCGACCAGCGCGCGTCGCCGAACGTGCGCACCAGCGACAGCCTCGCCACCGACTTGTCGTCGCTGCACCACAACATTCATTATCACTGCACCCATACTACCTACGTGCACCAGCATTGCCTGTGTCGCTAGTATCACTATAGTCTAGTCGAATCTAGAGGTCTACGAGTAACATTGGAACCGAATCAGTGATCAGTGCTCCCTCAGTGAACTCTCAAAAAAAAGACTGGTCAAATATATAAGGTGCATGCATTGACAAAGACCTATCAAGCAAGATATACACGGATCAGCTTAAAATCAGCCCGTGTATCACAAATAACAATAATAAGCCATCACAGGAAATATGCAGAGACAAGTTTTTTGTATTGTAATTGAGTGTCTCTGAGTCTGTGGCACGTGCCACGTAGGATTCCGTCAGGGAGATGTGGGTATTACTAGGTTGGAGGAGTGGAGTTGCAGTAGACTCACAGTGCGTTCTCCGCGTCGCCGGTGCCGGTGTAGTCGGTGTAGATGTCCACGGACTCTGCGAGCGCGCGCTCGATGACGCGCCCCGCTCGGTCGATGAACCGCTGGAACTCCGCCGACAACATGATGGTTTGCTTCTCGTCAGCGCTCAGCTCGCGCACTGGAAACATTACCATTCTTTTAGGGGCTGTCAGGTCAAGACAAACGTCGTCGTCCTTTATATATTTTGTTTATTAGAAGAGAGAGCCTGACACCTACTCTTGGGCAAAGATCACTAGATCCTCTTGTTTAGCGCAACATATGTATTTGTTATAATTGTTTTACACTTCGTTCAGTCAATGAGCTAGTGCTCACAAGCCTACCTTTTCTGTGCTAAGAAAAGCTGCTGTTGCTTATCTTGTTCCTTTTTCATGTAGCCTACCGTTCCTACGACCAACATCGAAATGTCCACCGTGGTGGTCGGTGGTCAAGATTAAGCTTACATCATCAGCTGTATTTCCGAAGGCGAGGCCTAAGCTACCACATTTACTTAATAGACTAGACACATAGACTTTGTTTTATAGTATGTAGTGATGCGGTTTATCCGCAAGAGACAGAGAGTTACCTTTCTTCTCCTTGTCGTCTTCCTTCTTGTCTTCGGGCGCGTCGGTGACGGCGGGCTGCACCTCCTTGACTGTGGGCAGGCCGTGCGGCAGGATGCCGGGCGGCAGCTTGCCGTGGAACGTGTCCTCGTCGTCGCCTTGCCGCGCGCCGTCGCCGTCGAATGTAAGCACTGGACGGTGAATAAGAATGCCCCTTCCCCCCGAACTACTCTCATGCGATGTGTCTCCATGTCTCCATGTCGCCATGGGAGTGGAGTGCGGCTAACTTACTTCCGTTTATCATTGACAATGAATTAACTCTTTTCGGTTACATTTTTCATATTATCAATTATTCACAATTTACAAGCAGTATAATTTGTACACTTTCTGTGCTTTACTTTCCAATAAGTTTATGTCTATGTGTGTACTTTTTAAGTCAATATTACCGGGATATTTAACATGATTTTTGTTTTTTGAGTTTAGAACCATGATAGTGTTAACATTATCTAGCTGGAGGATGGGTGGTCCTCGCCGCTGACTGCAAGTTGGCCGGACTTATATGAATCAAATTTCATGAAGTGACTGATTGATTTGTTTAATTTAGTTTAATTCGATCGAGGCGGTCAGTACCGACGATGAAATTCAATTTTCAAGAGAAGGTGTAACTTCATGAGATTTAGTGAGAAGAGTAGAATGAGTAGGTTGTAGGTTTGTTTCGTGTACACTGCACTACGTGTTGCTACATGTGTGGGGACTACTTCAACACTGCTGTACAAATATTATGGAATGGTGGAAGAGAGAATTAGGGACATCGTGAGAAGTATGAAAAATAGAGTTTCAAATCTTGATAGTTTAATTTGGAAAATTTGATTATATAGAATAATTTATTGCAAATTAATTCTGAATAGTTTTATTTAGTTAGTATAACGTCAGAACTTATTGTTATAGGCAAGTTAAGTGTTAGCAAGCCGTTTATAACTAACTGGCCACAAGTGTCATGGAAACGTATCTAAGCGTGGTGCGCTGCGCGTTGTTGCTACGCTACCGGCCAACACAACGCCTCAAACCACAGATATCTACTGACATTCCCGGGGAAGCAAAAAATATTAGAACAAGAACATGCTTTTTAATTTTAGTAAATTATCTTTTCATATATGTATCTATTGAATACATACTCGATGTTATCTGTGGTTTGAGGAGGGAACCTACTTTTTATAAGCAAAGACATGAGAGACTACAGTTACAGCAAATCTTGTAGGCAACAATAACCACCTCCATAAATGATAAAATTTAATTTAAATTAACTAAAACTACAATGAAATTACATCACAGAGGACATCCATGCACAGCCTGATATCTATGATTGATACGATACCGCGCTCCCCCGTGCTGTACCTTCATCTAGCGGCCGCATCGATCATGGAACACACGCACGAGTACATCACTGTAACTATATTCTCTGTGAGATTACATTTCGTTTCTTTAAAATATCTTATGTTTTTAGACAGTATTTCAAAAAAATTTGAAAGGGTAACACATTTTTTGATAAGGGTTTTCAAGATTTTGGACCAAACACCGGCTACCACTTTTGTTTTTTTTTAATCGCTGAACACAATGAAAGTTAAATGAATATAGTTGATAGTGCCCAGCGATTTGAGAAAGAGAACGAAATGGTTGCCGGTGTTAGGCCACCACATATAACTAAACTCTAAACTCCTTTTTTATTTTAAAGAAACCAAAAAAGTTGAAATATTACATTGATATATGCAATAGATGAAGTTGATCTGAATATAAAGTCATTTTAGTAAATCTCAATTCTATACTTGTATAAAAACCTAAATACGGTGCGGTGCAAAGAACACACATTATTTAAAATCGCTTGGAAGCGTTATCCATTGCTCGGTGACAGAAAGCTTAGAAACTATGTAAAAAAATACTTCCCGAGCTCTCCACTAGAGAGATAAATGTCTCCTGAATATATAAATATAAAACAAAATTATATACTCATCATTAAAGCATAAATAATGATGAAACTTAATCAGGCACTTACTCAATAAATTAAGATAAAATCATTTCTGTCACATGCAACATGAATTAAATATGTTTAATGGAATGTGTTTTCTGTTGAACAACAAATGAAGCAACAAATAGATGTAGCGTACAGCGCAGATATCTACTTTGGAAATGCGTAAGTACTAACTTTAATTTGTATCAAATTCACATTCACAACACAGAAATGAAATGATGATGGGTTAAGGAATAATGTATAGATAGATAATGCACAATCAACTTGTAAAGAGACAGCGGTACGCAGAAGAGAAGAGAAGAGGAAAGAAAGCATGCTACGTGAAGGAGGCAAGGCTCTACTGAGGCTGGCTGGCTAGGCTTTAGTTCCAAATGATAGTTGGCATGAGTCGGATTTGAAACCTACCTGTGAACTCGTCCTCCCACTCTAAACCCGGGTTTAGATTGTACTCGTCTTGAAAAAGGGAGGAAAAACAAAAAACAATGTCAGTATCTTTCGACCATAATATAAAATAATTTAAAACTTTATACATAGATTAGCATATTAACAGTGCTTATATATTTTAACAGCATGGCCTATCCCGGAGCATATTTCATCAAACTCTTGTTATTTACAGAACCACTGCTGTATAAAAAGACACAAATAACTGGCCAATCACATGAATGTTGTATAGCCCAAGACAAATAAATAGCCAATCTCATAAAACGTTGACTGTAAGTAAACACAAGTGGGTTGATAGAAATACGAGTCCGTGTGTTAAAACTGTGCAGTGTGGTTAGTGTAGTTAGTCGAGTCGGAGGGGTAAGTGAGCGTGAGATGATGCGGCGCCCCAGTAACTACCACCATAATAATTACTTCATACTTATACACATAATTATGATATTTCGCATATTTATATTTGCAGTCACGTATTCCCATAGTCGGAACCTTTCGTGGAGAACTCTGGAAGGCCGCGAGTGAACAATACGACTACTCTATAGGTTATAACGCCGCCGCGGTGCGGGCACTCGCCCCCCGCGCTGTATGGAATTCAGATTTCTTGATAAATGATGACTATTCATGAATCCAAGAGTACTAAAGCTTATCAAGTAATCTGCCGAACCTATTCATGGTTAGTAGGATGTTTCTAAAAGCGTGGTACAAAAGACCTATGTTCTCTAGATAATATACAAGAATCTGTAAGAGTATGGTACAGTAGTGTGAGGCACGGTGCGACCCACACCCGGTTAATGTGATCACCGACATGAGGGAAGAGATGTGTTAGAGTGGAGCCCCCGCGCCCCCACCCCCGCGGGGGGAATCAACACTTACCGTAGTAATCTGTGGCGTGTGCTAAAATGGGACAAAAATAATAAGTCAGTTTACTGTCAAAGATATTATACACCAGCGATAATAATACACGAAGCCCCGAGACGCACCCACTTACCCAATAACATAAATAGATAATGTGCTAATGTATGGTTTTCAATTCACAATGGTGTGTAGCTGCTGGTGGTAGGAAGGAGTACATTAATGAGCCCATGCCGTGTTGTAAGTAGTGCCTCTCTACTTGCCAGCACTACACAATTCACAATGGTGTGTAGGTAGGAAGGAGTACATTAATGAGCCCATGCCGTGTTGTAAGTAGTGCCTCTCTACTTGCCAGCACTACACAATTCACACACACATTGGACATTGCCCAGTGATTTTAGGTCTTTAATATGTTTACTTGGTATATTATATTAGTCACACATAGAAGCTCGACTGAAAAGTTTTTAACACAAATACTATAAAACTAAAATTATATGTAAAATAATGTTGATTTTATAAAACTTTTCTGTCTCACACAAAACATAATTTACTAAATGTATAGAAAGCAAGATCTAAATTGTTAACAGCTGTTTTGTTTTATCATAAAGTATGTTTTGCTAACATTTTAGGTAAGTCAGCATGCCCAGTGCCCACTCTTATTAATGGTCCTTAATGGATCAATATTTTACAAATAGAAGAAAGTCCAACAATAAAGCAAATATTTTAAAATTTGTTGTGAGTTTGAGCAATATTGGTGGACATTCTATTAGGTACCTTAGTAAATGTTAATAAGGATTATATTACCTTTCCGCGGCCGCCACCAGTCCTCCATGTACCCTGCAAGCGGTGATGCATTGGAAGAGCAGCCTTGTTTATGGTAGCACAAACACAAACATTGGAAGAACAGCCTTGTTTATGGTAGCACAAACACAAACATTGCACCAATTCTCATACAGTATTTACTTTTGGCACTATTCCATTCAGCGGGAGTTTACTCGGTATCAAATATAAAGTAGAGACACAGATGTCAAAACTAAATTTAGGCAGTTGGGACTTTGTTTTCTGACATTAAGAATAATTATTTGTGGAATAAATAGGAAGTAATATTTATCTACTTGCTTCAAAGAATAGATAGATAGGGGGCCGCAGAGGTTTCAGAAATTTGAATGATACTCATTTGAAGTGTCAATTGGAATTCAAGCTAGGCTTGGGATTTCAAAAAGTAAATACTGTTTTATAAGTATTACAGATGTCATTGGTTAAGAGGATTTATGTTCATATGCAAATACTAGTCCATTTACTTAGTATAGTTTCAAACGCTTACAATAGTTTGTTATGTCATGAGGAAGTTATTTTGAGTCATAATATTTGCTTATGATAAGAGTGTTAAACCAAAACCCAGACATCGAAGTTAACAAATTAATAATCAAACATATTGTGGAGGGTATGCTTAATGCAAACCCACAAAATATTCAGAGTTCGGCACAACATTAGTCTAATGGACACAGGGGGAAGGGTTGAGAAGCTATTGCACCTTTTTAAAATTAAATCCAAAGATAACTCTCCATTCTAGATTTTCACTTATTGTAGTTGTCATGCATGTATGGATTCCCATAGTTGCATCAGCTCTGGTAATTATTGATTTTCTTAGTAAGGGCTAGTACAATGCCAGGTGTAAAAAAAATTGTAAGCCATGTTATTTTGTACAAATAAGGTTAGATTAAATACTTCAAATATTGAAAAAATAAACGATAAATCTAACAAATAGTGGAGAAACTTTTTAGGAGCCAAAAAAGTAAGTAAGTTTAGCACTTGGTTCCAGCTTCCTCCAGCTTCCATATGACAAATGTTGTACCGAACACCCTGTCTAGTAAAATATAAATAAAACTGTGGAGGCCTCCACCCACGTCCCACAGTCAGTATCATGTGCAGAGTTCAGTCATCTCTGTAACTGTCGTACAAACTGGTCAATAGGTATAATGTATAATGCAGAGAGACGTACCGTCGCGCACGTCGCCCGCCGCCCCGGTGGTGGTGGTCTGCGTCTGCTTGGCGTACGTGACCTGCTCCTTCGGCGGGATGTCCGTCGACTGCACCGACACTACCTGTAGAGCTGGCGCTTTCTTACTGCCTCTGTCAAACGATATATACTTAGCTTCAGCGCATTTCAAAACAAATGTCAACCGACGAACCAATAGCGTACCGGCAGGCATTTTACAAAATGAAAAACTTAAAATATCGCATTATTTACGAGTACGAGTTCCGCCGTGGCACTAGTGCTGCGGAAACAACTCGAAGGGTGAATGATGTGTATGGCGGTCGTGTTGCAAAAGAAAACACAGTTCGTTTTTGGTTCCAACGTTTTCGTTCTGGAAATTTCGACCTGCAGAACAAGCCCCGTGGACGGCCTGAGACTCAAGTTGATAATGAAGAGTTGAAGGCTATTGTGGAAGCGGATCCATCGCAAACCACGTCCGAGTTAGCTGCAGGCTGCGATGTTAGTGATAAAACTGTTTTAATTCACTTGAAGCAAATTGGGAAGATTAAAAAGCTTGAAAGGTGGGTACCTCACGAATTGACTGAAGCAAACCGGCAAACGCGCGTCGACTGCTGCGTTACATTACTAAACCGGCACAATAATGAAGGTATTTTAAACCGAATCATTACCTGTGATGAAAAATGGGTTCTTTACGATAATCGGAAGCGCTCAGCGCAATGGTTGGATCCTGGCCAGCCAGCCAAATCCTGCCCCAAGCGAAAATTAACCCCAAAAAAGTTACTTGTAAGCGTTTGGTGGACTAGTGCCGGTATTGTTCATTACAGTTTTCTCAAATCTGGCCAGACTATTACGGCTGATGTCTATTGTCAGCAATTGCAAACCATGATGGAAAAGCTAGCGGCTAAACAACCTAGGCTGGTCAATCGCTCCACGCCACTGCTGCTTCACGACAACGCTAGACCACACACTGCGCAACAGACGGCTACTAAATTAGAAGAGCTTCAATTGGAAAGTCTAAGACATCCTCCGTACTCCCCGGACCTTGCTCCAACAGATTACCATTTTTTTCGAAATTTGGATAACTTCTTGCAAGGGAAAAAATTCAACTCCGATGGGGCAGTCCAAATCGCCTTCAAAGATTTTATTGATTCCCGTCCGACTGGTTTTTTTAGTAAAGGGATCAATGAACTACCTATAAGATGGCAAAAGTGCATAGAAAATAATGGTTCATACCTACGAATAAGAATAGCCAGGAACAGTAACTGCTTTAAAAAAATGCCCCAACCAAAGTTGTGCTAAAGTAGGCGGGGCTTAAAAGTCGGGCTCAGCGCGCCATCAGTCGGATATTTATCTTGCAAGCGAACACACGTCCAGTCTGCACAGACGTTTTCGTGAGTATCTTTGTGAAATAGCTGTGAATCATCATGCCAACATGTGTTGTGAAGTGGTGCAGGATCCATACAAGATTAAAATGCCTAGGGATCACTTTTCACTAATAAGTAGTAGCTGAATTATAATTACATTCATAGATGTTCAAATACGTCATCAAAATGAAATGTTCAATACTATGCAATATGAAGTCAGTAAATTTTTGACTTCGTTTTTTTTTGTTATTAATACAAAACAATATTATCGTCAATAATACGCAAATTGAAGTCAGTTATTGATTTATTATATTTGAGATACATATTTTTTAATCTTAGAATTTTTTTCTTCTTGTTGATGAAATATTGAAATGTAACAAATACAATTAAGATATATTTATAACACTTATGTATGTATTTATTTTGCTTGATTTTGTGTTTTAGTTTTCCTGCCGATCCTATTCGGAAAAATAAGTGGATAAGTGCAGTTAAGTTAGAAAGACAAAAACAATTACTAATGAAAACTATGAAAACCAGCAGAGTATAAAACAGAAGAGAAGAATTGCACGGTGTTATCAAACATGTAAGACCAACCACGCTTCAACTGCCAGAAACCGTGGAATAAATTATAGGCTTTATTACCCGGAAACTGCAAGCCAAAATCAACTATCCAGAATGAATGAAAATGTATATTTTCACAAGCTAATTAATTTGAATGATTTCGATGTACTCTCGTATCCATCGGTGGTTTTGTTTAAAATATGCTCACGCACCGAGACACCAATAATAATAAGATATAAATAAAAATAAATGACCACGGAAAATCACTTATTCGAGCTAGTAATCTGTCAGTAATATCAACAGTGTTTTTCTAAAATATTTGATACTGAAGATATTATCGTTGAACTTCTGAAAATCCGTCTTCACTACATTGCGAAGAAAGACTCTTTTTTAATATCTTCTAGACTAAAACTTTATAAATTAATCATATTTCGCGGAACATAGATTTCATTGATGTGTACAAAGTAACAAAAACAAATTAATAAAACAACATTGTTAACCATTATATTATTTTATTAATAACCTGGTTCGCTCTACTTATTGCATAACATCATCCACGCCGCCTTGTTTCAGCTGTCATAGCAGACAATGCAGTACGCGCGCGAACCAATCACCGCTTTCATTTAGCAAGCGCCAACCAATCCCTGCTTTAGTTCTGAATTCAACTAATCACGAAGCAATGTCTAATTGGAACTTTGGCTATGATTCGTTTTTTGACTTATACGTCATTTTGGTTTGAGCTAGGCCCACTTTTTGTTTGAAGTTTGTTCTGAATTACCCTTCCTGACTATTCTTATTCGTAGGTTCATACTTTGATTAATTAAATATATTATCACAGTTCGTGTCCATGGCAACGGGCGTAAACAACCAATGATTGGGAAAATTATTTAAAATTATATTAAAAAAGCATTTACTTTCTGTAAGTACATTTATCATAACTTGCACTCGATTGTGCACGCGATGGCGGATGACGTGATCGATGAAAATGTGAGGAGTGAGTTCGATGAGGATTGCAGTGAAGAAATGATAGCCCCTTTACCTACCGACTCGGAAGAGCTGGTTTCCGAAGAGACTTTGATGGAAGCGGATGAAATTATTGTTACGAAAAATGTGCCAAGTAAAAGAGGACATGGGGAGGTCGAAGAACAATGGACTACAGTTGTAGCTAGAAAGAATGTAAAACTAGACCACAAGATCGTTGTTTACGTGAGTAGTTCAGAAAATTTACCCAAACAATTCGCCATGGCTAAGTTATTGAATACGCATGATATTCAAAAAATATTTCGTGTAAAATACCTAAACCCGTTCAAGGTTTTTATACAATTCGATGACTCGGAGAGCGCCGAAAAAATGATAGGGTGCAAAGCTTTGCAGGAGTTAGGATGGAGAATTCAAAAACCACTCGAAGTGATTACCTCTTATGGAGTTATTAAGAATATAGAAACAGATTTAGAAGAAAAAGATATGATGGAGATTATTAAAAGTGAGTTTGAATTAATGGCGGTGAAAAGACTGAAGCGTAGAACTCAGGACAGCTCGGGATGGGAAGAGAGCGAATCGGTTCGATTGGCTTTTCGGGGTCCGACGCTGCCTGACGCGGTATACATATATGGTATGAAGATCAACGTAAAACCGTACGTATTTCCTGTAATTCAATGTTCAAGGTGTTGGAGATTTGGCCACTTACTGCGGATGTGTCCGACAAAGAAAATAACATGCCCCAAATGCGGAAAGGGACACGACAACTGTGAATCTACTATTCATAAATGTATCAACTGCGCCGGTAGTCACTCGGCGCTAGACAGATCGTGCCCCGTGTTCCAAAAAGAAAAATATTTGCGGAATTTGATGGCGGAAAACAATTATTCATATCGGAAAGCTTTACAGATGTACGTTCCTCCGGAGCCCCTGGTTTCATTCGAAAAAACTGCAACCGTGTACACATTTGATTTGCCTGAGTCCACCCCTGCCCCTACGACACAAACAGGCTCGTATAATTTATCGTACGCGAGTGCAGTCAAGACAAAGCAGACTAGAGATAATCCTCAGCGTCATATTGACGTGGTCCCGAAATAGATCCCTATGATTGTGTCTCAACCAAAAGAGAAGGCTAAGAAAAAGAAAAATAGAAGAAGACAGCTGGATAATGATCAGGTGTTCAATTGGGATGTTTTGTCGGAGTCTGAATGCGAGAAGGATATCTTATCAGATAAATCGGACAGTGAAAAGAGGCCTAGAAGACAGAGAATAGAGAAGACTGAGAATCCTGCGTCTATCATGAGTTTCGCACAGCTCATAGCCAATTTGAGTGCAATTATTTTTTCAGAGTGTGAAGGTGGCATGACGGGTAAGATTACTAAAATAGTGTCCTTATTTATTGAATGGCTGACATCAGTGGCGAGGCAGTACCTAAGAGATCTGCCTTTTAAAAACTTTTTCGGTTTATAATGGATTTGGTTAAATTCAACATTTTACAGTGGAACTCACAGAGTGCTAAGCCTAAACAAGTGGAACTTGATCAGTTTTTGTGTAGCGAGACAATACACATTGCAGCTTTAAGCGAGACGTGGTTAAATTTTGAAATTGATTTTAAGATTACCGGGTATAATATCTTTCGTCAAGATCGATTAGATTCTTACGGAGGGGTGGCAATTTTAGTCCATAAGTCAGTTAAAGCCCACGTGGTACCATTTACTTTAGCTAATTCTGGAATAGAAATGGTTTGTATCAAAATTTTTAACTGTTTACACATTCAATATATAATGTCTGTTTATTGTCCGCCATCCGTCCGAACTTCACTTGGTGATTGGAATGAAGTGTTTTCTTTTAAAACTAGGAAGACATTAATTTTGGGTGATTTTAATGGGCACCACCCCAGTTGGTCTTATAAGACTGACCTGAGAGGGAATAATATATTTGATTCTCTAGTTGAAAACAATTTTGTTTCTCTAAATAATGGAAGTGTTACCCGTTCTAAATATGTAAATGGAATTCTACAGGAATCTTCCCCAGATATTTCTACAGCATCGTCCGACATAGCTTTATGTTTTGATTGGAATGTAACTAATGAAACATTAGGTAGTGATCATTTGTTAATTAAAATTAGAACTTCGTATATCAATGATAATTCTCAAAATAGTAAGAAACGCAACTTGAAAAATGCTAAATGGGTAGATTTTAGCAACTCCGTCAAGTTTAGTTTATCTAATAATTATCCTACGCATGATGACTTGCAAAAAAGCTATGATTCGTTCCTTAATGTAATTAATGAGGCTGCTGATATCAACATTCCTACATACAAAATTAGTCATGGACCATCTCAACATTTTAAACCCAAACATTATTGGAACCCAGAACTTTCTAGGGCAGTTGCAGAAAGACGTTTATTCCTTACTATTTTTCGAAGGAATCCTACCCCCGATAATTTAAACAAATTAAAAGACAAAATAAGAAATTCGCAACTACTAATAAGAAAGGCTAAACGTGAGAGTTTTACTAATTTTTGTTCTTCTATTGACGAATCCACTACTGTTCCTGAAATGTGGCGTAAGATGAAGTGGTTGAAAGGATATAAATCCCCTACTTCTTATACCGATGAATCAATGGCAAATATATTATTACGGAACTTGACTCCGGACTTTGTTTGTCCAAAATACCCAGTCCTTTCATCATGTGGTTCGCATAGTAAATTAGAGTCTCCATTTTTATTGTGTGAACTTAAGAGATGCATAAAATCAAAAGATACGTCGCCTGGTGTGGACTCAATATCATACTCAATGATTAAGCATTTACCAGAGATTGCATTTAACATCCTACTTAGATTGTATAACCAGTTCTATTCGTGTGGTTTTGTACCTTACCAATGGCGCGAAATACGAATTATACCTATTCCCAAACCAGGACGTGACCCCTTCTCTGTATCGGCTTTACGACCCATTTCACTTATATCTTGCCTTTGCAAAATTTTTCATTCTATGATCACTAAAAGGTTGGAATGGTTTATGGAAAACGGAGATTATTTCTATGAGGAAACTACAGGATTCAGAAAAACGAAATCATGCTTAGATAATCTTACCAATTTAATAACAAGAGTCCAAATAGGATTTTCGAAAGACCAGATTACCTTGGGTTGTTTTGTTGATATACAAGACGCGTATAATAATGTGGACGTTACGGTCTTGATTTCTACTTTGAACGAACTGGGTGTTGGTTCAAAGTTATGTACATATTTGTGGTCGTTTTTGAAGGAAAGGTACCTAAGTATTCAACTTGATAATAATGTTATTTCTAGAAGTACAGGTAAAGGTTTAGCTCAGGGCGACCCTTTGTCTCCTTTATTATTTAACATTGTGACGTATAAAATTTGTAAGAAAATTAATAATGTTAACATTTCACAGTACGCAGATGATTATGCATTGTATATAACTCATAAGAACCCTGGTGACGCATTAAATGAGCTACAAATCGCTCTGACTGACTTATGTAAGATGCTTAATGATTTAGGATTAACAATATCACCTTCGAAATCGAAGATTTGTATTTTTAAGAAAGGTATAAATAGACATCCGATAACTCTGAATTTGCAGGATAACCCTATAGATGTAGTCGGTGCTGTGAAATATTTGGGAATGTGGTTGGACCGTTCCTTGAAATGGAATAAACATATTGCTGAATTATCGCACAAGATTTCTAAATATTTAAACATTTTAAAATTTTAGCAGGTTCGGGTTGGGGGGTACACCCTAAACATCTAAGAAGATTATATATTGCTATTATTAGAAGTCGCCTTGATTACGGCAGTTTTTTATTTAGCAATTGCAGTAAACATTTAGGTTATAAACTAGACAAAATACAAAATCAATCATTGAGAGTCATTGGAGGATTTATTAAAACTACCCCCATACATGCAATGGAGAGTGAGCTCTGTCTTCCTCCATTGCATGTACGTAGAACGTACTTGGCAGGTAAATACATGTTAAAAGCTAAATCTCGTGACAATAGTATAACCAATAATTTGGTAGATCAGTTATATCAAAGTCAAGGTAGCAGGTACTGGCGAAACAAAAGAAAGCCGTTAATTCTATTGTCGTACGCATATCTTGCTGACACACGTGTGTACGCGTGCCGCCAGCTGGAGATGTTTGCGATGAGTACCTGGGTGAGTAGTGTAGATCTAGACAACGTAATCTGCTGCAACATACCAAACCTTGATAAACCTAAACGGGATTTTACTAGTTATAGCTTAAAGTCGATCTGTCAGGATTTCATTGATCAACAGTATGGTATTTTTTATAAAATATTCACCGATGGTTCTAAGGATACAGTTGGAATCGGCGCAGCTTTCTTGGATCCACAAAGTAACCTTAGTCAGCAATTCAATATTAGTTCGTTGAATATGTGTATCATGGAGGCTGAACTTATTGCCATTAGTGAGGCTTTGTCATATGCTATGTCACTAGATGTAAACAATATAGTCATATTTACGGATTCCCGTAGTGCGCTCCAACATGTGGTTCGTTGTACCACGGGTAACCGAGGCACACCTACCGCCTACAGTGTACTTAACAGTATTGTTCATCTAATATCTTCATCAAAATCTGTCATTCTACAATGGATTCCTTCTCATTGTGGAATTGAATATAATGAGCGTGTTGATCTATCAGCTAGGCAGGCTACCAGTGAGGGGATAGACTATCGCATACTTCCTTATTATACTGATTGTATATATTTAATAAGAAGACAGTGTTATGATTTGTGGAAAGAGTATTTTGATGTACGCTCAAAAGAAATAGGGATCTGGTACAAAACTGTCCAACCACAACCTCTTCGAATTCCATGGCTTAATGTTAATGAGATGTCTAGAAAAGATATAGTTGTGATTTTAAGGCTTCGTACTGGACACATTCCATCGAAGAAATTTGCGTTCCTTATGGGAAAAGTTCCTTCTCCTAATTGCGATTCGTGCGGTGTACTGGAGGACGTATTGCATGTTCTCATGGAGTGTGTCCAGAATGACACCTTCCGGACACAGAAGTGTAAATATTTTCTAAAAGAATTTTCCGACTGTAACATAACTCTTTCTAACCCAGATTCGGAAAATGTAAAAAGTCTAGTGAAATTGTACAACATTAAGTTCAGCTCCGATCAGACCGATCGGAGCTGATTTATTTAAATAGATAATTAGTTTAGTTTGGTATATAAGTTAAATCTGTTTAGTTTTTTATAATTTTTGTTTATTTTTTCTGTTACTTAGTTGGAGCGACATAATCGCAATGTGATTAAGCTCATTAAATAAAGATTAAAAAAAAAAATATATTATATTAAAAAATATTCGACTTTTTGTTCCTCCCATACAAAACGCCAATTGCGTATGTAAGGACCTAATATATGTACCAGTTTTTTTTCTTTTTTACGGTAAATAGACCTTTGTTTGACCGCAATCTCACCTGATGGAAAGCGAAGATGCGACCAGTTCCCCATTTCACCAATCAAAATCATAATCAAAAATTCTTTGTTTAGGTCAAATTATAAAATGAAGCACTGGCCAGGAAATAAAGTAATATTTTTGATTTCTGTCGCTTCGGTACATAGACTATATAAAGAAGCAACGAAGAAACAACTGTTGGTTGTTATTTTTCGAGTTGGAGTAAAACCCGTCCCAAGCTTTTTATCCTCTAAATAATCTGATATTTTATCGTACGCCTTTTTGCACAGCAAGGTTTTGACAATTTGTGTTAGAGTTTTGTTGTAGAGCGTATACAATGCCCTTTAACAGATACATTTATTTTGTG
This sequence comes from Eupithecia tripunctaria, assembly GCA_955876795.1. NCBI lineage: Eukaryota > Metazoa > Arthropoda > Insecta > Lepidoptera > Geometridae > Eupithecia > Eupithecia tripunctaria. The sequence goes on from OY041607.1 coordinate 169,727, forward strand.
TAGCCGAGTTGTGGGCGATCTTGTTTATTTCTGGTATTAAGTTTATGGTTATCGCTATTTTTAGGGAACCGATTGATATTTCTATGAGTGTACAAGTTTTCATAATTTTATTGACATGGTACTGTCATTATATTTATCAAGTAGGGATTCTCTGGGGCCCATTTGATAGATTGCACGAACAGCCCTCTTATGCAGCACAAATACGATGTTATAATATCTGCAGCGTTCCCCCACAGCAGTATACCATAAGACATAATACTATGGAAGTAGCTGAAATAATGAATAATTAATTATTTCATGCGGGGCGGGCGGGTCACCTGCCGGTACGCTATTGGTTCGTCGGTTGACATTTGTTTTCAAATGCGCAAAAACTTCCACTTTATTCTAGCGTTCTTTTTACATGACGCGATCTATAGGTTTCTCTACCTTACTGAAGTTCAGTAGCTTAAATAATTAATTATTTCAGCTATTAAAAGACTATAAACCGACTTAAATTTTTATAGTTTTTTCATGAATTTTCATGCAGCGTATAGTCAGAACTGAACAAAATTAAAATGGGACCACAAGGGAAGCCCCAGCTTTCATATAAAAAAAGTATGATGAAAATCGGACCACCCAATCAAAAGTTCTGAGGTAACAAACATAAAAAAATATATATTATAAGAATTAAATAAATTGGCCAATCTAGTACTGAGGGAGTGAACATCTGGGTCAATATTAAAGTCTCTACTTACCATTATAGTTTTGATGATTTAAATAAAATATCCTCCATAACCTTTTGAAATATTTCAAAAGAAGCTGACGTTGGGCTGTAGGTATACACTTACTACAATAATTTGCTCCAACTCTACATGTGATAATGTCATTAGTAAGACAATAACATAATAAGTTACCCTGTGGCAGACAGGCCGCCCTTGTCCGCGAGCGGCAGGCTGGCGTCGGGCGAGGCGGGCTGCGGCGGCGTCAGAGACGACATGGAGGACAGCGACGAGAGCACGTCCTTCACTGGCGCTACCCCTGCTTTCATCCATTTCACTTTACTTATTATAAAATAACATTCAAACAAAATATTCATTTCATTATTTTGATGTGATAATGTACTTATGGCAAATTAACTAAATACAAGTATTAAATTAGTGTTCAAAAAAATCTTGCCTAATGAGGACAGCATCTCGTCCAGGTCCCTCCGGCTGTCGATGCTGGACGCTGTCGTTGCTCTCACCTGGAATTCAACAAAATGTACATGTTGAAAGATTATGTTTGTTGAAATGGTAACTGTGCCAGCGTGGTATTCATTGAGCCTTACTTATTCGCTATTAGCCTATTACAAATCTGCCTCTGAAAGACCCGCCTGGCCTGTTTTTAAGTAAGTTAAGTGTACAATTTTTAATTTTAATTTAAAAATCTAATAATATCCGAAATTGTTTTGCTTCTACGGGACTCGAACCCGCGTCTAGCGGTTATGACGTCCCCGTACTGCGGGGTACGAGTCTTGTAAATGTACCATCACTATACCAGTGGTCAAACTGTGGAGTTGGTTTGTGACCGAGCTCAATACATCATGTAGGGCTATGATTACACTTTTCTTTTGCTTTTAGGTAATTGTATTATTTCTTAAACCATTAAGAAAAAAACATGAACGCCAATTAACAACACGAAAGTTTGTATGGTTGAATGGATAGATGGCTGTTTGTTATCTCTTCACGCCAAAAGTGCTGAACGGATTGGGCTGAAAATTATACAGGTAATTAATTCTAATCCTGGAACCAAACATAGGCTACTTTGTATGCCATAAATCAGTTTCTGTGGCATAAAAATCACCTTTAAACGTTTCCATAGAAATATGCGTGCGAAGCCGCGGGGCGCAGCTAGTAATAACATAAATCTAATAATAAAGATTTAAATATTTTTATTTCAGCCATACATATTCCATTTACTTTTTTAGATGATTTAATTACTTTTTTCACTTTATGTATGGAAGTACCGTTGCAATCGCAACATCTATGACTTAACAAAAAATAGTGAAAATTATTAATTTTAGAGAATTATCAGTCCTCAGTCCCCCGTTTGTTAACATAACAGGTAAAGGTACATTTCGCGTGCCTGTGCACTGAAGTTCGGCACGGCGGCGGCGCCGCGGCGGCACTCACTATACATTTATGTCAGTAATGTTACCAGTGCCTCGTCTGCATCCTTCTGTTCCTTCTCGTCCCGCAGCGCCTGCAGCTTGGCCTTCTTCCTCTCCAGCTCCGCCTTGCGGTCCGACATGCTCGACATGCTCTGTAATAGTAATGTTACCTACCAGTGCCTCGTCTGCATCCTTCTGTTCCTTCTCGCGGCGCCGGCGATCCTTCTCGTCCCGCAGCGCCTGCAGCTTGGCCTTCTTCCTCTCCAGCTCCGCCTTGCGGTCCGACATGCTCGACATGCTCTGTAATAGTAATGTTACCTACCAGTGACTCGTCTGCATCCTTCTGTTCCTTCTCGCGGCGCCGGCGATCCTTCTCGTCCCGCAGCGCCTGCAGCTTGGCCTTCTTCCTCTCCAGCTCCGCCTTGCGGTCCGACATGCTCGACATGCTCTGTAATAGTAATGTTACCTACCAGTGCCTCGTCTGCATCCTTCTGTTCCTTCTCGCGGCGCCGGCGATCCTTCTCGTCCCGCAGCGCCTGCAGCTTGGCCTTCTTCCTCTCCAGCTCCGCCTTGCGGTCCGACATTCTCGACATGCTCTGTAATAGTAATGTTACCTACCAGTGCCTCGTCTGCATCCTTCTGTTCCTTCTCGCGGCGCCGGCGATCCTTCTCGTCCCGCAGCGCCTGCAGCTTGGCCTTCTTCCTCTCCAGCTCCGCCTTGCGGTCCGACATGCTCGACATGCTCTGTAATAGTAATGTTACCTACCAGTGCCTCGTCTGCATCCTTCTGTTCCTTCTCGCGGCGCCGGCGATCCTTCTCGTCCCGCAGCGCCTGCAGCTTGGCCTTCTTCCTCTCCAGCTCCGCCTTGCGGTCCGACATGCTCGACATGCTCTGTAATAGTAATGTTACCTACCAGTGCCTCGTCTGCATCCTTCTGTTCCTTCTCGCGGCGCCGGCGATCCTTCTCGTCCCGCAGCGCCTGCAGCTTGGCCTTCTTCCTCTCCAGCTCCGCCTTGCGGTCCGACATGCTCGACATGCTCTGTAATAGTAATGTTACCTACCAGTGCCTCGTCTGCATCCTTCTGTTCCTTCTCGCGGCGCCGGCGATCCTTCTCGTCCCGCAGCGCCTGCAGCTTGGCCTTCTTCCTCTCCAGCTCCGCCTTGCGGTCCGACATGCTCGACATGCTCTGTAATAGTAATGTTACCTACCAGTGCCTCGTCTGCATCCTTCTGTTCCTTCTCGCGGCGCCGGCGATCCTTCTCGTCCCGCAGCGCCTGCAGCTTGGCCTTCTTCCTCTCCAGCTCCGCCTTGCGGTCCGACATGCTCGACATGCTCTGTAATAGTAATGTTACCTACCAGTGACTCGTCTGCATCCTTCTGTTCCTTCTCGCGGCGCCGGCGATCCTTCTCGTCCCGCAGCGCCTGCAGCTTGGCCTTCTTCCTCTCCAGCTCCGCCTTGCGGTTCGACATGCTCTGTAATAGTAATGTTACCTACCAGTGACTCGTCTGCATCCTTCTGTTCCTTCTCGCGGCGCCGGCGATCCTTCTCGTCCCGCAGCGCCTGCAGCTTGGCCTTCTTCCTCTCCAGCTCCGCCTTGCGGTCCGACATGCTCGACATGCTCTGTAATAGTAATGTTACCTACCAGTGCCTCGTCTGCATCCTTCTGTTCCTTCTCGCGGCGCCGGCGATCCTTCTCGTCCCGCAGCGCCTGCAGCTTGGCCTTCTTCCTCTCCAGCTCCGCCTTGCGGTCCGACATGCTCGACATGCTCTGTAATAGTAATGTTACCTACCAGTGACTCGTCTGCATCCTTCTGTTCCTTCTCGCGGCGCCGGCGATCCTTCTCGTCCCGCAGCGCCTGCAGCTTGGCCTTCTTCCTCTCCAGCTCCGCCTTGCGGTCCGACATGCTCGACATGCTCTGTAATAGTAATGTTACCTACCAGTGCCTCGTCTGCATCCTTCTGTTCCTTCTCGCGGCGCCGGCGATCCTTCTCGTCCCGCAGCGCCTGCAGCTTGGCCTTCTTCCTCTCCAGCTCCGCCTTGCGGTCCGACATGCTCGACATGCTCTGTAATAGTAATGTTACCTACCAGTGACTCGTCTGCATCCTTCTGTTCCTTCTCGCGGCGCCGGCGATCCTTCTCGTCCCGCAGCGCCTGCAGCTTGGCCTTCTTCCTCTCCAGCTCCGCCTTGCGGTCCGACATGCTCGACATGCTCTGTAATAGTAATGTTACCTACCAGTGACTCGTCTGCATCCTTCTGTTCCTTCTCGCGGCGCCGGCGATCCTTCTCGTCCCGCAGCGCCTGCAGCTTGGCCTTCTTCCTCTCCAGCTCCGCCTTGCGGTCCGACATGCTCGACATGCTCTGTAATAGTAATGTTACCTACCAGTGCCTCGTCTGCATCCTTCTGTTCCTTCTCGCGGCGCCGGCGATCCTTCTCGTCCCGCAGCGCCTGCAGCTTGGCCTTCTTCCTCTCCAGCTCCGCCTTGCGGTCCGACATGCTCGACATGCTGCTCTGTAACATCAACCAACTATTTATTTCTTACATAATGTTTTATGCGAGTCTTCAACTGGCAGACTAACATGACTGTAATTTAGAGTTAAATAGATAAATTAAAATATGTATTAGTCCACAATGTTAAGCCATGCGGTATTGGGCTCGGTGTTCACTTACAATATTTAGGCTAGACTTAAGATAACTATACCTAGTCCGTGTCCATGATAACTTTCTTTGGGAAGAAGGCCTAATTTGTTGTTGAACATCTAATGCAAAGTGCTGGGCATTTGTATTTAGTTCTTATATGTATTACATAAAATAGGCTATTGTATCAGATTTTATTGAGCTAATAAACCAGACAAAAAATACACAAACATTTTATTCAATCTTTATGTGCCAAAAGCATTTCAATGTTACATTTTTAAATTTCACACATAATTTGACGAGCATTTTCGTCAAATTATGTGTGAACATAAAAGACGCAGTCAACGCCATTATTACTCTGAGGTCATGACGTCAGTTGACTGTTTAATACAAATGTGCTGCCTGTATGTAGGTTTGATATTTATTTGCAGATCTTAAAATTAGTTATTATTCCACTTATTGTCGGTGTGCTGTTCCTGTATGCAAGAATACTTGTGTAAAAACACCAGACAAGTTCTGGATTCAAGTATATTATGAGAAAAACTTGATTCAACATTGCGAGAAGGGATCCCAAACTATTATTTTGTGATCACTTAGATGTAAGTACCTACCTATAGTGAATAATATATCACACTAATATTAAAAAAGCAAAAGTTGGATGGATGTTTGTTACCGCTTCACACTATAAATATATACCGAGAAGTGTATATCTAAGCCAGGGCATTGTAACAACATACAAAAATTCTCAATGAAAAGTCTCACTGTACTAACACTTAAGGCTTTGCATCGACCTTCTGGTCACCCTGTCTTAAATTAGAAATCGTAAAAAAAATACTTCGCCGTGTGGTGCCGGCGGCATAGAATTTGCACCACCCCAATTCTTCCCGTGGGTGTCGTAAGAGGCGACTAAGGGATATCTTCTGGGGGGCGGGCAGCAGCGCCCCCCGCAGAACAAATCTTTCACCAAACTGCGATCCCCAACCCGCATGCCCGTGGGGATTAAGGGCATTACCCCCCCATGAGTTAAACGCCAATAAGGCGTTTATCAGAGGGAGGCCTGCGTCCAGCAGTGGACGATACAGGCTGTGGATGTGGATGGATGTGGAAAAAAAATAACATTGCTTTGTTTGTTTGATTCATCATCATTGGCACTGCTGTCATAAATTTCTGGTGAATTTAATCTTCAGCATTTTGGTGTAAACTGTGAGCTTCTATCAATTTTTAATAAATAGATGTCTAATTAATGTCTTCTTGTTTGACCACATATTGATGATTTTGTGAATTGAAATAATTGGATTTTTCATTTAATTGACGTAAATATTGTTGATAGGGTATAGTACCTATACGTATAGTACTGTAACCTACGATTGATAGCCTACTCAATCAGATTTCTTCAATGAACTTGCATTCTGAGATTGTAATTTTTTATTGATTGTCTATGTGATGCATATACATCCGGATATGCAGAAAAGAGGACAGGAATTCCTTGTTCAGCGAATAAAAACAGAATTGGGGACCTGTGTCTGATGTCATCCATCCTCCATGGTCATCTCAACACAGCTGCATTGCAGTGACTCACAATTTATACAGACATAAGTTTACCGTAATTTACTTACTTTAGAAGTTATGATTTCTACGCAAGAGGACACATTTTCTAATAAAGTAAAAGAGAAAATGCCGACTGAACGTGGCAGCAGCGGCGGCAGGAGCAGACAACGCAACGGGTCACGTTCACTCACTGTTCTGTTTAATACTAGTGCGAAGCGTTGACTGAGAGAGAATGTAATGAACCAATGGATAAAATAGCTTTATTTTGGATTATCTCGCACAATTAATGTATTTTCACAGAAATAATACACAGCCAACCAAACAAATCAACAAAACCCAGATTTTGGGAAAAACATGGGTAAGTTATTGTATTCTCTTTGACATGGGTGTTATTTAAATGTTGCCACAAAGAGAATACAATTTGAAAATTTACAAATTTACACCGCTTAATCAAGCTAAAACGAATGTTATGGGTAGGTACTAGATATCTGATATACGACGTTATTTACATCAAAAATAAAATCTATCAATGTCAATAAGATATAATTATATCATTATTAAACTTACTAGGTACATGCCTAGGTACCCCTTTCCTCATTAATGCTTGCGTAGAGGTATTAATGGTACGGAACTCTCTGTGCGCGAGTCTGACTCGTATTTGGCCGGTTTTTAATTTGCTTTATTCGAAATGTTGACGTAATAATTTTTACGTTCGTTTTGTGTCGTATCGATATACTTACATTCGATTTATTTAAACCCTGCACAAAGATAAACAAACCCGCATTAGTACTAAAACATAATAGAAAAAAACTTCCTGATTTGAGATCATTTCTAAAGATTGTCCAATTAAATCTCTTTATTCGATTCCAAGCATGTGAATTCTCGACCTCTGTGGCGCGGTGGGCGAAGGTCTGCCTGCGACGCAGGAGGTTGCGGGTTCGATTCCCGCCTCGGGACAAATGTGTGTACGATCTGCAGATATTTGTTCAGGGCGTTCTGGATTTTTTCCTATGTTTAGTAAAAAAATTCTATCTATGTAGTGTAATGTATTATGTATATCCGTTATCTAGTACCCATAACACAAGCTCTGCTTAGCTTGGGGCTAGATAATGCTGTGTGAATTGTCCAGCATTATTTATTTATTTATTTAATTTTAATATAATATGTTATTGGAATATGTTGACATAATTTGCCGTTAAATGAGAAATGGAAAAAAAAATCTTCCGAGTCCCAAACCCAAACTATCATCTTTTTTGTGATTCGATTATGTACTAAATGTAGATGTCTCGTTCGTTGTTGAATTTTAATTTTATTTATTTATTTATATTTATTTATTTAAACATCAAGATATAACATTACAGGACTTAGCCTAAACCGTTACATCTGTCATATAATAAAAACAAAAAAGAACTACACTTTCACAATACAAATTACATAGTAGAAAAGCTTCACTTTAGGAAAAAATAACATAAAATATTGTTTAACGCTCATGAAAAGCCACAGAGATTGTCCCCGTATGAGAATTAAATTTTTAAGGTGGCAACATTGACATGCGTTCGGAAACTGACATTAATAACTAATATTCTCACAAAACTTAAAACGTGGTGAAATTGAAAACCACAGAATAAAATTATTGTATTCTTCTTGGCATCATATATTATAAAATAAAAAAATATGTCATACATAATGTATATCTTTTTTATTAATTACATCATTTTCCGATATTTTCCGATATCTTTCGGTATTTTAGTTTTTATTTATTCGGGGTAACAAACAATTACACTCTTAGCCTAATTAAACAGATATATACTTATTCTAAAACGATTATCCTTTAAGTGCAATCAGCACCGTTACCCTCTAATAAGTTATATAATAATAGACAGGGCAAAAGTTAAATGATCGCTCGCAAATACTTGAGCGTGATTACAATACAAAACAAGAGAATAAAGGAAAAAGTTGGTACCTACCTTTTGTGTCAGACTCCCACAACACCACCACGCAAGCCAATAGGCAGCAATGTACCGAGGTTATTTCCTCGGCACACAACTACCTACCGACATCGCGCTGTTTGTGTTATGGAAATCTGGCATATAGGATTAACAAAATGACACAAGACAAAAACTACCTAGCTATTTACTGTTTGATCGTTAATCCAATCATTTTATGCATTGAGGTTTTTTAAATGGATAGAATAGAACTTAAGTAGGTACCTAAATACATGAATTACATTATTGGAGCAAAAGAATCAGACCTAATAGTCTGATTTATTGACTTCTTGAAAGAGAAAGGTGAAGAAGCGAAAATGTCAATGTATGAGAAGTTATTATTAAATGATTTAGCTAATCTACGAAGTGGTGCGCGCTCACCAGCATTAGTTTTACAATTTGTGAGTGCGAATACATGTTGTTTACGAGTCTCTCGTGCAGCATGAGGACGGTAAGGAATACGAATGCTTATCTGGTTAACGAGGCTGTTACAATCAAATTTACTGTGACAGATATTGTATAGAAGAAGTTGATCGAGAAACAGTCTTCTAACTTTAAGTGTAGGTAATGAGAACTTACTCAATAGTGATTCGTAGGATGACTTCGAACGATAGCAACGATAGTATGTAGAACGTAGTAACTTGCGCTGAACTGATTCTATCTGTTCGTGATACTTGTTGTAAAGTGGGTTCCACACCGATGTAGCGTACTCTAATTGAGACTTAACCAGTGAATTATAAAGTAAGATATATGATTGATGTCTCCTGAATGGAACACATGTACGCATAACAAGTCCATACATTTGAAAGGCCTTGTTGACTATGTGGTTGATATGAAGATCAAAGTGCAATTTATTATCCAGTAGAATGCCTAAATCTCTAATCATAGAAACCTTAGGTAGGTACCTATTATAATTTATTGTTTTGTGATTTTCAATTTCACCCTCTTGGTTTCATTATTTATTTATTTATTTATTGAAAAAAGGTTTACCAACCACATACTATCAATCACTTACAAAAAACTTAAAATTAGGTTCTGTTCTGATACGCATGTTACTTACAGGTAAACACGACATTTGTAGGAATTACCTTCACTAATCTATATATTATTATGAAAAACTTTAAATTTTATATGATAAAAATCAAAATAAACTATCTACAAACTAGGAACAATAATATCTGAGAATAAACTATATGAAAAACAAACATTTTTAATCTCAGATTGTTATTCTGAGTTTAGGATGCAATGCAATGCATGCAATGGATTTTATTTCAGTGCCACACTGTGATACCATAGAGTTTATATAGTACAAAAACTCGATGGCCGTTAGGGATCATAATATTTTGGTTGTTTTTAATCCGTGTTTCGTGGTGCAGGGTGAGTCTCCATAGTGTTTATAAAGTACTAGCCAAAGAGAATACAATAACTTCGTAAGAGTACTAGCCATACAGAGAATCTATGGCCTTTTTTATTATAAAAACTATCATAGTTTGACGAATTCATTACGGATGTAAGCGGGTTTTGTGTTGGAAGAACACCAACGTTTCATCCCTAACGAGGGACATCTTCAGGGCGCGTGCTGTTCTAGACGCGTGCGTTCCGCATCCCTTCGAGCAATGCGCGCGAGCGCGCGTTGAGCGCGTGACGTGGTTCGTAGGTTCGTAGTTAACCCGCTTACATCCGTAATGAACTATGGCCTGTTCCTCCCAATCATAGCTCCCAATGCCCAGCGGAGACAGTAGAACCAAATTGACAACTGCAATGGATAGGGATGGGCAATTATGCGCGGTACTATGCGTCGAATATGTCGATAAAAATTAAATTCTTGTGAAATCGAGTACGTTGGATACGTTGGAGATGGTAACTATGGTAAGTCACCATGATTGGTCTCAATAGTTTAAGTTTACCTTTCAGACTTTCAGACATACACTAATTATCTAATTATAATAAAACTTAGTTATCAAAAGCTAGATCAGAGGACAATCTAAATTAAAGTCAAGTCAAGATAAGTGTAACATATCTTTATTTCTATGAATAGGTACAATAGATGAACACATAAGAAAATAAAATCCTTTAAAATAAATTAAACATAGAAATAATGTCTTATTTCTTACTTCTGGGGCTTCAAAATGTAGACTCATGTAGGACGATTAAACCTTTAGCCTGTTAGTTTTTATTATTATATAAAATATTAACCTTACTTAGGATGCGGTGAAGTGCGAGGGGCACATGAAATGGAACACTGTGTTCCCGCGTCCCACCCCTGTTTCACCCCAGTGAAATGAATTTTTATTTAATTATTTTATGGTAAAAAATCGCTAACTGCTAACTCGTAGTACCTATGTGATGCGATAATTTAATTAAGTCCTCGTCCTGCTATCATTTTTACATAGATTCAATCCAGTGGCGTAGCTAGGTGGTCAAGGGCCCCGGTGCAGAGAATGAATCGGGCCCTCACCGAGGGCTTACTTATACCTACCTTTCAAAGAGAATACAATAACTATACCTTTATTAGGCTTCGTCGTCGATTAGAAATAAATGAGCATAAATAAAGAACGACGCACATGACAATCAGTGTTGCCAAGAACCTTGAGTCGTAAGTTACGTTTTGTTTACTGAAATGCTACATTGTTGCTGTAAAAGTTGCATTATTGATTTTTTGAATTTATGTGTTTTTGGGGTCAAACTCTGGTGACCATGTAAGCTAGCTAACCTAACATAACTTATTCTATTAGTTAGAACCAAAACCAGTGCTACAAGGGCATAGCCAGGATTCTGTAGGGAGGGGGCAGTTGAAGAAAAACAAAGAATATACCTAATTTCATCAACCACGGCGAGCGGAGCGAGCCGCTTATTTTTTTGAGATTTTTCTGGATTTTGGGGAAAGGATGTTTTTTTGGCAATTGTTTGCGGAGGTGGCCGAAATGATGTTAATGTGAGTCCAAGACCGACATGTATACCTAAAAATGGATCATGAACCACAACAAGATGTTATCGGCGAGCGAAGCGAGCCGCGAATATTTTGTCCTTTCGTTAGATATTTTTCAGTATTTTGGCATACTGAATTTAGCGGTTCAGCTCTAGACGACTAGAACTACTAATATTTGATACGTATGGAACCCCAAAATACCTACTTGTTCAACCAAGTATTCTTAGAAGGGCTAATAAAGGGCAAGAACGCCTCAATGCAAAAAGCAAAATACAAATGCAAAAAACAATAAAGACTCATTTATCTTCGATTATATTTTGACATCTTTCTTTATTAAGTAATACATTGTTTGTTCCCAAAATTGTTTCCGCTTTAAAGCAAAGCTAAAAAACAGATTGATTGATTTGGCATTTGAAACTTACGTGTAGGTTTGAAACCTACACGTAAGTTTGAAAATGCCAAATAAACCTACCTACATTGCTAACTAGCAATAAATAAACATCTTTAAAAAAAATCTCCGGCTACAAAGGGCCCCCTGAGCTCCAGGGCCCCGGTGCACTGCACCGCCTTGCCCTATGATAGCTACGCCACTGATTCAATCGCTTATTAGCCATTTTTCAGCCACAAGAAATAATCTGTTATAACGACTGTTCACACAGCTGGTTCTCACAGAATAATTATTGTCATTCATTTGACAAGACAATGCTGTTCACACTTGACTTGTGTCATTCGATCAAAGGGTGAACAAGTGCTCTATATTATATAATATAATACGTAGTACTTTTTAGGCTCGATGGTGCAGGCACTTCTCATCTCTCTACTCAGCTTCAGCTCTACTCTATGGGTGCAGTGCAGGCCTTAATTTTCGTCAATGAAGTTTCTGAATATTTTCCAAAGTTCGTTCTCAATCGCTTATTTGCATTTTTCAAAACCTACCTATGCGTCATAGCCATTCATTTCATTGGTTTATGCCAAGAATCTGTGGATGTTTGACTTATTTTTCTACCATTAAGCCAATCCCTAACCTGTATAGGCAGTTATTGTGTGACAATGACAATAATAAGCTCAGAGTAGAAAACGAGAACACGCACTTGGGTGTTGTCCTTGTCCCCCCCGCCCAACCCCCCCCCGCCCGGCTCGCTGATTGCGACGGCAACGCTTTTGTAATGATCAAACAGTTTTATTTGATTTTCTGACTGAAACCGCAATAATTTATTATTTACTTCATATCAGACTAAACATGAAAAGAAGATGAATGATTTGGGATATTATTTATTTGTTTTGTTTTGCTGTAGCATCACAAAATCAGACGCAGGTTAGTGCAACAATTTTCGCATGTTACAAAATTACTTGATTCTTCTTCATGATTACTTGCTGTGTCCTATGGTTGTTTGTAAGTAAAACCGTAACTTTCTTTCTCTGTATGAATCAATTATATATATACATAGAGAGAAAACACATTCCTATTGGTAACGGTTTTTTATGTCATTGTGTGAGACCAGGCGTTAAAAGGTCTTTCTGTCGGCTCCGGTCGCACACCTATTATAGTTATTAGATCAATAATGCTCTGGTTGTTATTTCAGAGACCGCAAGGTATTATTACGACTATGAGTGCAATGAACCCCTGGTAGCTTCATCCAAGTTGTCCGCCACCTCCAGCCTCAGAGACAGAGGACCAGAGAATGCTAAGCTTTATGGTAAGTTCAAGGTTTGCTAGCTAAAATCTGTATTGAAAGAGATTGATATTGATGATGTAGAAACGACTTGTGGTGTAACTGAGATAAGTTTTCTTAAAACAATACAATTTCTTTTGATAAGTTAATTGGATTCACATATGCAGAACTTTATGGAGTAGGTATTTATTTATAAATTTTAAAATAAAATTTATAAGTTGTGACAAAGTGAGATTGGACTTGGAATGATTGCCTTAGTTAGATGATGCTGCACATGCCTAGTAGTAGTTCAGCATTATTCCTCGGATATAAGGTACTTAGAGCTACCCTGCATACATTCAATGCATTATAAATAGAAAATGATTTATTTCTGTATCACCACTTGCAAGCCACTTGTGTACATAAAGAATGATAAATAAATGTAGATGTAGATGATTATATAGAAGCAATGTTTGGTGTGCTGAGTTTGAGTTAATTTATTTAAATTGCATGCATTACTGTGTGGCAAGTGTTCTATGCTGGTGGTTGTGAAGCTTAGTTATATAATTATATTATAAACTCATCAAAAACTCATAAAACAAGGAAAGTAAAAGAAATAGATAACAGGGTTCATTGATCTGCAGGTCAGAAGATTTAAAACAGTAAATACGTGGAGCTCAAAGTTTTACTACTTGGATTCCAAACTTGCAGTCAAAATGGATGACAAGTTCAATGTCCGGTGGGCATTTAATGCCAAGATGTGGATGCCAACATACAGTGAGGTATTAGCTGCTTCCAGCTACATCCAAACAGAAGAGAGAGAGAGAATTTCACGCTTCTTGTTTCAAGATGATGCCAAGTCATCACTGCTCGGACGCCTGATGCTCAGGAAGTATGTACACTTGGCCACTTCCACTCCTTACCAAGAGATCTGCTTTGATAGAGATAGTCATGGAAAGCCCTATCTGGTAGGAGACTCCACGGTCAGTTTCAATGTGTCCCATCAATCTGACTACGTAGTGCTGGCTGGGCACCCTACCCATAGCATTGCCATTGATGTGATGAAGATAGAGCCTCCTGTCAACAAGAATATTCCGGAGTTTTTCCGTCTGATGACGCGTCAGTTCTCGCGAGATGAATGGGAGATGGTGAGGAGTTTTGCAACTGAGACGGAGCAAATAGCCTGTTTCTACCGGCATTGGTGCTTGAAGGAAAGCTATGTGAAGAATACAGGAGTGGGTCTCACTATACCATTGCAGGAGATAAGCTTCAACATTCAAACACCCAACTTAAAAGTTGGGGTGTTTTATGTGGACACTACTCTGTACGAAAGAAACAAGTTAAAGGAAAATTGGTTATTTGAAGAGACTCTGCTGGACGAGAAGTATGCTGTGGCAGTCTCCCTTCATTTAAAGACATGTGAGGCGGAGCACAAGCCCGTCCCATATCAATTCTTGACATTTGAGGAGTTGGTGAAGGAAGCAAAACCTCTGCATGAACCGTGCACAAGCTTCAGTGTTGATTTTATGAATAAGCAAAATAAACATTTTTAGTTTTTACCTAACAATTAGTAGGTAGGTTTGTTATGGTGCATTGGTTAGAAAAATAAACAATAAAAAAATAAAATGGAATCTACTTTCGAACTAACAAAAACCACTAACAATTCCAAACTAAAAGTAAAGCAAAACTTTTCGCACAAATAAGGTTTGAATGCGTGGACGGCATCGGAGAACGATTTCGACCAGCAACTCATCCTAGACTTCGGCAGTGTTAAGAACATCACCCGAGTGGCCACGCAGGGCCGGGCGCACTCGCAGGAGTTTGTCCAAGAGTACCATATTAGCTATGGCTCCAACGGCCTCGACTATGTGCAGTACAAGGCCGCTGGGGGGGAAGTCAAGGTAACAGACGACTATTCCTATGGTGGTGGGCATGGACCTTTGTCAAGTATGTAGTCTAGTGCGTAGATAGTATTGTAGTTGAGCTTAATGCATGGGTGGTTGACAAACTCTATCACGCGCACTTTCGGATTACCTCCTATGTAATAAATTAACTGAATTATCTATTTTGACATAACTCCTCTGTAAACGAATCTACATCTAACAAAATTGTATCAAGAGTATTACCTTAATTTTATTAACTCCAAAATACTACTCTCCATAGTATGTACCTAATTAAAATGACTAAAACACACTTAAAACTTGACGGAACTCAGCAACAATTTTAACTGACCGTAAAACCATCGTCTGAATCCACAAAGATACTGCATCTCTTAGCCACAAACACTCGCAGATGTCGCAATCCTTGTCCGCAACATCAAACCAAACTAGTTGCTGAATTCCCTCAAGCGCTCAGCTTCGGCCCACTGTAACTAACAATACCGGTGAAGGGAGCAGCGCGTGGACGCCGCGCGAGAGCTCGTACTACCAGCACCTGACGGTCCAGTTGGGCGCGCGCCGCGAGCTGCGCGGGCTGGCCACGCGCGGCCGCGCCTCCACCAGCGAGTACGTCTCCGAGTACATGCTGCAGTACTCGGACGACGCGGAGAGCTGGCGCTCCGTCACGGGGGCCGAGGGATACCAAACGGTTAGGAAACATTTTATTTCTCTATCATTATAACTGACTGACTGGTGGACTGCCGGGAAACTGCCCGGGACGGACAAAACTGGCGAGTGGTCGGTCTTCAGACGTCGAGACAGAATGATAATTATTTATTTGGCTTTTTCGTTTTATTAAAATAAGTTAAGCAAGTCATAAATTATAATACTTATTATAATTAATTCCATAAAGCACTTGGCTACGTAGGTAAGTAAGAACGCATGTGTAAATATATTTTTTCCTTCAGTCTTATCTTCTCAACTCTATCTCTGTAAGCCAGGTTAGGTACTAACAGTCCTTCAGTAGCATAATGTACATAATACACAGTAGCGCCCTTTACGCTGACACTTCATCGCGCGCGAAAGAGTTGAATGTTGCTGTAGAAACGTTGGTGTTCTTCCAACATAAGCTATGTTCGTAGTAAGTGTAAGGGGGAAGGGAAAGAAGACGCGATTGCGAGAAATAAATCATCAGTCGTGCGCGCAATTTGACAAGTCTCAGTTTTGACAAGAACTGACGAGTAATCGCGTGCGAAAGAACGCGCTGCAATAGCATCACACGATTGCGTGTGCAGCCTTCCCCGCGCGTTATGCTGTACGCTCTGAGAACGCGCGGTAGAGTGTGTTCGTGTAAAGGCCGCAATTTTAACGCTCGCACTGACCAGCGTCAAGCGCAGCTCGCAGCAAGTCCGGGTGAACGTGCGACAGGCAAAAGTGTCAAACACTACAATATAATCCTCAGTACAAGTTACGGTCATTCCTATTTCATAAAGGTTTGATTTTCCCAGATGTTCGAAGGAAACCACGACGGAAATACGGTTGAGAAGAACGAATTCGAAGTGCCCATCATAGCGCAGTACCTCAGGATCAACCCGATGCGCTGGAGGGACAAGATCTCCATGCGTGTGGAGGTCTACGGTTGCGACTATGGTGAGTCGTCTCAGTCATCCTAGGGCATGTTCCACCGAGGTTGGCGTAGCCGGAAGGATTACACCCCATTTGAATACCATTAATTTATTGTTTTTAACAAAACTTGCGTAGCTACTTAAACCATATTTTTTTACTAGATTCGTGTTGTCTTACTGTTTTAGCTTCCAATTTTAAAATATTTATTTACTTCAGACAAAGACATATTTACTTTAGACAAAGACAAGTATGTTTGTGTTGGCGGCGCGTATAACTGTGACGTAGGTATTTTAGGTAGGTATAGAATAGAGTACAGGTTATCGAGTACCCCACAGTGGCCGACACGCTGTACTTCAACGGGTCGTCGCTGGTGAAGATGGACCTGCTCCGCGACCCGGTGTCGGCGGCGCGCGAGGTGGTGCGCTTCCGGTTCAAGACGAGCGCCGCGTCGGGCGCGCTGCTCTACTCGCGCGGCACGCAGGGCGACTACATCGCGCTGCAGCTGAGGGACAACCGACTCGTGCTCAACATCGATCTCGGTGAGTCACCATCACCACGTCACTCATACACGGGGCAACCGACGGGAAGGGGAACGACTGTAAGCATATATAGGTAGGTAGGCTGTGACTATGTGAATGAAACCATGCGCGTTCACTCCTCTTTGTTTGCGATATTCATACGGAACAGCCATCTTGTAGGAATAGTAATTCTTTAAGTCCAGAGTTATTTTTGGTTAGATTTAGGCAGCTTTAAAACAGTTGTGCTATAGTAAGTTCGAATAAAGAATTATGAAATTCGTTCAATAGAAGGTTTTGTAAGATTAATTATCAGGATCGTGTTGTTATATTTATATTGACCTCCGCAGGCTCGGGCCAGTCCACGTCGCTGTCCGTGGGCAGCCTGCTGGACGACAACATCTGGCACGACGTGGTGGTCTCGCGGAACCGACGCGACATCATGTTCTCGGTGGACCGCGTCATCGTGCGCGAGCGGATCAAGGGAGAGTTCTCCCGGCTGAACCTCAATAGAGCTGTAAGTACCGAGCACGGAGGTCAGTGCTTCAACTGCATTCCAAACCGCACTCATTAACATGATATCAGTTGTAGTTTTATATACAACTAGCTGTGCCCCGCGGCTTCGCTCGCGTTGTTCCTATGGAAACGTTTATAGGTGTTTTCCCGGCAATTATTATAATTTTTCTCGCCGTAAAAACCATCCTTGAACTTCAACGAACATTAAAAAAAAGAATTGGTCCAGGCGTTATTGAGTTATGCGCTTATCAACAAATTAAGCGATTTATTTTTATATTATATAATATAGCTATTGTTCCATATACTCGACTTTCATACAGTGTTGGCGATGGACAAACGGCACAGCAGCGCCATCTAGCCTCGAACTAAGCAGAGCTTGTGTTATAGGTACTAAATGACTGACGATATACATTAAACATAATACAATAAATTGCATAGAAAATACACAGATCACCCGAAGCAAATATTTGTAGATCATATAAACATTTGCTCCAAGACAGGAATCGAACCCTCAACCTCCTGCGTCGCAGGCGGACCTTCGCCCGCCGCGCCACATCATTGGTGGTTTTTTATAATGTCTACATAAAATTGTTGTTATCTTCACAGTTGTACATCGGAGGCGTGCCCAACTTCCAAGACGGGCTCGTGGTGACGCAGAACTTCACGGGCTGCATCGAGAACATGTACCTGAACGCCAGCAACGTCATCAGCGAGCTGCGCCAGGGGTACGAGGCCGGGGAGCCCTTCAAGTACACTCGACTGAACACGCTGTATGCCTGTCCTGTAAGTGGCGACCTGTGCCGTCGTGTCGTCGGTGTAGGTGTAATTAATTGACTAAGTTAATGTTATAGTTGATACTATCCTCGGTGAGATTTGTTCCGCTTCCAAGCTGTAAAGAGCGCGCGTGGTTGTTCCAGGAGCCGCCCGTGGTGCCCATCACGTTCCTGAAGGAAGGCTCGTACGCGCGCCTGCGCGGCTACTCCGGCGCCAGCTCGCTCAACATCTCGCTCGAGTTCCGCACCTACGAGATACACGGCCTGCTCGTATACCACAAGTTCAACACTGAGGGACATGTCAAGGTAAATACTATAAGGGACACTACTATTTGAGTCTTTTGTGTTTTAAAATGTATTCTATCTATTTGACTTGACTCAGTGTTCCCCTTGCATCTAAGGTATAAATAAATTAATTTAAATTGAAAAGTTAACGTGATACGTGATGTCTGCATATTCAGAAGCTGATCCTATAACGGTATTCTCTACCCAGACGTACTTTATTTTTATTTGGCGAGGAACTTTGTCTACAATAGACTGGTCTGGGGACCAGAATTATGTGAGACTTGACGTCCTGAGAAGAGTACCTACTAATAATAACTCTCTGCCGCAATCCTCCTTCGCCAATTTCGCCGAACCGCGGGAACATAAACCAACCGCGGCCCGACCGGCGGCGTCCCCTCTTGCTCCCACATAGGGCCGGCAACCCCACGTTTCCACACACTCGATGACTCCATTCCATCCTTCCCTCGACTGGACATACGTAATTGAACGTGAATATTTTGCACTGTGTCCAGATATCTGTCGCCCCACACTACCACTCGCATTTACCGCAAACTGAACCACAACAGCCTATTTTGGTTCACTTCTGGACGCAGGCCTCCCCTTGATAGCTGTATTTTATCTCATAGGAGGCAATGCCCTTAATCCGCACGCTGCGGCATGCGATCGTAGATATATTTATAAGCTATTATAAATAGGAAGTTCGGTAACTTTGAGACACGCATAGTGCGAATAACACACCACGCACCCGCATATTGTAAGCCAGCAGCACAGGGGTGTTGCGTAGACACGCTGAGAGAGTGGTTCTACCGCAGGTGTACCTGGAGGAGGGCAAGGTGAAGGTGGAGCTGGAGACGGGCGGCGCGCGCGTGCGGCTCGACAACTACGCGCAGACGTACAACGACGGCCGCTGGCACGCGCTGCTGCTCACCATGGCGCCGGACACGCTCACGCTCTCCCTCGACTACCGCCCCGTCAAGACTACCAAGAAACTTACCTTCATGACGGGCAGCGCTTACTTCATCGCTGGTACGTCACTCTCTCACTAATTTATGTTTAAGATTACTCGCGTCCTTGTTTCACGCGTTTATGTACTTTGTTAACCAGTTCACATTCAATTAAATCAAAATAATGATAAGGATACAAAATATTAACTCAATTAAAAAAGGTTAAACAATAATGTACATTTAAGCCAATCATACAAAGACTAACATAATTATATTTATGTACATAACATTCTTCAGTAAGTTTAGATATCCCTCGATCGACTTTCAAGACACTAGCGAAGATGTACTTGCCAACATTGCATATCAAAAATGAAATAAAATATTAAAAGATTTAGTTTGATCGTTTTCCTCTACGAGTGATGGACCAGTGAGTGCTTCATGTTTGCTTGTGTCGCAGGCGGCAAGGGCCCTCCCCGCGGCTTCATCGGCTGCATGCGCAAGATAGCCGTGGACGGGAACTACCGGCTGCCGACCGACTGGAAGAAGGACGAGTACTGCTGCGCCAACGAGGTCGTCTTCGACGCCTGCCAGATGATCGACAGGTAACCGCGCTCCACCGCTCCACGTAACGTGCATACTGCGGTGCGCCAGTCAAAGTGGGTACTTCCGCTTTAACTCGTTTAATCTTTTGATTTAAAGCGTATTATGCTTCCACAGCAAAACTCCAAGTGAGTTGCAAAAATCATCAATAAATAAATTTAATTATAAATTATCCTGTGTAGTAGAGGCTTAATTATTATACAAGATAAAATAAACTAAAACCCAACTACGGCGTACACCGATTGTGCTTATGATTTGAACAATGACATTTTCGACACTATAATTGGTGTTGAGACGAATCAATCGATACCTCATTTGTTGTAATCGAGCGAGTAGTTTCAGCGCTACGTAGGAACATACAAATCGGCTACATACAAACATAGGGGTCCAACCTCATAACCCTCCTTCATTGATAGTAAAATATTGGATTAGAGTAGAGGATAAAATAGCTTGTGACGAGTCTGCCTCTAACTTCTAAACTAATAACTTAAGAGCCTGTTCCCACTGGACGGGTGTCGAACCCCAAAAAGATCGAACGTAACATTTACATGACAACTGAGTAAACTTGTTCGCTTCTTTACTTAAGGTACCTACATTAAAAAGATTGAAGTAATCAAAAAATCAAAGTGATCACTTTATTTCTAGTTTTGTTTAATTGGACTTTTGTGACTAAAGGAAATAAATCATAATGCAATGATACGGTCTCCCGGCAGATGCAACCCCAACCCGTGCGAGCACGGCGGCGAGTGCGCGCAGACCGCGGAGGAGTTCACGTGCGACTGCCAGAGCACCGGCTACGCGGGCGCCGTCTGCCACACCTGTGAGTCACTACTATACATTACGAGTGCGCGCAGACCGCGGAGGAGTTCACGTGCGACTGCCAGAGCACCGGCTACGCGGGCGCCGTCTGCCACACCTGTGAGTCACTACTATACATTACGAGTGCGCGCAGACCGCGGAGGAGTTCACGTGCGACTGCCAGAGCACCGGCTACGCGGGCGCCGTCTGCCACACCTGTGAGTCACTACTATACATTACGAGTGCGCGCAGACCGCGGAGGAGTTCACGTGCGACTGCCAGAGCACCGGCTACGCGGGCGCCGTCTGCCACACCTGTGAGTCACTACTATACATTACGAGTGCGCGCAGACCGCGGAGGAGTTCACGTGCGACTGCCAGAGCACCGGCTACGCGGGCGCCGTCTGCCACACCTGTGAGTCACTACTATACATTACGAGTGCGCGCAGACCGCGGAGGAGTTCACGTGCGACTGCCAGAGCACCGGCTACGCGGGCGCCGTCTGCCACACCTGTGAGTCACTACTATACATTACGAGTGCGCGCAGACCGCGGAGGAGTTCACGTGCGACTGCCAGAGCACCGGCTACGCGGGCGCCGTCTGCCACACCTGTGAGTCACTACTATACATTACGAGTGCGCGCAGACCGCGGAGGAGTTCACGTGCGACTGCCAGAGCACCGGCTACGCGGGCGCCGTCTGCCACACCTGTGAGTCACTACTATACATTACGAGTGCGCGCAGACCGCGGAGGAGTTCACGTGCGACTGCCAGAGCACCGGCTACGCGGGCGCCGTCTGCCACACCTGTGAGTCACTACTATACATTACGAGTGCGCGCAGACCGCGGAGGAGTTCACGTGCGACTGCCAGAGCACCGGCTACGCGGGCGCCGTCTGCCACACCTGTGAGTCACTACTATACATTACCTCAACCTCAACAGTCTGTATTGCAGGCCTCCCCCTGACAAACGCCATGTTGGCGTTTATCTAAAGGGGGTACTACCCGTACCTTTAATCCCCACACTGGGCATGCGGGTTAGGGATCGCAGCTCGGTGGCAGGATTGTTCTGCGGGGGGCGCTGCTGCGCTTGCTAAAGAGCAAGCTAATGGAGTTCGTAGCGTTCAGTATAGATAGGACAGCAAGCTTGAATGTATCGTGTGTTGTGTTGCAGCGGTGCACGCGCTGTCCTGCCTGGCGTACAAGAACGTGCAGGCCGTGTCGCGCTCCGCAGACATACACATCGACGTGGACGGCTCCGGCCCGCTGCCCGCCTTCCCCGTCACCTGCGAGTTCTTGTGTGAGTACGACTACTACAACATCCTGAAACTAAGGTCAGTCAGCGCAGCGCGCGCGCGGCTCACGGGTTCACGAGATGAATATGTGGATATTGATCCAGTCAATTTTAAATTACGTCAAAGTTACTGATGTTGTTTAGTTGTTTGGTCATTTTGTAAAGTAAAACTTTTAAATCCGTCATGGTTATTAATACTAAAGTTATTGACTTTCAGCAATCAAGGCTAAATGCGGAACCAAACCTATCATTTTAAGAGCCACCAGTCCTTATGGTTCAGAAGCTTGTCGTAGGACAAACTCGTTTGAAAATTTTAATCTTGTAATTTTGCTACCAACTTAACACTAGAGTTATATTCTGGTATGTGGGGCGTGAAAACTGTGAATACGTTAATCTAATAGAATGATTGTTTGGTCAGCCGACGGCAGCATCATAACGGCGGTCCGGCACTCGTCCGTGCAGAGCACCGCCGTGGACGGCTTCCAGGAGCCGGGCTCCTTCCGCCAGGACATCTCGTACGACGCGTCGCGCGACCAGCTCGAGGCGCTGCTCAACCGGTCGCACTCCTGCACCCAGCGCCTCGAGTACATGTGCCGGCACTCCAGGCTACTCAACTCACCCAGTAAGTTAGATCTCGTACTCGACCAGCTCGAGGCGCTGCTCAACCGGTCGCACTCCTGCACCCAGCGCCTCGAGTACATGTGCCGGCACTCCAGGCTACTCAACTCACCCAGTAAGTTAGATCTCGTACTCGACCAGCTCGAGGTGCTGCTCAACCGGTCGCACTCCTGCACCCAGCGCCTCGAGTACATGTGCCGGCACTCCAGGCTACTCAACTCACCCAGTAAGTTAGATCTCGTACTCGACCAGCTCGAGGCGCTGCTCAACCGGTCGCACTCCTGCACCCAGCGCCTCGAGTACATGTGCCGGCACTCCAGGCTACTCAACTCACCCAGTAAGTTAGATCTCGTACTCGACCAGCTCGAGGCGCTGCTCAACCGGTCGCACTCCTGCACCCAGCGCCTCGAGTACATGTGCCGGCACTCCAGGCTACTCAACTCACCCAGTAAGTTAGATCTCGTACTCGACCAGCTCGAGGCGCTGCTCAACCGGTCGCACTCCTGCACCCAGCGCCTCGAGTACATGTGCCGGCACTCCAGGCTACTCAACTCACCCAGTAAGTTAGATCTCGTACTCGACCAGCTCGAGGCGCTGCTCAACCGGTCGCACTCCTGCACCCAGCGCCTCGAGTACATGTGCCGGCACTCCAGGCTACTCAACTCACCCAGTAAGTTAGATCTCGTATACATCCGTTTCTCGTTGCAGGTGACGAGGCCTCGTTCCACCCGTTCGCGTGGTGGGTGTCCCGCAGCGGGCAGCGCATGTCGATGTGGGCCGGCGCGCCCGCAGGCAGCCGCATGTGCCAGTGTGGCGTGCTCGGGAACTGCGTCGACCCCACCAAGTGGTGCAACTGTGACGCCGAGTACACGCACCTGCACCCGGACGGTGAGTCACACGGAGGCAGCATGCGAAACAAACTGACTTTAACTAATTCAACATTCTTATAGCCTGAGACGTCGCGATAAACCGACCACACAGCAAATATGCACTTAGCTGCGCTTGCACTTGCGAATGCATATTCGCTCACGTTTACCTAAATTTACTCAGTTCGCGATCGACCGCGACGATGGCGGTCGATCGCGAACGTTCAAATGGGGGTTTCAAATTTACGGGGGTTCAAATTTATACACTAATACCACGTCAACCATTTCATACCATTTGTTGAGCAAACAAGTATCCGAACGCACACAATCCCTAGCCAACTTGCTTATACTGTATACTGTATACTTTCTCTCATAATCAAAAGAAGAAAGTAACAAGTAGTTATCAATAATCACAAAATTGTGAGTAAGTCACAATTACACTCAACACCATTTGTACCATAAGTTGGCAGCATAAGTTTCATTACCATAAAACGTGTCGTGTGAATATAGTCCGTACCATACCAGAGACTTTCCTTGACCACCAACCAAATACCAATCACAAAGGGCTGTTCGGGGAACAACCAGCACCCTCTACCACAACCTGCACACAAAGGGTTGTGTGCAGGTTGTGGTAGAGGGTTCCAGCTGTCCCCCGGCTCCGGAGCGGGTCAAGGCTGGCCAGTGGATGCACTAAATGTATATTTTCTTCGTTTTCCTCAGAGTTCCAAGTGGACGGCGGAGACATCGTAGAGAAAGAGTTCCTGCCGGTGAAGCAAGTTCGCTTCGGAGACACGGGCTCGCATCTCGACGAGAAAGAGGGACGCTACACGCTCGGCCCGCTCTTGTGCGAGGGAGACGGTAATATACTCTTTGTTCACTTTCTTACGTCTGTGGCTTGGTGAGGCGAGCGGAAGTGTGTGTAGTATCCGTTAAGAGAAGTTGCTGTCGCTCGTAGATCTCGCGGGTGCGCTTCCACCAACTCTCACCAACGATACTGCAAACATTGCGGAAAAACTTGTCAGAGATTTCATGCATGTTATATGAAAAAATAAAGAGATATTCAACCTCCCTTTTTAATAAACAAAGTGTTCAGAGATAAAACGCCTACCAAAAGTATACGGGTGCGATATTCGACTAGCAGCCTCGAGCAAGCTTGCAGCATGCAACGGTACCCACAGTCTTCACAGCCTTCACAGCCTTCAATATATTAGGTCCTTACATATGAAATTGGCGTTTTGTATGGGAGGAACAAAAAGTCGAATATTTTTTAATATAACATATTTAATTAATCAGAGTATGAACCATTATTTTCTATGCACTTTTGCCATCTTATAGGTAGTTCATTGATCCCTTTACTAAAAAAACCAGTCGGACGGGAATCAATAAAATCTTTGAAGGCGATTTGGACTGCCCCATCGGAGTTGAATTTTTTCCCTTGCAAGAAGTTATCCAAATTTCGAAAAAAATGGTAATCTGTTGGAGCAAGGTCCGGGGAGTACGGAGGATGTCTTAGACTTTCCAATTGAAGCTCTTCTAATTTAGTAGCCGTCTGTTGCGCAGTGTGTGGTCTAGCGTTGTCGTGAAGCAGCAGTGGCGTGGAGCGATTGACCAGCCTAGGTTGTTTAGCCGCTAGCTTTTCCATCATGGTTTGCAATTGCTGACAATAGACATCAGCCGTAATAGTCTGGCCAGATTTGAGAAAACTGTAATGAACAATACCGGCACTAGTCCACCAAACGCTTACAAGTAACTTTTTTGGGGTTAATTTTCGCTTGGGGCAGGATTTGGCTGGCTGGCCAGGATCCAACCATTGCGCTGAGCGCTTCCGATTATCGTAAAGAACCCATTTTTCATCACAGGTAATGATTCGGTTTAAAATACCTTCATTATTGTGCCGGTTTAGTAATGTAACGCAGCAGTCGACGCGCGTTTGCCGGTTTGCTTCAGTCAATTCGTGAGGTACCCACCTTTCAAGCTATTTAATCTTCCCAATTTGCTTCAAGTGAATTAAAACAGTTTTATCACTAACATCGCAGCCTGCAGCTAACTCGGACGTGGTTTGCAATGGATCCGCTTCCACAATAGCCTTCAACTCTTCATTATCAACTTGAGTCTCAGGCCGTCCACGGGGCTTGTTCTGCAGGTCGAAATTTCCAGAACGAAAACGTTGGAACCAAAAACGAACTGTGTTTTCTTTTGCAACACGACCGCCATACACATCATTCACCCTTCGAGTTGTTTCCGCAGCACTAGTGCCACGGCGGAACTCGTACTCGTAAATAATGCGATATTTTAAGTTTTCCATTTTGTAAAATGAGTGACGCAAACAGAAAAAAACAGAAGAAAAAAAACAAATGAATGACGATCATCGAAGCACAAATACATGAGTCTATAGCTGTACAAATTTGAATTTGGAATTCCTTACCAAAGAGGAGAAATTTGTGATTAAAGTGGCCAGTACGAAAAACGCCAATTTCATATGTAAGGACCTAATATTATACTAGCTGCGTCCCGCGGCTTCGCACGCGTCGTTCCTATGGAAACGTTTAAAGATGATTTCTTTCCCACGGGAACTGATTTATGGGATAAAAAGTAGTCTATGTCTGATTTCGTTCAGTAGTTTTGGCGTGAAGAGGTAACAAACATCCATCCATCCATACGTTCGCATTTATAATATTATTGTGATTCGACAGATCTGTTCAGCAACGCCGTGACGTTCCGGCTGGCGGACGGGCTCGTGCTGCTGCCCATGTTCGACCTGGGCCACAGCGGGGACATCTACTTCGAGTTCAAGACCACCAAGGAGAACGCCGTCCTGCTGCACTCCAAGGTACCAACGAACCACCAGCGCAGCGCAGCGCAGCGAGCCGCAACGGGCTCCTTTTAAACTATAATGTGACATCATCTACCCAGGGTCCCCAAGACTACATAAAGCTGTCAATAATCGGCGGAGATCAGCTCCAGTTCCAGTTCCAAGTCGGAGACACGCCGCTCGGAGTGTCGGTGGAGACCAGCAACCGGCTCGCGGACAACAACTGGCACTCCGTCTCCATCGAGAGGAACAGGTGAGGACACTACATAATACGATCAGCTCCAGTTCCAGTTCCAAGTTGAGCCGCGCAGACACGGGTGTGTGCAGTCATCTGTCACTGTTATCCTGGCTATGTCGACGTTGTATTTGTAACATCGAGGTGCTCAGCAATAATCAGCTGAGTAAGTCGGAAACCATCAGGCGGGTCCCGCACTGAGTGTCGCTGGGCCACCATTCCAATAGAGTATAATGCATGTCATGTGACTTCAAAAAAGCTTATAATTTTTTTATTGTATTATTTATTTTTGTATATTTTGATGTTTTGAAAAATCATTGAAAATTAGATATTATAAATCTCAACCGCAATATTTCTAAACGCAACGCTATTGGCAGCCGAACCGTCACACTTGTACATTTTTGAATGGTCATGAAGCTTTGACTTTGAGTTAACATAGGTGATTCGATGAAACGTGACGTCATAAAATGCAAGGTATAACATGGCAGCGTTTTTATCACCTGTTGAAGTCAGTGATTGTAGGATACATGAGTTTGTAGTGGATAGTAAATATGAAAGACGTCCAGTGTAGTGCACGATATCCGTGTATGTATGTGCGATGGGCGCCTATCTCCACTTGAGAGTTCCAAATATAAGTTAAATCTCCAGGAAAGAAGCTCGCGTGGTGGTGGACGGAGCCCTGAAGAACGAGATCCGCACGGGCAAGGAGCCGGTGCGCGCGCTGCACCTCACCACGGGGCTGGCGCTGGGCGCGGCGCTGGACCGCAAGGACGGGTTCGTGGGCTGCATGCGCGCCTTGCTGCTCAACGGACGGCCCGTCGACCTCAGGGGACACGCGGCCAGAGGTACGCGAGCGAGTCTCGAATGCGTCGCAACCCTCGCGAGTGCGTGTGGATCCGAGAAGTACAGGACTGGAGGCAATATTACATTTGAAGTTTATAATAATAGTGTAGTGCCCTAACCGATTCCATTTTTGGAATAGAGTCTACTATATACTTTACAAGACCAACACACAACAATAAAATCTTGAGTTTGACGCTGCCGGAAGAGTAAGGAGGAACACCTACCGCACCGCGCCACTCGACGGCTGCACGTGTCTGTTACAGAGACAACTTCGGTTCAAGTTCTCTTCACAAAGATTTTTTTTACAGTTAATTATATGTGTAATGTGCACATAGTTCGTTAAATTAGAAATTATTTTTATGTTAAAATTGCGTTTTAATGAAAAAAAAAAACAACAAAACTACAGCTTATGCATGTGTGTAGTGCAAGATGTCTGGTTCTCCTGAATAGGAAATTGTACGTTCTGTCCCCTGTGTGTGTTGTTCTGTTGTGTGGTAGTGTACTGTAGTGTACTGTTTGTGTCAGGTCTGTACGGCGTGTCGGTGGGCTGCGTGGGCAAGTGCTCCTCGTCCCCCTGCCTCAACAACGGCACGTGCCTGGAGGGGTACGACTCCTACTCCTGCGACTGTCGCTGGACCGCCTTCAAGGGACCCATCTGTGCGGATGGTGAGAGACGACATCGTGTTCTACTAAAATAACATAAATATGCATAATATGATAATGCGAAACTTTGGGTGGATGGAAATTACTGAACGGATCGGGCTGAAATTTTGAATACAGGTGATTCTAATCCTGGAATCAAACATAGGCTACTTTCTATCCCATAAATCTATGGGATAGAACTGAACAGAATGACTTTCCTTTACCTTTCAAAAGTTTCCATAGGAATAACGCGTGCGAAACCGTAGTGCGCAGCTAAGAATAAGATAAAAGTTAACCTGGCGAGCATATTTTTCCTATTTCAAGTGGGGAAAAAATGCTGCACTTCTTGCCCGACCATGCCGGCCCGAACCAACACAATTCCCTTCAGCAATGAACCTCCGACGGTGCGGAGGTGTCCCGTCGCGACGTGTTATGAGTGTCCTTGTGTTCCAGAGATCGGCGTCAACCTCCGCCCCAACTCCATCATAAAGTACGACTTCCTGGGCTCGTGGCGCTCCACCATCGCGGAGCACATCCGCGTGGGGTTCACCACCACCAACCCCAAGGGGTTCCTGCTGGGGTTCACCTCCAATATCACGGGGGAATACCTCACGCTGATGGTCTCCAACTCGGGTAAGCTTCAACACACACAAGCTACAAATAACACTTTTCCTTCTCTGCCGTGCGTTCTCATCAATATCAGAAGACCTCTCACCTGCGTCGTTCAAACCTCTGCACCGGCCCCGGGCTGATGACTTCTGTCTTGTCGTTTTTTCATAACAATAACGCTGGACAATTCACATGGCATCATTTAGCCGCAAAATAAACAGAGCCTGTGTTATGGATACTAATAACAGGTATACTTTAGTAACCAGAACACAAGCTCTGCTTATTTGGGTCCTACGTTATGTATTAATAACAGGTATACTATACATAACGTAGGACCCAAAACTATTTTTTATCTCTGCGGGAACCGCACCCGTCGCTCATTCCCCTGCCTCGATGGCGGATCCTCGCACGCATCGCCACACATGTCAAAATTTTACATTATACAGATAATTTTTATATCAATTAGCTTTTTTGAAGTCGCATGCATATACCCTATTGCGGTGATCGGCACGTGACGACCATAACGATTCCATGCGTTTGTGTATCATTCCACACGTGCAACAGTGTGCGCGTGCGTAGGAAAGGAACGTACAGTTTGTGCGTGTTCGCAGGGCACCTGCGCGTCGTGTTCGACTTCGGCTTCGAGCGGCAGGAGATCGTGTTCCAAGGAAAGCACTTCGCGCTCGGACAGTACCATGACGTCACGCTCTCCAGGAGGAACGGCGGCGCCACCATGCTGCTCAAGGTACACACAACACACCCCTCTCTCAACCTTTACCTCAACAGTCTGTATTGCTCCACTGGTGGACGCAGGCCTCCTGATAAGCACTTTATTGGCGTTTACGTATATGTATCTCTCCATTTCCACTCTCAACCACATTAAACATGTGACACAGAGCACTCTGAGTCTCCATTGTACTTACATGGACACTTGTCATATCTCGCAGCCGACTGACATTCCGCACATGGTGCACATTCCCCCACAGGTGGACAACTCGGAGGTGCAGGAGTACAACTTTAACGTGAAGGAGTCTGCGGACGCGCAGTTCAACAACATCCAGTACATGTACATCGGACGGAACGAGTCGATGGGCGAGGGCTTCGTGGGCTGCGTCAGCCGCGTCGAGTTCGACGACATCTACCCGCTCAAGCTGCTGTTCCAGCAGGACCCGCCGCCCAACGTGCGGAGCCTGGGTGAGTGTGACATGTAGCCCACCGCTGGACGAGGCTTCGTGGGCTGCGTCAGCCGCGTCGAGTTCATAGCTCGTAGCTAATTACTCTATGCTGGTCCTCTGTTGGCTCCCCTGCGGCGGTCTACAGCTGTATGTGGGGAAACCTCCGAGTGCAGTCTGGTGCGACATCATCTAATTATAACGTATGTGCTTGCAGGCGGTAACCTGAACGAGGACTTCTGCGGCGTGGAGCCCGTGACCCACCCCCCCGCGCCGGTGGAGACCCGCCCGCCGCCCGCCGTCGACCTGCAGAGGGAACTGGACCTTAACAAGACGGATGAAGCTATACTTGGCAGTGAGTAGAGCACCCTATTCACTCGAACGACACCTTCGTGCGAGTCAGCATCGTGCATGCTAGTCCACTGCTGGACGCGGTCTCCGCGCTTACCTCTCACGTTTCAGCTAATAATTTAAACCTATTCTGCTGAAGAAAATGACAACATCTATAGCGTTTATTTCCTTTTGTGTATATTTCCTGAAATTCGCTACTAAGCCCGTTCACGCGCCACCCCTAACTCTCAGATTTCCGTGACCTTCATCAGAGCGAGCGATGCCCCCGCGTCGGAGGTTCCGATAACCTTACGAAAGAACCCTTAACGCACGCGGCCGGGCAGGTGCAGGTGCATGCACACAGTAACGGTGTGTTGTTGTCCGCAGCGGTGCTGGCGTTCATCTTCCTGATGCTGATCGTGGTGGCGGTGGTGCTGGTGCGCGCGCTCAGCCGACACAAGGGCGAGTACCTCACGCAGGTCAGTTGACGATCACTCACAGCCTATGTTACGAACGCTTGCTCAGTCATATATCTACCCTTGACTGCAGTTAATGTAATAGAAAAGCGTTATTTAAGTATAGATATCGATCTATACTTGAATAACCACTGAGTAAACTTTCATAATACGGGCCACAGAGTTGTACCTCACGCAGGTAAGTCTACGAAGACTCACAGAGTTCACTGCCCATGCACTGAACGCAAACTGCACGCAGTCACACGACACGTGTTCAACCAGCGAGGTTGAACTTACGCGAGGCCGCCGCTCGGGACGCACGCACAGCCTCGCCGGGACCACTCGCGGCGGCCGGTCGGTAAGGGCTCGTTTACACGGATTGAGACTTGTGTCTCAAATACACGGACGGCAAGTTGCCAACTGTAGACGATTGCAGCCGACTGCCAGTCGGCTGCAGGCGACGGCAGTCGAAGGGCAAATCAGCAACGGCAAAAAGGCAAATCGGCAGTCGGCAACTTGCCGTCCTGTATTTAAGACGTGCAGTCCGTGTATACGGGCCCTAAACCCGTACACTCTATACATGTCACGACCTCGACAGCTAGAATTTTGAATGATGAGGAGTACCGAAACATTATCAGTTCGAATCGTAAAACGTAGACAAGCAATATATATGTGGTAAGTATCTCTCTCTCACTCCCATAGCCTAATTAACCTAAAGTGTATCTTAGTTTCGCACATGCGTCTTCTCCAAGCACCTCTGTTCCGAGCTGTCTCTCACCGGTGACGCCGACTTCGCGGAGGTCGGGTTCCACTTGTTCAGTCTCAGTTCATCAAGCTGAGGTGGAACCCTTTGACCTGCATCGTTACAGCATTATATTTTTATATTATGTACTACGCTAGTCTGTATAAACTTATACCTATCTGTTCTGTGTTGTAACTGTGTTGCTCAATAAATGTATCTCTATCTCTATCACTTCGTGTACCGAGTGGCCGAGTCCCCCTCGGTCCGTGCTGATAGTGTACCGCGCTGTCCGCAGGAGGAGCGCGGCGCGGAGGGCGCGGCGGACGGGGACGCGGCCGCGCTGGCCGCCGCCACCGGCCCGCGCGTCACCAAGCGGAGGGAGTTCTTCATATAGGGCCCCGCACCACACCCCCCACCGCCCCACACACCACACATCGCAACTTGTTCGGAGACCGCATCGCTATCACAGCCACAACCTTACTTCATAGTATATTAAAATACATTTTCAACGGACTGCCGAACAGAGTATTTCAGTGACTGATCGTTGTCGAGGAAGATGTGGATACCGCTGCCATTTCTGATATTCTACAAGTAGTAATCCGTGACGAGGCACACTAAATGGTGCGTAACCAAAACCCCTCCGTCATCAACTTTATTACAGTTAATGATAAAGTTGTGCTAGCAGTTGGTCTCCGAGGAGCTCGTCCTCGCGCGCTCGTTTGACGAGTACCTAATGTAGCTATACTTCCAATTGAAGATGAGTGATCATTCGTTGCGCGAACGAAATTAATTGAACGCACAGCCAAAGCTAGGTACAAATTGAATACCGCTAAGTTTTGAATGCTGCTTCCCTTATATGGGAGTTGAAGTGCACTTGGAAGTTTTGGGTAGGTACGTAACCTACCTAGCTATACTTCATTGATAAACTTTCTTGTGCTAAAGGGGTCCCTAAATTTCATAACTTCTGTGGAAAAACATGAGGCCCCGGTCACTTCGCCAAACATTGTCTTCCCAGTAAATCGTCGTGGAACGATGTAACATTTTGATGCTTCTACCTACCTGCTAATACCCAGAGTTCTTGTTCCCTACCTTGAATATCTTCACTTTAGAACTAGAAAAACTTCTGTGCATTAAAACTCTAATCGCAAAATATGTTTGCATCTGTAATATTCAAGAGTGTCCAATGTTCTTGCACTTTGATAAAAGACAAAAGTCGAATTCGACATTCGACCAGTGTAAAAATTCGCGAATGTAAAAGGGTACAACTAAAATATTATAATGCATCATGTTCACAAGTGCTTGAATCAATTGAAATTCTAAATGTAATGTACAAATTATAGAATAGCGTTCTAAAATACATTATCATATCCATACATTTAGAATAATATAATTGCAGTGTTTATGTATTGAATTATAAAGATTTATAATGTATTAGATAGACTACCCGTAAGTAGATTATGCATCCGATCACAAGGGACCTGAATGGTTTCTCCCCCGACGTGCCACTCGGCAATCTTTTCACTTTTATAACGTCTTAGACTTCTAATATACATACATATATATTTCTTTGAATCTCTAGCCTGCTAAGACTTTTCTTGATTTGTCTATCAATTTCTATGAATCGCAGACAAAATCTGTTTTGGCGGCAATATAAGAAAATCTTTTCTTTAATATGAATCTCACTATTTTATACAAACTGAATTTGGAAAATAGACTAAGATATAATAAGACAACATTTAGTACTAAGTCTGCGTAGTTTTAAGTTTATAATCGCATCAATGATCTAATGTATTTATTGAATCAGACTGCCCATTTATTTAAGATAAAGTTTATTTTGTGATTTATTTTAAAATAGTTGTGCGATTTTGGTTTTATTTTTTCCGTCCAAATCATAAATCTACGTTACTTATTTGACTTAAACCAATGATGTAATCATTTTTATTTTCTACCCTAGAACTAGTTTAGATCATTTGGTTATATTATATTATATTATTTTAATAAGACGTGTGTTAATGTAAAAATGAATCGGCAGCTTGTTGCACCACGGAGCATCGAGTGATCGCATCGGCGACACAGCTGAGGGATGAGTCTATTTGACGTTACAGACGAGACGTGATCGCGACGTCGCCTTTTTAAAATTAGGGTAGCACCCTGTCAGCACGATGGGGCGCTGAACCAAATTGTATAGAAACAGGAGACGTCGCACGATCACGTCTCGATATTAACGTCAAATAGACTCGCCCCTCTGTGCAGCTAACGTCGATGCCTATTGTATCGGTATCATGTAAAGTGATCGTATTAACTTTTAGTTTTATATTCTTTAAGGTTCAGTGTAAAGACAATTTCCGAAAACTAGGGAACTATCAGACGTTTCTGAAGCATCGCATCGCTTGTGATTCGTCAGTTCTCGGAAGAAGTCTGCTGTGAAGCGTTCGCTGTCATATAATAAGGTGTCGTGCCTTACCTACTCGTATTGTATAGTTAGCGCACTTAGGATTAAATCACTTAGCGTGTTGAATAGTAGAATATTTATTTTACTACTTATCACGAATAAATTTTTCACAAATACATATTTCTTTATCTTCTACATACCTGCCTACCCCTCGTGAACTTCCTACCCCTCATGAACTTAGGTAGATAACGTTATCTAACCTACTAAAAGCCTAAAAGCCATGTAAAAATCTTATCTTAATAATAAGAAATGTAAATCATAGAAAAAAATGACATTCAGGCAGCATAAGAATAAATTTGTGTTCTGCGACTTTCGTTGTTGGTTAACATACCCATACATAACATTGAAATGTCCAATAACAATGTGTCGTGAAGAGCTAACCTCTCACCGCACCGCCGCGCCGCCGCCGCGCCCTCGCCCACATCACTCGGCTTGCCTCAAAGGCTGCCGGCCCCGGCAGACTACAACTACAACTACAACACGCCCCACATTATATTTCTACTCGGAAGCATAATCGAAGCTAAGCACCTGTGCTACTCACCCCGTTTCGAAAACGCTGACTACCCTCTTACGGGTAAGCGGTAGGGCAGGGGCGCACTCGATAGATTACATCGATTAATTTAATGCAGCTAGGAAATTTTTCATTTTGTATAAATTCCAGGCTCTTTCCAGTTATAGGTAAGTTATAATAATAAGTTATTACAAATTGATTTTTACCACACGTTAAATACCCGTGTTTATATTATACTAGCAGCGCCTCGCGTAGTTTCCGTTCCCGTGGGAATTCCGGGATAAAATATAGCCTAATGTCACTCCCTGAAAAGTAAGCTTTTTAATGATGAAATATTTTTTTCAATGGGTCCAGTAGTTTCGGAGCTTATTCAATACAAACAAACAATCAAATCTTTTCTCTTTATAATATTAGTACATATAGGTAGAATACCTAACCTACCAAGATAGAACGTAGGTAAATAAGAAACAACGCAGTAAGTACCTAGCATAATTATGCAGGCAGCATAAATACAGGTGAGCAATACGAGGTGACCTACCTTACTACTACCTGGTTACGCATAGTAGGTAGGTACCTATAGGTTCCTAGTAGAACCTGACCCTAAGTAATAAGTTATAAATGTGACCGCCAAAACATCTTCTATAAACCATCGACATCGTCCCCTCCAAGCACATCCCTAGCACATCAACCACTAGCACCTTGCGAGTGGCGATTGACCTGAAACGTCGCCCGTCGATACACGGCCATCGAGCACGCGCCGCCCCTCGCCACCTCTACACTCGCCTGCAGTTTACTGGGTCACTGGCGCAGGTGGAGTGGAGCCTGCATCTGGTTCACTCACTACACTACACTTACACTTACCTACATCATCGGTAGGTACTGTTCCCACTCTAAGCCCCGTATTATGAAAGCTTCCCTTAGCATTACTTATGTTATGCAGTCATTACGCGAGTACGTAACTCTGACGATACCTATGGTTTATCCATTTTGAATGAAGCATGTTAGTAAACAAAGTAGGTACGACACAAATTTCAAAATCTCACTTGCTTGGCGTCGAGTTTCAGATATAATTGTAAGCAATTTTTGTTGAAGGGAAGAGAGGATCTAAAATCGACAAGTAATGTAAATTACGTATAAAAGGACGCGCCAAAAAAGTGAATTTTAGGTTAAGTATGGGCAGTTTGTTTACGTTTATGCTCCATTCAAGATGGATACGATATAGTTAGTTGCATTAGCAAAACTCTACTTGAGTTAGTAGGGTTTTGTCTAAGGTACCTATACGTTTATTTATGCGAAAAACGTTCCTTTACGTTATTTACCTGAGTATCAAAATACATTTTTAGAGCTTTTTTTATTGTTTTCTGTGAAACGAAACGCAATCAAATACACACATCAACATTGTCTAGGGATATTCCATTTCGAAATGATTTGCTTACAACTATTTGCTTTTTAGAAAAAAAAATTATACATGGAATTAAACCTCTTTTGTTCTCTTTTCAAAATTAGTAAAAAAAAAAAATAGAACGCATTAAACAAAAGATAGAATGGGGACAACGATCTAGATAAAACAACGTTAATTTTTCCTAAGATTAATTTACTTTTATTTAATTAACAATAAGTGCTATCTAAGTAATTATTAATTTTAACGGATCTTGTGATATTTCTTATGTCATGGAACGTCGACATTTAAGCAAAAAGGAAATGATAAGAGCGATAGGCATGTTACAAGCCGGTGCTATCCAATACGTGGTTGCCAATACCCTAAACACCAATAAAAACGTAATTTCTCGATTGTGGTCACATTTTCGTATTACTGGGGATTTAAGAGAGCGCCACACTGGAAAAAACGAGTAACCACCCCTAGACCGGATCGTTTTCTCCAAAATTCCGCCAGGAGGGAACCCAATCCCACAGCAAAGAAGCTAGTGCAAAGGCTTCAGTATCAGTCATCAGCTGTCAGTCAGCGACCAAACCGTCAGAAGAAGGCCACATGAAGTCGATCTTCATTGTCGTAGGCCTCTTCGTGTGCCAGCTCTACGACGAGGCAATCGCGGAAGGCGACTAACTTGGTCTCAAGAACATTTGTTATGGAACAATGGCCAATGGACAATGGTTCTCTTTACTGATGAGTCTCGGCTTGGATTCCACCCCGTTGGGACATGTTGCAGCGAAGGGCTTTCAGCAATTTGCCGTCGAATTGGACCACAGAAGACCAATTTTTTGCCATTTAAAAAGAACATGGGATCGCATACCCCAGCGAGACTTTGACGACCTCATTTTGAGTATGAATAACCGGTGCAGATGTGTTATGAACGTCAGGGGAGGCAACACCGATTATTAAATTGTTAAAAGGTAATTTTATAAAGTCATGGCAACGTAATAATAGTTTTAACACAATTTACCAAACTTTGTAAATTTTCTAATTTTTCGAAATTTTGTTCCCACTTAAATTTTTACTAAAAATTTATATCAAACAGTTGTGTTTTATTATTAATAATAAACAGCACAGAATAAAGATTCTTGCCATACCTCTTTTCTAAAGAAATAATTTTCAGTTTTTGTAAAAATCAACAAAATGTTAAATATCCCTAGACAATGTTGATGTGTGTATTTAGGGCGCTTTATTTAAAAAAAAATATGGCGCATAGAAATCCTTTCCAAACCTTACTCAAGCGTGGTCCAGACCACACTTGAGTAAAGATAAGTTTATAGAAAAACTAGGCTCAGATGGCACAGATAGACACAGATGTGATGAAAGTTGGAAATCGTTCTAAAATACACAATTACTCAAGTACTGCTTGATAACCGTCCAATAAATGTAATAACGTGGTAAGAACGTATCGTTTTTTGAGGGTTACTTGAGTGAGTGTAGATTTTGACATGAGTTCCCAAGCATTGTGTTAAAATTAGCATTTACTCAAAAATATACATAGGTAAGCATCACTCGCCAATAAGGCGTTTATCAGGGGGAGGCCTGCTTCCAGCAGTGGACCGATACAGGCTGTGGATGGATGGATGGAAGCATCACTCGAGCATAGAGCGATGACTGAGCATGCTTTCATAATACGGGCCTAAGAGAGGAAAATGTTTGCTTACGACTGTTCTGGTTAGGTACCGACTGTGTAATCTGATATTGCGAATATTTGGGTGGCCCTTATTACCAGGGTACCTACTTAGTAGGACAACCTTTCTGGCGCAGCGGTTGAGGTTGCGGGTTCGATTCCCTCCTCGGGACAAATGTGTGTAACATTTGTCCCGAGGACTGAGGCCCGAGAAATCGAACAGTTCTGCGGATATTTTTTCAGAACGTTCTGGATGTTTTCTATGTACCTAGGTAAGTATAATAAAAATATCTCTATGTAGTGAATTGTATTAAGTAAGTAGGTGTTGTAAGAGGCGAGGGACCGGGACGACTGCGTCCAGCTGTGGACTTATATAGGCTGTTGAGGATACATAATCATATACGTTTTTCAAACATTTTCTATAAAGAATAAGAAGAAAAACGGTTTTAACCTTACCCAAATTACGCCGATTCATATCTATCTGTTATCGAGTAGGTTCCATCGTAACGGTCCAGAATGGCTGGACCATTTATTTACATATTTTGATTTCATTAATTCAGACGTTCGATACTCGCTGCCTTTAGTTAGATGAGAAAGGGATGGATGTTTTGAGAACCGATGAATAGAGCAGAGGAAATCGATCGTATTTGTGAGTCTAGTATTGTGTATAGCATGCAACACCAAGGTCAGTGATGAGGTAAGTGGAGTGGAACAAAAAGCGGTTGAGGTGCGTTCTGGAGTTCCGAGTAGTTCCTGAAGTCGCCTTTGTGTATCTAGTGTCAAGCTAGGAATAGGCAGGACTTCTGCTTCTCTAGCTTCTGCAGCTGCCGGCGTCTCTCCCCAACATAGAAGCAAGCAGGTAGTTTCTATGTTATTACGGTCAAACAAAGGTAAAAAGGTAAAAAAGCTGCAGAAGCTTCGTAGAATTAAATAAGGTACTCGAGGCAATTAACGCCCACCCACCTAACTTAAAATATTTTTTTTTCTTTAAATACTAGATAAATATAACTAATAATTCAATAAAAAGATTAAACATATTTTTCTGTAACGAGGGATATTAGTTGTGTGATGTACCTATTTATGATGTCCGTGCTAATAACATCTTTATAAAAACCTTGTTTGGGCGTTGTTAAAGATTTTTTTTTTTTTTTTATAAGAAATAGACCTTCGTTTGACCGCAATCTCACATGATGGAAAGCGAAGATGCGGCCGACGATGTATCACGAAGGTCTAGAAGATGGCTACTCCGGACCACATTCCGAAACACAACTGAGTTGCTTCACGGACTGACCCAGTCCGGAGGGTGGTGACAAGCCACAGCCGAAGCCTACCACCAGAGGGTACCGCTCTTAGCACCACCCAGAGGACACGTGTAGGCAATGATGTTTTAATAAAGATGACGCATATTCATACTGCGCGGTGCTCAGATTTGGTTCCTCTACAACAGAAGGTAAGTATATATACTTACCTTCTGACATATCCATAGGTTACAACCATAAATGCGACAGATAATACGGTACAAATGAGTTAGAAAAGGATAGATATCTGTTTAGACTTCCGCTTAAAACACGTGAGCACGACAAGATAATATTGTTACAGAAGGGACATTTAATGAAACAATTTGTTTGTTTGATTATTAAAATATAATTTCGAGGAACAAACGAATATCAAAATTACACGTAAATTAAGTAAATATGTACCTACATAGCTATCCATATTTTATTAAATTAAAAATAAATGGAAATAAATCCAAACGAATAAATATGTAGAACTCTAAATAGCTTCAAATAAATTTACAGTTGGAAAGTCTCTATGTTGGCCGTTTTATACACTGTACTGTACACTACATGCATAGGTAAAGTCCCTATGTCGGCCGTCGAAAGGAAGTAATTCACTGGATTAGTGATGGGTATTCCCCGTTCTCTCACTTGTTCTCTACCTACAGTACCTACCTACCTACACTACACTACATACAAGGTATATGTAAAGTTTTTTGTCTTGATTATTAATTATAATAATTTTTAATAATTACATTAGAAATAGGTACTTAGATACGCAACAAAAAGAAAATATTTATTGATTTGTTAATTTTTAGAAATGGATTATTTTATAATTCGCTATAATTCATTTGAAATTGAGCCCTAAAGGCAATAAGTAAAAAAAATAAATAAAACAAAAAAACACTTGTTTTAAACATTTTGAACTGTTTGATTTATAAAATATAAAAAAACTGTTTTTATTCCAACCCTGGTACTAGATAACTGATATACTTAAATACAATACACTACATAGTTGTCATGCCATGTGTGGACGCATTTTCAACAAAATACCTAAAGATACTAAAGAATTACCTTGCAATTTTTTTGCATTTAAGTTAAAAAAGTGGCTTATTGGCAAATCGTTTTAAACTGTATCTGAATTTCTTAACACATAAAATTTACATTATATTCATTCAATGACATCTTAAGATAGACTAATTTTATATATTTCTTAATTTTATTTCCATTTATTTTATATCCTGCTCAATTTAAATTTATATCTTTGTCTATTTTGCATGCCGAATTTACCGGTGAATTATGTGAACTTATTTAACTTTTTTTAGCTTGAGCTTGAACCTTTATAATATCTACCATTTTTCAAGCAATAAATGATTATTATTATTATGAGATAGATATGTTTTTATTATACATAGAAAACATCCAGAACACCCTGAACAAATGTCTGCAGATCTTACACACTTTTGTCCCGAGGCGGGAATCAAACCCGCAACCTCCTGCGTTGCAGGCGGGCCTTCGCCCACCGCGCCTTAGAGGTCGTCAAATATAATAAAAAACTTACTGAAATGAAAATATGTTTATACTTAGTGCTAATCTATTAGAATTTGTAGGTAAAGTTGTGCTTCTGAATTAGCATTCAATTTTGATTTAGTCGAACATTAGCATGTTCGACTAAATCAAAATTCTAACAATTGTAATAATTTAGCCGCCTCAGTTTCGACGCGCTAGTGCCCCATAGGGTATCAGAGGGTCAACACTCAACACCTACGGACGTGAGCGATACTGTCCCCCAAAATAAATACTACTATACTATGTTTAATACCGCCCGTTTGCTAAATAATATGCTGGACCCATTAATAAATTCTCAGGAGTTATATATCTAATAAAACATAATAATCACATATAAATTTCTTTAATTAAAATGAAAAGAATGTTACAAATCAATATTTAACATAAAAACTATCAAACTTTTTATCAATAGTAAAGTAACTTCAAACTTCTAGTTGCAATCATTTTCAACAAAACGTTTTTGGTTTAAACGTAATAAAATAACATTTTAACAGCTGTTTTTAGCATTAAAAAAAACTTATTTCTATACCTACATTGGGCGTTATTAAACGAAAAGGGGCAATGGCGCCCTGAGGTAGTGTGACAATAACGTCCATGGATGAAAACAGCTATACAAAAGTAATAAGTGTTTTAATGAGATCTGGAAACTTACAGACTATAATAATTATTTATGATAACGATCATTAACCCCGAATCCCGATGCATTACTTGAACTATAGTATCTGTCAGTCTTTCGCCCATGTGTAGGTCAATAGCGTCCATGAAGGGTAATAGCTGAGAAAATGCAAGCCAGCAACATCGATAACACTACGGATTGGAACTTTAGTAAGGCGGATTTCGAGGCTCTTTATGAACGTATTACGTGTACACCCTGGAATGATATTTATGAACATAACGATGTCAATATGGCGGTTGACTCCCTTTATACCATCTTTACAATTGCTTTAATGACTGCGTACCCAAGAAGGTCCGGCGCACAACTGCCAGTAGAAGGTATCCAACTTGGTTTACAAAGGAAATTATATCCGATCTTAAACTAAAATCTTTACTTCATAAAATATGGAAGATGAGTAAAGATCCAATTATGTACAGTTTCTTCAAAGCTATTAAATCTAGTATAAAAGTTTTAACCTCCACTGCCTACGATAACTACGTTTTTCGGATACAAAACGAACAATCAGTTAATCCACGAGCTTTTTGGAATCATGTTGCCAATCTCAAAACCAAAGGCGGTTTTGAACCATCTGTAACGTACAACGGGTGCTGTCATAATGGCCCAAATGCTGCAAAAGCTTATGCAGATTATTTTAGCAGTGTTTTTGTTCAACGTTCTCCCAACTTGTGTGCTGATAATGATTCATCCTTAGGCAACAATAGTCTCATTAATATAACTAACATATCTATTGAGGAAGTTGAAAGTCACATTGACAAATTAAAAGCAAAAAGCTCCACAGGACCTGATAACGTACCTTCATATATTATTAAAGCCTTTATGACTCAATTCTCAGCTCTTCTGGCCTATATAATGAATCTCTCCCTTAAAAACAGCGTATATCCGTCGCGTTGGAAAGTCTCACGGGTAACACCTATCCCAAAATCAGGTGATAAAACACTTGTAGAGAATTTCAGACCCATAGCTATCCTATCTTCATTCGCTAAAGTCTTTGAAAGCATAATTCATAAAAATATTTATACACAAATATCACCATATTTAAATACCTTACCTACCTTATCTATTGTGTTCTAAATGGTTGTGTTAGTTATAAGCAGATGTCGCGTATCTTTGCATACTGGGTTTGTATCGAGACATTAACTGCTGTTTGCAGCCTGTAGAAATTTACTAAAAATGAGCGTTCTATTTTACTATAGAAACTTTCGTAGTTTGATGAATATGAGCGTTCTATTTCTAACATGCTACTGAATCTATTGTATTTTCTTTACCTACAGCTATTCTCGCAGTAGTTGGTTCAACATACTATCAGCCTTTGGCCTCAGACCAAGTACAAAATCAAGACAGAGTGTCACCGGCCGACAAACTGATGCCGGTTTCGTAAACATGTGCGCGTTTGATGAGTGTTGCCGTGTAGTAAAAACTTATTATATTACCCTAATATTTTATTGTATTAGCAGAATGAAGAGGTCAAAAATAGGC
Organism: Eupithecia tripunctaria; assembly: GCA_955876795.1. Lineage (NCBI taxonomy): Eukaryota > Metazoa > Arthropoda > Insecta > Lepidoptera > Geometridae > Eupithecia > Eupithecia tripunctaria. The sequence goes on from OY041607.1 coordinate 212,181, forward strand.
CAATTTTTGGTATTTTACATAAGAAGGGTAAGTATAGGACGACGAGGGAGGAAAACTTTTAGTGAAATGGTGGTACATGATATAGGTACACCTTATATTCTTACATGGTAATAGGCAAGATTGTTCCTTCGTTGTTAATTCGGGTTTCTACGACACGATAGTAGAGTCCGTCCACCAACCTAGACGCTGGCCACTTCAAATCACGCTTCTACATCACGAGGCTTGCAAATATTCGAAAATTTTTGATATTCGAATATTTTTCGGCTACTATTATATAGAATATTATAAAGAAAAAAACATTTTTTTATTAAAATCCATTGATTTATTAAAAACGAAGATGAGGTACTGGGTGCTCGAAAGTGGCAACCTCAAATTGTGTAAAATTGTGTTCTCCCACATCAGTCACCGTCTGACCGGTGGCACAGGCGGTCGTGATTCGCGTGAAATATTGTTGTCTCACTCTCACTTCGGTCCTAGACACGTCTTTCCGTCTTTGTTCTTCTTTGTATTGCACAGGACTGAAATTATAACTGTGAGCGTATGTGTTTGCGTGTAGTTGTAACACGTGCCAATTTTTGAGTAAGCGCTGGGAGAACGTAACCTATCTTCCCTTTTTAAATCAATGTTAAAATCACATTCTTTTGTTGTAATAAGTATTATTTCCATGAACAATTTTAAATATCAAATGTGTGTCGCTGTAACGACAAGACATTGGCGATTTACACGCACAATCAACCAAAATTTTTTAAAACAGTCTTTAAAATCTAGGGTATTTTAATAAAATTTAAAACAATAACAAGTAAATAAACACGTTAAGTAACGAGAGCGCGTTAGTATTTACTAAAGTACAAAAACATGGTCTTTTAAATCACAAATTATAAAATTTGCAATTACTCCTCTCTAACTTTAAATAAATAAATAAATAATGCTGGACTATTCACACAGCATTATCTAGTCCCAAGCTAAGCAGAGCTTGTGTTATGGGTACTAGATAACTGACATACATAATACAATACACTACATAGATAGATATTTTTTTATTATATATAGAAAACATCCAGAACGCCCTGAACAAACCTGCAGATCGTACACATATTTGTCCCGAGTCGTGATCTCCACTCTAGAACTCGTTTACCCCATCGGTTGTCGGTTCTGCGCGAGATATGGCATATTGTTTTTTCTCAGCTGCAGAATTTGCCCAAAGTAAGTGTACTGGGAAACAATTTCGAGAGGGTGTCCATATACGACGACCGGCCCCGGATCAATGAGGCCATTCATCATGACTTTGTTTTATCCAAATTCATGCCAAGACCGATGCGTTGCGAGGCTGAAGCTAGGCCGTCCAGCATACGGTTCAGCTCCTCCAGCGACTCCGTCACTCAAACTCAAACTCAAACTCAAAAATGCTTTATTTCCATAAATACAATAAATGTACACTTAGAAAAATACACTGACACGGAAATAAAGTGGTATTTTTGATTTCGATCGCTTCGGTATGTAGACTAAAGTAAAGAAACGACGAAGAAACCTTTAGCCTGTAAGTTGTTATTTTTCGAGTTGGAGCAAAATCCGTCCCAAGCTTTTTTATCCTCTAGATAATCTGATATTTTATAGTAAGCCTTTTTGCATAATAAAGTTTTGACAATTTGTTTGAATTTATTTACTGATAATTTTTGCAGCTCAGTAGGGGTTTTGTTGTAGAAGCGTATACATTGCCCTTTAAAAGATACATTAATTTTATGCAGCCTAGTTGTGGGTACAGCGAGTTTATGTTTATTTCTAGTATTTACATTATGTATATCGCATTTTTTTGGGAAACTATTGATATTTTTATGAGTATACAACAAGTTTTCATAAATATATTGACTTGGTACTGTCATTATATTTATTTCTTTGAATTTATCACGTAGGGATTCTCTGGGACCCATTTTATAGATGGCACGAACAGCCCGCTTCTGCAGCACAAATATGGTGTTAATATCTGCAGCGTTCCCCCAAAGCAGTATACCATAAGACATAATACTATGGAAGTAGCTGAAATAAACTAGTCTCCGTAGATGACTACGTAAATGATGTTAATGCTTGGCCGGATGTCGCCCAGTTCCATACAAACAATAGTATGTAAGACCAGTTAGACTTAGTTATCCTAAGATTGTATTAGTTGATAAGCGATGGACTTGCTAGTGGTTTCTTTTTCACTTCTTCCGCTAGTGGATAAAAAATTGAAGTGAATTAAAGTCAATTGCACCTTATTTCTTGTTGATAGTAATAACTATTTATCAAGCTGTTTATGTAGTAAAAATTTGACTTGTCTAAGTACTTATTTTGTAGGTCTAAAGAAATAAACGATTTGACTTTGACTTTGACTTTGACTCTAGATGTGTCCACGTCTGTGAGATCACGGATTTTTTTGACTGCATATGCTGCAGAACTAAGTCTCTTCGATAGCTTATCTATGTGTGGGCCCCATTGAAGTTTATTATCTAAGGTGATTCCTAAGAATACGGTACTTTCTATAATTTCTAACGTTTCTCCATTTACGTTTACATCATCCTTAACTTGTTTTACATTAGGTAGAGTAAATCTAATACATTTCGTTTTGGTTCCGTTAAGCAAAAGATTGTTGACACTAAACCAATGAACTACCTTTGAGATTGCATTGTTTACATCGTCGAAATTAGTGTTTTGTCGTTTCATTTTAAAAATTAATGAAGTATCATCAGCAAACAATACAATCTCGTGATTATTCTTGACAAGATGAGGCAGGTCGTTAATATAAACTAAAAATAGGAAAGGACCGAGGATAGATCCCTGCGGTACACCCATTGTAACTACAGACCCCGAAGACCGTTTCCCATTTATGTCAACTCTTTGTATCCTATCACTCAAATAAGATGTGAGAAGATCCAAGGAGGTGTTCCTTATTCCATAGTGATGTAGTTTCCTGATTAATGTTTCATGGTGTACGCAATCGAATGCTTTAGACAAGTCGCAAAAAATGCCTAAGGCATCTTGCGACTTCTCCCAAGCATCAAAAATATGCGATACTAACTCTATACCGGCATCAGTAGTTGACCTGCCGCGAGTAAACCCGAATTGCTTACTATGAAGCAGGTCATTGCAATTGAAATAACTGAGCAATTGATGTAAAATAAGTTTTTCAAAAACTTTGCTGAATGTTGGCAGTACTGATATTGGTCTAAAGTTAGTTGGGTCAGACCTACTACCTGATTTAAACAGTGGGATTATTTTGCTACATTTCATTAGATCAGGAAATACACCACAATCAATAGACTCATTAAATATAAAAGCTAGATCTGGTGCAATGGTATCAATCAAAGGTTTAATAATTCTAACGGAAATGCCCCAGAGATCTGCAGTTTTCTTTATATTTAAAAGTTTAAAGACTTTTATAATATCTTTTTCATTAACGTGGTTGAAATTAAATTTATTTTCGCATTTAGGTACATTTTCTATCAGTAAAGACTCGGCAATTGCTTGAGAAGAATTTAGGGACTTTGTGGTAGAGATTGGAATGTCAGTAAAAAAGTTTTCAAAAGCTTGGGCTACTTCAATGTCATTTTTGATTGTGCAACTGTTAATCTTTAAGTTGTAATCATTATCGTAGGTACTGTACCTTTCCAGTCTCACTATTTATTATTTTCCATGTTGATTTTATTACATTTTCACTGTTTTTAATTTTGGAGCTAATATAATTTGATTTTGCTATTTGACAAACTTTTCTAAACATTTTTGAGTAATTTTTTACTTTTTCTTTGAAGTCCTTGTTAAAATTATATTGTTTTTCACTATATAGTTCATACAAAGTTACTCTACTTTTATGTATACCCACTGTTGCCCACTCACTAAAGTTAAGTTTTTCTGAGACATCCTCGATTTGGGTGTGAATATTGAATTGAACGCATTGGTGAATTTATTAAAAAAACTACAATACGACTCATTTGGGTTGTTAAGTGAGTAATCAGGTGATGGTTTAGAATCCCAATCCAATTTCAACCGTTCAAATCGACTTGTGGTCACAGGTGTATTTTTAATTTTTTGTTTACAATTATAGTTTTTAATTTGTATTTCTAGTTTAATTAGTTGACCCAAGTGGTCTGATTTTAAATTGCTTATAATTTTTTTAGTTAATACTTTTTCATTTTGACAAACAAATATATTGTCTATACATTTTGCTGAGGTTTCAGTTATTCTAGTTGGTTCCATAAATATTGGCCTTAAATTATAACAATTAAATAAATTAGTTAATCTACTACTGAGGGAGTAGACTTCTAAAAGATCAATATTAAAGTCTCCACATACCAAGACATTTTTATGTGATTTTGATATTTTATACAAGATATCATCCATGATTCTTTCAAATATTTCAAAGGAGGCGGATGGTGGGCTGTATACGCTTACTACAATACTTTGCTCCAGCTCAACACATGCTACTTCGATGTGGCTTTCAACGGATAAGTTTATTATGTCTTTACGTTCTTTGAACTTTATGAGTTTATTTACTAATATTAGAGAGCCTCCACGAATAGCATGTGATCTGCAAAAAGAGCTACCAACCTGGTGGTTACTGAAGTTAAACATGAGCTCATAGCTTTTCAGCCAGTGTTGTGTTAAGCAGATGATGTCAATATCAAATGAGTTCATGTACAATTCTAATTCTAGTAATTTACATCTCAATCCTTGAATATTTTGGTGCACCAGGTTAGTAAACTTTGCCTTGATTTTACAATCTGGTTTTCTTTGTTTTTTATTGTAAATAATAATATTTGACTGTTTAGGGCTAGAGACTTCCTCTATTGTCTTTATTTCTAATTTAAATGGCTTGGAACAACTTCCAAGGTCTTGTTTTTTAAATCATTGCAATGCTCAAAAGAAGCATTTTTTATAGCCAAGTTTTTGGCTGTAATATTAAAATAAAAAGATAGCGAAATTGCTATCTGTCTTTTATAAAAATTGGAAAGGTAGTAATTACCTTGAGTCAAATAGTATTTTTTACTAACAATACTGTTAATGTCAATCACATGTATATTGTTGTTGCACGAGATAGTGTGCAACATCATATTAAGCTTATATCTAAGGTTGTTTTCTGATTGTGGCAAGCTGTCGCTATAGGGGAATGTGAACATCACAATTTGTTTTAAGTCTAGTGTGCACAGTTTGCCCACATACTTAATCAAGTCCGATTTGTTCACATTACCCCTATTACCCAGGCATATTATTAAGTTTGAATTACTAAAAGTTTCATTATTAATTTTTTTCATAATAGTATGCAGGTTTGAATTTGGAAAACAATTATTCATTACAGGATGTTTCATACTCATACTTAAGAACTGACCCATGTTTATGCCAATTTCATCGGAGTACATTATAGTTTTCACTGCAGATGGTAACACCAGCGGTGACTGGGACACTACCTCCACAGAACCATCTCCAGTTAAAGTGTTACTATGTGTAGTAGTTGTCTTGAGATCAGTTTGAGTGTAGCTATGCCATACTTCAACATATGCGCTTTCCAGCATTTTCTGGCAGTGGTCATTGGCATCCTTTTGGGCTTGTTTATATTTACAGGTTACATCATGAAGTGCCCTTTCTAATTTAACTATTTCCTCCGCCAAATAGTTTAAATCCTTAGAGTTCCGTCCTAATAAAGTATAACAAGAGTCCAATTCTTCTTGTAAGTTAGATTTAGACTTTTCCTTGCTCAATTTTGCATTATTGAGAAGTTGTTTTTGTCGCTTAATTTTTTGTTCTGATTTTTTAATGAAGTTACTCAGTTTAACATATTTTTTAATTTTATTAGTCCCTTTCATGACGGGTGTTTGGCTATGACCATGGCGACATGGTGTACTGAGATCTACATTCAACATGTTAAGATTTGTAGTCATAAGCTCTGTTCGAAGCTCTGTTCGTAGATCTAATCTAAACTAAGACTATGTCATCAGTGAATCGCAGGTGTAAGATGTAATCGCCGTTTATGCTAATGAAAGGCAAGGGCTTTCCAGTCTAGCGTCTTAAACATATATTCCAACGCGCTCGTGAACGATTTCGGGGATATAACATCCACCTGCCTCACTTCTCTGCGCAGTTGCATGGGTTTGGACAGCTGGTCCTGTACTTGGACACTCGTGGTGGCGGCGTCGTAAAGACATCTCGGCACCTCGATATAACGAAAGTCTACTTGGCATGGCTGTAAGGATTCCAGAACAGTCCAGATTTCAACAGAGTCAAAAGCCTTCTCATAGTCCACAAAGGCCAGACACAGGGGCTGATTATACTCTTTGGACTTTTGAATAATCTGCCTCACTGTGTGTATGTGGTCTATGGGGTCTATGGTGCCATATTCTCCGCGAAACCGGGCCTGTTCTGGGTTCGCGTTACTTCGTACAATAAAGATAACCACCACGACCGCGTGCAATACACAACTGAACACAATTCTGCGTTAACACAAGGACATTCACGTGAGCAACAGAGACGGGTAGACAGAAGAGTATCGTCAAATATGTGAACGCACTATGCAGTCGCGCGCGGCACTCCCGATTACTCCCGAGTGTTTCCGAACCGTGTTCTAAACCCTTTAACTTTTACCTGAACAACGTAAACTTGTATTATCTTGCATGGATATACCGCGCGAACTTTTAAGTGGCCTTTTACCCACATCAGAATTTTGACTTTTTATTTAAATCGAATATTCGAATATTGCAATATCAGTATTCGAATATTCGAAATGATTTAATATTCGAATATTCGAATGCAAGCCCTAATCACGACGTATAAGCAAGATAGATAAAATGTAAATAAACTTAAAATATTCAATCATCGGGGGTGGGGTGTTACACCATTAATTACACAAGCTCTGCTTAGATAATGCAGTGTGAAATGTCTAGCATTATTTATATTTTATTTATTTATTTACTTACCTACCTATAGAATATAAATTAAAAACGCCATCATTGGTATTTCGATAACTATTTTTATTTTGGTTTCTATCAAAATGTTCAATCAATCACAAGCTTTGTTTTGTTTCATATAAAGTTAATACTAAACTACCGATATCTACCAACCTCCATTTTAGGAATCTGCAGGTAGAGGAAGTATTATAAATATTGTAATGGTGATATGCAAAGTTTTATTAGACAGGGGAAAGTTCCGGATCGCCGCCGCCCCGCCGGGGAACCACGCTGGAGTTCACAACTCGTGAAAAATGCTGTCACGTTACAAGACGATAAAACTTTGAAGATTGCTCTACAGCAGGGTGGGGAGGAAAGGTGTTGTAGGTTAATTTCTTTGTAGCTAAATAAGTGACCGCTTACTTTATAATCTAAGTAGGTATTCGTGATTTAATAGAAGGTACTTACCTATATCTAAGTACCTAGGTACCACCTACCTTCAATCCATTTTGGGGGTAGGATTTATCAGAGCAGACCTATACGAATGTCGAACAGACCCTGCCACAAACATATTACCTACCTACACGACGCCGCCGGTCGCCCCTGCCTCACCTTAAGCCATAACAATAAAACATATTAAAGGAACATCTGGGAACAGACAGAGTGCAAAACAAACAATATTACTTCACAGTCCCTTAAAAGGGCCATGTTTACACAAGCGGGCCCTCGAGGGCCGCAGTAAGCAGGTGTCATCGTCAGGTGCCGGAATGGCCTACAATCAGTTTTTATCACTACTGTCTACCCCTGGTACACCCCCTGGGGCTTAAGGGTTAAGACCTTTAAACGTCCCGCTAGTTGTGTTGTTGTGCTGAATGCGAATTGTTCAATGTGTCGGGGATTTTCTGTTGGGTTTCCTTTTTCAGATTAAATGTTCCTGCCTGAGTGATCTTGACCGTATCTTCTTTATAGAATAGACTTATTTGGAATAAATCCTTACGACTAGCGGGGTAGGTAGGTACTTCTAAGGTAGACCTTAAGAATCTCTGATCTTACTAAATAAAGAAACTTCTCACCCATAGAAGGAAAAATATCGACTACCGAGGTAAATTATAGATAAAAGTCGTTTTGATAATGTGGCTGTTTCGGCCAAAAATGTCGTTCATTCGCCTCCGAACCGAACAGCAAAGCCTATCAAATACCTTCCTATCAACCAGAACGTCCAACTTCCAGTAATTATGAACTTTTAGCGCAAGCCGCTTTGGCATTGAGTGAAAATGGTGAAATTAGTGGAAATTAAAACAGGGCACCTGTCTGAGCCGATTACACCGAGCCTCGGTCCACCGAGTCGGTAAATATGACGGGCTCATTAGTGCTGTCTGTTTAGGGCTTCTCAGGACCTGGTTTGTTGAAAAATAAGTACCTACCACGCAAGTGGTCGTCGTCAAAAGTTAGACTCCCTCTACTTTAATGTTGGGCAGGGCGAGACCTCACGGCCTATAGTTCAATCGTAAGTCTCTAAAACCTTTGCAATGAACTTTTCCACTTACTCCACCTGTCTTAAGAATCATCACTCTTTGAAAACATAATGCGAAAACTTCAATTTTTTCCACGTCCGCGTCCGTCAAAACAGAAAGTTGCCTAAAGCGCTTCCGGCCGATAACAACATCCGGCTGGAAGTTTTGAGAAACTTCCAGAAGTTTCGAGAAGTTTCGAAGAGCAGGTGCTGGAGAAAAAACGCCACCTTTTGTCGGTTCCTAAATCTTTTTATGAGGATAACTTGGGAAATGTTTCGAGGGGATACTTGTGTAGGTACCCACTCGCTGCTAATCTCCGGTTTAGGAGTTCACGTTGTAATTGCTGAAAGTTTCACAGATTACATTTTTAGCCCCTGATAAATCTGTAGGCGTCGCCACTTGCTGATCCTTTTCACGGTTATTTAACAAAAATTAAAATCTTTCTTTCTTTTCACCTTTTCTAAGAGAGGTAACGAAAAATAGACTTGACGTGAAAAATATTTACCTAATAGGATACCATGTGTTTCCTTTCTTATACACTACATATGTACTATGGCCATTAGGTACATTACTTAGGTACATAAGTGAACATTCGATACTGTATCTATAGATAAGCGAAGCGATTTATTTACGCAAAATTGTTGATAATTATCGGTCATGCGCGCAATATCTTTTTCAAATATCATCTTCATTAGCTGCTAGACGCTAGACTCTAACGAAGTCTAACATTTAAGCTCCTTGTGCAATAGATATGCCAATTTCACATCGAATTTCCGTCTAATCCGTCTCATCCATCATCAGCCCATTAAACGCCTAATCTCGTTACTTCGAACATTAAACAACAATTTAAACAACTCAGGTATTACAATAAATCTCCTCGATTGCCGGCGGCTGTAATGTAACCCACTCTCCCGGCAAACATATTTCTCAACGCAAACCAGCTATTTTGAATCTAACTGCTTTGTTAATAAGGTCGGAGTGAATCGTAGGCTAGAGTTGATTTAGCCCAAAATGGCCGGTGGGCTTAGGCCGGTACACACGGCGCGGCGGCGATACCGTCAGATATTAATCCGTCAGATTGTGATTAGATTCAGTGGCACGGAGTAATATATTCGCAAGGTGTCCGCTAGTGCCGTGAGTCTGCTTTGATATTATCGATATCGGGATCTAAGAAATGGCCTGAAAGCTGAAAGTTCGTAGTAGTCGTAGCACGGGCCTCGAGCTGGTGTAGGATAAGGGAACGTACACCATCTACTTACACAGTTACTATTAACCAGCTGCTGCGTACCCGCGCGGCCGCGGTTACACGCGTTTTTAACCGACTTTTTTATATTTGTTACCTCAGAACTTTTAACTAGACCGTTTTTAATTAACCGACTTTTTTATGTTTGTTACCTCAGAACTTTTGACTGGGTAGTCCGATTTTCATAATAATTTTTTGTATATGAAAGCTGGTGCTTCCTGTGTAGTCCCATTTTAATTTGGTTTATTTCTGACAATGGAATCTATGACAATTTAGAAAAAACTGCAAAAATTGAAGTTGGTTTATAGTTTTTTAAAACAAAATTAATTATTCTGTAATGTGAAAAAGGGTAGATGTTATTCCAGGTCCAGAACTTTATTCATGCAAAGATTCAGTTCGATCCGTTTGGTGTCGTCTTGTGATAACTTCATTATCTTTAGCACTCATAATTTTACTCGTAGTACAGAGGTACTCCTAGAATATTTCAAAAAGTACATTGAAATTATTGCTACAAATTGTGTTTTTTGTTCGACATATATATTGTAATAAAAATCTATTGAATGCAACATTTCCACGTTAAAGATTATCGCAGGTTCCCCTCACTAGGCAACACATCGGTGGCGTCGTCGATCGTCGGAGCGTGCCTCTGCACGAGCGCGGCGTCTTACGGACCGAGCGGGCGGAGGTGCGGAGGTGCGCACCTTATCGACAACTTATACAACACTAGTGTACACACCGATATCCAACTCCGTTTGAATTGTTCCATGGACTAGGTTATTGAATGAATACTGCTGAGATGAGAGCTGCCAACATCAATACTCCACCCAGCTCTTATTTAATAAGATTACTAGCATGTTTGTTTACGAGCAGGTCACTATGTCTTCGTAATGATTGTAGAGTTTGTTCCAAAGAAAGTTTTGTTTTAACTTTCTTTTTTTTTGACGCATATATCTTAGATTTGCATAAACAAGTTAATTTTCAAAAAGATATTAAATAATTTTAGTAGATTAGGTACCTACCTAGCTTTTATTATGAAGCAGATCTGAATGAATGCTTACAGGAGTGTGTAGTGTAGGCCTCGGAAGAAGCAGCTTGTTTTTATTTTGTTTTTACTACTCTCTTTTTACGTCATTCATTAGTAGGCACAGAAGCTGGTATGAGGTGGATAATGAACTTGGTTCAGATTGCATGTAAAATATCCCAATGCAACGGGTACCCACCCACCTACCTAAACTACCCCTTCGAGTTCAGGAAAACGGCATACAATTTGAAAAACACATAATACAGGTTAACACCATAGAAATGTTCTAGTTCTGTTGTTCAAACCTACTAATACAGTAGTAAGTAGTAAGAGGCTAGGAATCTCGGAATGACCATCGACAGTAACCTTAGATTTGAGACGCATGTTCTTAATTTGATAAGAACTTGTTTCTACCGCCTGAGGATACTCTACAAAATTAGGAATCAATTGACTGAAGCATCCCGTATTGTCCTTTTTGAATCGCTTATCATGTCCAGGCTAAATTATGGGGATATTGTTATTGGTCCTCGTCTTCTTGCGAGAACCCAGCGCATAATACAAAGAGTGCAGAATGCTTGTTGTCGTTTTTGTTTCAATATTCCACCTCGTAGTCACATAACACCATACCTGAATAAGATGTCCCTGTTGAATATGGAATCACGAAGACTACTGCACCTGGGCGGACTGGTATTTGATGTTCTCAAGTTTAAAAAGCCTGAGTATCTGCACTCAAAACTTAACTTCGTCTCTGGTGAAAGGTTACGGTCAGTAAGATCTGCACTCTCCTATCACAATCACAAGACTGCAGCTTTCAGGGGAAGTTTCAGGTATTCGGCAACGAAGTGCTGGAATAATATTCCTCCCCCTATTCGCAATGCTAACACTAAATACACATTTAAATTAAAGTATAAAAAGTTTTTATTGCAAAAGCAAATAGAAGGTATTCCCAAACAACAACATGGAGTATTATAAATAAACTTAATTATAACGCGCCTCAAGAGGGTATCACGAAACTGGTAGTAAACAATGAGACAATCTTTGACCCCAGTAAACTTGTGAGTATTTTTAATGACTATTTTATTAACATAGCGGGTAGCGGAAGTAGTACTAAAATGGAGATAAGAAATAATAGTAATATTGACATTGGAAATAATAATAATAACACTGACATTGGAAATATTTATAATAAAACTAACATTAGACATAATAATAATAGAAGGGACATTGGAAATAATAATAGTACTGACATGAATAATATGAACAGTGGTAATAACAACTATGACATTGGTAATGAATGTGGTGATGGTAAACGCTTTAATAGAGACATAAAAATATCGTCGAAGTCTTTATTTCTAACGCCAATTACTCCATTCGACACTCTCAAGACTATTTTATCTCTAAAAAACACAAACAGTGTAGGTTATGTTGGGATATCCACTAAAATACTCAAGGAGATTGCGGTTATAGTGGCTCCTGTCTTGACACATATAATAAAACTATGTATGGAAAAGGGCGTATTTCCGGAGAAATTGAAACTTTCTATAATAAAGCCTCTACACAAGAAAGGGAACAAAGAGGACATTAACAACTATCGACCGGTAGCGCTGATACCAATTATCTCAAAAGTGATTGAAAAAGTTATTTATAGCAAAGTTAACTACTACTTCGAACAAAACAATTTGTTCACTATTCAGCAATATGGATTTAGGAAAAATAAAACTATAAATATGGCAGTTTACGATTTCCTACATAGAGTAGCAACAGCCGTAAATAGCAGACAAACTGCCATTGGTTTATATATGGATATGACGAAAGCATTTGACCATGTTAACCATAATTTGCTCCTTCATAAACTTGAGAGATACGGCGTACGAGGAAATGTTAAAGATCTCATGGAATCATACCTGACTAACAGGCAACAAGTAACTCAAATATACAAAGTATGTCCATCAACACTTTCTGAAACGACATACACGTCTGAGGTCAGAAATGTAAATCATGGAGTCCCCCAAGGAAGTGTGCTAGGACCTCTACTTTTTATTATATATATTAACGACCTACCCATGATTACTAACAATTACATGACATTATTTGCTGATGATAGCACCATACTATTTACTAATGATCAACCAACTAATATAGAATCTGACATTAATAATACATTGACATTGATAATCAAATGGCTTGAATATAATAATTTACGCATTAACTTGACTAAAACGTATCTTATGGACTTTAAGCAAAAGAAATCTACTCTACCAACTACCGACAACATGAACTATCTAGGTCATACAATAAATTTTACTGAATCCACGAGATTTTTAGGCTTACAAATAGATAACAAGTTAAATTGGAAGATACATACGGACACAGTGTGTAGCCGGCTACACCAATATTCTTATGCGTTGTACAAACTAAACAAGATAGCAAACACCTCAGCATTACTTGCAGCCTGCTACGGACACTGCAGCTCTATTACGATTCGGAGTTCTATTTTGGGGTAACTCCACTAACAAAGAAAAAGTGTTCGTATCACAGAAACGTTGCATTAGAGCAATGTTTGGTCTAAGACAGACCGACACGTGCAAGGATGTTTTTAAGCAATGGAAAATACTTACTCTTCCCTCTTTGTATTTATATGAAGTGGCTAATTTTGTTCGGACTAATATAGAGCGGTTTGACGCGTACCCAGCTGGCACTCGCCGCGGAGGTACACTACACCATCACCCATGTAAAACCGCCTTACTAAGGAAGAGTGTGTTTTGCATGGCCCCTATAATTTATAATAAGATCCCCTTGTCAATACGCTCCGAAAATAGTTTGAACGGATTTAAAAGAAAATTAAATAAACTCCTAGAAGATAAGGATTATTATACTATTGACGAATTCCTAAATGATAAATTTGGACTCCTATAAAGTTGGAAATATTGTATAAATTCAAATGTATTGAACATTATATTGTATAACATTTATAAACAATTTAAATCTTTACTGTAACACTTTTTATTAACTTGCATGTATGTATCTAAGTTGTAAGCCTAACCGGCAACACTTCGTATGCCAAAAATAAACTGTCGTTCATTTTGTTAATTAATGTTTTAAATACTTAAGTACTTTAATATTTTGTTCCGCAAGTGATTTTATTTATTTATTTATTATTATTGTCCTATTTCGTATATTGTTTAAGAATCTATAAACACCTAGGTACTTTACTACACAAACACAATAACTTTCACTATTACTACACAACCACAATAATTCTCTGCTAGGTACCTTATACACGTTGTACTCGTTCTGCTTGCTCTCTAACAGGTTTTGGCTGAAAATCAGCGTTTTTGCTTTTAAGCAAAAAATTCGCTGAGCCATGGCCTATTTGATGTGCTGCAACACACACAAACTTTTCTACACTTAGAACTTACTTACCTACTTTAAAATTGCTTGTCTGAATTATTAAACCTGTTGTACTTTTGTTTGTATTGTATCTCTATGTGTGTGTGTGTCTCTGTAGTACCAAATAATTTTTTTATCTATCTATCTATCTAAGTATTATTACCACCTAACCTGTGCTAGTGCGTGCTTCCCCTGAAACTAACAGTGAACCAACCAACCTAGGTACAAAATAATATTTCGTTACAAAGCCAAAACAAAATGGCATCTGTTCTGAACTCCATTAAAATGGAATGACGCTGAAAACCTGTAAATCTGCAGTTAACATAACAATTTGCGAACATTCTCCCCCTCATGAAGTATGCAACATTATCATCAGCAGAGGTCATGTAATTAATGGCTCGCCCTCGCGGAGGACCTACCTACCAAACACTTTTATAAACTTTCCACCCGCAAATTATTAATAGCTTCGCGGAGACGGGATATGCGTAGGGATGGGGTATGCCCACCTACCTTAGGGTAATTGTGTCGATAGTCGATGAGCCTTTACATTTTTCGATTCTTGATATTGTCGATGCATAATATTGTTTTAGTCTTTTCAATTCATTATAGCGATATTAGTATCAGCTTTAAAAAGTTCTTGGGGATAGCATTTTTTATGAATCGCTCACATGTAATAAGTCTTGGTGTGTTGCTGGTGTTCTTCCAACACAAACAAGGTTTAGTTAACCCGCTTACATTCATAATGCAGATGTAATAAGTCGGTAAAAAAAATGTTAGCATGTCTTTCAGGAGGATGTAGATACGTGTCATCATCAGCCCGTTAACTCACACTGGCCTCCCTTAATGAGCGCCCTTCAGCTTGTTGCATCCAGTACCTTCTGCCTGCAGTCATTTGCAGGTCCCTAGCCTATACGTTGTAGGCGCGGGTCGATCCTTCGCAAGATGGCCAGCCCACTTCCACTTCCACTTCAGACGTCTATAACTTTGGGACGTAGGCATGAGAAACGGTACTGTAAAGGTTTATCGATATCGACAACCTACCTTCCCTAAAATTGTAACACCTTGCAACGATGTTAAAATTAAGAAAAGAGGGATTTTTAAAAGTCTCAGGCGTCGAGCGAGTTAGTGACGCCACATTAATTCTACTGTCGATTACTTTCCCTCGATTTCTGCTAACTTGAGTGAAGATAACAAATTGTACCTGAGTCGAGGGACCTTCATGGGACTTTGACGGGACTTTCGAATTCAACTTTTAAAAGCTTTGAAAAAAATACGATGAAATGTGGTATTGAAACTGTCCAGATACCTTTGGTGTTTTGCTAGTTAGGTACCTACATTATTTTTAATAATATTTGTTTGTTTTTAATAATTTGCTGAGAATAAATAAGGAATAGATTCCAATGTCGCATGTATGTAGTAGGTAATGAATTAAATTACCAGTTATAAAAATACTCACAGAAATTTCTAAAATCTGGGTGAATTATTAATTATCATGCATATTTTTAGTGTAGTTACATAGGTACACTGCCGTCGTGGTCTACTCGTAGTATCCCTATATAGTTTGTGGGTCTACTATACAATACATTAAAAAAAAACTTAATATTAACCTACTACGTTAACTGAACACAATTTAATTCAATAATGTCTTGTGTTGCTTGCAAGAGGAAATAACGCAATAAATCTAGTGCACAAAACACAAAGGCATTCTAATATTTAGCCGAAACTCGTAGCTAAAAGTAAATTTGGAGAGTACCGTCAACAAATCAGTGTCGTTTACCGTCCACTGAGCTTTCAATTTGTACCGCTCGCACGGTAAGTGCTGCATGTGTGTCGCTCGCCCGGACGTACGAAACTGAACACGGCGATGCGCTACATACTCTGAAGGTTCTAACAATATATTTCCTGTTTGAAGGCTATTATGGAACGGTTTATAAGAAAGATAACGATTGTTATAGATAGAGGCACAAACTTCCAAACCTTTCTAAATCCTCTTTGACGGAACCTAACGAAGTAAACAAATAGAGCAGCATTTTTTAAAGAGATGTTAACAAACGGGCACAAAAATTAGTAACATTACTGAGAAAACATTAACGCCTGTGGAAGGGCTTGGTACGGCATAAAATAAAATAAAAAAGAGCGGACAAATGTGGACAGCCTTCACAAGGCTGCCAACAGATCCGCCGTTTAAAAACCTTAATTATTTTTTTTGGGATTTTTGGTATTCTTTCATTAGTTAATTAAGGTATAGAATTCGTCATAAAAATGGTCAGTTTGCTCTGTGATCGGACTGTCTAGTCCCTTCGTTCGTCGTTCATCATCAAAAACTTAGTTTTCGATCAAATTTTAACGGTCTTTTTGAGTCGTCGGTTTTCGGTCGTGTTTTGTGTTTGTGTCGATAAAACTAAGAGATCGGGATAGCCAAAGGTATGTTCTTCAATAATTTACACACTTGAGTCGTCGGCGTAGATAATGCATTTGAACTTCAGCGTTGCAGCAACCGTTGGTTTCCTGGCAAAAAGTTTGCTTTATCAACAGAAGCTTATCTTTTTAATATTTTTTCATGCAATCAATGCAGTTTAGTAGGATGATTTATCAGGTTCAAAGGATATTAATAAAACCTAGGGCTTCGCATACAAAAATTCAGAGAAATCACGATTTTTTTGATTTTTGTACCCTGTCTGTGTTCAGCCTTAGTTAGGTTAAACAAGGAGGCCATCTTGATTTTCCGCCGCTGAAGTGGCGCATCATAACATAACAAATCAGAAACTAGTTAGTCCTTACTCTCATCCAGCCTAGATCCTTACCCACCTTATTTATGTACCTTTTTGAAATATATCTCTGATATGTTACGCATGTATTGCCTTATCCGCGTGTGTTGTGTGCACAGGGCGGCGAGTGCAGGCGCGGCGGCGGCGCGGCGGCGGCGCGCTAATGACGATTTATTTGTTCTGTGAATAGGTTGCTTGCTTGCTGCCTCTGCGGCGCGCAGCGGACGTCTCCGGAGACTGCGACCGAGGAGAGAACTTCTAACTAATCTATAATTTGTTGCCACTTTTATGAACATCTCCTATACAAACTAAAAAATACTTGCAAAACGCGTCCGGCGGCGGTGTTAGGTTTCAATAAAAATCTAGAGCTTTAGGTTTAAGAAGTAATAATCTAGGTAATAGAATCTGGAGCAAGGGTGGTATGTAGGTAAAAAAATGATAATCCTAATTTCTAAGTTTATTTATTTAGTAGGTACCTAACATACATAAATAAAAACGAAACGTGTTTATTTTCCAGTAAACTTAATTCGACCGATCCATCAAATGGCACGGGATATACGATTGAAAGTGAAATAGGTGCGGGGTGCGGGGTGCGGGTATGGAGGGAAGAATGGTAATATTAAAATAAGAATGTTTATTTAAAATTTACAAAAAATGAAGATATACAATAATGCAAATATACGTTTGATACGAGAGCTCCCTTTGTCTGCCTGTGTCTGTACTAATAAAGGCCGCCGCCGCCGCCGCCGCCGCCGCCGCGTGCCCCGGACTCTACTCTACCTATTGAGATTGAGATGACTGAGATCTGGTTCGGTTATAATAATTTAGTTTTAGGGTTCTTTGAGAACTCCGCAGAACAGATAAAAGTTCGCTTCACGGATAATGAAAAGTTGTTAAAGCAATGAAATCGTAAAAACTCGCTGTGACTTTAATTGGCTTCAGTAGGTACGTCACCTATTATGCTTTCTATACACATAAACTAGGTATACTTACCATCACGTAGGACCTGGCTACCTTACACTCAGGGTCACTGGCAAGCATTTATGCATATATCAGATAAAGCAAAGACAAAATATCATTTCATTTCATTTCATTTATTCCACCATAGGTACATTCATATGTACACTTGATATCGTTATAATCTAATTTTAAACATAATAAATAATAATTATTTTATTGTAAGAATACAAAACAAACAAAATATAGAAAAACCATAAGGGATTTTACGCAGGAGAGAGTAATTTATGGAATAAAATATAAAAACAGACAGAAAAGTCAGAGTCAGAGACAAATCGTTTAATTCTTTAGACTTACAAAATAAGCACTTATACAAGTCATTTTTTTACTATTTAAGCAGCTTGATAAATAGTGATATCAAATAAGAAATAAGGTACAATTGACTCTAAAGTATCACTTAAATTTTTGTCCATTAGCGAAAGATGTGAAAAGAAACCACTAGCAAGTTTATCGCTTATCAACTGATACAATTTTTGCATATCTAACTCTTAATATAATGCGTGTAAGAGTAAGTAGATAGTCGTCATATTTGTAAATATAGGTAAATCTAACACGACTAATTTATGTTCTCACATACTATTGTCGTCGATGCGGAACTGGGCGACAAACCAAGGCTATACTCCACGGGAATTTCAATTATCTAATTTTAACTTAGCTTAGATCGATTACTGTAATATAAAGTTTAATATTTCAATAAGTCCTATGAGCTGAAGACAATCTGTGCACATCACCAGATCCATACACTACACTTTAAAGCTCCCCATAGGTATACGTAAGAGGAAAATCCCTCCATTACATTAAAAGCTCAAGAAAGTGGCCCTTCATAAGTTAATATCGGAGGTAGGTACAGGACAGGTCGTCGCCCGATATCGTAAAAGATCGCGTCATCTTCAGATCGCGTAAACCTGAGGGCGCTCAATAATCCGGACAATAAAGAAAAATTCAGACCCCCTTATGAAGAGGTAAGTCCTCGGCAAATTGTCTGCAGACAGCCGGCTGTGGAGTCGTCGCGTTTCTTCTTTTATTCTTGGTTATTTAACCATCTCGCCAGTCGTTTACTCCTCTAGTCCTTCTATAGATTAGTTATCCCAACTTCGTGACAAAAGTATTTGAAGCCGTAAGTTGAGTTTACGGTGGGCGCCTCTATCCGCCGTTCCCAAAACACGAGTTATAAGCAGGTTTTTGACAATTTGCAATTGAGCTTAGGTACCTACGTGATATTTCTTTTGTAAGCTGTCCAAGTCCACTCCCTTATCGACTCTCCTACAAAAACGCTATAAAAATATAGTTATATGGTTCTTACATTGCTTTCTTGTATAGATGTTTGCTACAGAGATAGAAATAGAAAGAAAAGATGCAGAATGTAGAATGATGTGAAATAGAATAAATATCTGATGGGCGACTCTACAGCTTCCCTTGTCCCTCTGTAAGTGGTAGCAAGCAAGTAACGGACGGGGCCGTGCAGGTAAGCGACGGTATAAGTGGATTGCTTTTCTGCTTTACATACAGATATTTTGTCCTTTGCAAACAGATATGTTCTGCTTTGCATTCTGATATTTTGTGCAAACGTTGCCGTCGATTTACTTTATGCAATTACGTTGAAGTATAACTGCGCATCTTATTATACTTAGATGTGTCAGTTTCTGACAGGATTTGTATTACTAAGAATGAGGAGAAAAATAATGTTTAGTGTAGGTACCTAGGAGGACTAAGACATTAATTTACTCCGTTTTTGATAAAAACCGTTAATATAAAGCAAATTTTGTCGAAATAATTGATTTTTTTTATTTGCTTTATTGACTGCGGTAACATACTCCAATAATAGGATTCCCAGATTAACAATAAATAGGAGTTGGAACTACTGCGTGTCTGTAACCATCCTCGCAGTACAAATACCAGCGTTCCTATGATAAACTTAAAAATATGATAAAATAAGTATCGCTGTCAGATTGGCTCGGGTATGCGCCTTAAGGGTAAATACCCTAAACATAAAATTTTGGAATCCGTTTCAAGCTTATCAATTTCCTCTAAAAACGATAAATACATTAGACGAAGCCGTTTTCATTGTGAATCATCAATCTTCCTCCCCCCCCCCTCGGTGCCCGCGGCGCGAGGTACCTACGTACCGTACCGTATCCGTATCCGTGAGGTACAATAGGTAAGTCCGCCGTAAGTCCGTAATCCTGACGAATGATATCCCGCGATGCGTCATGATATCGTGCGTGATTGATTGGTCTATTGATTACATTCAATTCAGATATTCACGGAGATTTGAATAGGTAAGTGCTATCTTGTGTACGCTACATCTTTAAGAAAGAGCCCACTCGGGGTGTATCAGAAACGAGACTTGAGTGATTAGAATTGTTGTCTCAGGGCTGGGTAGCTACTGTAGCTGAGGATCTTCCTCTTACGTTCATGTCATGTCATTTCATAATTGCCTGAAACAGGATTACCTAATTAAGGCTTTTTCTTTCTATGCCCATGACGCACGTGTGTTTCTAGCGCACTGCTGCTAGTGTCAGCTGCCCAGCCGCGCGCCGCCCGCCGCGTCGCGCCGCAGAGGCTAGGCTGGGCAGCGAAAGGTTTAAGGGGTAGGGTTAGGGACCTGTGCATAGACAACATTACGTGCCTAAGCCCTATACATTCCTTCTATATATTATATGATAATCTTTCAGTGCATTCACAAATCTGTGCCAGCTGTTATTTAATTGTTTATTTTCAACTTTAAATTAGGAATATCCTAATGCAATAGCTAATTAAATTAAAATTAATTACAAAAGGACATAAATTACTAATAGACAACTACATAATATCGTTTATTTTGTGTGAGTAACAATTTCGTTCATTAGGTATACGTTGGCAATTCTAGTGGTGCACTTGCCATGTTCACCTCTTCGCGATGTGACGCCGCAACGAGCCGTGTGCTGGCCTTCCACCCGAGCACTCACTAGGAATATTAGCTCGTCCGGTTCCAAGTGACATTTAACAGAAGTCCTCTTTACCCACATTGTTAGGCCTATTGTGCAGACACCCCGTTCACCCTCTAGCAGTAAGATCACCGCCCGCATCTGATCTAGCCCCCACAATGGGTGCACATAGCCCCCTCCAAGACCCCATGAACGTACTCAACTGGGATGAGATTAGTTTAAACCATTCGTCTGGCCGAGCCCTAGATCTGTCGGTGGTGCAAGTCATGAGCAATACTATTCGTACTTACAATTGGACTACAACTAGACATCACAGGTGATGATGGTGGGAAGGAGTTATCTTCACTGCTCAGAGATAGGTCAAATTTCATCAATAAAATACAGTTTTGTAGGAAGAAGACAGTGAAACCAAATATCAAGATTTGCCCCCGGGAACTAGTACCTATGCAATGGTTGTTCAGTGCAGTGAACGCATCAAAAGTTGGCAATTGGCACACGAGTGCCCTCAATTCTCACGACTCTTCTATTTTTGAGCAGACTCTACAACGTTTCATTCAATAAACAATCATACTAATAATAATAATGTGGGACAATTCACACTGCAAGAGGTATATAGCCCCAAGCCAAGCAAAACTAGCCTATTATCTAGGTGTAAGTGCTGTAGATGTGAGCCTGCAGCTTGCACCGTGACATTAAGGTGCGGGCACACCGCGGCTGAGCGTCGGATTAGTGCAAAGTAACGTTGAGACGACTTTATTAGCCGTCGCTCGCACGACCCGGGTTTTTCACCACTGCCACTAGTTATTATTTTTAATTGTTCTTCGGTTGGAAAACACTTTAGCGAAATAATGTTATAATAATGTTAATAATAATGGTATAATAATGTTATTCTTGCAATGTACGAAATAAATGATTATTGATTATTGATTAATTTAAACCAGATCCTTATTAAGTACGCAAGCCATTATAAGCTCAGTAGGTACAGATTTCATAATCTAACTCTCTGTCTCTCTTGTTACTCTACCATATTTTAATCTAAACGCTTTGCTATATAATGTAATCCAAAAAAATCTGCTAAAACACTCATACTCATATATTTTATTCGCCGTAGGAGCACAAGGCACACTTGGTTATGTCAATTTACATTTCACATTATTCATACATTTGCTAGAAATATAAAGATTTCATAATCTAACTCTCTGTCTCTCTTGTTACTCTACCATATTTTAATCTAAACGCTTTGCTATATAATGTAATCCAAAAAAATCTGCTATTAAACCACTCTTTCAGTGCAATAAGTCTGTAACAGTTAGATCTAGCACCAGAGGGGAGACGATTTCGTCTCGTTCCTATAGTCAAACAGTCTCACCGCTCAGAAAACGGCAACACACATACCCCCAACCATTATAAGCATATGAAGTGCTGCGTCTAGGGAGCCACACTTATTGATTGATAACTCTCTGCTCCTCGGTAACATGACGTTGTGTGTTGTATGTAGGTACAGCTCAAGAATAACGCGCTAATGAGGTGATCCACGGGAGTTATAGTTGTATATTATGCGTTTAATCAGCCAATATGAATGTCACGAGTAAGTAGTTTTCCCTTTACTCTACTATTAGTGGCAGACGGTAGTGCCTAAGAAATGAAGCAGAATATCGTGTGACAGTGGAGCCCCGCGCGCGGCCGATAGTCAGCGGCTGAATGGTAGCAAAGTGAAGATGCCATTACAGCCGGACAATTAAATCCACCTTCGAGGTGAGCGCAAACTTCGCCCGCAGATAATGCTAATAGAACCTCGATGCCCTTTCAATTCCGACGCTTTTCTTTTTGCTGAACAAGATTGTTTAGAAAAAAGAAATCTTTGCAAGCTGCTTCGTTACTTGGGTAGCTTTCGATCGACATTTTTGTTTTTGATGAATACCGTAACTTTGATTGAAATAATGTAAGGTATTGTTGTAATTTCAACTGAAACTGATCTTGTTTAGATTTTCACCAATAGCTTCGATAGAGATTCAGGAAAACCTTAATGAGCTTGTGTGTTGGTCCCAGGTTTGTGTATGTATATATGTGTCCATATTCACCGTGGAGCGGGCAGCCGCGCGGCCCCTGCATAAAAAATCTTTCACCAACCTGCGATCCCCAACCCGCATGCCCAGCGTGGGGATTATGGGCATTACCGTCCATGAGTTAAACGCAAATCAGGCGTTTATCAGGGGGAGGCCTGCGTGGACCGATACAGGCTGTTTAGGTTGATGTTGTCATCCCTCAATAAGATAAAAAGCGATGTCAGACGAATGAAGTCGTGGGTAACACAGCTAGTAGTGTAATAACGTGATGTACCTCAATGATAAATAAATACTTGACTGGCGATTCAACTAATACTTCAGGTGAATCAACTGTTCAGTGCCCGTTTAGTGATCTGTGGAAATGTTGCGACGTTATGAATGTTTCCACCTGCGCCTGCCATCCATCGCGCGTTGCTGACAAGCGGTGACGCATGGCGAGGTGCAGGTGACGTCCATGATTTAGTGCAGTCTGGCGCTGCCCACTGCCCACTGCCCACTGCCCACTGCCCACTGCCCACCTCTCCAATAGTTCACTGCATTACAAACTGCTGGGAATATTGCATGTTACTTAAGAATCAGAATCAATAACGCTAGTTTCCCTATATTATGACGGGACACAACTGAAATATTTTACGACGAATAATAACATTCTTTGTCTGTTACAAACGTTATGACGTTATCAAGCTAAGTTTTTTCCTACGAAACATAATCTAAAAAATATTGTTTTTCTATTCATAATCTCTATTTAATAGGGTAATAAGAAATTACAAAGGACTTACGACAATCAACAGTAAAATCTTCTACAAAAGATGTGAAAGTCTCAAATGTTGTCATCAACGACCTTTTGAATATAATTATAAAATCATCCGACTGCAGAATAACTCTAAATCAAATATTTATTTAAATAGCGACATAAAAATAACCTCTACGTAACAGTAGGTATCAAAGATTAAAATATCTATAGAAAAGATGCGAACTGTTGTCCTCCAAATAAATTGTAAAAATAACCTTTGTTCACCTTTCACGGGGCGGCTTTCTAGTCTAGACTCAGTTAATATCCCCATACCTGGACACAGACTACACAACAGGTAGGTGCTGGACACAATGCTCTCGCAGTAAACATCGCATTTTTCCTCACAATGGTCCGGCGGGTGAGCCGAGGCGAAGGCATTCTAGTTATGAGGTGAAGAGAGGACTTGGAGGGTGGCGGACCGGTTAGAAGGCGATGCGACGTACCGGGGGTTAGGTATCAGGTGAGCATGGGATCCTCAGCTAAATCTATAACTGTCAAATGTCTACTCTGACTTTCTGTTTGTTGATATATATGTAACGGAGCTAATATGAATTTATAAAAATAGTTTGTTGGGATCCTCAACCTGTTCTGTCCAGAGTCATCGCCACATTATTACGGAGGAATTATAATCATTTAAAATTTTATCAGCAAAAAAAATAACAATTAAAACAAAAAAGAAACCACAGACATCTATCATCTATCTATCACAGACATCAATCTACAGGTAGCTCAACTGATCCATACCAATAGGAGTCGTCGCGCTCCCAAGACGCGCGCTGCATTGCCCCGCGCTGTTGTTGCAATCCTGATGCGCTAACGATGCTTTTTTTTTCATAATAAAAATGCACTCTTGACATCTAGACAAAAACATCACCTTCCCCATAAACTGTCTGTAAAATGATTTACAGTAACAAAAGAAACAGAAATTAAGCAACAATGCCAGGTAGAGCTGAGTTGGCCGGGATCCAAGTTTGGCTCTATCTCGAATGAAGCCACGCAGGGTGCTAGCTCCTTGCATTCGGCTTTTATTTTACTTTACAATGTAACTTTTGCATGAACTAAGTAAATACACGAAACTCACATACCTACGTATAAGTCGATCTGGATGGTTTTTGGCAATCTTTTAATTCTTGGTAGAGTTGATTTAATGAGATTGCTGTCTTAGCGTAGCATAACGTCGCCCTTTATATTTTTAGTTTAGGGCTGTGTGGCGTGGCGATTAGGTTTTGTACTTTGTACCTGGGTGACCGAGCTTCGCTACGTTTTTTTTTGGTAAAATGAGCTTTTTAGAAATTATAGTAGTTCTATTTGCCAATAGATGTTAGAAAGAGTTAATTGATTACGATAAAGTTAATTATGGAAAACATAGTTAAACTAATAAAACGACATTTAACTGTTAATGTTTAAGTATGATTGTTTGTTATCCCTAAGAGAAAAAAAAAAAAAAAAAAAAAATAAAGACATTTTCTGAACGGGAATCTTAGCTAGATCGATTTATCGCCCCCCTGTATACTAAATTCCATGAAAATCGTTGCAGCCGTTTTCGAGATCCGGATTATATGTATTATACAGGGTGTTCGGTGGAACGATGTAGGGATTGAAGGAGCCGATCAATGGTACCCATGTGATCATTTTAAACCACATATGCTTTAATGAAAAGTGTCATGGTTTTTATGAATCAATGTAGTTTTTAAAGTTATCTGAGCGGCATTAGCAGCTTTAGTTTTTTTTAATGACAGGTAGAGTTTACATCACTTCATAAGAAATATTTTATTTTCAAGTTTAAGTCATTTTTTCTTTAAAATTTCCTGCGCAATGATTGGTTTAGCTTATTGTGATGAAAGACTGTATTGTTGTGATTAATTAAAAGCCATAACAAAAGTGATTATTGCACTATATGGTATTTTACTATCCTTTAAACGAAAAAAATCCCTACCGAAACTTTTGATAATAGCATATTTGGTTTAAAATGATCACATGGGATCCCTTGATCGGCTCCTTCAATCCCTACATCGTTCCACCAAACACCCTGTATATTATACAAGAATTGCTCGTTTAAAGGTATAAGATTGTGCTGTTGTGTTAAGCGGTAAGTTGGACTATTATGTATATATCTCCATGGGAAACTCGAATAGAAGTAACGAACTTAAACAAGCGTCTGATATTTACAAGGCTCACTAACATATGAGGAGCGGATTGTAACAGTGACATTTACTTTGACAAGATCCTTCTCATTCACATAGCGCTCGGACCATTTGACTTCCAACGGCACAATAATCTTACCAAAGCTAACAAAGATAAGATATTGTTAACTCGACATCGACGATCCACGATCCAGTGAAGAGAATCGACATAAATCGTGACAGTCGATAAAGCAATACCAGCGGTCAAGTCTTCGCCGGAAGTCGTCGCGGCGACAGGTGCTGGGCGGAAATGGCCGCGCTTCCGGCCGCCCGCCCGGAGCGCTATTACAGAGAAGCTTGAAAGGTGTCGAGTAACCTCTTCCTTTCTTCGTCGGTACTTGATCGTACCTTTTGTGAATTTCTATTTTAGTTTTATTTGGGTCTTGGTAAGAGGTACTTATAGGAGTAGGTAGAAGGTACAAAATGTTAAAGTATAAGGATTAATAGAAAAAATCTATGGAAACGTAGTAATGTTCCGCTTATGCGTGTCGTTAATTTATATGTGCGTGTGAAAACGTGCGTGGTTATTTTGTGTCGCTGTAGTTTAACTTTTAAAACTATATAATCCTAAATAGAGTAGGTAAACCGCCATGCTCGTTGTATTGCTGGCGCTGCGTTGCAGTCTGCTCTTATCATTTCAATCTCAAACAAACAATAAACATTTAATTTTCTCAGATTTATGTCGCAGGTCGTCGCCGTCCGCGTCGCACGAAACAATACAAGTTCAAATTCCTGCATCTAAATTGAAAACACATGTTTGTACGGCAATAAATAAAGGCCGCGCCACACCATGTCTAGACGCTTAATCTAAAGTACCTGAGTCATAGGTACACTTTCACCCTTGGATGGAATTTTAAAAAAGTAGTCTCCGTGATGTATGTGCTGAGACAGGAAGCTTTTTAGCGTTTCAAGGCTGAAGCAATTGTGAGATAGCTCGGCCCACCGCCGCGCCGACGTCTGGCAATGGCTTGCTTTTACTCGAGCTCGAAGAAGGTACAGTGAATAGTTGAGTTAGCTTAACATATCGGTAAAGACATTCATTAATTATAATGCTTTTGTAGCTGTAATATCTATTTCGTTCGAATGCGAGCTGAAGAAGTACCTACTTGTTATAAATCCGTGAGAGATCAGAATGGGACGAAATCTTGTCAATGTTAATATTTCATCCGCATTCTCATACAACCCGAGAATCAACGTTGGATGCAAAGAAGAGTTTACACTTGATTTTGTTTTAGTATGAAATGGTTCTGTGCTATTGATGAGTTTTCATGGAGAGGGTTTTCAAACGTCTAGTCGGTTTAACAAGTGTTCGTTTGTTTTTAAATTTAGGTACAATTTAGATTATTTTCAGCCATTTCGTTTTTTTACTAAAGAGTCTATGTTTATAACTATTTAAGACCTCTTTAAAACAACATGTTTGTTACATTAAATAATATTATTTGTTTTTTTTATAAAGTCTGTTGTAATGTAGTTTTTAATAGATATAATATAAAGTAGTGGGACGAAACAGGCTAATAAAAAAAAAAAAAAAAAATATAAAGTAGTATTACTGAGCTACGCAATAGTGTGTGTGTAAACATTTGCCGGAGCCCTATCGCTAAGTGCAGGCGAGCCCGGGGCTCCAACACGTTTCCGATACGCCCTCGTCTATATTCTTATTTTATTCATGGTAGGTGCATTATTTTCGCGGTACGCCCGCTGATGTTCGAACGCGGGAATAAACAAGTATAGGAAGTGAAAGGTATGGTTTTAGATTGTTGTTGAAATGTTTTGGCAGTAGTAGATTGATTTGGTATACTATAATAACTAACGTTTAAATTAAGCAGTGTACAAGGTCGATTGACTATTGGTTAAAAAATAAAAATATTGTTTCCCATATTATTATTATTATTTTGTTTTGTGTTTCTGTAGATGGCCACTTGTTTTTGTGTTAATAGTCCTCAAAAGAATCAGCTAATCAGCTAATCAGCTAATCAGCTAATCAGCTAATCAGCTAATCAGCTAATCAGCTAATCAGCTAATCAGCTAATCAGCTAATCAGCTAATCAGCTAATCAGCGTGTTACTGATAGATAACGACACGCACGTATCGATTTCAAATATCAGTTAAGTGTTTTGTTTCTGTTTTTGTGCAAGTTAGTACCTACTCTGATTCAGTGTATTGGAGTAACTTAGTTACCGAAACAAGCAATTGCATATTGGAGAACTACAACAGACCTCCAGGGTCAAGGGGCGGGTAGGCAAGTTGTTGAAACTTTGTAACGTTAAGTAAGTAGTTTTTGTCGTTGACTGTACTTATTATTGTTCGCAATGTGCGCGACTCCCGAGCCCTGGCCGCTGTGGCTGTACTTGGGCTGTACAGTAGTGGATCTTTCAAACACCATTTAATTCTCCAATTGGTCCATTTTCACAGAATGCAGTTACAATACATTAATTATCCTTGCGAAGACACGCCACAGAGCGCCATAAATCTTGCTGAAATAAAAAGCCTTTATGCTGTAAGTAATAAGTGTCAAAATACACCGTTAATTCTTTTGCGAGGTGCCCTGACTAACGAGGCTCGGTGTAAAACATTGCACATAGGGCTGTGCACACCGCGGGGCGGCGCGACGCGATGCGATGCCTATCTGACAGCGGCGGCCCAGGGCACGAGGGAAGAGAGCTATAAGTTGGACGTGTGCGGTCTGTGGCTCAACTACAAATGCATTACTTATTTAAATTTGTTTTTATGTTAGTGAATTGATGTAGATGTTCTTATTTTTATTTAAGAGGTACTTACTTTGTATAAAAGACCAGTAGTTAGTAAGGGTATAAAGCACCTTGACACAAAAGCCCCCGACAAACATTTTCATTACACAAGCACTGCTTAATTCGGGGCGAGATGATGGCGTGTGTGTCCAGCATTATTTATTTATTTTATTAAACTGTTGTTAAATAATTTGCACCTTAAAGTCTTTTGTAGTATATCATTCATTGTGCAAAGTCAAAATTCTCGCCAAGCGCCTCGTGCAAATATTGATTAATAGCTTGACATTTTTAAGTAGGCAACTAATGCAATATTTGAGATATAAGTAAATCATGGAGAAGATGATCTTGAACTATATAACACACACTTAATTACCTACTCGGATTCATCGAACAGATCCATTTAAGGTGAAGTGGGTGTAATCCGACACTTTAATATATTCTAAAAAGCCATTAAAACCCACACCCACTGGTCGTGCCCGTATGGAAACCAAGGCGATTTAATAATATTATACTTTCCGATGGTCAATATAAGAGAAATTGATTTCCTTCCAACTTAAAAAAGTTACATGAGACGTTATAAAATATTTCAAGAAGGTGTTTTACTTCTTTTTCAGCAAAACGAATTTTGAAGTCTGTCATGTGAACTCCTTGAAGTTCCAAAATGAATAATATAAGAATACACGTATTCAATGAATACAAATTTAATTAATTGGAGACTTTTTTTTCTTAAACCTAATAAGAAAAAAGTCTCCAATTAATTAAGTATAAAAATAAAATCGGTATTTATACCTACTCATAGAGCAAAAGTTGCTTTATAGTGGCGCTAGAGCGTTTAGTTCGGGCAACAATGACGGTATAAGATATTCCCCCTCGCCCTTCTACGAGAGGACTGCGACCCCCCCTCCCTCCTCCCATCCCCGCTCCCCGCGCAGCAATAAATAAGCGCAGAGACAACACCTTGTTAACTGGAAATAATTAACGAGGGAAAAATAACGGAATGACCCGCACAGAGAATATGATTTACACAGGAGCTGCACTACACTGACGCTGCGACTTCATTATGTACGGTAATATTTTAAAAACATCCTTTTGCATTAACTCACTGTGATTCTAATGACACTCTGCACTGTCATGTTTTATTAACTTCTGCTGGCCCGATTATTTCCTCTTACACAAAATGATTCTAACAATAAATTGCTGTTATTTCTAGGACGTATCTACGGAGTACATCCGTCGCCCCGTACGATCGCCGCAACGCGATAGAAACGCAGGGAAATACTAACTAAAGGTTCGTGATAAATACCCGATGCATCATGTTTATAAAGAAACGACTCGTATAAAAGCCTTGAAGCCCGTTTGCAAACTTCTACCAATTATGTACGTTCTTTAATTAGTACCCACATTGCTCTACCTATATCTCCCACCCCGGAGTCCGGAGCCCTGTGTCGTAGCTCCGTAGCGGTGCTACGCCGTAGCTCGTAGCCTCCCCCACTACGGCGTAGCACCGGCCGGGGATGTTTACAAAAACAAGATGACTGGCGTAACGCGCCGGCCCATC
The DNA here is from genome assembly GCA_955876795.1 of Eupithecia tripunctaria. Classification (NCBI taxonomy): domain Eukaryota; kingdom Metazoa; phylum Arthropoda; class Insecta; order Lepidoptera; family Geometridae; genus Eupithecia; species Eupithecia tripunctaria. The sequence goes on from OY041607.1 coordinate 242,316, forward strand.
CCAAGTCTTTATTGGCCCTTGTAGGCTTGTTGTCGGCACTGGATGTCGCTATGCAACGCTGAAACAACAACTAGGTAGCTGTATTTATTTCCAATTTCACCCTTGTGAGTTGCTTTTAAAATATGTTATTACTAGCTGCGCCCCGCGGCTTCGCACGCGTTGTTCCTATGGAAACATTAAATGGTGATTTTCATCCCACGGGAACTGATTTATGGGATAAAGGATTAGAATTACCTGCATGCAAAATTTCAGCCAGATCCATCCATCCATACATCCATACAAACTTTCAATTTTAGGTATAATATTAGTGTGATTGTATAACCGAGGATGGCGACGATGCGATGGCGGGATGAGCTGGACATCTTTGCATGGTATGCCAAGTCATTATGATGATACAGCGCGCGTCCGAGAGCAAGCTGGCTGCAGTGCGCGGAGGGGCGCCGTGCCGGCCGGGGCAGCCAGTGGGACAATTAGTGATCATTTTTAGTTCACGAAAATGATCACTATTTTGCAAAGCAGTTTCAACGATAAGTAATATCTACTTCCTTACAATATTATTAAGTTCTATAAATCTTTGTGTTAATATAGTTGCATGGGGGCTAAGTTAGGACTCATGACCGATGTCTCATGAAAATGATATCTATGTGCTTCTGACATTTCCCTTCAATGCAAATTGAGTGAGAACACCAAGTGACAAAAACAAGGAACTTAGTAGTGTATTTATCACAGAACAATATATTTTAGTATTTATTTTATTGAGTAATGGGTTGCTTTCGCAGAGCACCGTCCACAGTTACAAATAACATTGTAGCGAGGTAATGGGGCGCGCCCAGTTAACTTTACATCTCAGGTGCGGCGCGGCGGCGGCGCGGCGGCGGCGCGGCGGCGGCGCGGTGGTAAACAGATATTTTATAGAGGCTTGCACGTACACAGGTTGTAAACAACAAATATACAAGTTAACGCGGGAACCTCCAGACTGAAGTTCATAAAAGTTTTTGCCCGAGAACAGGTTTTATTACAAATTTATAAAATAATTTACTAGATGTAAGGAGAATGGCCCACGCTTGCAGCCATCTATTTATATCATAACTAAAGTTTCATAAAAATATACCTGAGTGATTTTAATATTTTGGTTTTTATCTAACCATCCCGGCTAGGGGATCCCCCCTCGGCCCTCGTCGGGGAAAGCTGGAAACAACCCGGAGCGACCAGAACGTCTTTTAGTCGAGCGTGCGCGGACGCTCTGCTTTATCCATACTCCAAGTATGTACATTATTCATTATGAATGTAAGCGGGTTAACTACGAACCTTGTTTGTGTTGGAAGAACACCAACGTTTCATCCCTTAACGAGGGACATCTTCAGGGCGAATGCGGTTCTAGACGCGCGCGTTCCGCATCCCTTCGAGCACTGCGGGTGAGCGCGCGTTGATGAATTCGTCAAACTACGAAAGTTTTTATAGTAAAATATGTACATTATGTATAAAGATTAAAGAAATACTCAGAACTATCCCAGACAAAACAAAAAATAAACAACTCTCGCAATACACGTTTTATTTTAAACCTTTTTGTGATTCATGTTGTAAAAATTACGGCGTCCTGAAACACTACGGTTTAAAAATCTTGCTGCTATCTGCTGGCGGCCGGCCAAACTACCTGCCCAATAAATAATGCAATCTGAACCGAGCGGCTGCAGGCGGCGCGCACACCGGCGGCAGCGCGGCGGCAGCGCGGCGGCGGCCGCCCTGCGACGAGTCCTTTTGTTACATCGTCTTCGCCTTCCAACATACGAAAGCAGAAGGAGTTGTCGCCGCTCCAACCCAGCAGTTCTTCAAGGCGACTGCCACGAACGACAGCTACAACCAACTGAACCACAGAGATAGTCGCGGTGGACACGTTTGATCGACCGACGTCACATTGCTCATTTGGTAGAACATCGACGTAATTTCCAGTATTCCAATTTTACAGGAGAGCGATTATTAAGTTTTTTTGGAGTTCTCCAATGAATATGTAAGCAACTGGTGGTAGAATTATGATTATACTAGATGTATATCAGAGTTGTATTCAAGGAATTTCTAATATCATTTTAAAAATATTAAAACGATGTATAGAATTTCTGTAATATAAAAAAAACTACTGAGGTACCTGTAGTTATGTCATTGTTCCACCAGAATACAGTCATGGAGAATAAAACTATCCGTACAAAACGGATGATATTGTGACAAAAAAAAACTTGTTTATCTCTATTAATCATTTATTAACTTATTAAAGTATTCAAAATTTTAGAAAAGCACAATTAAAAGCACAATAATATCACAATTCAATATTACTGCTTAAAAGGCACAAAACAGTGTTCACAACATCTTCAAAATCTTTATTAAAACTTAAACAGTCTCTTAATAGTCTGTGTAACTTATTGAATCTCACGTAGAACCTACTAAAAAAATCTTAAAATGGTGACAAATTCAGATATCGCCAAAACTAAACTGTACTAATTTGATACCTTTGAGGAGGCGACGTGGAAGGCCTAGGATGAAATGGCGAGACGAGCTTGACGCACATCATCCATCATGGCCTGTAACAGCGTTAAATCGCGAGGAGTGGAAGGAGAAAAGAAAGGCTTTTGCCCAGCAGTGGGACAGCAACGGCTAATAAAAAAAATTAAAAAAATTTAGCATTCATAGTCACATTTATCCGTACACGGTGGTATCAGTTCTTTGGCAAGTACAGCTTTCCCAGTTCGAGAAACATACTGCTTACCTAAATTCTTTAGGCAACGGGTTTTCGTTTTTTTCCATTCTTCTTTATTTCTTTTTCGAGTAGGAATTTGTTCCTGTTCCTGTGACTCCTGTTGTATTGCGCTGTGAAGTGCACTAATAAACACGTAAAAGTAGAACTAGAGGACTCCTATTGTGATGCGTTGTGCTGTGGAGTAATACTTGAAGGCTCGTTAAAAGGGGCATCAGAGGATGATGAAGATGAAATGGAACGTCAGCAAATTAATTGACTACGGCGAAATTCTGCTGGATTGTATTCGTCGCCACTATCATCCGGTGAAAAATCGCAATCTGTAGAATCATTATCTAATATTGGATTGCTTGACTTTGGCTCAGAATATGGGGGATCCAGGGTGGAGTTATCCCAAAGTTCCGCTTCAGGTTGGTCTTTAAAAACTTTAAGACTCATTACATGATTGATTTTATTGTCCAAATAAATGTGCAATTCTAGGTGACTTATCAGGACCAAGAATGTTGGATTTTAGCAAAAGGTCTTCCTTTCTATTGCACAATTTACCAACCTTTTAGAAGGTTCGTTCACTGTAAAAGCTAAAAAAAGAAAGATAGTAACTACTTTGATAAATAGAAATGTTAAAATTATAACCTTAAATTTTAGATAGAGAATTTTATTTATTTAGTATTGCTGTCTAAAGTCAAAAATAAACTACATGCTGACCACATTTATTTAGGTCGATATTTAGCTAAATACTTAATCTTAACAATGACGTAAATGTTATACACGAAACAATTTCTTAAATTTTGAATCAATCAATCACAAAACATTTGAAGAAATAACGACGAAAGTGACATTCCGTCATTGTTTCCCCAAGAAAAATAATGATATAAATGTCATAATTACCTTTACGTCGATGTAGTCCTCAACTCGTCCGCACTTTACGAGTCCCCCCCGCGCAAATGACCAATTCGTCGTTGTATCGTTCAACAGTTTCACGATTTGGTCTAAATGCCACAACGACGTTTGTGCCATCTAGCGGAAACTATTAGAGATACAATATCGTCGATTTTTCTCCAAATGTAGATACTACTTACATGTGTTCTGACATACTTAACTCAATATTGCCAAAAATTACAATTACGTCATTGTTCCACCAAATGAGAATCTCAGCCTACAAGAATTATAAGGTTCGGTAAACACCCGATTCGTTCTCTTACAAGTAATTCAACGATGTTCTATTGTTTAGCTAGCCTCTACTTTATCGTCATCCGTGAGGTTGTGTTGGCGGCGCCGGTGGTGGCGGTGGACGCTTCATATTATGGAATCAAGCAGGCCAGCAGTTTTTACAATTTTGGTGCTATATAGTAGGTAAAGCTTGAACGCCATTGATTTATTAAAAACGAAGATGAGGTACTGGTTGCTCGAAAGTGGCAACTATTACTAACAAAATATTATTGTCTCAGTCTCACTTCGGTCCTAGATACGTCTTTCCGTCTTTGTTTTTCTTTGTATTGCACAGGACTGGAAATATAACTGTGAGCGTATGTGTTTGCGTGTAGTTGTAACACATGCCAATTTTTGAGTAAGCACTGGGAGAACGTAACCTATCTTCCCTTTTTAAATCAATGTTGAACGCTAATGTTTTTTTTTACAGAATCAGCAACTCCTACTATCTTTGATTTAATGTTTGTACGGTTACTATTACCAGACGACCTTAGCTCGCTCGCTAGTCATGTAGTCTCGTGTGCAGGCAGCCTTACCGCCACCGGCGACGATAACTGCCGTTGTAATAGGGCTGCGAATATTTTAGCCGCAGCCAACTTATTACACACCGTAATGACTTTTACGGTGCGTTTAGATTCACAGATTGTGCGCCGCCGCGCCGCCGCCGCGACGCTCTCTGCTCGCCGCGTAGCGTACATTACACGTACGTAATACGTACGTACGTGTAATGTACGCTACATACGTCATACTATGACGTATGCAGGTAAGCCGTATAGGTATGCAGTCAAAGTAGCTGCCATATGCCACCGTAATTTTAGATCTTATATTGTGCCGACAGATTTATGACGTCAGCGTTTATGAAGTCAGTTCTATGAAAAATCAATGAAATAATAGCTATGTAAATTTTGACTTAATGTCGTCCCTTATAAATAGTATATTGATTGTACTAGATGGTTGTGGCTTGACCAAAGATTGAAAGTAACCCATTCAGCCCCGAGATGGGGTAGCGCTAATATTACTAAATAAGTTATTTTCACTTGAGGTAAACCCTGTGCTTTTCATCACGAATACAGGGAAAGTAAAAATAAATAGGTAGTAATAAATAGATAAAAAATAAATAATTATAGAACTTATAAAATTAAAAAAAAAAACTCATCCATATCTGAAATAAACCAATCGGAAGCGTAAACATTCTACAGGTAGCTTAACTGATCCAACCACAGCCTCAACCTTAACAGCCTGTATCGGTCCACTGCTGGACGCAGGCCTCCTCCAGATTAGCGCCTTATTGGCGTTTATCTCAAGTAGGGTAATGCCCATAATCCCCACGCTGGGCATGCAGGGTGGGAATCGCAGTTTGGTGGTATAACTATTCTGCAGGGAGCGCTGCTGCCCGCCCCCGGTGTATATCCCTTAGTCGCCTTTTACAACACCCGCGTTGAGTTGGGGTGGTGCAAATTCAAAGCCAGCACCACACAGCTTACTTATTACCACTTGTTACTACTGATTACTTTCATCCCGATTCTCTCTTCTGACCTACTTTCCGAGTACGAGTGATGAAAAACAGAACAATATGAACATTCATACATAACATAAAGAACATTATATTATAATATTTAGAAGTATAATGTTATGGCGGCACATTTAAATATTTAGTAGTAAAGTGGTAGATAATTATGAAGTAAGCTAGAGTTGAATCATTTTTAATAAAATGTTCTCTTTCTTTTATAAAAAGATAAATGCACACTATCTCCATACTAAAGCTGCAGTTTATCAATATTCAGTTACTTGTGTAAGATGCATTCCACCTGTACACTAGTCATGGTCTAAGTACGGACAGATAGGTAACAATCACAGCCAAAGATAAACCAAGGATGAAACACGAAATGTACCTAGTTTGTGACATCACTCACCCCACCTGCGAGATGGAAGATGTCAAGGCTAAACGAACTAATAAAAGTGAAAGTAGTTCTATTACACAAATTCGATCGAATTCCAATCAGAAAATGAAGACAAAGTTTCTGAAATAGATTAAAGATGCACATGTCAAGTGCGATTCCAGTCGGTATGCAAATAGGTGAATCTTCTCGGATTAGCATTTGCATTCGTTGAAGACACGACGTTACTTGTGAAGAACCTTGGCATTCAATCGATGCCCAGCCTGTGTTTTATAATCACTTTTATGATATGAAATATTGCACGTATAAAAATAAGTAATTTAATAAAATCAGTTGCAATGCCGTTACGAATTGAAAAATTGTGCTTATATTGTATTTGCATTATTGTAGCAACACTCAGTTGGTACTGATTTGCCGATGAGAACTAGTATTTAAAACAAAATTGCCTTAATAAATAGAAAAAAAATCGTGGTAACAATATTGATATATTTTCTAATAGAAAAATACTAACTCCGAGTAGATAAAGAAACGAATTCATAAATCACAAAGCCAACAATATCTTTGCAAAAACAGCGGCGAAAAGAAAGTTCCCAAGAATACCTTTCATCCTCACATATCAGCTCCTCAGACAATGGTGTTTTTTCCTAATAAATTTCAATGTTTTATGAGAAGGTGCTCAGCCCTCCATCATGAGACTTGGAGACAGTTATGGCGTGTTTATGGACAGGTGGTGGCGATTTATTGAATATCTTCAACCCCATTGTAATTTAGGAACTATTGCTTGGGTAGTATAAAACCGTAATAATACATTGTGTAATCTTGTTCTATAACTGACTACGACAGGCCGGGCCACTGGGTCGCATTCTATAACAGTTGCAATTTGAAAGAAGTTTTTAAAACGTAACAACATTACACACGAAACAAAGCTTTAAATGTTCTCCTTTGATGCTTATGATGACGATTTGTCTGTCCTAGAAGAGATTTTATCTGTTTAAAATTCGGTTCATAAATACTAAACGCTATTCTGGATTCTGGATCAGAACTTGCCTAAAATGTATTGAAAGTACCGAAACAGCTGAACCATTTCAATTTGTCCCACCTTCGCAAAAAGCCCGCGCGCTGCCATCTCCCGCGGCGGATAGTTTTTGCGGCGCAACTTGTTCTCTGCACCTGAGGACGAGGACGCAAAAACGGATGCCGACCAACTTCGTACTGGCATTAACATGTTCCACTCACATGCAGCCAAACGTCCAGGTTGCTAATCACATCAATGTACTAATACTATTCATGCGAAAGTTTGGATATTTAGAAATATGTATGGATGGATGTTTGTTACCTCTCCACGCCAGAGTCAGAGTCAAATCGTTTATTTCTTTAGATTTACAAAATAAGCACTCAAGTCAATTTTTTTACAGCTTGATAAATAGCAATTATTGTCAAATAATTAATAATTAATTTTGTTTTAAAAAACTATAAACCGACTTCAATTTTTATAGTTTTTTCATGAATTTTCATGGATCCCACTGTCAGAACTGAACAAAATTAAAATGGGACCACATGGGAAGCACCAGCTTTCATATAAAAAAAAATAATCATGAAGATCGGACCACCCAGGCAAAAGTTCTGGGGTAACAAACATAAAAAAACAGTTGAATTGATAACCTCCTCCTTTTTTTGAATTTGGTTAAAAATAGGGTGCTAACAGTAACAGTAATTGACTCTAAATTTTTTGTCCACTAGCGGAAGAAGTGAAAATGACTTGGACAAGTAATTTTTTTTACAATATAAACAGCTGGATAATTAGAAATTAATATCAAATAACAAATAAGGTGAAATACGAGTACTAAACTGTTAAATGTTGTATACATGTAGTTCTAGGCCTCACTTTTTATCCCATAAACGAGTTCCCATGGGATAGAAATGACCTTTGAACGGTACCATAGAAACAACGTGTGCGAAGCCGCGGGCATACACTAGTAATACATATTGTAAGGGCTCGTAGGTATTTTTAACTGACGAGGGTGAATTTGTGTTGACCGGTATTGGGTCGGTATCCTTAAAACTGTTTCTGTTTGAAGGTTTTCTTAGGCAATTCTAGTACCCATAACACAAGCTCTGCTTAGCTTGGGGCTAGATAATGCTGTGTGAATTGTCCAGCATTATAAAAAAAAAAAAAAAAAAATGTACTCTTAATGCACAAGGACCCGCGGGTCACTCAGTATATTATGATTGTTATCGGAATAGAAACAGATTAAGGAGTATCGTTATTATAAATTATTGGAGTCGTGCGGCCGCCGCCGGCCGTCGCGGGTCGCGGCTAAAGGGCATTCTGAATGGGACGGCGGCGGCGCGGCGCGGCGGTGGCGCGTGTAACTATGTTATGATGAGGGCACGTAATCACTTACTAGTTAGGGTGTACTTTACACACTTTACGCTAAATCTGATAAATGTATGTCATTTAAAGGCCTTTTGGAGGCATTGTTGCTGTTCGTTGTATATCTGTCTAAAAAACCATTGAATGAGTGACATTGTTGTTTTCACTTACTCGTTTTTTCATAGAAAATGTATGGGAATTGTTTTTTTAATTATTGCCAAAACTTACGATTTGATTTGGTATGTTACTTTGGGAAAAGTGTTCCTGGTTGGAAATAGAGTCGATTAAGACCAACTTGTTTTTTTGACAAATGTCATTTTTTGGGCGAACCGTAAATTTTTTCAAAAAACTAAAAATGCCAATACTTTTTTCTTCAAAATAAAACAGAAGGTTCCTAAGAACAAAACCTTCTAACTACAAAATAAACGGTAGCTACCCTTAAGGGGCCTAAAATTTGCCCCACCCTGTATTATTAACAAAACGTTTTCTTATAAGGATTTGACTATTTTCTCGTGCCATTTCATAAAATGTACGATTTTAGGTACCTTTATTTTTTTGATGTAGGCGGAACAAGGTTTTCCACTACTGTTTTAGCCTCTTCTTTTATAAAATCAGGCGTTAAATTTATGTCTGTATCAATGTCTGAATTGGTTCATTGTATTCATTGCAATAATCACACAAAACTCTACAACTCGAAAAATCAAATGAAGATAGGATTGAAGTTTTTCCGCTTTTTTTTTCTGCCTAAGAAAAAAAGCAAATCCTCTTTATAGATGGCAGAATATACATGGTAGCTCTCGCTATTCTGCCAAGAATAGACATGGAAGAATACCGAGAACTATTCTACCATTAATTTTTATCATTAAAAATTAGTTAATATTTTGCCGAAATCAATGTTATTTTAGAGAAATTGTTGAAAGTAAATTATTATATGGTATTTTACCTTTAATTTATTTCAATTGTACATTACGCTGTAATTGCATGGCCGTACGACTAGCGTCAAACCAGACGCTAAAGCCATTTCACAAGAAGTTGAAGTTGAGTGGCTGTATAGAAAGGCAAAATGCATGATTCAAGAGAAAAGTGAGATGACAGCTGTCATTTGTTTTGTACTTGTCATTACTTTTCGTCCCAAAACGAAAAGTAATGACAATAGGTCCCTAGGGACCAAAAGAAGGTATAACTTTCATCCCGCTGCGCAGGCAACATCCGACCTACTTTCAGACTATGAGTAATGAAAAACAACTTAAATGTGTGACAGATAAATGAATAGAGTAAAAAATTTAATTGTCTGAGTGATTATTTTGTAAGTCTAAAGAAATGAACGATTCGAAAAGTGGAAGACCACACTTATTTTTTGTACTTACTAACTACGGGATTAGTTGAAGAAAATGATGTGTACGACTGTCGTCTTCGTCCATGTACGTGAACTCTGAGACCGAGAGACGTCCTGATCCTTCTAGATGCTTCTGGATCCATAGACAAGTCCGTCATAATAACTTCTAAACTGTTTACCTTTATATTTATACCATAAGGGTAATACTGTTTATTGTAAACTTTACTTAAAGGATAACACTTGGATTATGTATCTGATCTTTTTAATTAGGCTAAAAGTGTGTTAAATTGTGTGTTACCCCGAATAAACAAAAACTAGTTGTTTCATTCCTGAGTTTAATTTTCAATATTTGTATTGCGGTTTATGAAAAATAAATAAAATTCATTTCAGACAAAATGTGAAAAAGGAAAACTTTCGTTTTCTCTTTGTAGTAAGGTAGAGCACTCAAAAACATATTTTTCCATCTTGGCGTCTGAACGCTCATCGTTAAGTAAAACTAAGACACCCTTATTACGGAGGGAGCCCTGCAAAGAAGCTGTGCCCTTTGTGACGTCACGCGCCGAGATCAAAGGGTGCTTTTGAACGGAGTAGTGAGCTCCGACCTTAACTAACTACGTCCACAGTGTCAGTCGGTTGCTACACGGTTACACGAGTGAAACACAGTCTGCTATTGATATGAATCTTAAGCTTTTAGACACCTCTGTCAATTTTAGAGAGGTCTAATAATTAGGGTCGGTTTCGATCAAAGCAATATAATGCCCAAATGAAATAAAACTGCGTTATTGGTGATCAGTCAGGATTTTTGTCAGTTATCAGATGGGATCTCGTCCGCGACTGGAAGCGTTGTATTGAAAACTGTCGGGACCCTCGGCCTGTACTGTTGGGCTTCAACCTACGAATAAAGAATAGTGAGGAACAGTAACTGCTTTAAAAAAATGCCCCAACCAAAGTCGTGCTAAAGTAGGCGGGGCTTAAAAGTCGGGCTCAGCGCGCCATCAGTCGGATATTTATCTTGCAAGCGAACACACGTCCAGTCTGCACAGACGTTTTCGTGAGTATCTTTGTGAAATAGCTGTGAATCATCATGCCAACATGTGTTGTGAAGTGGTGCAGGAGCCATACAAGATTAAAATGCCTAGGGATCACTTTTCACTAGTAAGTAGTAGCTAAATTATAATTACATTCATAGATGTTCAAATACGACATCAAAATGAAATGTTCAATACTATGCAATATGAAGTCAGTAAATTTTTGACTTCGTTTTTTTGTTATTAATACAAAACAATATTATGGTCAATAATACGCAAATTGAAGTCAGTTATTGATTTATTATAATATTCTGAGTTAATGAAATATTTGAGATCCATATTTTTTAATCTTAGCATTTTTTTCTTCTTGTTGATGAAATATTGAAATGTAATCATCAGTAATATCAACATAGTGTTTTTCTAAAATATTTGATACTGAAGATATTATCGTTGAACTTCTGAAAATCCGTCTTCACTCTCACATTGCGAAGAAAGACTCTTTTCTAATGTCTTCTAGACTAAAACTTAATAAATTAATCATATTTCGCGGAACATAGATTTCATTCATGTGTACAAAGTAACAAAAACAAATTAATAAAAAACATTGTTAACCATTATATTATTTTATTAATAACTTGGTTCGCTCTACTTATTGCATAACATCATCCACGCCGCCTTGTTTCAACTGTCATAGCAGACATTGCAGTACGCGCGCGAACCAATCACCGCTTTCATTTAGCAAACGCCAACCAATCCCTGCTTTCGTTCTGAATTCAACTAATCACGAAGCAATGTCTAATTGGAACTTTGGCTATGATTCGTTTCTTGACTTATACGTCATTTTGGTTTGAGCTAGGCCCACTTTTTGTTTGAAGTTTGTTCTGAATTACCCTTCCTGACTATTCTTATTCGTAGGCTTCAACTCACACATCTCCTCAACCTCAACAGCCTGTAATAGTCCACTGCTGGAGTCAGAGTCTAATCGATTATTTCTTTAGACTTACAAAATAAGCACTTTCAAATGTTTACTTCATTTTTACTAAACATAAATAGTAATTACTATCAAAAAAGAAATAAGGTGCAATTGACTCTAATTCACTTCATTTTTTTTACACTAGCTAGACGCAGGCCTCCCTCTGATAAACGCTTTGTTGGCGATTATAATCCCCACACTGGGCATGCGGGTTTGGGATAGTAGTTCATCGGTAGAATTGTTCTGCGAGGGGCGCTGCTGCCCGCCCTCCCGGTGGATATCAGCAATCCCGATTTAGTAAATATTAAGAAGAGAAAGTAGTCAAGAAAGTCAGCGTTTATTTTGAATGACGTCACACTCCGTCCAGTCCCTCGGCGCGGGTTGTACCACAAAAGCACCTTCCACGAGCAGGAACATATTGTGTAATGACAACAATGGACCGTTATGCAAATCTCCGTCATTGTGTGCAATCGGAATTTTGCTTAAATAATCGTTATTGGGAAAATATGAATAATCAATGCCTCAAAAGTTGAAGACCTCTGACTTCATCTATGCAAATAAGTAAATAATGCTGGACTATTCACAGCATCATCTAGCTCCAAGCTAAGCAGAGCTTGTGTTTGTTACCCATAAACTCTGCATAACTGATTGATTACTGATATATGAGCTTAATACATAAGACGTAGTTAGTTTTTTTATACATAGAAAATACACAGAACTCCCGTAACAAATATCTGCAGCTAGTATAAAAATGTATTCCGAGGAATTTATTTACTTTTCACGTTAAACAAGCCCCAGCAGCAAGCAATGATGCTTGCTGCTGGGATCGTTTGAGAAACCTGGAGCAACCTTCCTTTGATTCAGTTTAGTTCAGCTACTTAGGAAGTTAATATTAATCATTTAATATAGTCAAATACTTACAACTACATACTTAATAAGAAGATTGACTAAGATGATTGATCGATCGATATCATCTCTTGCACCAGGGGCGGATCCAGGATTTTATTTTGGGGGGGGGCCATTTTGACAATGTTCAGATATAGGGTAAAAAAATCACAACCTCTTCCTCCACAGCCTGTATTGGTCCACTGTTGGACGCAGGCCTCAGGTAGGGGGGGGGGGGGGGGCAAGAGTATCATTATTGTTTTTTTATGGACGTGTTTTTGGGGTCGAACTCCGGCGACAAATGTAAGCTAACCCAACCTAACCTAATCAAACTTATTCTATTACTTTGAACCACAAGGCAGTCATTTTAGTAAGTACGCCTACCATAATGTAGGTTTTGAGACAACTTTTAGAGTGTCGATATACAAGTATTTACAGACTTGTAGCTGGGTATCTCGAATTCCGAGATTTCATAATGAATATCGGTGAGTCGCAGTCTTTTTGAAATTGGTGAGGTATGCTTAGCAAGACGCGAAAGCTATGATAGTAAGTTATGAAAAATAATAAAATTTTAACGATTTACAACAAAATAGATGAGCCCTGCCCTAAAGAATCTACGAAAATCAAATTCTGGTGTCTACTTGGAAAAGGAATATCGAAGTTGTGTTCGCTGTCGTACAAAATGAACTCTCGCTCGCATAAGATTAGCTTATCACGTAAACGAATCAGAAACTTCCATTTCAGTATAAGGGGGGCCTTCATGTGCACAGCCAGAGACGAGACAGTACTCCAGCGGAGCAAGCCGCGAAATAAAATATTTTTTGTTAATTTCTCGCGTTAGTAGTCAAAATAATCTTATTGTGAGACCGAGACCATGTATTATTAAAAATGGACCACGAAACAGAGGACAATGTAACCGATTTTTTTTGCTGTTTTGTCGTTTTGTTAGATATTTTGATATTTTGCATCTGAACTGAAAACTGAAAGGAGGCTTTAGTTCAGATCCAGGCCACGACAAAAGATGTTCGCCACGCCCGTGGTGATACATCTGTTAGTTAGTTTTACATTGAATTAACTACAAATATTCGATACGTATATAACTCTAACGTACGTACTTGTACTTATTTAGCTAAGTATTTTTAAAAGGGCTCTGCTAATAAAGGGCAAGAACACCTCAATGCAAAAAACAAATTAAAATGCAAAAAGCAGTGATATTTTTGTCATCTCTCTGTATTGTGTATTAAATTGTTTGAATTGAATGTAACGAAAGCGGGAACGCGTACGTTTCTTTCTTCGCAAGTTCGCGTACTCGCGAGTAACATGCGCGCACACTGTACTACTTTTTCTTTTACTTAACTTATCTTTTCAAGTTAAATCCAATACCGAGGTATACTTAAGGCGAGTAATTTTATTTAATATATATATGTAGGTTTTAGTCAAATAAAGAGCGTTTTTGTAATTTAGAACTGAGTTTTTATTAAAAGAAAAATACGAGCAATCCGCACACATTACGTGTTGACGTAAGTAAGAAGGAAGTCCAGTGTCGCAACCAGAGGGGTGGAATGGAAACCAAACTAAAAACTAATTCGGATGCGTTCTCATTCTATCAATATAAACAGCTTGAAAATAGTTATTCCTGTCAATCAAATAAGAAATGAGGTGCAATTGGCTATATTCACTTGTGTTCACTAGCGGAAGAAGAGAAATAGATATCATTTACCTATGTTCATTTCAAAGTCGTTGAACGTGTCGATGGACGTGGTAATACTGAGAAGAAATTAACCTCTTGAATTTAGTTTGTAGATGTATGTAAAGTACCGACTAACCTAAAAAATATATTTCTGTACTTTCATATAAAGTAGGTACCTACATAACCTACCTAAGAGTAGGTATGCCGTGGCCCGTGTAAAAGTGCATCTGAATTTAATCGTAAAATTGAGTCGAAAGTATGGAACTCTTGGGCCTTTTGGGGGGGGCCATGGCCCCCATGGCCCCCCCCTGGATCCGCCAATGTCTTGCACCGTCGGAGTAAACCTATGCCTTCCAAACGCGCGAGAGTCATGCCAGCCAGCTTCTGCGACTCCATTGTCTCACCATAAATTCCTTGACTTGTAAACGAACTCTAAAGAGAAGGGTAGGCATCTAAACGTCCTCCTGTTACAGGTCCTTACTACCTAAGTGTTAAAGATTATTAGAGAGAGAGAGAGAGAGAGATAAACCCAGGCTTTTATAATTTCCATTGCTTTGCCGTTTTTAATTATTTGTTAACAATAAACACTTTATATTTGTATACATAATTAAATGAATGAGCCGATCCACAAAGAGAGATATAATATACCTTGGCCCAAGTATAAGTCGTTTCGAGATAATTGTCATTATCATCATCATTAGCTATTACAACACAAACGTCAGAACTTACGTCGTGAGTCGTGACGTGTCAGACGTATGGTTCGTTAAGGTTCTTTACTGCCTCACCGTGCCTCAGATAATCTTCCCACCCAGCTGAGGTTCATTGAACATTTATTAAATTATCTATTTTACTTCTCGTGTCGTGTTGAACAGTGAAAACACACTTATCACGTGGTGAATGGGTGTCTTCGAGTTATAGTTTTTTACGATTAGATTCCGTAATGACGACGACGGCGCAGGTGCGACATTCGCCTCGTGTCAAGGTGACTTAATGCCGCGCGTCCCAGTAGGTACGCTCCAGTGCGGTCTTTAGCGCATCTCGACAACCGCGTTGCTTTGGTTCTGCTTTTATTATTTTCTATGAGTCGGTTTGAATAAATTAACAAGTAACCTATTTATAGCAAGTAGGCATGTATTTTCATCCGTGATGGACGCGGTTTCAGAATCGACCAGTTCTGCGTCAGTGGAAAAGTACCCTTTACTTTTCCACTGACGCAGAACTGAGTGTAGTGGAGGGAAGAAGAGCAGTGAATAGTGGCATGTTTTTATATTGAAGCGGAGTCCGCAGTCGAGCGGCACCGCAGCCTGCTCGAGTCCGTCCTGCCCGGCTCGAGGCCGCGTCTTCATATATTTTATTTGTAAAGTCCGCTCCGCTCCACTTCCACTGATGCGGAGTAGAGATTTCGATCACTGTGATTGACCAATTCACTCCGCTCAGTTCCGCGTCAGTGGAAACGCACCCTTTAGCGGTTGAGTTGCATATCTTTAGAGATGACATACTACAGAACCTATCAAAGGAAGGGCAGGTTTCTGACTATTTTTTTATTTTTTGATGTGATTAGAACGACTTTGGGCAAATTATACTAGTTACAGTAGGTAGTACAAATATAACTAGACTAGGTAACTGTACTCGTAGACAGATGAGCTTAGTTTATAATGCAGCCCACGACGCATACCACAGATTGCTGTGTGAGGTAGTCACTGAAAAGTTTCGCTAAAGTTTAAACAAACGGTAAAATATTTGGATGTTTATATGTATATTCTATTTGGAAAATAAATTATTTACTTAAATTAAAAAAAAATGTAAATCTAAGAATTAAATCAAATTTAAACTGATACAATATACCTAGTCTTAGGGCAGGTATACCGTGTCTAGGAAATATTTGTTACATGACTGTACAATTGCTAAATCTTCTGATTTCGCTACTCTGAATGAGCGATGCCAGCAGGCGGCCGCGGCCGGCACGCACTTCTCTGCTGCGACAGCGCAACCGATACTATATATATATATATAAATACTATTTAATACGATGCTGTCGATTTGTGCCGGATGATCTTAAAAAGGGTTTCATCTGAAGTCATTTATTTCATATTTAAACTTATATTAAGCACTTAGACGTCGTCGTAAGCCGCCTGGACTGGACTCTAGAGTGAGAATATTATATTTTGTTAAGGATGTAAGCGGGTTAGCTGCAAACCTTATTATTTGTGTTTAAGGTTCGTAGTTAAGCCGCGTACATCCGTAATGAATTCGTCAAACATGTTATATATTAGCTGATAATTGGGGAAGATGATACGATTTAATATCTTTTATGTGACATAGAGTACATAGGTAACACGCAAGAGTTATAGCTTACGACATCCTCGTTTGTTTTCAGGATATTTAAAGAATTCCAAAGAGGCCAAGGTTTTAGTATAGTATTATTTGTAAATAGATATTTAGATTTTATCGTAAATTAACTTTATTAGCCTGTTGAACTTATCGAAGTCGTCAAGTGAACAGTTTATTTATTAGGAATACATTGTCACATAGATCAGACTTCGCATACACCGAGCAAGACAACAATGTAACTATTTTTGTAACAATGTTAAGCACATTAAACTCTTTTATTTTATATAAGACGCACCAAACATAGTAACAACTACAAAAAATGGTGACCGATGGGGCTCAAAATCTTTAAGAGTATCTTGTTTGTCATCCGCGAGCGCGGCCTAAATGTATGCTATCTATCTCACCTGTCATTATAGAAGTATCCGCGTGATAGAATTAAATGCACAATGACTTATTGGTAAAACGGCCGCCGAACTGACTTTAGCATAACGGTTATCATAGAAAAACTATTGAAAATATCTTTTCGAAATAAATTTATTTAATTCATTTTAGAGTTTTCTTTCCCCGTATGTTATTTATTTTCACCCAAAGTTAAGTTTAAATTCGTGTTGAAATACGAAAGTTTAGAAACTTTTAGTTGTATAAGTACAAACATAGTTTATGACGATATAAATTGATTTCATCCTTAGTTTTGGATGGTCAACATCAAACAGCCTTGTAGTTACCCTTCCACGTTTGTATGAAAAATTAAGCGGCTGGTTCCACCTGCCCTTTTACCGTAAATTGAACGTCACTGATTGATTACTTACTCAAATGATTTAAATTAGCGAATGGTTTCTTCGACACTGGCTCAGCCTGCTGCGAGTAGTACCTACCTGTTGTTGAAATGGGGACTCTATCTAAGAACAACCACTTTATGCTTATGAATCTGCACCTGAATGTAATAGAAAATAAATGTATACTTTTAAAATTATGTCGTTTGCTGAAATACTCTTACAATGAAACCTCAATCTCAACAGCCTGTATTGGTCAACTGCTGGACGCAGGCCTCCCCCTGATAAGCGCTCTATTGGCGTTTATCATATGGAGGGTAATTAATGCCCATAATCCCTACGCTGGGCATGCTGGTTGGGATCTCATTTTGATCGTTTATAAATAAATAAATATTCTATTTATTTAGTTTATTTTGGGTGTTGTGCTTACAAATATTTTAAAGATGATAACCGGTTTTAAAAATTTCCTTGACTTATATATATTATATGAATATATAAATGAACAAGTTGCGCCCCGCGGCTTCGCACGCGTTGTTCTCATGGAGACATTTAAATTGATTTCTATCCCACGGGAACTGATTAATGAGGAAAAGTAATCTATGTTTGATTCCATGATAAGAATTACCAGTACCGTATGCCAAATATCACTCGATCCGATCTGTTCAATAGTTTTTGCGTGAAAGAGTAACAAACATATATATATATATATATATATTAGGTCCTTACATATGAAATTGGCGTTTTGTATGGGAGGAACAAAAAGTCGAATATTTTTTAATATAATATATTTAATTAATCAAAGTATGTACCATTATTTTCTATGCACTTTTGCCATCTTATAGGTAGTTCATTGATCCCTTTACTAAAAAAACCAGTCGGACGGGAATCAATAAAATCTTTGAAGGCGATTTGGACTGCCCCATCGGAGTTGAATTTTTTCCCTTGCAAGAAGTTATCCAAATTTCGAAAAAAATGGTAATCTGTTGGAGCAAGGTCCGTGGAGTACGGAGGATGTCTTAGACTTTCCGATTGAAGCTCTTCTAATTTAGTAGCCGTCTGTTGCGCAGTGTGTGGTCTAGCGTTGTCGTGAAGCAGCAGTGGCGTGGAGCGATTGACCAGCCTAGGTTGTTTAGCCGCTAGCTTTTCCATCATGGTTTGCAATTGCTGACAATAGACATCAGCCGTAATAGTCTGGCCAGATTTGAGAAAACTGTAATGAACAATACCGGCACTAGTCCACCAAACGCTTACAAGTAACTTTTTTGGGGTTAATTTTCGCTTGGGGCAGGATTTGGCTGGCTGGCCAGGATCCAACCATTGCGCTGAGCGCTTCCGATTATCGTAAAGAACCCATTTTTCATCACAGGTAATGATTCGGTTTAAAATACCTTCATTATTGTGCCGGTTTAGTAATGTAACGCAGCAGTCGACGCGCGTTTGCCGGTTTGCTTCAGTCAATTCGTGAGGTACCCACCTTTCAAGCTTTTTAATCTTCCCAATTTGCTTCAAGTGAATTAAAACAGTTTTATCACTAACATTGCAGCCTGCAGCTAACTCGGACGTGGTTTGCGATGGATCCGCTTCCACAATAGCCTTCAACTCTTCATTATCAACTTGAGTCTTAGGCCGTCCACGGGGCTTGTTCTGCAGGTCGAAATTTCCAGAACGAAAACGTTGGAACCAAAAACGAACTGTGTTTTCTTTTGCAACACGACCGCCATACACATCATTCACCCTTCGACCTAATATTAGGTCCTTACATATGAAATTGGCGTTTTTCGTACTGGCCACTTTAATCACAAATTTCTCCTCTTTGGTAAGGAATTCCAAATTCAAATTTGTACAGCTATAGACTCATGTATTTGTGCTTCGATGATCGTCATTTATTTGTTTTTTTTCTTCTGTTTTTTTCTGTTTGCGTCACTCATTTTACAAAATGGAACACTTAAAATATCGCATTATTTACGAGTACGAGTTCCGCCGTGGCACTAGTGCTGCGGAAACAACTCGAAGGGTGAATGATGTGTATGGCGGTCGTGTTGCAAAAGAAAACACAGTTCGTTTTTGGTTCCAACGTTTTCGTTCTGGAAATTTCGACCTGCAGAACAAGCCCCGTGGACGGCCTGAGACTCAAGTTGATAATGAAGAGTTGAAGGCTATTGTGGAAGCGGATCCATCGCAAACCACGTCCGAGTTAGCTGCAGGCTGCGATGTTAGTGATAAAACTGTTTTAATTCACTTGAAGCAAATTGGGAAGATTAAAAAGCTTGAAAGGTGGGTACCTCACGAATTGACTGAAGCAAACCGGCAAACGCGCGTCGACTGCTGCGTTACATTACTAAACCGGCACAATAATAAAGGTATTTTAAACCGAATCATTACCTGTGATGAAAAATGGGTTCTTTACGATAATCGGAAGCGCTCAGCGCAATGGTTGGATCCTGGCCAGCCAGCCAAATCCTGCCCCAAGCGAAAATTAACCCCAAAAAAGTTACTTGTAAGCGTTTGGTGGACTAGTGCCGGTATTGTTCATTACAGTTTTCTCAAATCTGGCCAGACTATTACGGCTGATGTCTATTGTCAGCAATTGCAAACCATGATGGAAAAGCTAGCGGCTAAACAACCTAGGCTGGTCAATCGCTCCACGCCACTGCTGCTTCACGACAACGCTAGACCACACACTGCGCAACAGACGGCTACTAAATTAGAAGAGCTTCAATTGGAAAGTCTAAGACATCCTCCGTACTCCCCGGACCTTGCTCCAACAGATTACCATTTTTTTCGAAATTTGGATAACTTCTTGCAAGGGAAAAAATTCAACTCCGATGGGGCAGTCCAAATCGCCTTCAAAGATTTTATTGATTCCCGTCCGACTGGTTTTTTTAGTAAAGGGATCAATGAACTACCTATAAGATGGCAAAAGTGCATAGAAAATAATGGTTCATACTTTGATTAATTAAATATATTATATTAAAAAATATTTGACTTTTTGTTCCTCCCATACAAAACGCCAATTTCATATGTAAGGACCTAATATGTACAATCTTTCACGTTAATAATATTAGTAGTATAGGATAGGTTATTGGGTTTGTTTTTAAAAAACCATAAACCGACTTCAATTTTATGCTTTTCTTATGGATGCCATTGTCGCCGATGATGATGATGATTTATTGTTAAAGCAACAATATAAATAGACATTCAAAATATCCACTACCTCATTATTTATTATTACGGTTCATAAAATACAGCCCGCTGAGGCGCTGACAGACAGACATCTATAGGTACAAATTTTGAATTCCTTACGGGTACAAAACCCTAACAAAATCCTAATTACTTTTTGGATATTTTATCCTCCATGCATCAACATTGTAAGCCTCTTGTTTACGTCCGTTGCCATGGGAACCGCTAGAGATAAATTTAATAATGAGAAGAGGATGTTGTAGATACTTTTCAGCGCACACATAAATTTCTCGTGAATCGTACTTTTATGGTACCACCTCAAATTCAACCTTTAGACAGCAAAGAACGAATCAGAGAGTCAATTCGTTTATTTCTTTAGACTTACAAAATAACAACTTAGACAAGTCAATTTTTTTACTGTATAGTAAACAGCTTGATAAATATAAATTAATATCAAATAAGAAATAAGGTGCTAATGGAAATAAATAATAATAATAAGGACTCTAATAGACTTCAATTTTTTTGTCCACTAATCATCAAACTTCGATGAGAATTGGCGAAGTTATCACCAAAATTGCTGTCGTGATTTTTCTGAAGTATTTTGTTGTTTTTTAAGCTTGACGGGATATAATACTAATCCTCCGAAAAAAAACTTTATTGAGATCATTTCGGAATTATCTAAGGCGACAATGGCGAATTATTTCAAAAAATCGGTCCATTTTTGACGAGGAATCGGTAAACATACATACATAAAAAACGACACAGACGAAAATAGAACACCTAAAGCCTAAAGTCGGTAATAAAAATAGTTTAACTAGAAATGTTTGGATTAGAATAAAAAGATGCGCGAATCACTGACGGAGGCGGACGCATGCCGACCTGTTCTGGCCTTGAGATATATGGTAATGTCCTAATGTATCTGCAGATCACGTGGACGTTCACTTGTGCCTCTGGGTGCCCGACATCGAGTGCTGGACGCGACGTCGAGGGAGAAGAACCAGGTCGATACAGATCGATTGGGGAGTGTATCACTCATAAGTAGTTTTATGAGGGTTGCGAGATAAAAAGATTGACAAATGAGAAGAAACCTAAATGTCACCGCTCATCGGTTCATTCTATTTAAATAGGGCTAGATGATTCTGTGTGGATTGCCCGGTATTCTTTATTTATCTAAAACTTCATTGCACTGAATTAACAAAAGCTCACACCAAGAAGCTAGAAGTCTGCCAATTGGGTATGGAGTGAAGCATGCTTGGAAAAATAAAATTAGATAAAGTTAGCAACCAAACACTTCGAAGACGAACTAAAATAGAAGACGTCTTCGAGTAAAAAAACAGAAATAGAGCTGGACTGGACATACTGCAAGAGGAATAAACAAATAGAGCAGAACGTCGAGGACTGATTTCCAAAATAACAAAAGGAAAAGAGGAATAGGTACAGTTTAAAAGATGGTCTTTGCCAAGCCAAACAAACGAAATCGATGCCGTGACAATAGTATAATAGTATTCTAAATATTTTCGTTTGGATAAAAGGCTTGAAATGAAATGAAATGAAGACAAGACATTTAGTTATTCCGTGATCATGGCGCATGAAACTGTACCGAAATATTGTAAAGCTCAAAATTCAAATCATGGTAAATATCCCGTTGAAAATAACTTTAGAAATGAAATGAAAGTACATACCAAAAGAGGAGTTAATGCCGAGGCATTTTCTACTGGCCAACCATAAATGTTATTATTATTCATACCATTTTTGTAATCAAAGGCAATGAGCGCCGAATACATGGGAATTGACCAGCATTATAGCCTGTATCAGCATCTAGCTCCAGAGTAAGCTAGCAGTGGTTCTTTTAGCTTGTCTCAGCATCTAGCTCCAGAGTAAGCTAGCAGTGGTTCTTTTAGCTTGTCTCAGCATCTAACTCTTAGAGTAAGCTAGCACTGGTACATATAGCCTGTCTCAGCATTTAGCTCCAGAGTAAGCTAGCACTGGTACATATAGCCTGTCTCAGCATCTAGCTCCAGAGTAAGCTAGCACTGGTACATATAGCCTTTCTCAGCCTCTAGCTCCAGAGTAAGCTAGCACTGGTACATATAGTCTGTCTCAGCATCTAGCTCCAGAGTAAGCTAGCACTGGTACATATAGCCTGTCTCAGCCTCTAGCTCCAGAGTAAGCTAGCACTGGTACATATAGCCTGTCTCAGCATCTAGCTCCAGAGTAAGCTAGCACTGGTACATGTAGCCTGTCTCAGCATCTAGCTTCAGAGTATGATGACTTTAAATTAACAAACGTTATAATTAGAGACAACATTAGTCCTTCGGCGGGGATCAAACTCACAACCTTGTTATTTAGCCGGACCTTCGCCCTCCGCGCCACAGAGGTCGTTAAACTTACATCAGTCTAGGATGAGGAACGTCCGTAAAATTAATTTATATTTATTGATTTCTAAGATGGATCCGCCTGGTCTATAAAGCTAAAGGTCGAGGTTTGAATCCGGTACTGTTAACAAATCAGTTCAATGTTATTTGTTATCTCTCATTAAACACTTTAAGAAAATGTCAAATTTTACAAATTAAGTTTGTAGTTGTTAATTAATAGTTATTATTTCCGCGAGTGAAGTAAGGTAACATGTGTACCGTCGCGTCGGTTGAGATGAATACTTGAAGAGGTATCGATAAGACGTGAAGCACGAACATAAGGACTCGTACACTTTAAAATGACTGCCATTTTGTGAGGAAGAGCTTCAGGACACTTTTTAAATATATTCGGCGATAATTTTTTTGTGTAGTTTGTTTACCTGTTTTGGGATTGCAGTTTTTTGAGGGTCTGTATAGGTACGTTACCTAATAATTGAAGATGATTCTCATTAGATCCATTGATGAATCTACCGAGAACTTAATTTCGCAATGAATCCACTCTGGTAGGTGTGAATCTATCGAGAACTTCATTTCTCATTAGATCCATGATGGATCTATCGATATATTATTTCTCATTTGATGCATGGTTACTAATTGTCTCTATTATCACCTCAAAATTGCCTTCTAATTAATATTCTAACGTATTGCCAAACGCACGGTCAAAGGCGAGCGCCCACAGCGGTCACCGCTGACAAGTGATGCGGCGGCGGGGCGGGGCGGGGCGGCAACAGTTATATAACCGACGCGCACCTTTACAAATGATTCCTTCATCTTCTCATCTGATTCATAGGAGCTATGAATACCACGTGAATCACAACTAGCTCGGGCATTCTATTCTGATGAAATAGCGAATGAAAGTAAGCGCTTCTGAGTAAAACATGCCAAAACTAATGCCTAACTTGAATGACACTTGTTTGCAACATTAGTTTTGTTTGCAATATTTCTGCAACATAACTAATGTTGCAAAAGTAAACAAACGGAATGTTTTATCTATCTTCTTGATAGATAAATATTCCCGCACTGAGAGAAGGATGCGGGTTCGAATCTCTCGCCCGTCTTTGAGAGCTTGCACAGATTGTTTCCGCTTGCAGAAGCACTTTCCACAGAATATACAAAAATAAATTATAAATGCTGGACAATTACACCGCATTATCTTGCCCCGAGCTAAGCAGAGATTGTATTATGGGTGGATACTTCTAGATCTTCTTTCATCATACATAGAAAACACAGAACATCCGGAACGAGTATCTGCAAATCATACAAACATTTGTCCAGAGACGGGAATCAAGCTCACAACCTTTTAGGTCGCAGACGTGCGCCCGCTGCGCCAGCAAGGTTGTCGATATCTCGCGGATCTTATTAAAATAGGTTACAAAAGAATGTAAGCAATAACTTCCTCGTAGTCAGCTCCTGGCCGCTGGCGCTGGTCGCTGGCGCTGGTCGCTGGCGCTGGTCGCAGCCATGAACTAACTGTTGTTAGTTTGAATGAATTTGATTTCCGTTCGATTGAGCAGGGTTATAAAATGTTTCACTTCGTTAACGAATAAATACTAACTTCCGAGGACATTTAGTTTTAAGGTAACTCCTACTAAGCACAGAGGCGTTTTTTTTTAACAGAAACAAGAACAAATTACACATCCCATCATATAGATAACGAAAAGTATGGAAATCATTTAATTTTGCGGGCAATTGCGTAAGATTCTATAACAAGCTTCTATCTGAAGCAACTGACCTGCCTATTCCTAAATTTTAACTGTACGTAAAACGAAATCTTATCAAGAAAGCCTATTACACATTAAGATGTTAATGCTTGGCCGGATGTCCCCCAGTTCTAATAGTATGTCAGAACATATTAAATTAGTTGTGTTAGTTAGATTTACTTAAATTTACAAATATGACAAGTATCTACTCTTCAGCCGCATTATATTTAGACTTAGATTGTATTAGTTGATAAGCTTTCACTCTTACCTTCGTCCAAAGAAAGGGTCTCGGTGCAATGATTCATTCATTCTTTTTGTAAGCTTATAAAAATAACAAAAGCTTACATTAAAATTAGTCATCGCAAGGACATGCACGTTACGCAAGCGTGCGCACGAGCTGTCGGATTGCAGCGGCGCGGCGGCGGTGCGGCGGCGGTGCGGCGGCGGTGCGGGCGCAGCACCGAACCGGTCCTGCGTTGCGTGCGCACATTTCCTGCGCACACGTGGATGTAGCTCGTTTGTCACGCCTTCGATCACCTCCGCGTAAAGAGATTACTTATTACGCGAATCCGCTAAATATTATTTTATTTGATGTTTTGAAGTTAACTCCCTGGTATGATGTTCTTTTTGTGGTTCAGTGGTGACAAGACCTAGGAAACTCTCATTAAGTACCTACTTTACTTACCTATACCCGCTTCAAAGAAGTGTACCACTATCATTGATTAATTAAAAAGGGAAGATGAGGTACTAGTTTCTCGAAAATGGCAACCTCATATTGTGTAAAATTGTGTGCTCCCACCTCAGTCACTGTCGGACCTGCGGCACGGGCGGTCGTGATTCGCGTGAAATATTGTTGTCTTGGTCTCACTTCGGTCTTAGATACGTCTTTCCGTCTTTGTTCTTCTTTGTATTGCACAGGACTGGAAATATAACTGTGAGCGTATGTGTTTGCGTGCAGTTGTAACTCATGCCAATTTTTCAGTAAGCGCTGGGAGAATGTAACCTATCTTCCCTTTTTAATTAATCAATGACCACTATCTACTTATTTCTCTAACTGTTGACGAGTGATTTTCAAATATAGAATGAAGTAGGTACTTTATAGACATTTTTTTATCACAGATTGAGCTAAAATACTCCATTCAGTATTTGAAAATCACTTTTCAATAATTAGAGAAATTCATAGTGGTGCATTGTATTATGCCAATAAAGGATAAGTAGGTAAGTAGGTACCTACTTCTTTAAATAGGGTATAGCTAATTATTCTGGCTCTTTCCACAGGAGGGCAACAGTTGTTCCGTATTGTGAAGGAGGTAGTATGTACTTAGGAACGTAACTTCTAATATTTTATATATATTCAAGACAAACTAAATAGTTCTAGTTTTCTATTAACCTATATTAATTAAGATGCAAGCACGGCCAGCTGGCAACTCTTTCAGTTGATTAATTCTGTCTCATCTACAATGGACCACTGGTGGTATCTTCAAAGTTACATTTCGCGTGAATGAAAGCTGCATTCTTTACCCAAGGGCATTGTGCAAGGAACTCGACCCATAAGTCAGCCCAACGGTGTCACGGACCAACCTGCACTTGGGCTGACTCGTTGGGAATTTGGGCACACGAGTTATACGAGCGTAGGCAGGAATAGGCTTCAAGATGTGCAATGAAAAGTGAATCCTCGGCAACAACAATAGGTACGCTTTTGCCTTTATTCTCTGGAATGCGACAAGGTTAAAAATATTTCACTATAATAAGGTCCTTACCTCAAGTTCAGAGAATTAAAGACAGCAGTGTGTCGAGGCGAGCGTGCAATAACTCTGGGATGACGACGCGACGGAGACATTACTGTTCGCAACTGCAGTTTTATTGAGCAGATTACATCTTGTCGAGATGCTGCAGCTGTCCTACAAGATAATTCCACTACCTACAGCGACGCGGAGCGATGTTGTGGATTCTGTGCGCATGAGGCTACAGCTTCCACACATAGGTACAGCCTGAATAATGTAGGACACCTGGACATTAACTCTCCCGAACCAGCCGTCATGTCGGTCGCAACAACCCGCCTTGTCACGAGGACCAGCTGTGCGATGATAAGGCATCCTCTATCGACATTGGAAAGTCCTTGGAAACCCTTGCAATGGATGCAGATGGGTATCTCAAGGGTACCGAGGAGCAGCCAGTGCATCGCAGGCATACTGTTACAGAAAAAATAAACATGTAGTTTAGGTATTATAATAATTGAACATTGTATTTAAAAGCAAAACAAAATTCGTCAGTTATTGTAAATTTCAAAGATTTAAAAATCCTTGATGTTAGCGATGTCCTGTAGGACAGTGTGCGTGCGATTGATATGCGATATTAGGCAGTGAACCTCAGTACAGAAGGTAATTTATGGTAATCCGCGGAAACCTTGGCGGTTTCGATGGCCGAGAGTTGAACTTATTAATAAGCAATATTTGGGAATGATAAATAGATTTGCGCTACAAATATGGTAGGTACTTATCCTTGTGCAAATAAACTGTAACCGATCGCAAAGCATTCGCCTCAAAACAAAGTTTGTCTCATTTTCAGAGTGGTAGAAAATTTTAAAGTGATTTTTGTAGGTACCATTAAGGGAAGTATGTAGTTGTTGTGGCTTGTTTAGTCACACTAAAGTTTGTATGTATGGATGGATGGATGTATGTTTGTTACCTCTTCACGCTAAAACTACTGAACGGATCAGGTTGAAATTTTGCATACCTTTAATCCTAATCCTGGAATCACTACTCTACTATTTATCCCATAAATCAGTTTCCTTGTATGATATAAGTCACCTTTCAACGTTTCCATAGGATCAACGCGTGCGAAGCCGCGCGGCGCAGCTAGTATTATTTAAAGTACCTATGGTTTATCCATCCAGCATGGAGCATGTTAGTAAATAAACCACGATACAAATAACAAAAACTTACTTGCTTAGCGTCGAGTTTCAGATATAATTGTAAGCAATTTTTATTGAAGGGCGGATCTAAAATCGACAAGTAATGTAAATTACGTATAAAAGGACGCGCCAACAAAGTGAATTTTAGGTTAAGTATGGGCGGTTTGTATACGTTTATGCCTCATTCAAAATGGACACGGTATAGGCACCTGTTCAATGTGAGCATGTGAGTATGCTGTTAGTTTGTTGGAGTATTAGTTTGGGGCGAGATGATTGCGCGTGGATGGCATGAAGCATAATATGCTTCTATTGTGTGCTTATGTTACATAATTATGTGCCTATAAGTTAATCAAATAAACTCATTTTTACTTCAGTTTACTTGACATCTTACTTGACGTGACGCCGCCGAGGCCGAAGTTCTACGAGGGACCATCATTATGGAGCAGATTAGCAGTCTGGGTACAAGAAGCTGATCGATTAGCATGCAGAAGATCTTCCTACAGTAGTAGGTACATCTCCGACATTAAAATGGACTGTTTAATTGAGCCAGTAGGTATATAGGGTGCTAAGAGTAAAGCTATAACTGTACCTATGTAACTATGGTTGTTACTGCAGCTTAGCATTGTATCGAGGTATCGTTTTTTTATTTTGATCACGTTTTATTTTTGTTTTATTGTTATGTTAGGTATCGTCAGGATGTGCTCTCATTGCGTAAGCTCAAGCTTTGGTCTATTGAAGTGATTGGTTGAAAAATTATATTTTCTTATTCATACGTAGATTGCAACAATATTTAATATCTTTTATTTTGTAAATTCTCGCGTATCAGGAGTCGAGTTTAGCAGTCTTTTATAAACTCTGAAAATATAGGAAAAATACTAGATTTTTTTTCTGGTATTTTTCTAGTTCGCAGCCATCCTAACGTAACGACCTTTGCTAGGAGTGTGAGCGAGGTATGTCGCCGCCGCAGCGCCGCCGCGAGCTCGCGCCTCACGTGTTAGAACCTTCACGGAGACTGAAGAAGAGCCGAAGATGCTAAGTTCAAATGTCGCGGCGCGTCCTCGCCGGCGCGAGGCGCGGGCGCACTATAAAAGCCGACTCCCGCCTCGTCGGGCCATCAGTCGCTCGTCTGCTTCCCCATCACGATCAGAACCTAAAACAATAAACTCAAAAATGAAATCGGTACGTTGACCTCCGCGTGCGGCGCATCCCCCTCCTCTATACCGTGGTCGCTGGACCTGGATTGTTGGGGATAGGTGGTAATTGTTGTATTTTGTTGTGCAGTTCATCGTGTTCGCTGTGCTGGTGGCGGCCGCCGTCGCCGCGCCCGCCGGGCCCGAGGCCTCCGCGCGGACCCTCCGCGACGAACTCGACAACCTCGGCCTTGGTGATTACAAACACCTGTAAGTAGAACTATCTTGATGTAGGTACCTATGTTCTTCGACTGCAGTTTTACAAGTGCCCAGGACTGCTTGGGCTTTGTATGCAATCAATGAGATATTCCAAAGAAATTTTCTAATGAATAGTTGCGCTTTTACAATACTGCGGGAATAAAGATATTATGCGCAGCGACTTTGTTTAATAACATTTTTGGATTAATGTTTTGTGTGGTTTCAGCTTTGAGACCGATAACGGGATCAAGCAAGAAGCCAGGGGCACCCTCAGGAACGCCGGCACAGAGAACGAAGCGCTGGTGGTCGTGGGCTCCTACTCGTACCCCGGCCCCGACGGCGTCATCTACACCGTCGAGTACGTCGCCGACGAGAACGGCTTCCAGCCCCGCGGCGCGCACATCCCCGTCTAACCTCCTCCCCCTCGTCTCCACCCCCGACGCCGCGGGCTCACCAGCGCCCGCTACTCTAGTCCAAGAATACTCATCCTCCCCTCCCATTGTTATTTTCCATACAAATGATCTGTGATATGATCCCGATTTGTTAATAAACAAATGTTAGTAATTTAATCTGTGCTTTATTTAATAGCCTCTTTTACGATGATGTTGAAAACGAATGAGAAATCAGTTTTCGACATTTGGCAGCATGTCATCATTCGGTCTGGCGCCAGGTGTCAGAGATCAATAGCTAATATATTTACGTTATTGGAACATCAGATGGGAAAACCTTGAATAATCAGAATGTATAATGTGCATCATTTGCATTGCACAAGATTATAACAAGATCCGTCAAGTGCGAGTGTAGTTTACGCGCGCAGAGGGTTTCCAACTTTTTAACCGACTTTAAAAAAGGAGAAGGTTCTCAATTCGACTGCATTTTATATTTTTTTATATATGTTACCTCAGAACTTTGTACTGGGTGATTGAATTGAATTGAATATTTATTTTATTTCTCTCACAACAAAAGCTTAGTTGCTAGGATACAGTGCTAATAGTAAATAATACAAATATAATGGCTAACATTGTGAGAGACTGGTGCCTGTTTTAGGTTCACAAGAACCTGTATTACGGGTCACCCTCACCAGTTCTACTCTGTGTGCTAAAATATCTGAAAATTTTAGAAACAACTTTATAAGTAAAAGTAATAAAATCCGATTTTGATGATTATTTTTTATTTGAAAGCTGGTGGTTTCTGTGTAGTCCCATTTTAATTTGGTCTAGTTCTGACAATGATATCTATGAGCAAACCATATACATAATATATGCGGTTGGTTTATAGTTTTATTAAATAATCTAAATTATGTTAATAAACACTAGCGGTGGTGTTGGTGTTAGTAGTATTATGGATATTTAAAAACAGTAGGTATGTAGGCACTTACATATATATCAGATGTACCTATTGCTTTGCAAAGTTCGGAGTGTACGGGAAACGGTAAATATGTTTTTCCTAATCCTAGAAAAAACAAAAACAGTTTTGGAATATGCAAACGAATAGGTACCTTTCATTTGATACACTCGCATATCATCACATCGATCAGGCTCCGATCAGCTGCCTGATTGATAATAATTTCCCTCCTTGGGAAACTGTCAACTGTTTGATTTTTTTCAAAGTATTATAAAAAGTAAATCTTACAATTTTTCATAAACTAAGAAATCAATACCTACATATAATCAATATAAAATTCTACTTCGACGGGATTTTTAGGATAATATTTATTTTATTAAGATTTCTTAGAAATTACCCACAAACTATTACGTTTCATATTATGTGAATATGAAACGTAATAGTTTGTGGTTAGACAGGGGTTTTGTATTGTATCTACTCAAACGAAACCCTAAAAACAAACCAGACATATTGTTTCGATAAACAAGTTAAACTAAATATTAAAAAGTTCGTTTTATTTTATAACATTAATTTGTGGTTATTCTTATTTACTGTCCTTTATGAATAAAACATTAGCTTACTGTGAGAAGTACACGAGCATCGTTGCTTCATTCTCAATGCAAAGTGTCGTCCTTGGAACAGGACAGTGGAGATCCGCTTTAGTTTAATGTCTTTGGTGGACCAATAATGTTATGCAATAGGTTTCTGTCAAAGTCAAGTCAAAGTGAACTATTTTTTATTTCCATATACAATAAATGCGCTTCGGTATGTAGACTAAAGTCAAGAAACGGCGAAGAAACCTTTAGCCTGTTAGTTGTTAATTTTCAAGTTAGAGCAAAATCCGTCTCAAGCTTTTGTACTCTCGACTCTAGATAATCTGATATTTTATGGTAAACCTTTTTTGCATAGCACTACTTGTTAAAGTCCTTGCTGAAATTATATTGTTTTTCTCTTCACATTTTTTAAAATTTTTAATTTTATAACTGTGTTTATATATCTACAAATGTGTCATCCTTCACAATTCGTCACATACATGGAACGGTACTTGAGCCTTGCTTGACGAATTGAGATTGCGCACGAGGTAGTAGCTAGGCGATATAATAGTTCTTATAACTAACTCGAATAGTTCAGCGGGTACAGGCAAGAAAATAGAGCACCTAACTTAATTATTTAACAGAAACCAGGATTTCGTCAGTGTTCATTCTGAAATTATTGTAACAAAATATATGCAAGATCTTCGAAATTTCAAAACAACAATAATAATATGAGTACCTATACAATACACGCAAAGAACACAACTATGAAAAAAATACTTAACCTATTTTTTGTCACTCCATTTCGGCTTAGTATCTACTTAAATATAGCTCTATGGCCTAAGCTGTATGAACGTTCATATGTAAGGACTGAATAGTCGAAAGGATTTTCAGATAAGGGTCAATCGGATCAGTAATAGGGTATATGCATCGATTTTTTTTATTGTTTTAATCGATTCTTTAGGTCATTATTTAACCGAGGAATGATAAGACGCTCACTGAATTTCGCATTAACAAGGTAAAAAAAACAAATCAAAACTACAATCATTTTCGGGTGATAAAAATGCTGCCATATTGGCGCCATGTTTATGTGACGTCGACGTACACACTTGATTAAAACCTTTGGTGACTGACGACCTCGGTAGTGATCATCTCAGGAAAGAGGTTTTCCGAAAAAACTGAAAATAATCGACAATACGAAATGTCAACTGGGCAGAATAGTGTCAAATCAAGGTGCAGCAAGCAGAATAAAAAAAGAAGATATGTGTACAGTGATGTCACGTCCGCTCTAGTCAATGGCGAAGCGTTTTGAAATTTTGCGATTGAGATTTAAAATATCAATTTTTCAATGGTTAAATTCTACAATAAAAACATCTCAAAATGCAGAAATAAATATGTAGATATGTTTCTATATCAATAGAGAATACGTATATATTTTTTTAGCCATTTTGAAATCACATGCATATACCCTATTCCTGATATCACAAACAAACATTTGACCTGTTCGTATCACTGGTAAAGAGCGTTAAAAAGCCAGTGCGCGTAGGTGGGGTGGGGTCCAGTGGTAGAGGATAGTAAAGTGGTGTTAGCGGAAAGCGAGTTGACCTTTCGGAGAAGACTCGCGGCCTTCACCTTGTTACGCAAGGCAGGTGATGCGGCCGGGCCCGGCGCCAGTTGCAGCGGAGAGCGATCCGAGCTCGTCGGACCACGAGCGATTACACATTCGACAATAATTCGTTTTCATAAATGCAATAGCTGTACTTACACTTAAAAAAGGTCAAATTGTTGAAAATAAAACAACGAAGAAACCTCTCGCTTGTTATATACTAGCTGTGCACCGCGGCTTCGCACGCCTATCCCAAAGGAACTAATTTATGGGATAAAAAATAACCTATATGTTATTCCAGGCCTAGACTACCTGTATGCAAAATTTCAGCGCGATCCGTTTATAAGTTTTTGCGTGAAAGAGTAACAAACATGTTTACGTACATGTTAACGAACTTTCGCGTTTATAATATAAGTAGGATTATTATATTATGGAGCAAAACCCGTCAAGCTTTTCTATCGATGACATTTTGATGTAGAAGTACGAAGCCAAGAAAAAATAAAACTGATAAAAATGTATTAGTCTTCGAAGTGTGAGTATGTTAATGAAGA
Organism: Eupithecia tripunctaria; assembly: GCA_955876795.1. Taxonomy (NCBI): domain Eukaryota; kingdom Metazoa; phylum Arthropoda; class Insecta; order Lepidoptera; family Geometridae; genus Eupithecia; species Eupithecia tripunctaria. The sequence continues at coordinate 275,228 of OY041607.1, forward strand.
ATGAAATAAGCACGCGGCCACGGCGGTCGAGAGGACGTAACTATTTAGTTTTTGTGACTTGGACGGAATATAATTTAAGTGCGTGAACGGTGGTGCTTTGTCTCAATCTTTCGAGCATGGGGAAAACAAAACACCGTACACCCGCGGCGCACTAAAAGGACAGTACTGGTGAAGAGAAAAACTAGCAGTAGACTTATAACCGGTAAAATCAGCGTTCTGTAGGAAATTAACGAACCCACTCACTAGCCCATCTGGCGAGTTAGTATTATTTAATTTAATAAGCATCATAGCCCCTCCGCGCTCTGACTCGATACTTGATCTTTATTAATTAAATTGTAACTTATTGAAACGTGTCTTTAATTTTAATTCTTGTAGGTTTAGTAGTCCGTAGCTTCCCGAGTCCCTAAAACCGGAATGTTGCTAAACAGGACTTTTACCTAAAACCGGACATCTCCTAAAACCGGACAGTTTTTTTAAAGCGGGACACTGCCAGCACTCCGACCGCACCTCACTAATACTAAACTAACATCAAAAGTCCCATACAAGCGATCGTCACATTCACTGCCAGCACTCCGACCGCACCTCACTAATACTAAACTAACATCAAAAGTATCATACAAGCGATCGTCACATTCACTGCCAGCACTCCGACCGCACCTCACTAATACTAAACTAACATCAAAAGTCTCATACAAGCGAGCGTCACATTCACTGCCAGCACTCCGACCGCACCTCACTAATACTAAACTAACATCAAAAGTCTCATACAAGTACGTTCACTTTATTCTGAGTGACAAACAGACAGTTGATCTTTAAGGCGCATACACGAGTGAAAGTGGCACCCCCATCTATTTTTACCCGCGACGGAACGGAGACGGTATATGCGTTTAGGGTGTGATGTTGTTTGTATGTATGTATGTATGTATGTATGTGTGTATGTATGTATGTATGTGTGTATGTGCAATTTGCAATGTTCCCAATTATCTCCCAAACGGCTTGACCGATTACGGTGCGGTTTTCAGTTTCGGGTTTGAAATTTGGTGGCGATGATTCTTAGCTAGTTTTTATTGTCTTCACTCACCAGGGGGCGCTGTTATATGTGTATTTAGTGAAAACCAATGTTGCCATATATCTCCAGAACGGTTTGTTCGATTGAGACACAGTTTTTAGTATAAGGTATGGGGTTCATTGGCGATGGTTCTTAGCAAAGTTTTATGGTGTTTGCTCACCAGGGGGCGCTGCAATCGACGTTTTAAAAAAATATTTTTGTACAATACAATACAAATACTCATTATTTCACACCAAGATACAGAAATACAGAAAAGAAAACAGAAACACAAAAACAGTTGCACAATGGGCGGCCTAATCGCTAAGAGCGATTTCTTCCAGGCAACCTTTGTACCTTTATAGACGTGTTTGCCAACACACTCCGTTGCTAGGCAACGCGGTGCGTTGCTCATTTAATAATAACATAATAATTAAAATAAAATAAATACATAAGGGCGGGCCTCTGTCGTCGGTATACTATAATGTAAGGTTCACTCAGCTTGCTTTACTAAGGTCCGTATTGTATAGGCTTCCCCATGCTTTACTTATGCAGTCATTTCGTGAGTTCTACTCAAGCTTAGAATCTATGCTTAAGTATATCTTTATTATAGAACGTAACTCTGACGCTACTTGGTGTTTAATTCTGACTTGTTAAAAATTAAATATACTTGATTAAAGAGTTGACCATTGATTAATTAATGAAAAGGATGATCTGCTTTCGAAAAATCGGCTGTAAGTAAAGTAGAAAATCTCTAAAAAAATCTAAGTTAAGTTTAAAATAAAATCAAAATAAAATTTTGAAAAACCCACGACGGATATAATAAATAGTATGTACTTAATCGAAAACGGAAGAAATAATTTTTGCAAAACCCCCGACTAAATGGAATTGAAAAAGACAATTAAATTACCTTTAGTTACAATTATACCTTCTTAAATTTTTTCACCTATCCTTTACTACAAAGCCAAAAAAATCCGTCGGGGGGGCTGCCATTTCCAATAGCCAATTGCCATCTATTTTCTGAATTTTCCGATACCCAGTGTGGCGCTGGCTTAGAATTTGCACCACCACCTCCATCTCTTCCCGTGGGTGTCGTAAGAGGCGACTAAGGGATATCCACCGATGGCGGACAGCAGCGCCCCGTACAGAACAATTCTACCACCGAACTGCGATCCCCAACTCGCATGCCCACCGTGGGGATTATGGCCACTACCCCCATGAGATAAACGTCAATAAGGCGTTTATCAGTGGACCAATCCGGGCTGTTGAGGTTGAGGTTCCTGAATTTAAATGACTAGGTATAAACAGTGGCGTAGCTAGGTGGACAAGGGCCCCGGTGCAGAGAATGAATCGGGCCCTCGCCGAGGGCTTACTTATCCCTTTAGTAGGCTTCGTCGTCGATTAGAAATAAATGAACCTAAATAAAGAACAACGCACATGACAATCAGTGTTGCCAAGACCCTTGAGCTTGAGTCGTAACCGTAAGTTACGTTTCGTTTACTGAAATGCTACATTGTTGCTGTAAAACAGGCAATAATGTTTTTTTGAATTTATGTGTTTTTGGGGTCAAACTCTGGTGACCTTGTACGCTAGCTAACCTAACATAACTTATTCTATTAGTTAGAACCAAAACTGGTGCTAGAAGGGCATAGCCAGGATTCTGTAGTCAGTTGAAGAAAAACAAAGAATACACCCATCTTTATCAACCACGGCGAGCGGAGCGAGCCGCTTATTTTTTGGAGAATTTTCTGGATTTTGAGGAAAGTATTTTTTTTGGCAATTATTGTTTGCGGAGGTGGAAGAAATGATATTATTGTGAGCCCAAGATCGACATGTATACCTAAAAATGCATCACGAAACACAACATGATGTTACCGACTTTCATTTATCTTCGATTATACATATTTTGACATCTTTCTTTATTATGTAATAAATTGTTTGTTCCCAACATTGTTTCCGCTTTAAAGCACCGCTAAATTCCTTTTTTAACCGATTTCAAAAAAGGAGGAGTTTCCGAATTCGAAGGTATTTTTTTATGTTTGTTAGGTACTTCAGAACTTTTGACTGGGTGGTCCGATTTTCATGATTATTTTTTTATATGAAAACTGGTGCTTCCCATGAGGGTCCCATTTTGTTCAGTTCTGACAATGGGATCCATGAAAATTTAAAAAAAAAACTATAAAATTTTAAGTCCGTTTATAGTTTTTTAAAACAAAATTAATTAACTTTTGTAAAATTAGAATTTCGCATACTTAGAGGTACTGAAATTTTCCTACATTGGGTGTCAATGTTTTATGGATAACAGGAAGCTCAACAAACACAACAACAAAGCCGCTTGTTTGGTAATGATGCGTGCGGTGGAAAGTAAAGTTCGTTAGTAATCTTATCAATGTACCTAATCATCACAGAATAATTCTGCCTAGAGAGTAATTCTGCTTTTCTTTGACCGGCGCAGCGCTAAAGGCCTAAAGGTGTGTGTAACGTCTTTGAGACTTAACGACAATTTTTTTATAAAGGAGTCTAAATCTTATGTGTAATAAATTAATACTTATTATGTTATGATAGAGCTACGTCTGTCAGCGTTTCAAAAGACATTTCGAATTTTAAAAGGTAGTAAATATTTACCTAAATTACCTAGTTCGAATAATTTGTTTAAGGCGCATACCCGAGCCAATCTGACAGCAATTCCTATTTTATCATATATTTTTATAAATATTTTACGTTTATCATAGGAATTTTTAAAAATCCTACGTTCAGTTTGTGGTATCTATTATAAGCTATTTTTTAATACCTCTTTTATAATTTTATCTCATATAGTTTAGGAGGAGATGCAAAAATAGAGTTTGGTGGCCAAAAAGCGCAACTTCGTATCTCTTCCTAAGCTTTACAAAATGAAACTATTACAGGCTTATAATAGATACCACAAACTGAACGTAGGATTTTTAAAAATTCCTGCGTTCAACGTAATAATAAGATATAATAGTTGGGGGCGCCACTTTCGCTGGTGTATGGGCCTTAAGTCATTATTCGTTTATTTGGCATTTGAAAACTTTTTGCAAATGCAAAAATAAACCTACCTACATTGCTGACTAGCAATAAATAAACATCTTTAAAAAAAAATCTCCGGCTACAAAGGACCCCCTGAGCTCCAGGGCCCCGGTGCACTGCACCGCCTTGCCCTATGATAGCTACGCCACTGGGTATAAAGATTATCTCATACAGTCAATTAATAGATATAAACTTGAACCATATGTTGAATTTACAATTGAAAAAACGTATAGATTACCTGTTGTCTGCAGCCACCCGACGGATTTTTTTGGCTTTGTAGTAATGGATAGGTGAAAAAATTTAATAAGGTATAATTGTAACTAAAGGTAATTTAACCGTCTTTTTCAATTCCATTTAGTCGGGGGTTTTGCAAAAATTATTTCTTCCTTTTTCGATTAAGTACATAAGTACTATTTATTATATCCGTCGTGGGTTTTTCAAAATTTTATTTTGATTTTATATTCTATTATATAAAGCTAAATTACCACTCACTGACTGACTGATTGACATAATTGTTCTCCTTGATGGTGGAGGGGGAGGTATGGTTTTTTTTGCGGAAATGTATTTCTCATGCCTGGGGGACCTCAGGAAAATTCCGACTTTTTGAGATTTGCACCGGGGGGCCCCCGCCCCCCGGGGGGGCTTCCAAGCAGAGCCATACTGACTAATAATTTTATGGGGGTTGTATAGAGGGGTACAAGTGATTTTGATTGCAAAAATTTGTTTACCCCCCCTTGCCCCCCAGACCCCCCCCTTTTTCAAGTGCTACCAGAAAACGACGTGATAGAGTGTTTTCAATTGCAGGGTCGTATAGAGGGTATCTTCTTGAATTGGGAGAAAAAAAAAAATACCCCCCCTCTCACCCCCCTTTTTTTAGCCCCCGTTGATATCTCCCAAACGGACTGACTTTTCAGAATTTTTTTTTCACAGTCATGTAGAGTAGGGCAAATTATTTAAAATGCAAAAAAAATATTTTCCCTTTTAGCCCCCTAGACCCCCTTTTTTATCAAAAAACCAAAAAAACCCAAAAATTGGCCTATTTTTGACCTTTTTTTTCGGGTGGAGCGTTGCGGCGAGCGAAGCGAGCTGCAATGCGACCACGGGGAACAGCACGGCGAGCGAAGCGAGCCGTGCTGTGACCTTGCACCCCCGGCCCCCCTGGACCCCCTCCCCCATCCAAGAATTTGATATGGGTATCGTTTTCGACTAACATGGGGGTGAGGAAAACGAATTTGATGACGGTGGGCGTGGGTTGGATTGCGGTGAGCGAAGCGAACCGCAATCCGACCCACGTCACACAGCAAGGCGAGCGAAGCGAGCCTTGCTCTGTGGCAACACGAACGGCGCGGCGTCGCGTCGTATTGCGGTGAGCGAAGCGAACCGCAATGCGATCACGGGGCACAGCACGGCGAGCGAAGCGAGCCGTGCCGTCACCCTTCACACCCCCAGCCCCCCCTGAACCCCCTCCCCCATCCAAGAATTTGAAATGGGTATCGTTTTCGACTAACATTGGGGTGGAGATTACGAATTTGATGACGGCAGGGGCGGGCCAGATTGCGGTGAGCGAAGCGAACCGCAAACTGGCACTCGTCACACTGCAAGGCGAGCGAAGCGAGCCTTGCTGTGTGGGGCAGCACGAGCGACGTCGTATTGCGGTGAGCGAAGCGAACCGCAATGCGACTCCTGGGCACAGCACGGCGAGCGAAGCGAGCCGTGCCGTCTTCCTTCACGCCCCCAGCCCCCCCTGAAACCCCTCCCCCATCCAAGAATTTGAAATGGGTATCGTTTTCGACTAACATTGGGGTGGGGATTACGAATTTGATGACGGCAGGGGTGGGCCAGATTGCGGTGAGCGAAGCGAACCGCAAACTGGCACTCGTCACACTGCAAGGCGAGCGAAGCGAGCCTTGCTGTGTGGCTGACTGAGCATGGTCGTATTGCGGTGAGCGAAGCGAACCGCAATGCGACCAAGGGGCACAGTGATACTTTCCAGGACCCCTGTCCCTCCCTGCACCCCCTCTCCCATACAAGAATTTGATATGGGTATCGTTTTCGACTAACATAAGGTCGCGGATTACGATTTTGCACCCCAGACCCCCCGAACCCCCTCCCCCATCCAAGAATTTGAAATGGGTATACTCTTCGACCAACATGGAGCTAAAGATTACGAATTTGATGGCGGCGGGCATGTAACGGACAAACGCGAGCTGCTTGCAGCTCGCGCACTTATACAACCTAGTTCTATTCTATTATATAAAGCTCGATTACCACTCACTGACTGACTGATTGACATAATTGTTCTCCTTGATGGTGGAGGGGGAGGTATGGTTTTTTTTGCGGAAATGTATTTCTCATGCCTGGGGGACCTCAGGAAAATTCCGACTTTTTGAGATTTGCACCGGGGGGCCCCCGCCCCCCGGGGGGGCTTCCAAGCAGAGCCATCCTGACTAATAATTTTATGGGGGTTGTATAGAGGAGTACAAGTGATTTTGATTGCAAAAATTTGTTTACCCCCCCTTGCCCCCCAGACCCCCCCCTTTTTCAAGTGCTACCAGAAAACGACGTGATAGAGTGTTTTCAATTGCAGGGTCGTATAGAGGGTATCTTCTTGAATTGGGAGAAAAAAAAAAATACCCCCCCTCTCACCCCCCTTTTTTTAGCCCCCGTTGATATCTCCCAAACGGACTGACTTTTCAGAATTTTTTTTTCACAGTCATGTAGAGTAGGGCAAATTATTTAAAATGCAAAAAAAATATTTTCCCTTTTAGCCCCCTAGACCCCCTTTTTTATCAAAAAACCAAAAAAACCCAAAAATTGGCCTATTTTTGACCTTTTTTTTCGGGTGGAGCGTTGCGGCGAGCGAAGCGAGCTGCAATGCGACCACGGGGAACAGCACGGCGAGCGAAGCGAGCCGTGCTGTGACCTTGCACCCCCGGCCCCCCTGGACCCCCTCCCCCATCCAAGAATTTGATATGGGTATCGTTTTCGACTAACATGGGGGTGAGGAAAACGAATTTGATGACGGTGGGCGTGGGTTGGATTGCGGTGAGCGAAGCGAACCGCAATCCGACCCACGTCACACAGCAAGGCGAGCGAAGCGAGCCTTGCTCTGTGGCAACACGAACGGCGCGGCGTCGCGTCGTATTGCGGTGAGCGAAGCGAACCGCAATGCGATCACGGGGCACAGCACGGCGAGCGAAGCGAGCCGTGCCGTCACCCTTCACACCCCCAGCCCCCCCTGAACCCCCTCCCCCATCCAAGAATTTGAAATGGGTATCGTTTTCGACTAACATTGGGGTGGAGATTACGAATTTGATGACGGCAGGGGCGGGCCAGATTGCGGTGAGCGAAGCGAACCGCAAACTGGCACTCGTCACACTGCAAGGCGAGCGAAGCGAGCCTTGCTGTGTGGGGCAGCACGAGCGACGTCGTATTGCGGTGAGCGAAGCGAACCGCAATGCGACTCCTGGGCACAGCACGGCGAGCGAAGCGAGCCGTGCCGTCTTCCTTCACGCCCCCAGCCCCCCCTGAAACCCCTCCCCCATCCAAGAATTTGAAATGGGTATCGTTTTCGACTAACATTGGGGTGGGGATTACGAATTTGATGACGGCAGGGGTGGGCCAGATTGCGGTGAGCGAAGCGAACCGCAAACTGGCACTCGTCACACTGCAAGGCGAGCGAAGCGAGCCTTGCTGTGTGGCTGACTGAGCATGGTCGTATTGCGGTGAGCGAAGCGAACCGCAATGCGACCAAGGGGCACAGTGATACTTTCCAGGACCCCTGTCCCTCCCTGCACCCCCTCTCCCATACAAGAATTTGATATGGGTATCGTTTTCGACTAACATAAGGTCGCGGATTACGATTTTGCACCCCAGACCCCCCGAACCCCCTCCCCCATCCAAGAATTTGAAATGGGTATACTCTTCGACCAACATGGAGCTAAAGATTACGAATTTGATGGCGGCGGGCATGTAACGGACAAACGCGAGCTGCTTGCAGCTCGCGCACTTATACAACCTAGTTCTATTATATAAAGCTCGATTACCACTCACTGACTGACTGATTGACATAATTGTTCTCCTTGATGGTGGAGGGGGAGGTATGGTTTTTTTTGCGGAAATGTATTTCTCATGCCTGGGGGACCTCAGGAAAATTCCGACTTTTTGAGATTTGCACCGGGGGGCCCCCGCCCCCCGGGGGGGCTTCCAAGCAGAGCCATCCTGACTAATAATTTTATGGGGGTTGTATAGAGGAGTACAAGTGATTTTGATTGCAAATTTTTTTTTACCCCCCCTTGCCCCCCAGACCCCCCCCTTTTTCAAGTGCTATGAGAAAGCGACGTGATAGAGTGTTTTTAATTACAGGGTCGTATAGAGGGTGTCTTCTTGAATTGGGAGAAAAAAAAAATTACCCCCCCTCTCACCCCCCATTTTTTAGCCCCCGTTGATATCTTCCAAACGAATTGACTTGCAAAAGTTTTTTTTTCACAGTTGTGTAGACGAGTACAAATCATTTTTCAGGACATAATTTTTTTACCCCCCCTTGCCCCCCGAAGCCCCCCATTTTTTAGTACTACCAGATAGAGGAGTGATGGAGGAGTTCTGATTACGGGAACGTATAGAGGGTATCTTTTTGAATTGGAAGAAAAAAAAAAGTACCCCCCCTTTCACCCCCCTTTTTTTAGCCCCCGTTGATATCTCCCAAACGGACTGACTTTTCAGAATTTTTTTTTCACAGTCATGTAGAGTAGGTTAAATTATTTTAATTGCAAAAAAAATATTTCTCCATTTAGCCCCCTAGACCCCCTTTTTTATAGAAAAACGTAAAAAACCCAAAAATTGGCCTATTTTTGACCTTTTTTTTCGGGCGGAGCATTGCGGCGAGCGAAGCGAGCTGCAATGCGACCACGGGGAACAGCACGGCGAGCGAAGCGAGCCGTGCTGTGACCCCCCACCCCTGGCCCCCCTTGAACCCCCTCCCCCACCCAAGAATTTGATATGGGTATCTTTTTCGACTAACATGGGGGTGAGGATAACGAATTTGATGACGGTGAGCGTGGGTCGGATTGCGGTGAGCGAAGCGAACCGCAATACGACACAAGTCACAAGCAAGGCGAGCGAAGCGAGCCTTGCTCTGTGGCAGCACGAGCGGCGTCGTATTGCGGTGAGCGAAGCGAACCGCAATGCGACCACGGGGCATAGCACGGCGAGCGAAGCGAGCCGTGCCGTCACCCTTCACGCCCTCAGCCCCCCCTGAACCCCCTCCCCCATCCAAGAATTTGAAATGGGTATCGTTTTCGACTAACATTGGGGTGGGGATTACGAATTTGATGACGGCAGGGGTGGGCCAGATTGCGGTGAGCGAAGCGAACCGCAAACTGGCACTCGTCACACTGCAAGGCGAGCGAAGCGAGCCTTGCTGTGACCCCCACCCCCGGCCCCCCTTGAACCCCCTCCCCCATCCAAGAATTTGATATGGGTATCGTTTTTGACTAACATGGCGGTGAGGATAACGAATTTGATGTCGTTGGGCGTGGGTCGGATTGCGGTGAGCGAAGCGAACCGCAATACGACACACGTCACACAGCAAGGCGAGCGAAGCGAGCCTTGCTGTGTGGCAGCACGAGCGACGTCGTATTGCGGTGAGCGAAGCGAACCGCAATGCGACTCCGGGACACAGCACGGCGAGTGAAGCGAGCCGTGCTGTTACTTTCTAGAACCCCAGCTCTCTCTGAACCCCCTCTCCCATACAAGAATTTGATATGGGAATCGTTTTCGACTAACATGGGTTGAGGATTACGAATTTGATGACGGTGGGCGTGGGTCGGATTGCGGTGAGCGAAGCGAACCGCAATGCGACTCCGGGGCACAGCACGGCGAGCGAAGCGAGTCGTGCTGTGACCCCACACCCCCGGCCTCCCTTGAACCCCCTCCCCCATCCAAGAATTTGATATGGGTATACTCTTCGACCAACATGGAGCTAAAGATTACGAATTTGATGGCGGTGGCGGGGATGTAACGGACAAACGCGAGCTGCTTGCAGCTCGCGCACTTATACAACCTAGTCTTATTATAACAGTAAACACAGGAAGTTTTAAAAATCCATCGTACAGTTTGTGGTATCTATTATAAGTTATTTATGAATGCCTCTGTAATAGTTTAATTTTGTAACGCTTAGGCAGAGATACGAAGTTGCGCTTTTTGGCCACCAAACTCTATTTTCTCATCTCTTCCTAAACTCTAAAAGATAAAACTATTACAAAGGTCATATTGGCTCGGGCGCCTTATTTGACTTGATGTCATTGGCTGTGGCTATATAATATGAGTTATTATATTGGTGAAAGGTAGGTAAATTAGGTACCTAGTAGTTAGTCAATCTAACTTGGCTGAATGGCCGATACGTTGAGCATTAGCCATAGGTTAAATGGATTGTGAATCTAAAATAAAGAGATAATATATTTTTATAATAACTAGCTGAGCCCCGCGGCTTCGCACGCCTGTCCCACGGGAACTGATTTATGGGATAAAAAGTAGCCTATGTTTTATTCCAGGCCTGTATGCAAGTGCACAATTTCAGCCCGATCCAGTAGTTACAAATTTGCGCTTAATTTTAATAGTAGGATAATAGCCACCTCCGCATCTCGCCTGCCCGGGCACCTCCGCATCTCGCCTCCCCGGACACCTCCGCATCTCGCCTCCTCGGACACCTCCGCATCTCGCCTCCCCGGACACCTCCGCATCTCGCCTCCCCGGGCACCTCCGCATTTCGCCTCCCCGGGCACCTCCGCATCTCGCCTCCCCGGACACCTCCGCATCTCGCCTCCCCGGACACCTCCGCATCTCGCCTCCCCGGGTACCTCTGCATCTCGCTGATGTACGGATATTGTACCTACTTGTAATTTGTCACTCTTACTCATAAAGTTACATGCATGTGAATTTTAATTTATGATATTGGGATCTGTTGACATAATTTGCAGCTTTGGTATGACAAATAGATTATAGTTAGGTTATTACAACGATGAGGAGCAGATGATCAGTATTCTAAGTAAAAGTAAAAGTAAAAGTAAAAGTATATTTATTGCATAATTACATGTGAAATAGATGGTAGAATAAAATAATATTGTAACAATGTAATTTGCCCTTTATAGGCGTCCAATTTTTGTCTAGTACATGCTTAATAGGAAATAATAAATTTAAATCTTAGAATAACAAAAATAAAAAAATTATAAAAGTAACATAAATGTCAAAAAAAGCAAGATAAGTCAATATAAAAAAATAATTAATTTGGTTATTTGTCAACATTCTTGTCATTCATAAAATCTTTAATTGTGTAATAATCGTATAATAACAAAATAAAAAAAATATATAAAAGTAGGTACATAAATGTCAAAAAAAAGCAAAATACGTCAATATAAAATAATAATTAATTTAAAATAAATTTAGTTCAAACTTAATAAATAGTTTAAAAGTTTTTGGTTTTTTTTAAAACCGTCGTCTGTGGCCTCCGTAAATTGTTACATAGAAACTATGCACCTAATCTGCTGCCGCAGACTGCAACATTGCATTTTCATTGTGGTTCTGTCGGTATAATCGTCAATCACCGAGTACATACTCTGCCGACTCAGCGATGACGTCTTTCCCTCAGCGTGGCCTGCCGCGATCGTCATCGCGTCATTCTACACTAGGTACTTGCATCGACCGAGTGTAGCTTCGTTACTTTTAATTAATTTAAGAACTCTGTAATAAGTTCAAACTTAATAAATAGTTTAAAAGTTTTTGGTTTTTTTTAAAACCGTCGTCTGTGGCCTCCGTAATTGGCGCAGCCGGTAGGATACGTCGAAGCAGCGCGTATTCGTCCAGGAAACTCCAGCAAATCGGTTCCAGACAAACAGACCCCTGTTTGAGCTTTCAAGTCTTCATCGGCGTATCTCGAACCCACGGGCACACGGGCGGCGGCGCACTTGACAATCAGTGTAAGAAGAGACCAAATGTGAGTACTTTGAAACTTTCTTTGAAGTGTTGCCTCCTTTCCCACCATTTTCCACCAACGAAAATCCGAGGAGGAATCGGCCTCCTCAAGGCAAAGCCGTAGGGAAAGTGAAATTGATAATTTAAGAAATTTAGATACTAGTTTTATAGAAGATATTGATAATAGTAATAATCCTTTAGAAATTAGTGATAGTATAGTAGAGGTAATTAACGAAACGAACGAAATGGCTAACGACCCAGATAATATCTATAAGGCACTCCGCATGGTCTCGGAATTTGACGGGAACCCTAACATCCTTACCAGATTCATAAGAATCTGCGACCAATTAGTGACGCAATTTATCTGCACTGATCCAGGGCACGAGCTAGTCAATTTATGCCTTATTAACGGCATTCTCAATAAAATCACAGGCCCAGCATCCCGGACCATCAATGCCAATGGCATTCCCGATAATTGGCTAGGAATAAGGAACGCACTTATTAATAATTTCGCGGATCAACGGGACGAAAGCGCCCTCTACAATGACTTGTCTTTACTAGTGCAGGGAAATGACTCTCCACAGGAATTTTATGACAGATGCCAAACCCTTTTTAGTACTATAATGACGTATGTGACACTGCATGAGATTGTGCCTACCACCGTGGAGGCAAAGCGTGATTTGTACCGTAAACTTACCATGCAGTCTTACGTACGAGGTTTGAAAGAACCTCTAGGGGCCCGTATACGGTGTATGAGGCCCCCTACTATCGAAAAGGCTTTGGAATTTGTACAGGAGGAATTGAATGTTATGTACTTGCAACAAAGGAACGAGCCCAGCCGGAATCCAGCGCCGCAGACATCTAAGGTACCTTACGTAGCACCTAATAATTTCAGTGTACCTAAGGGATTTAATTTTGGTGCCCAAAGGCCCATGCAGCCGCAACCGCAGACGCAACCGCAGCCGCAACCGCAGCATTGGCGTCCAGCTTTTCAATTCCATCCCCCACAGCGCATGCCATTACAGCCCTCGCGTACGCAGCAGATGTTTCGAGCACCCCCTCCAAACTATAACGGTCAGAATAGCGGGTTTAGGTTCCCCCCTAGGAACGCACCCCCTCAAAATCAAGGGCCGAAGCCCATGAGCGGTGTTAGTCATTACGTGACTAAAACTCTTCCCCCTACTATTCAGGGACATGACTGGCGTAAATTTGGCAATCCTCCCCCGACTAATTACTTTAAGTCTAGGGAAATGAACTACAATGAGGTAGGTGACCACTCTGACTATTACTACCCCGAGTACTACTACCCTGACAGTGATTATCCAGAGACTGACTATGGTAACTTCTACGGCTACCAGAGCGTTCCGGAATATTACTGCGACCAACAGGACGACTCTCAGACTACTGACAATGTACCACCGAGCTCAATGGCTATTGAGCACGCGCAATTGCCTTCCGAACAGAACGAACAGGATTTTCCTTCGGGTCGTTCCAACAGAGAACTAAAATAGAATTAAATTTACATTCAAAAAAGGAGTTACGGTTCATTCAAATAACGAACCCCCCTCTTAAGTTGCTTATTGACACCGGAGCCAATCAATCATTTATTAGCCCTGAAGCGACATGTAATTTCTTTTCAAATGTACCAAAGGATTTTGATCCTTTTGAAGTAACAAATTCACGCGTGACCAGCACGCATGACTATTCGATCACTATTCCCCATTTTGCAGAATTTGGCGATCAATCCAATATAAAGCTTTTCATCTATAAGTTTCATAACTACTTTGACGGATTGATAGGCCTAGATCTACTGGAGAACTGTAAGATAGATCTGAAGAATAACGTACTGGTGACTGAGCTAGCTAGAATACCACTCTCTCGTTATCAGTGTAGGAGAGCAAATCGAGAGGAAACGATTCCTGCCAATTCATCTAGACTGGTTAACATCCCGATTGAACATCCTGACGGTGACATATTTGTGACTGAACAATTAATGTGTAACTGTCTTATACACGAGTGTATTACTAACGTGACTGACAAGACTGGAATAGTTGAGGTAGAGAACATGACTAACAACGATATAGTAATTTCGTTTAAGGACTCGACAACACAGATAGACGTCTGTAATATAGAGCAAACTGAAATCGAACAGGACCCAACTCGAGTAAAAAAGGTTTTACAGAATTTAAGGACTAAACATCTAAACGTCGAAGAGCGAGCCAATTTAGAAACCCTATGCGGACGCTTTGCTGACGTATTCTATATCGAAGGAGAGGCCCTGACTTTCACTAACAAGATCAAGCACAGTATTAGGACGACAGACGAATTACCGGTTTTTACAAAGAGTTATAGATATCCCTATGTACATCGCGAGGAGGTTAGGAGCCAGATTACTAAGATGCTGGAACAAGGGATCATCCGACCATCTGACTCAGCTTGGAGCTCACCTATCTGGGTAGTTCCAAAGAAAACCGACGCTTCTGGCAAGCAGAAGTGGAGATTAGTGGTAGATTTCCGTAGGCTTAATGAAAAGACTATCGACGATAAATATCCCATTCCTAACATCGCGGACGTTTTAGACAAATTAGGTAGATGTCAATATTTCACCACATTAGATCTAGCCTCTGGTTTTTATCAGGTAGAGATGAACCCGAATGACATTGAGAAGACGGCTTTCAATGTCGAACACGGCCATTTTGAATTTTTAAGAATGCCCATGGGATTAAAAAATTCTCCATCCACCTTCCAGAGAGTAATGAATAATGTCCTCAGAGGACTACAAAACGAAATCTGCCTTGTCTATCTCGACGATATAATTGTCTTTAGTACATCCTTGCAAGAACATATGATAAACCTAGAGAAAGTCTTCACTAGGTTACGAGAATCCAACTTTAAGATCCAAATGGATAAATCCGAATTTTTACAGTTAGAGACAGCTTACCTCGGCCATATCATAGGTAGAGACGGTATAAAGCCTAACCCAGACAAAATCATTGCCATCCAGAAATATCCTTTGCCTAAAACTACTAAAGAAATCAAGCAATTCTTAGGACTTTTAGGATACTACAGGAAGTTCATCCCTGATTTTGCCCGTATCACGAAACCTATGACTAGATGCCTTAAGAAAACGAATAAGATTACTCTTGACGCCAACTACGTGGACTGCTTTGAGACATGTAAGCGACTACTAACTAATGACCCGATACTCCAATATCCAGACTTTACCAAGGACTTTAATTTGACGACTGACGCTTCAAATGTGGCACTAGGAGCCATACTTTCTCAAGGACCTGTCGGTTCAGACAAACCGATCTGTTACGCATCTAGGACTTTGAACGATAATGAGCTTAACTACTCAACTATCGAGAAGGAGCTTTTAGCCATTGTATGGGCCACTAAGTACTTCCGGCCATACTTATTTGGGCGTAAATTCACTGTCTTAAGTGATCATAAGCCTTTACAGTGGGCTATGAACATGAAGGAACCTAATTCTAAGATCACGCGATGGAAGCTTAAACTAAGCGAGTACGATTTTCATGTCAAACACAAACCGGGAAAGAAAAATACTAACGCAGATGCTTTATCCCGAGTAGAGATCAATAACGAAGAGGTTGAATCTTTCCTCTCAGAAATCGATTCATTAGTTGCCCATCATTCTCAATCTCAACGTTCAAACTCTGACACTGCTACAGCACATACTGCCGCTGAAAATCCCATACTCGAAGTCCCAATAACAGACGATCCTGTTAATAAATTCCACAGACAGATCTATTTTACAATCGTAGGAGACATAAAACGACGTACTACAGCGACGAAACCTTTTGACACACATACACGTACCTTTATACAAGTTTCGCAATCCACCCTTGAGGAAGATGTAGTTAACGCCATCAAAGAGTACGTCAACCCCAAGATTAAGACCGCTTTAAAGATTACTCCCCCACTAGGCATGTATGCTATCATCCCTATCATACAAAAGCACTTTAAAAGCTCTTCTATGAATTTAGTTTTAGCAAAAACTGAACTAGAAGATGTAAAGGAGTATTTAAAACAGCAGGAAATAATTAAGCATTATCACGATGGCAAGACAAACCATAGAGGCATAAATGAATGTTACTTGGCTTTATCTCGCCGATATTACTGGCCGAAGATGAAGGACGAGATAACTAAGTACATAAATGAATGTACAGTTTGTGGTCAAAGTAAATACGATAGGAACCCTATTAGACCAAAGTTTAATATCGTACCCCCAGCTTCAAAACCATTCGAGATAGTGCATATGGACCTTTTTACAGCACAGACGGAAAAGTACTTGACCTTCGTAGACTCTTTCTCTAAATATGGTCAGGCCTACCACCTAAGAGATGGTACAGCAATTAGTATCATTCAAGGACTTTTAACTTTCTGTACACATCATGGACTTCCTTTGACCTTAGTGACAGACAATGGGACAGAATTCACCAACCAACTGTTTACTGAGTTTACAAGACTACATAAGGTAAATCATCATAGGACTTTACCTAACTCGCCGAATGATAACGGGATTGTAGAACGTTTCCATTCGACGCTGTTAGAGCATTTGAGAATCCTTAAGGTTAAGAATAAAAATAAACCAATTATTAACCAAATGCCTTACGCATTATTAGGTTATAACAGCTCGATTCACAGCTTTACCAAATGTAGACCCCATGACATAGTAAGAGGACATTTTGACCCTAGGGACCCTCTTGACATTGACTTGACAGAACACCTTATGCAACAGTACATCCTGACACATCGAGATCAAATGAAGACTGTTTATGAAGCGATCACTCAGATTACTACTGCTGACCGCACGACTTTAATGACTAATAGGAATAAAAACCGAGAACCCGAAGTACGATATGAACCAGGCCAACAGGTATTTGTTAAGAATCCTTTTGCTGCAAGGCAAAAGCTAGCACCGCGGTTCACTCAAGATAAAGTTTTAGCTGACCTCCCAATCCACATATACACGTCTAAAAAGAAGGGACCCGTAGCCAAAAATCGTCTTAAACGAGTACCTAAGAAGTCAAAATTGTTACAGGATTCGACTATTACTGATACTGCATCTGACGACGGCACTGGAGATAAGACTTGAGAGCCTTGACAATGGACCAGGACTCTTTCTTCCCTTCAAACTTGGTCAAGCCAAACTTATCACCCACTATCATTCTTTCCTACAGTATGTAGAACTAACGGACTTAGAACATCAGGTTGACTCTATTCGTGACCAGATTAGCTATTTCAGGATTAAATTAGAAAATAATACCTTAGATCTTTACGAAATACAGCTTGAACATCTATCTAAGAAGCTTGATAAAGTAAATTCTCAGCTGAAAGGTTTAGAGCCTAATCGAGTCAAAAGAGGTCTAATTGATGGTCTAGGATCTTTAATTAAAAGCGTTACTGGTAACTTGGATCATTCAGATGCAGCGCGTTATGATAACGCTATTAAGATACTAGAAGGTAATGAACATAAGATGTTATCTGAGTTTAATGACCATATTAGCCTTAATAAGGACTGGATGACCCAATGCACCCAGATAATTGCGAGTATTGCAGAAAATCAGGAGAAGATAAATAGGACATTAGGATTAATTTTAGATAGTAATGCTTACGCCGAGACAAATCTCTCGAAATACGCAAAGTTTGCGCAGCTTTTAGCCATCATCAGTGAAAACACAGATGATTTATCTTTAGAGTTAAATAGGATAGAAAATATTTTAGCATTTGTACGTGCATCGAGCACACATCATAGTATGTTAGGAATAGATAACTTAGAAAGTATGATAAATAAGCTTAAAAATATCTATAGTAAAAGTGAAGTACTTGACGACGATTTGCGTGAATATTACACTATCATAAAACCAGGTTCTTATTTTGTAGGGAAAAGACTAGTAATCATATTTAAATTCCCAATCGTTTCTCCAAGTAGCTTTGATCTTTACAAACTTTCCATTGTCCCAAACAACCTTAACCAAACCCTTATTCCTTCGTATCCCTTCCTGGCAACCGACGGGAAAGCTTTCATGTACATGGAGGCTGAATGCCCGAAGTTCAATCGACATCGTCTCTGCGAAGAAAGCATCAACCACCAGCCCCGGGAACAACCCGATTGTATCCAGAATCTCATCATTCACCAAACCCTGGATACGTCATGCCGGCCAACTAGAATCACTCTCACGAAGGAAGCCATGGAGCAGCTAGACGACCGACACTACACCCTCATCTTTCCTCGACCAACTCGAACGAGACTGCAATGCGGACGTCAAGAATTTATAACTCTATGCGGAAGTTATCTCGCCACTATCCCACTAAAATGTTCTCTTCACACCAATGAGTTCTCCATCATTAACACCAATGACCAATTAAAGGGACAGCCGCTGAAGATAACTGAAATCCCAAGAAACTTCACCATCGAAGAAAACCACAGCATCCCTCATCTCAAATTGACTACAACCAATCTCAATGGACTTCACCACCTAGAAGACAAGATCCTACTACAGCGCCCATTAGATTATAAACCAATAGACGGTACATTTTATCATACGACCCTACCACTCTACATGTCACTATTCGGTGCAGCTGTACTTGTTATCATCGTCGTAGTACGACGTCACAGAAAACGTTCTAAGCTAACGATTCAGAATCCATCGAACGAGAAAGAACATACTGAGCACACATATGCCGTTCCTGACAGATCTACATCTCGGGAGGCTGTTCCAGCAACATTTTCGCTCAATGTTCTCAAATAGTTGCTGCTCTGAGGATGGAGGTGTTACATAGAAACTATGCACCTAATCTGCTGCCGCAGACTGCAACATTGCATTTTCATTGTGGTTCTGTCGGTATAATCGTCAATCACCGAGTACATACTCTGCCGACTCAGCGATGACGTCTTTCCCTCAGCGTGGCCTGCCGCGATCGTCATCGCGTCATTCTACACTAGGTACTTGCATCGACCGAGTGTAGCTTCGTTACTTTTAATTAATTTAAGAACTCTGTAATAAGTTCAAACTTAATAAATAGTTTAAAAGTTTTTGGTTTTTTTTAAAACCGTCGTCTGTGGCCTCCGTAATTTTGAATTTAATTAAAAAATTTAAAATTTTTTAAATTTAAATTAAGCTTTTTCTAACTTGTTTGACTAATTAATGACACCCACATTATGTTACAAATCGATAGATAATCGTTCAAAAACTCGTCAAGTGTCAAGGCAGAATTACCTTGTACGACCATTCAAGGAAGATGTCGCCTGATTAAAAGATAGAGATCTTTGTGCGTAACGATACGACTTTATTTAATTATATTTATGCCAAATCATTGCCACCTCCAAAATATTTAAATATCACAATTATCTTGTGTTCCGATTGTAAGAGTAAGTTAAAGTTATTTATTTCTAATGCCACTTTTACATTATTTTTATTTTGTAAATCTTAACAATAACCATTTGATTCCGATTCTGATTCTATATTTATAGTTGACTTGAACCGACTACAAATGGTGTCCGTCGTCATAATTATCGTTGTTTCTTTCCAAATAGCTGACAGCCATGAACCAACACTAATTTAAAAAATACAAAAGCCAGTTTACAAACCGTGTGATCGTATCGGATGCTAAGAAGAATTTAGTACCGATACAGGTTTGGTTGAACATTACGTATCGTCTCCAGCTCGCGGCAAGTGAATGTCAAGGTTTCCTGGGCCTATCGAAGTCGTAGTTTCTGATAGTTTCTCGTTTTCGTGCAAACGCTAATCTTACGAACACAAAAACGAAACTTTGATTTTCCTTTTCTTAGTAGGCCCTCTGGCTATTCTGCTCTGTGTACTACCTCTTTACGTATGTACCTCGTAGGCCATAGGTACCTAAAAGTTCTGGGCAATAAAACCAGCCAGGAGGCCTATTATAATTCTCAAAAATATGCAACCGATTGTTTCGTTTCGTTTTTTCGTGCGTGAGTAACTGATATATGTAGGTACACTACATAGATTGATATTTTTATTTACATAGAAAGCCTCCAGAACGCCATGGACAAATCAGATCGTACATACATTTGTCCCGAGGCGGATATCGAACCTGCAACTACGCTGTTGCCATCTGGATATATGTATTATGTAAGTATTTTTTTGGCTTTGGTACTAAAGGTTCCAAATTTTTTATACATTTTAATCACTTGTAATTATTATTAGAATTGTATGTAAGTATGTAAAATAATAATAATAATAAATAGTGCTGGACAATTCACACAAAATGATTCTAGTATCTGAAATAAAGATGTATTATTTCATTAATTTATTTACAGAGTCTAAGATACTTACTTGACTTTAACAAAAATGATCACTTTATCAAAAAATGATTCCACCTCTCCAATATAGTGGAACGAGCTAGGTAGGCGAGGTAGGTACCCTAAACAAATTCTAAATATTTGTAAAAGTTTAAGAAATCTGAATATTTGAGTCGACACGCATCTCAGCACGCCAGTGGTTATAGGGTCGGTGACATCAGACAAAATCGGGGAACTAACGGGATAACGGAATAACGGAATAACGGGATAACGGGATGGGGAGTGAAAAATCCAACGTTTATAAATATGCCCGTGTGGGGTATCGTCACAAAGAGCGCAGTTGGTAGGTACAGATAATAAAATCTTTATACTTATTACTAGTGCTAGCCTGTTGCTTCATACGCGTTGTTTCTATGGAAAATTTTAATGGTGATTTATATCCCAAAGGAATTGATTTATAGGATTCAAAGTAGCCTATATTTGATTCTAGGATTAGAATTACCTGTATACAATTTCAGCCTATTAAAATGTATTAATGCTGTTTTTCGTGTTACTAAAATCGATGATCTTCGTATGTCTTAAAGTTTCAGATTTTTCCATACTGCCCGATTTAAATTTGCCACCCTATTTATTTATATATTTAGATCATTAAAACAATTTCGTAAAATAGCTGCTCATAAGAAGGGGATTCAAACGATAGGGGCAGAAGCCAGTAGGTAAGGGTGGAGGGAGGTATCCAATCCAATGAAACGTGAACTATCGGCCGGACAGAATGTTCTCCTCGGGGTCACTAGGTCACTGACCATAGACAACAATGTTTATCCAACTTAATAAAAACGTGACAGAGCATAGTCCTCTTAAACTGACAAATGACGGCATGTTAACTAATGCAGGTACTTGTACAGCGCCTTTAACGACAAAGAGGTAACCAAACCCGAAGTAGAACTTGCTTCGTGAAACTGTTGCTAGCTCAAGCAGCGGACCTAAATGCTGCATTGATATTGCTTAATTTGCGATACTTTAAAAACGATTTGGTTTCAAACCGGATCACAAATTAATTAATAATCCTCCCTGTTGTCACAAAATCAGGTCTTGAAGTGTAAAGTTTAAAGTTGGATCCATTCAAATATATGCAAAGCTGGTAATACGTGAGTATATAAATGTGTGAGTCCTCACTGCTAGCCACATTCAGTTCCTCTCCTCTCACGAGTCACCAAACCAACTAAATCACCAAAAATGAATTCCGTAAGTACCTCTTGATCCTATTTCTACTTTAAATGTTATTCTGGTATAAACTTTTACTAAATTTACTGAAATGAGTTTATTCACTTACACTTATTTTATCATATATATTACTCTCACAATAGTGTATGAACAATTAACCAAGGCACTTATGTCAATTTTGTGCAATACAAATGTAATTATTGAAATCATTGTCTCAAACTGTTAGGGATTCGCATCATAGAATACATAAATGGTTCCTCTAACGAATAATCAATACTTGGGATCTATTATAGCCTAGAAACATTTAATAGGTAATTCAGAAACCAACCATCATTTCATTATAATAAGGAAATGAACTTTTAAATATGACATTGGCGTCTTGGGTTGCGGCGACCTCTTCGCAATAAGCAGTTTGTATTGCAGGAGCAAAGATTGCTCACGAATGTTGACGCACCACAAGCAAATGTTCACACTCTTGTTTTGAATATCTAATTTGAGATAAAGATCGCCATCTCTACTTTCAACTCATTCTTCATTTCGGTTCGTCTTTTCTTGAATTTCTTTAGAATGTACATCTTGATAATCAGTTCATTGGGTACTTGCTGTTCTGTCTCGAAAACGCCCACATACGACTTTAATACCTATTTCTATGAATCAGACAACAAAGAGTCACTAACCACGCGCCAGCCTTGACATTATCATCTTTAAATACTTAAGTATATCGTAATAAATTTAGGAAAAAATCCGATAGGTCACCACCAAACGTGGGAATTTAAATAGTGCTTAAAATACCTGTTTGAGGTTCACGGGTAAGGCGAGGCGGATTTCGCATACCAATTAGATAATAATGCTATTGCTTGGGCAGATTGGGCTGTCCTCTAGCATAGTTAATAATACTGGAAAGTTCTGTTTTCTACGGCAACTTGCATTTATGGTAAACCAAGAACTGCCCAAGTGGGTCGGAATTGTGCATTTGTTAAAACATCAGCTGTCTATCAACTCATTTCTCATCTATTCGGGATAAGTTGTTTGGAAATATTAGGTCCTTACATATGAAATTGGCGTTTTGTATGGGAGGAACAAAAAGTCGAATATTTTTTAATATAATATATTTAATTAATCAAAGTATGTACCATTATTTTCTATGCACTTTTGCCATCTTATAGGTAGTTCATTGATCCCTTTACTAAAAAAACCAGTCGGACGGGAATCAATAAAATCTTTGAAGGCGATTTGGACTGCCCCATCGGAGTTGAATTTTTTCCCTTGCAAGAAGTTATCCAAATTTCGAAAAAAATGGTAATCTGTTGGAGCAAGGTCCGTGGAGTACGGAGGATGTCTTAGACTTTCCGATTGAAGCTCTTCTAATTTAGTAGCCGTCTGTTGCGCAGTGTGTGGTCTAGCGTTGTCGTGAAGCAGCAGTGGCGTGGAGCGATTGACCAGCCTAGGTTGTTTAGCCGCTAGCTTTTCCATCATGGTTTGCAATTGCTGACAATAGACATCAGCCGTAATAGTCTGGCCAGATTTGAGAAAACTGTAATGAACAATACCGGCACTAGTCCACCAAACGCTTACAAGTAACTTTTTTGGGGTTAATTTTCGCTTGGGGCAGGATTTGGCTGGCTGGCCAGGATCCAACCATTGCGCTGAGCGCTTCCGATTATCGTAAAGAACCCATTTTTCATCACAGGTAATGATTCGGTTTAAAATACCTTCATTATTGTGCCGGTTTAGTAATGTAACGCAGCAGTCGACGCGCGTTTGCCGGTTTGCTTCAGTCAATTCGTGAGGTACCCACCTTTCAAGCTTTTTAATCTTCCCAATTTGCTTCAAGTGAATTAAAACAGTTTTATCACTAACATCGCAGCCTGCAGCTAACTCGGACGTGGTTTGCGATGGATCCGCTTCCACAATAGCCTTCAACTCTTCATTATCAACTTGAGTCTCAGGCCGTCCACGGGGCTTGTTCTGCAGGTCGAAATTTCCAGAACGAAAACGTTGGAACCAAAAACGAACTGTGTTTTCTTTTGCAACACGACCGCCATACACATCATTCACCCTTCGAGTTGTTTCCGCAGCACTAGTGCCACGGCGGAACTCGTACTCGTAAATAATGCGATATTTTAAGTTTTCCATTTTGTAAAATGAGTGACGCAAACAGAAAAAAACAGAAGAAAAAAAACAAATGAATGACGATCATCGAAGCACAAATACATGAGTCTATAGCTGTACAAATTTGAATTTGGAATTCCTTACCAAAGAGGAGAAATTTGTGATTAAAGTGGCCAGTACGAAAAACGCCAATTTTATATGTAAGGACCTAATATTTGTTTGCTAAGCAGATATTTTTTCCATTAATCAAATCAAATGAGTTAATAATAAATGATTTAGTTCCGTAAATGCAATCCCTGTACATACATAGGTACACGTAGAAAAGGTAATTTACCTACTTTAAATTAAAATAGGCAAAGAAATACTAAAATATTTTTCATTACTGAAAGTCTGAAAGTAGGTCGGATGTTGCCTGCGCAGCGGGATGAAAGTTATGCTTTTGGTCCCTAGAGACGAATAGTTATGACAAGTACAAAACAAATGACAGCAGTCACCTCACTTTTCTCTTGAACCATGCGTTCTACCTTTCTATACAGCAACTCAACTTCAACTTCTTGTGAGATGGCTTTTGCGTCTGGTTTGACGCAATTCATACGGCCATTCAATTACAGCGTAATGTAAAATTGAAATAAATTAGGGGTAAAATTCCATATTATAATTTACTTTCAACTAATTATTTAAAATAACATAGATTTCGGCAAAGTATTAACCATTTTTTAAATGATAAAAATGTATGGCATAATAGTTCTCGGTATTCTACCATGCCTATTCAACCATGGTAGAATAGCGAAAGCTACCATGGCTATATTCTACCATCACCAAAGACGATTTTCTATGCCTATATATAAAAGAAAGCGGGAAAACGGCAATTCTATCTTCATTTGATTTTTCGAGTTTGGGTTTTGATTTTTCGTTATTTTGTTTATTACAATGAGTAATGTAATAAATATAATAAACAATTATTACAATGAGTTCCGGCAGTGATAACGACATAAATTTCACGCCTGATTTTATAAAAGAAGGCAAAAACAGTAGTGGGAAACCTTTTACCACCTAAATCAAAATAAAGATATCAATAAGGTAAATGGCGCACTGAGTAAATAGTCAAATCTTTATAAGAAAACGTTTTGTTATTATATTTTAACGAATTCTCAAAGACTTACAAACCTTATATATTATATAACCTTATATATTATAGAGCGTATATTCTATGTTAAAGACAACATTACTGCTGGTACAAAACACAATGTACATTATAAAGGACTAACATCGTTTATCAATAAGCAAAATGATGGATATAACAAAAAAAACAAAGTTTTCACTTCTCAAGAGGTAGTTTGAAAAAGCCTTTCACTATAACTAATAATTGCTCTAATTTTACCATAGACTTCAAATAAATATCATATCTAATTTGTTGATTTATATGTTTTTTCTTTAGCTCATTCATATTTTTATTTTACTTTTCTTGTATTCGCAATAAAAAGCACAGTGTTTACCTCGGGTGAAAGAAACATTTAGTCCCTCGAAATATTAGCCAAACCCCGTCTCAGGACTAAAAAGGTTTCTTTCATCCCTTGGGTAACAATGTACTATTTTATTTCTGTTGATGGTTTCGTCGAATCGAGAAAACCTTTAGCCTATTAGTTTTGTTCCGGGTGTTTTGGGTGTTTTTTATAGTGGTCTATAGTTTTGACAATTATTAAGTTTATCTAGTACCCATAATACAAATTCTGCTTCCTTGGTGAGAAGCTGCGTGGATTATCCGGAATTTTTTATTTATTTATTATAATCAGTTTATATAGAGGTGGCTGCCATACGGCCCTGAACGTTTGCTTTCCATAAATTAGTTTATTTGCAACTTTAATTGTTATAATTCGTAAGTATTATTGCATGCATGCATTGCATGAGCAATAGTAGTCATGTATTAGCTGTTCCGCTAATGTGGATTGTTTGAATGTAGTTCATCGTGTTCGCTATGCTGGTGGCCGTGGCCGTGGGAGCCGCCATCGGCGGGCCCGACGCCGACGCGCAGGTGCTCCGCAACTACAGTGACAACATCGGAGTCGACGGCTACTCCTCCGGGTAAGTCTATCATTGAATGTACTACAGATTGATATTAAGTTTATGATGTGTCTAAACTGTGATAGACTTTAAATTGACAGAATTAGGACCTGTCTTCAAAAACGTGTTCGTGGTGATATCCAGGACAACACTGTCCACTATCACGGCTTCTCATCACAGAGAATGTCATTTTATCTTCCGGTTTACCCAACACCTAATGTTGTCGCAGGCAAACTAACCGATAGACACAGACAGCTCCTTTGTTTTACAGTGAGTTATTGTTTTCAACTATGATTTAGAATATCTGACGTGCTTTTAGATATGAGACCTCCAACGGAATCCAGCAACAGGAACAGGCCGCCCTCAAGAACGTCGGCTCCGAGAACGAGGCCCTCGAGGTCCGCGGCTCCTACTCCTACCCCGGCCCCGACGGCGTCCTCTACTCCGTGCAGTACATCGCCAACGAGAACGGCTTCCAGCCCTCAGGCGCCCACCTCCCTACCGTACCCCAGGTGTAGGCCACCAGCGACCCACCACCATCTCTAGTCTCAATCAATATGTCCGACAGGACAAGCAGCGGATAGGTTAGCGAATAAATGTTTTGGTTTTATCAAATATTTTTAATAGAACCTTTACAAGTGTATGACATGAAGAGAAAGCTCTCACAACAAAGCGATTACAATCGCAACAAGATAATAGCTCTCGTGAACACACAGGTAGCGAGGAGCGCAGACGTCTTGTGACTCAATCCATTAGCACGGAGCCACCTCGCGAGCACTCACCTAGATCAAAGTTAATCAAAGGAGAAAACCACAAAGGACCCAAAAAGGAGTTCCATTGTGCTAAATAGTCCAGCACGCCGCAACTCAAGCCGTGCTCTACTCAATGTACCTAAAGCTACTGGAAAATAATCATCATGTTTGCCACCACAATACACAAATATAAATAAACAATCATGACAATTAAATACATACTTACAAAATAAGAACACGGGAAAACAATACATTAAATGAATTAACATTAAATTAAAAACAAATAACCCGATGGCTAATGTGTGCTGCAGTAGCAAAATGGCCAAGGCACAGCATAATGTCGACTGTTGTGAACAGAAGGCGCTGTTATTCTGTCGACAAACCAATCTGTTGTTTGCTTAACCTATATAAAGATCAGTGGATTACAGATATAAATATTGAAATAGCTGCGCCCCGCGGTTTCACACGCATATCCCACGGGAACTGATTGATGGGATAAAAAGCTTTTGTGTTATTCCTGGCCTAGAACTACCTGTATCCAAAATTTCAGCCTGATCCGTTCAGTAGTTTTTGCGTGAAAGAGCAACAATCATACATACATGTTTTTACACGCATACCTATGTACATGTTTACACGCATACCTACATGTTTACACGCATACCTACATGTTTACACGCATACCTACATGTTTACAAACTTTCGCGTTTATAATAATTATAGTAGGATAAGGCGTATTTCACCATACATGGCTCGATATTGCGGATGTTTTTACAGCTTTTTTCTTAATTTTATCATGTTTACCGAAGTTAATAGGTATCAATGGTATCCGAGAACAAAATTATAAGAGAACACCAATTATTGTTATTGTCTAATGATTCTTTCTCGGATCATCATGAGCTAAGTAGAGGTAGAGCAACATTCGGAGCGTTCCGGGGCGCGACAGTGTACGCGGGATATATTACATCGCTCCGTCGATGTTTCTTTGAGGTGAGCTAATGCATCGGTCGCACCATGTTGTACCGCATACCGCACTTCTAACTCAGAATGTTTCTGCTACTACTAAAACTAGCTCGGTGAAGATGGAAAAACAGCATTTGCCAAATGAGGAACGAGGTGAGACAATGACTCTTGAACGGCTAGTCGTTAGTTAGGGGAAGCTGGAGGGTTCAAAATCGAGGGAGATTGCCTATAAGGTGGACCGACCAGATACGATCTGCCGTGGGTATCCCCCTGAATGCTCCAGAATGACCACCAACAGGGAGAAATGGCGATATATCGTGAGCGATATCAGCCCATATATAACACAAGACTCGCGATGACGACTACGACACCGTCCTTCCAAGAACACTACAAATGAGAAGATTTGTCAATTAACAGCTTTCTAGTACTAGACTCTGAGCTGAGCCGAGCCGTGGACAAACAGACGGGACATTACGAAACTGAACATCTTGACATAAACCTATTTGCGTAATTTGTGATTCTACTTCGTTTGTTAAACCAAATCAAACATACCTCATTCTTAACAAGTACCTAAGCAGCAACATCCACGTATGAAAGAATCATTTCCAGGAAGGGGAGTGAGCTTTGACAAATACTTTTTGTTTCCCTTCAGCCGAGGCGGCAGCTGTGCGTGATAGTGTTAATATTACAGGTGCACTTGATCTATTGCAGGCGCGTGCCAGCGGCGCGGGGGAGGAGCGCTAGCGGGCTTGCTCAATACATTTATATTGAATGCTGGACAATCAACCCAGCATCTAGCTCCAAGCTAAGCAGAGCTTGTGTTGTGGTACTGGATAAGTAGTACATTATATATAGATCGATAGTTTTTATTCATAGAAAATACCCAAAAACCTGGAACAAATATTTGCTGATTGTACAAACAATTGTCCCATGGCAAGAAGCTCACCCGCAACCTCTTGCATCGCAGGTGGACCTTCGTCCGCTGCGCCACATCAGTCGTTACAACGTAACAGTTAATGCCATATCCGCAGGTCTACTTATGAGTGGCGATTGAAATCAGATTTTCTGTCTCTTTCTGGAAAGAACCTTTCTAGAACAGTCTAACACACTGTGGCTTTAGTAGCACTATTGCATTAACAGGGTGAATTTTTTGATTTAATTCTCTTACTACCCCGTCCATAAAACCCACTCTGTATAAAATAAATAGTCAGCTGCAATACTTCGAGATACTATGTGTATGTGAATGTATAAAGATGTGAGCTCGTCATCCAGACAACGCCCAACCGCTATTGTCTCCGTTCAACTGATCTACGTGGCACTACAGATGAAAATAACTTAGGTACACTTTTATGTTCTCCATCCAAAAAATAAACAAAATTTTTGAAAAAATACTCAACAGTTATAACATTAATATAAACTTGGTCTTGCTATCTCTCTCTTTTTTCCACGTTGTATCTGACATCGTGCATTTCGCTCCATCAAATCATTCGCATGCATCACTCGCCTCGCTCAGTCGTCTTCGCTCTCACTCATTTGCTCAGTACTGTTACGGTTCGAAAATGCATCAATGAGCGAAATATACATAAAGTTGAAACCAAGGTGAGTGAGAGATAGATTCGCTCAGTTGAAGGGATGTATATATCTCTTGTATCTCTCAGTCATGAGCTAACGTGAATAATATCCGTATAAAAACATATTTCGTCCCGGGATGGTGATCGTTACCACAACCTCTTGCGTCGCAGGCGGACCTTCGCGTCACACGAGGAAGGAGTTGTCACTGACTGACATCGTCACACGGTAGCTACCATGCTGGAGCGGAGGGCAGCGGGGGGACATCCCCGCTCCCGCTCGTGACCGGGTCCACACCGCGCGGAGTAGACGTGCGAGCAACACGAGAAATATTTGTTAAACAACTCGTTCTACGTGCGGTATTGGATACCGCCAGCTTGTTTATGCATTTCAATAACGGACTGCTTTACCTTTACGTTCGTAGTTGGCACCTACAGGACATTGCTACTTTATGTAATCGCCACATGAGTCGTCACAACAACAATGGATTAGTTCCACATCCGCAGGTATTTTTATTATTAATTTATTAGTGGCGATTGCAATCAGTTTTTATCGGAAGGTTTTTATTTTCTTCTTGAAGGCCGTGTGGTGCCGGCAGAGAATTTGCACCATCCCGGCTCCTTCCGCGGGTGTTGTAAGAGGCGACTAAGGGATATCTATCGGGGGCGGGCAGCAGCACCTTCTGTATAACAAATCTACCACCGAACTGCGATCTCCAACTCGTATGCCCAGCGTGGGGATTATGGGCATTACCATCCATGAGATAAGTACCACTGGGGCGCTTAGTCCAGCAGTGGACCAATACAGGCTGTTGAGGTTGAGATTTTCGTTTTATGTATGTCGATCGATACGATACTACAAGTGAAAACCAAGGGACAGTGAACAAGTAGGTACCGCGACAGCAATCAGCAATCAGCAGTCCATGCTGTGTGTAGCCTTGTTAGGATATGATGAATGTTATTTGCCCAGTCCTATAAATCGTAAGTAGATCTACTTTCAATGTAATCATAAAGCTTGGAAAAGGTGTAATGTACGTAATTTCATGATATTAAAACTTTTTAAACTTGCTAAACGCGATTTGTTAACATAATTAAATGATTATTTATCGGGTATTTATCGCGTACCTTTGTTTTTATTTCCCCTACGTTTCTACCGCATTACAGCGATCGTGGTCACGGGGCGACTGAATGTAATTGGAGTTACAGCCGAGAATTGACGGCAGTATCCACGACTACCCTCAATTCGTCTTCAGAATCAGGAATGTCCAAGTTCACACTACGACACACTACACTAACCGTGTCCGACCGCGGTACACTCGGATTACGACGCACACACTTATTAAGTATAGGATTCCACGAGGAAGAGAGACGAAAACCATCTTCACGATTAAAATTCGGGTGTTTTTTGATCTCAATCGCCTCTCGAACCATCCTTTTGTAATAGTGGCGTTCGCGTCATAGTACTTTAGGGTCATGTAGCTCAATCCAGTGGTTGCTTCCTGAGTCTAGCAGGTGTTCCACTATCGCCGACTTGTTCATTTGCCTATTCTTGACTGCAGCTATGTGCTCTGTTACCCGTTCGGCAATGGTTCTTTTAGTTTGCCCTATGTATGAGCGGCCACAGCTGCAGTCAACCTTGTAGACGCCTGGCATTTGAAGAGGTATGGCATCCTTTGGTGTTCGTAGTTGCTGAGCAACTTTTGTGTGGGGGGTGAGAACCGACTTTATTGAGAGCTTTTTTAGGATATTTTCAATTTTATCCGTCACCCCTTTCACATACGGCAAAAAGATGGGTTGTCTGCTGACCTCGGGCGTTCTTCGGCTTCTCCGCTTTGTGTGTCTTGTGCTTACATATCCGTTTTGTTTGAGAACTATCTGAACATGGTTAAGCTCGTCCTTTAGATGTTCAGGGTCACACAAAGCATGAGCTCTGTTTGTGAGTGATGACACAACGGACTGTAAGTGGTGCGGGTGATGATGTGACGCGGCGTTGAGGTACCTGTCTGTGTGAGTGGGTTTGCGATAGACGCTGTGCGCTAAAGAACCATCTGATCTCACCGTCACTCTGACATCGAGAAAGGCTAAGGTCCTATTCACCTCCAACTCGTGTGTGAAACGGATAAAATACCACTTTATTTCCGTGTCAGTGTATTTTTTAATATGATTTGACCTTTTCTAAGTGTACATTTATTGTATTTATGGAAATAAAGCATTTTTGAGTTTGAGTTTGAGTTTGAGTTTGAGTTTGATGTTCGGGTGTATGGAGTTCAGTGTCAAAACCAATTGCAATACTTCCTGTTCGGTTCCTTTCATAATGCAGAAAACGTCATCGACGTAGCGCTTCCACAACTTTACACCGTTGGCGGTAAAATCCAGCTTACTTTCAAAATGTTCCATCCAGATGTTGGCCAAAACCGGGGCTACTGGGCTTCCCATGGCCACTCCATCGATCTGAAGGTAGTGCTGCCCACGGTATAAAAAGAAGTTTCCGTCCAAACAGTGTTCAAGTAAAGCTGCATATTGGTCTGGGAGTTCGTTGTCCTTAAGCTTCTCTCTTACTACATCAAGACAGTCCTGAAGCGGGACCTTGGTGAACAGTGACTCAACGTCGAAGCTCACCATAAGGTCGTCTGGTTGGACATTACAGGTCTTGATGATCTCCACAAAGTGACGAGAGTCCTTCACGTAGGACGACGTCTTTCCTACCAGAGGTGTAGCACCGAAGCGACATGTTTCGCCAGGTTATACGTAGGCGAGTCAATTTGACTCACAATGGGGCGCAAGGGTACATCAGTTTTGTGCACCTTTGGTAGACCATATAGCTTCGGTGGCTGCACTATTGTAGGTTTGTGTAGACGGGTATACATATCCTCGGTAAATAGGTCCTTAAGGTCTGATATAAGTGATCTTATACGCTTCGTCACTCTTGCGGTGGGGTTGTATGTCACTGGCTTGTACACCTTATCGTCACTCAACATACCTTGCATTTTGTCGTCATAGTCGGAAGTGTTCATCACCACAGTGGCATTACCCTTATCAGCTTTAAGCACTAGTAAATCGGCGTTCGCTCGAAGCATTTTAAGCGCTGCCTGCTCTTCTGGGGTAGTATTCGACTTCGGTAGCCTTGACTTTCGGAGAACAATCGCAACATCTTGTCTCAGCGTTTCGGCGTCATGAGTAGGTGTTTTGTTCCGAATGATTGTCTCTTCTACGCAACTGACGATATCTTCGTACGGAATGCGTTTAGGTGTAGGTGCAAAATTTAAACCTTTAGCCAGTACACTTTGAGTAGCTTCATCCAAAATAGTGGTCGAAAGGTTGATGACAGTACCATTTGCGGCTGACTGTACTTTTGCTTGTACGACTTTGCGATGACAAAGCACTTTCTCAAATTTTTTGTCATGCTTCTCAGTACAAAATTCAAAGGTACGTTGCGCTTGTGTTTACGTTACCCGATCACATAAGTCGAAATCACTACTGGATAACACTGCACTGCATTCCAAATGTAACACGTATAATTCACACTGCACTTTATTTATGTAGACCTGGTTATTCCGTATTAATTGTTTTAGTAGGCGGACACTCTGTTCAGAATTTTGCTGGAATGTTCAATATCATTAGTAGGTAGTAAATAAAAACAAAGGTACGCGATAAATACCCGATAAATAATCATTTAATTTCATTATATTATTTGGAAGATGGACCTTCTGCCCGTCCTTATCTCAGTTCAGTTCAGTTCAGTTAGTTATTGATAAGAAAAAAAATCTTACATGTTTACATGTTAGTTTCTTAGTTAGGTACAGATTTAGCTTTTCTGTTCATGTTTACATGTAAGTTTCTTAGTTAGGTACAGATTTAGCTTTTCTGTTCTCTGGTCGCTTCTCTCTAATCTGTAAAAGCATCGGAAGCTGTGTTCACCTCCAGATAACATCATTTGCACATTATCTCAGGAGCACGTTACAAATGCCCAACTTTTTATCACGTCGCCGAAAACTTTCAATTTTCCTGTCATTACGGCCCTTAACGCGCCTCGCGGAAAAAACAGAAGAGAGGGGAGATGGACAGAATGCGTTAGAAAGAGGAGGAAAAACGATCAAAAATGCGTTTAGTGTCGAGAACTTTTTCCTTGTAAGATGCGTTTTTTGAATGTGTAATTTTGTATCTAGAAACTACGAAGCTTACCTACCCATTAAAGAGATAGTTATGGATGTTATTCAACATGCCGAAATGGAATTATTGACATATCGAATCCAATTCCAACAATTTATTCTTTATTATTTTGATAAACTGTAGCCCCACATTGGGCGCCAATTGACCTTAGTATAACCACTACGATAGGTGCCCAACTTCATTCTATATTAACTACTGTTTATTTCATTCCCGCGTCTTACAAAAACATTCCAAAATAAAGAGGACACAGAGAATTGAATAAGAAAACTTTATTTGAACTTCCCCAGCAAATAAACGAAAAAGTAGCTTTTATTATACCTCTATTAGGATCGGAATGGACATCGAATCGGCTAATAACCGTTCTATCAGGTGAAAGGAATTCACTTTCCCGCTTCCCGGCTGAGGCAGGGACGGGCTAGTTGTCGGCACATAAATAAAACATCGACTAGCAGTTTATCGATAGAAATACTAATATTGAATGGATTATAACTAAAGATGTGAACATCAACAAATGTGTTTTACAAGTCGTTTTAAGCTTTACATGTCGGTTGTCTTTTATTTGTAATAATAATAACATTCGGTGTTGATTTGCTTTGGTTATTTGAGCATCGATTTATGGTTTATCATTATCAGTTAACAGTTCAACTGAACAATGTAGGTTTCGCTTTTTATTGTATGCATTTGGTTAGTTACAGCGGAACGCGGCGGTGCAGCGGTGAGTTGAAGGGTATCGATAAAGATAAAGCGAATGACACGACTCCCACCCCTATTATTATCATTCCATTTCCAAAGTTAGTCCACCTTGACGGCAGTTGGCGCGTTGTCTGCCAGTTAACACGCGCCGGAGCCAGGAATTTGTACAGTTACTACCTTCTCAGCACTTCACCTTGGATTTACTACTTTTGGAGAATTCTCTCCGTTCTGAAGCCTATAGGTACTAAAAACTTTTCAATGGCTATTCCAAAGTCGTGTCGACGATTTTATACGAGGATTTGAATTTGAATTGGAATCACATGTGAAACCGACCTCTATATTATGTTGAAAAGAGCCTTGTTTTCACACAAATAAAGGTACCTATCAATTGTAATGTTTCGGGAGATTGTATTTCTTATAGATACCCAATCGCTATAGTATCTAGTTTATTTATCTTTGAATTGCTGCCTCGGCACTTTCTACAGGGTACAAACTAAAAAAACAAATAATAACCCAATAAATTTCGACTTTGACGAGACTTGAATTTTTGGGATTTTACTTGATTCAAAATAAAATTAGTTTCTAGTTCTTGAGTCCCGTTGAAAGAGCCGAGGGTAGAAATTTAAAAACCTGCGTATCACCCAATCTCAATGTCGCTACATCGCACGCGACGCGCGACGGCGCGGCGGGCAGTCGGCCATGGCCAGTGCCGTCAGTGCGGCGGAGGTGCATCAACGCATCGGCCATTATCATTAGTCACCGGTCATTGCGGGCCGTGAATCAGTCACCTGGCCGGGTAATATATGCCCCCGTTATTGTTGTTTTAGTGCCATTTTAGTGCCCCGGCCGGGAATAGTTTTCGGCCTCTCGACCTGTGATCTATTAACTTTTGCGTTTGAATACCGCGGGATAAATTCTGGCCGTGACGGGCGCTGTTTATTGCCATCAGTTGAATGGGAGATGCATGGCCTGTTGTGCATACTGCGCGAGCTGCCTTGTTTGTAGGAGTCGGGTGCGCCCTTACACCCGAACCGTGCTGGGAACGAGTTTACATTTGTGGGGGACAGAATCAAAGTATCTACCTATCGTATAGATCCATCCTCAATGGAGGAGGGTTTTTATTTATCAGATAAACAGATCAACATTTTATTTATAATTTTTCAGATTATACGTCACATTGATTTAACATAATAGAATAAAAATGGTATATATTAATAAAGAATTACCTAATTAGCTATTATAAATAACTTAAAAAATTCGTCGTAGGTATAAAACGTATCCTCTACGAGCCAGTTTTTTAGTTTGTTCTTAAAATGTTCAAGACTCGGTGTGTTTTTAACCCTGTCCGGGAGCTTGTTGTAGGCTTGTGTAGCTGGTCCCATCACGTGCGTCAGCTTGTCTGATTGGACCAGTCGTCTAGTCCCGGGCACCAGCCGATGCGATGTAGGCGCGCGTGGACGCCTGGATGAGGAAGAAGGCAGCCTCACTGCTTAGTAGAATACGCGGGAGTACCAACACCATCCTGTCAGCCATCGCTGATACATTAGAAGTGATGTACAGACACTCCATCTCCGTATTAATTAATTAGTTAAAACTAAAACTAACATAGTCTAAGAATTTACTAACGTATGGATCTATGTAATTAGAGATTATTATTATAATTATTATTATAACAGCCTCAAGCTGTGTTCGTCCCAACCTCAACTCAACCTGCCTCAACAGCCTGTATTGGTCCACTGCTGGACGCAGGCCTCCCCCTGATAATTATCCGCCCCTCGGTGAAGGTTGGTACTAGTGTATGAGATGGCTGATATATTTTATACAGTACATTAATGTGCAATGGACTGCACTGAATTCAAACATATATCGTTGGTAGAGTACTTTCACGGAGAAGCGATTTAACACATGTTTGTTTGATTTGACACGTCCCACGCGGCTAATTGCAGTAAGTTGATGGAAGGCTGCATTGAGAATAAGTTGCAGACAGTGAACTTTCACATTTACTCAATCTACCTACTTACAGCAAATTAGAGATCTAGCCCCAGGATACACCTTCATTGAAACTTATGTATACACAGTGGTTAGTCTATCAAACTAGAGATCTAGCCCCAGGATACCACCTTCATTGAAACTTATGTATACACAGTGGTTAGTCTATCAAACAGATAATGTCTTCAAGTTTAACAAAAAGTGCGGGAGATGCAGAACACAAAAGAGTGATTGAGATAAAAGTGAGCGAAGAGCTTTCCACCTGTCAAGTGTCCTGGGCGAGGATAAGCCGACCAGTTAACTGCGCTTATCTGAATCTAACGTCTTAATTTATTCGTGTAACATCTCGTCCGAGATTAAAAATGTTAATTCGGGAATTATTCGAAGTAATTTATTCAACTACCCTCGGGAGCGTACCTTCGAGGTAGGATATACAGGGTGAGCGTAGAGTACACTCATCTACCTTGTGATCTGTCAAGTTTTGAGCAAGACATTTTTATTGACTTGTTAACGTATGCACTGACCTGACATCAACTGCAATAGAGAATTTCAATTAAATAATAGAAGAACTAGTAAAACTGAAACAATTAAGCTAACTGCAGACTGTTGCGAACAATCTACAAGTAGCTCCACTCAAGAACACTTTATTCTTCCTTCTTAAGGTCTTGAGTGAACAGTATTTTTTTCATTTGTCTTAATCTTTAACTTAGATTCTAGTGACACAGTACTTATCGTGCCTAGAAATATTGATTTGATAGAATTTAGCGTTTATATCCCGTGTGGTAAGGTTCGGGTTGCTCAGTTTACTATGAACGAATGATTGAGTTTCACTACGATAATAACTTGTGGTGCACACTACCACATTTGGTAGGTACTCTTATTTAACATGAGTAAAGCGCAAGTGAACATAGAAGCCTCACCCTGTATAGTCCGGCGCGTCTTCCAGTGATATCTTCATTAATCTAGCAGATAGTCTAATGCGATGCTAAATAATGCCAGTTCTATTCATTACTAACCCTTCGGCGAGGCACCAGCCGCCGCCGCGCCGCCGCCGCGCCGCCGCGCCCTCGGCCGAGGCAAGTTACAGTATGCTACTTGTATTGTAGTGTTTGTTACATATGGTTAAAAAATATATAAACAGGGTGTCCCGTTATTAATGGATAACCCCGCAGGTACTTGTGGGGGGGCAGGGGGGTAACTCAGAAAAATCTTAGACCGTTGCAGATAGATTGATTTTTAATTTTTTTTTGAGTTGGCCCCCCACAAGTACCTGCGGGGATTTCCATTAATTACCGGACACGGACACCCTGTATTATCGATTGACCTTTTTCGGACCACAATCTCACCTGAGGGTTTAATTTAAGTGGATATTAGGGTCCAAAAACATCCATCAAATGATCTTTGCAATGGATATAGTGGAGCTAGGCACGTTATTTGTGCATGTAGCAGTCTAAGGGCCTCTTTCACCACCCTCAAGTAAAGTGTTGAGTAGGCTAACCACTAGATAAAGTCACCCGTAACTTCACATGCCAATTTCACGATGTTCGAGTAGCACTAATCATATGATTATCTGACCAGTAACTTACTCGTCACAACATCTGCCAATTAGCGTATTTACTTTACAGTTCAAAGCTGTAAGTTTTCATTTTGTGTCGATACTTATCAGATAATATCCAACAATTATTTAAAATATATTAATAAACATGGATTTATTTGACCTAATTGATCATCAATTGGATGAATTAGAAGATTCTACGACGCAACGAGTTAGTTACCTAGGATTCGTGTATTTAAATTCCGTGTTGATTATTTTACGGACCTAGATGAAACTGATTTTTTGCTAGATTTCGCCTATCAAAATATGCAGTAAACAAAGTGCTTATCTTAATAAAACACAAAATAATCCCTAAATTGCAAAGGTGAGTGGTTTTTTGTCATTAATCAAATGATTTTATATTAATACCTAACCTAAAAATTTACTGACATTCTCGTCGAAGCATCGCTTTGTTTATTTTCCAGCACGTCTTGGTATTTCTGCACAAGATGCACTAAAATATCCCTCTCATTAATAGAAAAGTTTGCACTTCTTTCCCTTTTAACTTTATCCATGATAGAAAATAAAGAGAAATAATCATACGCACGACACAACGCTTTTCAAAAACTCCCTCCAAAACACCAAAACAAAACAAATGACAAGACATTTGACAACGGCCTATGATGTTTGACGTTTATTGAACGATGATTGAACGAATGGCAGGATATGATTTTATACATCATTCACTTAACCAGTAAGTTGTTACTCGAGGCTCAATTTTCGTTTGTGAAATGCACAAAAGATACTCGTGACTTTTACTTGCCAATTAACGTTATCTAAGAAGTAACTACTCAACACTTTACTTGGAGAACGAGGCCCTAAGGCCCGTATTATAAAAGGCTGCTCACTCATAGAGTTATGGCATAAGTATCACTCAAGCATAGACCGATGACTGAGCAAGGTTTAAGCATGAATGAGCTAGTTGTCATAATACGGGCCTAGAGCCCGTATTATGACAACTCATTCATGCTTGAGAACGCTTTTCCATGGAAATCGATATCGATCGATATTTGACCGGATAGAACGGAGCAAGAACAAGTTCATGTTCATGGACGAGACTGATGTAGAGACCAACCAGCCTCGCAGACAGGGAGATGATGGATGTAGAATAATCCGATCGTAAATAAATTCAAAACTACTAATCTAAAAATTAAAGGAGTCAGAGTCAAATCGTTTATTTCTTTAGACTTACAAAATAAGCACTTAGACAAGTAAATTTTTTACTTTATAAACAGCTTGATAAATATTTATTAAGTAATATAAATAAAAATAAGGTGCAATTGACTCTAATTCACTTAATTTTTTTATTCACTAGCGGAAGAAGTGAAAAAAAGATCCTTATTTATACTTTAAGATGATTTGATAACAACATAATAAAGTATCCATTCTTGAAATATGTTCAAAGTTTTCACCTCACTATGAAGAATAGTTTCCCAAAGTCCACAATAGAAACCTCTTCGCTCACTATCGGTCAACAATATTATCTCAGCCCAGTCGGCAGGCGGGCACCTGATGCGGAGGCACGTCTCGCTTTGAATGGCAAATCACGAAGGTAGACCCTCGGGGCCTCGGAGACCTCTGAACACATGAACACGAAATGATTGCGAAGGGTCCACTATATTAAAATATTCCCGGGCGGGCGGCGGGGCGGCGGGGCGGCGGGGCGGCGGGGCGCCACCTGATGTTTGTAGTTTGATTCCGTGATAAATGCGCCCTTTGATGTCGACGCGGCGACGGCGACGTGCTGGAATGGAAGTGATGGGACGGGATCTAAATATATTACCTACAATACAACAAGGAATGTAATTATCGGTTCATTCGGAAAGTGTCTTTCGCAGGTTTTATCGATATCATGACTTTAATATCGATACATTTTTGAGTCCTCTGTGTACTCTTCAGATTAGCAGATACTCTCTTATATGTATATAAGTACTTACTAATATTATAAATTCGAAAGTAACAACTCTTACTCTACCTGTCAGTAAACTTTGAGAGCTTTGCTAGCAAGCTGTGCATTTGTAACATAAAACGTAACATTTGTAACACTATATGCAATTTTTTTTTTTTTTTTTTTTAACCTGTAAGTTGTCCCACTGCTGGGCAAAGGTCTCCCCCAAACTCGTCCAGGAATCGCGTTCGTTGGCCAGGTCCCACCAATCTACCCGAAATGTGTCGAGATCGTCTCGCCAGCGTCTCCTTGGCCTGCCTCGGCGTCGTCGTCCGTCCCCAGGCACCCACGGTGTGTCGATCCGAGCCCACCTTTCTGGATGCATGCGGCTGCGGCTCACATGCCCCGCCCAGTCCCATTTGAGTTTGGCTGTCTTGTATCCAACGTCGGCATTTCCAGTTTTGGAACGTAGCGTGTTGTTCCGGATTCGATCGATCCTCTTTACTCCAAGAACGCCACGCTCCATTGCCCTTTGGCAGACCTTAAGTTGGGATTTTTGAGATTCAGTCAAAGACCACGTTTGTGCTCCATAGGTGAGGACAGGTAGAATACACGTGTCGATGAGTTTCCGCTTAAGTGACATTGGAAGGTTTCCCTTCATAAGCTCCTTCATGGACCAGTAGTTCTTCCAGGCGTTTTCAATTCTGCGGTCGATCTCTTTATCCTGCCGGTTTTCGAAGGAAACTATCTGGCCCAAGTAAATGTACTCATTAACGTAGTGTATTTCGTGACCGTCAACCTTGATCTTGTGTTTCTTGGAGTTGGTCATTATTTGGGTCTTCGACCGATTCATCGCCAATCCCACCTCAAGACTTGCTACGCTCAGATCTGTGAGCAAACGTTGTATCGGGTGCTGATTCGGCGAAAAGAACGATATCGTCTGCGAAGCGCAGGTTTGTTAGCCTCTTTCCATCGAATAAAAGTCCTTTTTGAGCCCAAGATTCTTTCAATGTCTTAAAAACTCCTTCGAGGGTGCTCGTAAACAGCTTGGGAGAGAGCGGGTCTCCTTGTTTGACGCCCTTTTCTATTTGGAATTGTGTTCCTGATGATATTAATTTAATGTTGGCTGAACTATTATTATAAATGTTTTTAAGGAGGTTTATGTATGTGCTATTTATTTCTTGTTTTTCAAGAGCTGTGAAGATAGCAGAGTGTTGAATACTATCAAACGCTTTCGTGTAGTCCACGAAAGCGAGGTTTAAGGTTTGTTAAATTCATTGAACTTTTCTATTGTCTGGTTAATGGTATGCAGGTGGTCAGTTGTTGCAAAAATAAATAAAGAAATAATTATGGACAATTCAGACAACATTATCTAGCCCCAAGCTAAGCAGAGCTTATGTTATGGGTACTAGTTAACTGATATACTTAATATCATAAACTACATAAATATATATTTTATATTATACTTAGAGAACATCCAGAACACCCTGAACAAATATTAGCTAATCGTACAAACATTTGTCTCGAGGCGAGAATTGAACCCGCAACCTCTTGCGTCACAGAGGTCGTCGTCAAAACGTTACCGGTCTAAAAAAAATATGCATATCTAATTGTTTTTATTTAAACATTTGCATAAAATTAAGATGGAATGGAATGGTTTTGGTACAAAGACAGATCGGTATTTTATAATATGGTAGAGCCGATACTTCCTAGATACTAGATAAAATAAAATAAAACTATGGAACGGCCACCCTCCCCTGCCCCACCTGCCTGGGGGCAGGCAGTGCACTGCTCTACATTCCATCAATCCTCAGTCTACACTCAAAAAACAAAAAAATCACGTCCGCAGTTTCCCCACGATTTCAATATGGCGCCCTTCTCGAAAACTTTATATCAAAGAACTACACCTCTGAATCTGGCCGCCGACGTGACCCGCCTGCTGACGGGCTGACGGGCCGCGGAGGCATGCTGCTGCAGCTACAAGACAGAGCGCACGAACCTCCACTCTACCAGTCGAGGACGCCCATTATAAAGCATGTTCTCCAACTTTTGTGACGTTGCAGGACGCAGGGCTGGATCAGCACCTTTATTATACGGAAGTTTTGAGTTTCTAAACTTCCGTATAGCAAAGCTGATCCAACCCTGTTCTTATCGATCACTATCCAATTCAAGTATTTCTTGCGGGTTGAGAAATTTCAATAATCATTTACAGCATATCCTCGTCCTTATCACAGAAATCGTAATAATATAGTACCTACTATTATTACTATTTCAGTGATCCTTATCAATCAATCAATCAATCAAATAGATTTATTTGCTTATGTACTCGTATGTAGCAAAATATTTGGATCTTAAAATGAAAGGAGTTTATCATAATATCTCTTTGTGGTGTTGTTCATGTTAGATGAATGCTCGTGGTTCACTGGTTCCATCGCCTCGAGAGCACGCTCACCCCACAGTCTGGTGCGAGTACTCCGAGGGGAACCCTTTAATAAATAGCCGTATTTTTTAAGAAGCACCTTGTGACCGCCATGTTTATGAGCCGCGCGCGGCCGGAGGATGCCGTGATACGAGGGATTGGTTGTCCGTGACCAAACATTGCTCCTATGTAAATAAATAAATTGATATGAAGGAGTGAAAAAAAAAAACATAATCTATTTAGAGAAAACCAGAACAAGACTTGTAATGGTTCTAGAAAAATAACGGACGTACAAGCGGCTTTATCTATCCCTCCCATTGATTAATTAAAAAGGGAAGATGAGGTACTAGTTTCTCGAAAATGGCAACCTCATATTGTGTAAAATTGTGTGCTCCGACCTCAGTCACCGTCGGACCGACGGCACGGGCGGTCGTGATTCGCGTGAAATATTGTTGTCTCGGTCTTACTTCGGTCTTAGATACGTCTTGACATCTTTGTTCTTCTCTGTATTGCACAGGACTGGAAATATAACTGTGACCGTATGTGTTTCCGTGTAGTTGTAACACATGCCAATTTTTGAGTAAGCGCTGGGAGAACGTAACCTATCTTCCCTTTTTAATGAATCAATGATCCCTCCGGTAGAAAATGGGGAAAACAGAAACGCCTAAAATCGTAAGGGGGATAACTGAACT
Source organism: Eupithecia tripunctaria (assembly GCA_955876795.1). NCBI lineage: Eukaryota > Metazoa > Arthropoda > Insecta > Lepidoptera > Geometridae > Eupithecia > Eupithecia tripunctaria. Next base: position 317,713 of record OY041607.1, read on the forward strand.
TCAAAATTTATCTTTCAGATTTTCAGTTTTCCGTCTTAAGGTCAAGGGTCAAGGGTCAAAACTGGAATATCCCGAAATCAGTCTCCAACTACACACAATCGTGCACTTATCCCTACCACAGGGCTAGTAGTGATAGCTTGGTAGGGATAGTCACGTATCCCTACCAAGCTATCACTGCTAGTTCAGTCAAATGTTTTTAGTGCATACGAAATGAAGACTACCTACTAAAGTTTTTGACCATGTCAATGATCCGCATTTTCACGGTTGCCTGTGCTTATTGAAGTGCACGGTTGGAAGCAAGAAGTCAGCATACACTTCAAAGTAGCCGACCGGATCGAATGCAAGCCAACCAAAGACGAACTGTAGCGTACATTTGCACAAAGAAACGAACTCATTTATTAAAAGCTTTTAAACATAAGTAGTTCTTCTCCCATCTCTTATTAATTTGTCGGAGACTGGTGTCGATTCTGTTGTTTTAGAATTACATAAAACTTTCTAAAATTAGGATTTACGAATGTCAATTATACGATAGCTTTTCAAATTGAGTAGTTCTCTTCTATTTGACATCAAAACTAGCTAAAATAATAATTTACATAGAAATCGTTGGGAATCGAATCAAAATCGGAATCAAAATGTATCGTTTGACATTTTTAGGTCTACCTAGCATAGAAATTTTAGAAATCTTAAAATTTAGGTTAGGAATCCTAAAACACAGAATCGACACCATTACCAAATCCTAATTTTAGCTGATTTTAGCAAATTCTAAAACAACAGAGGGCCTAGCCAACCGGCATTCGCTATGAAGTGAATCGAAAATAATTGGAAGATTCGTAGGGTAAAATTCGAATTAGATCACGTGACATTATCTAAGGCATATAATCAAACACATACATTTTTGTTCTTTTCTATTATCGCTTTCAACATATATTGTTACGTTGTCTAGGCCTCCAGAATGGACTCCACTGTCAGCCGAGCGAAGGAGACGAGGGTGGCCCCATCCCTGATGTCAAGTCCACCGGTTCTTAGTGCAATCATTTGCAATCATTCCACAAATCTTACGTACAATGCACCCTTCGGTCATCCGTTATGACGATACTTTGGATGCTGAGGGTCATGGAGTGTGTCTAGAAGGGAAATATAAAATAAAAGCAACATGTGCGTCGGCCGGGAATCGAACCCGGATCAACTGCTTGGAAGGCAACTATGCTGACCATTACACCACCGACGCTTGGTGTTCTAGCTTGGTTTTATTATATTGAACCTTTTTAATCAAACAATGGAGTAGGTAGGTACTTCATTGATTTTGTTTACACAATTGGCGTTCTATGTTTATAAAACAAAGATTCTATATTTTGGTCTTCTTGATTATTAGAGCATGAATTTGAACTCTCCAAACTCGTCATGCAATCTGTAGAAATATGCGTGGGGATTATGGGCATTACCCCTGTGACATAAAATAAGACGACTAATAAGACGTTTGCCAGTTGAAGTACAGTCTCCTGCAGCCTTTGGATCCGACACTATATGTCCAGGATAAATGTTTTTATTGACATATCTACAAACTTTATTCGGTAACTACGGTTTCATTGCCTCGCAGGTAAAATACTAGAATTTATACAAAAATCTCCACTAAGTGTAAAAAGAATTCCTCATCTTTTTGATTGTATTAGCTTGTTTTCAGAGGGGCGAGTCTGTTTGGTAGAAACGAGACGTGATCCTCGTATGGAATTTTCGTAGTTTCCTATCCTCACGATAGAGATGCTGTATGTAATTATTTATAGATATGGCAAAACGTAACGATCACATCTCGTTACTGACGTCAAATCCGGAAAGCTGGTGCACATGCTCGGCCCTCGTGTGTACAACCGACTGCCACCCGACATCACCAGCGCACCATCGATGCAATCCTTTAAGCACAAGCTTAAAAAGTGGCTTATTGACATGTGTTTTTATGATATAACTGAATTGATAATGAAAATGAATTAATTAATCTACTGACATTCCGATTATATTTATATAGATATATACATAACATAAAGTTGTATTGGTTAGTATTTAAGATTATTATAATGACTATTTATGTTTTTTATTAGCCCAATTTTCTATTGGTAATGTTTATATTTTTTATTTTTTTATTTTTAGTAGTACTACTTACTTAAGTAAGACAATAATAAGTATTACAAGACCTGTAACTTTGTTGCCAATAAATAATCTGAATCTGAATCTAATCAAATAGACTCGCATCTCCGGACTGATTATTCGAGTCTTCTTCCTTTTGGTCTTGATAGATTAGAGACAATGTAAATTAAAACAAATGAACAAAAACTAGAAGCTTTCCTCACTTGTGATAGGCCCTTGATGCAAACTATGAATACTAATATGTACAAAAACAAAGCTTTGGTAAAGAGAAGGGGCTCCCATTGCTGTAAGCGTCTTAGCTTTGCTGATGTCCAAACAAAGATAAACACCGGGTACCAGTCGATTCAATCACAATCATCATACAAACAGTCACCCAATCAATATAATCCACCAAACGACTATTTAATCCAATAAGCCCCCGCCTCCCCGCCTCCCCGCCTCCCCGCCTCCCCGCGGTCAGCGCCCTCTGTCATAAAATAGAAAAACAAAATAAAGGTAAACAAGAAAACCGTTACCGCTCAAACGTAATTTGGGAGAGAAAAAAAATTGCCTATTACCATCCTTATCTAGGGTAAGTCAATTCTACTCCTCCGTCTCTCCGCAAACCCTAGAATCCCCGAGTCAAGGGAGAATTAACTCTATGTAGCAAGAAATAAGCTAGGGATCGATAGCAGATAGATTTTGGTAATAGATACAATGTCCAACCTGGGTATGTGTAAGAACGTCGACAAGGTAGGAGCTGATCGTATAATCCTCGTAAAATAAGGTAGCGAGGGAATCTGGTACACCGAGACCAAAATAATGCAAAAGCGTGCGTCGGCCGGGAATCGAACCCGGATCAACTGCTTGGAAGGCAACTATGCTGACCATTACACCACCGTCGCTTGGATTCACTGTGCAGATCCATTGTAAAGATACTGTTTGAGAGTGTAGTTTGTTGAAACAAGTGTTTCAAAGACAGCTTTATTTTGTTCTAGCCGCGCACCGTGCCAGAACATTGAAATATTCTATTCTACATACCTAACAGTTTCATTATTTCAGGCAAAGGATTGCCACCAGACCGTTCTTCCGTGACGAGGTAATCAGGGCGCCTTTTAGCCGGTATCAGGACATTAGCGTGAGTGACACTTGCGCGATGGGCATTTGTGCGACAAGACTTAAGCATGCGTGAGTGGACATTTGTGCGAGTAGATATTTGCACGAATGAAAACTTGATAAAATCACAAAGCCGTTGTGTAGGGGATTTAGTTATTAAATCATAAATCATAAATCATTTATTCAGAAACAACCATACAATTGTGTTTGAACAGTAGTAGGTACATCAAAATATCATGCAATGTGAAGAAAATAATGTCAAATTCTTAGTTATAATAAATTACACTTGTCTAATGAGCTAACTTAAGTTACATAAAGTCAATATAGTTTTATTTAATTGCTACGGTTAAGGAACTCGTTGACCGTGTAGAAACACCCTTTCAGCAGGAGATTTTTTGATTATTTCCTGTGATTATACAATATGTCACTGTTCCCGTACGTGTTCGTAGCACGTGCTACGAAAGGCGACATAGCATACAAAAGGCTTCAACGCGCAACCACTAGTAAAGTGGGTGCGCGTACCTAACTAATAGACCTAATGAGTTGCACTTCTCCATTATGATAAATGTAAGCTCTTACTTTGAATGTACTAACTGAAGCCTACCCCACACTCTTCACCCCTTTTCCCCATTAGTTAAATATTATGTCATTTCGTTGCACGTGATACAAAGATACGGCGGCGGCGCGTAGCCAGGTTCAGATTCACATTGATATCATGGAGCTTAGTACTGCCTTCTTTTAGTTTTTAGTTTCAATATGGCAAGAAGCTGTTCACCCTATATTGTAACACAACTATATTGTAGCTACCGCAGGGGACAGAGCTCTAACTTTATTTGTACTTCCTCAACAGCCTGTATTGGTCCACTGCTGGACGCACGCTGCCCCCCCCCCCCCCCCCCCCTGATAAATGCCTTATTGGCGTTTAACTCATGGGAGTAAATGCCCATAATCCACACGCTGGGCATGCGGATTGGGAATTCCAGTTTGGGGGAAGATTTTTACTGCAGGGGGCGCTGCTGCCCGTTCCCGAGAGGATATCCATTAGTCGCCTCTTACGACACCCACGGGAAGAATTGGGTTGGTGCAAATTCTAAGCCAGCACCACACAGTTCGATTTATTTGTACTTATATTTTTGAAAATAAACGATTTTGTATTTTTTATTCTGCAACAACAGGGAGTTTTATGTTCCATGTGTGTGAGTCTGTCTATACTACCATAGCTCTCACACGTTAACCCGAAAATGTTTTTTTACTTACATAAAGAAAGTCGGTAGAGTCGTTCTAATTTTATTATATGAATTATGATAGTTAAAGTAAAGTGAAATCATTATCGAGGGTTATCCCTCGATTAGCTTATGTGGATAAAACTAATAAAACAGCTATAATTTTAAAGTAATACCTGAGTGTGCCCCCGGCCGATTCCCCCGGCCGAACGAACCGGTGTCGTTTACTGCCGTCCGTTAATAGCCAATCGAGTCCGGACCGTCCTTACCGTCCGCTGTCCGTCCGGATCCCGGGGAATAGTTTACGGGTCTGAGCTCGGTGGACAGCGGAACCAAGAGTGGAAGCGAAAGTGGAGGAATGGATCTCTTCATCATCATCATCAGCCTATACTAGTCCACTGCTGGACATAGGCCTCCCCTAATGAGCGCCATAGCGCCCTGTCTACAGCTTGACGCATCCAGCATCTGCCTGCAGTCTTTCGCAGATCGTCATCCCACCTGGCCGGAGGACGTCCTACACTACGTTTGCCGAGTCGCGGTCTCCACTCAAGAACTCGTTTACCCCAGCGGTTATCAGTTTTTCGCGAAATATGGCCGGCCCACTGCCACTTCCGCTTGCTAATTCTCTGAGCTATGTCGATAACTTTGGTTCTCTGTCGGATGTATTCATTACGAATCCTATCCTTCAGAGAGACTCTGAGCATAGCTCTTTCCATAGCTCGCTGAGCGACTTCTGTGAAACTCTTTAATATTTGCGTCAATATAGAAAACCTCAATCTTAACCTCAACAGCATAGGCTGGCTGTTGAGGTTAAGATTGAGGTATTTAGTAAGGGGAGACCTGCGTCCAGCATTGGACCAATATAGATTGGTCCAATGCCTGATAAGGCTGTCTTTTGTAATGGCTGTTATCTGATGAGGGGTAATGCCCATAATCCTTCGCTGGGTATGCGGATTGGAGATCGCAGTTCGGTGACAAAATTGTTTGGCAGGAGGCGCTGCTGCCCCCGGTAAATATCCCTTAGTAGTCTCTTACGACACCCGCGGGAAGAGTTTTGGTGTTGCAAATTCTATGCCGCCGCACCACACGGCATTTTGGCATGAATGGTGTTAATGTAGAATGTGAATGATTATAAATAAATAAAAATTATTAAATGTGGAGTGGACTCTACGTAAGACTTCAGTATGTACGAATGTCAAGGCTCTACTAGCTTTCAAAGGGCGTAATGCCCTTTGAAATATCATATTGAATGAAAATAAACTCTGTACAGAACCCGCTTCCTCTTCCGCTGCCAAAAGACAGCCCTAAGACTGCACAATTTAGAACTAAAAGATTTCAATGAAGTTTTGTAGGTATGTGTCTTAGAAAATATTTTTTTGTGGTTTTAGAACAGAGAAATCAATGTAAGTAGATCATAGATAAAAAAAAAGAGCAAAAAGTATGCGTAGGCCGGGAATCGAACCCGGATCAACTGCTTGGAAGGCAACTATGCTGACCATTACACCACCAACGCCCATGTTTGAAGGGTCGTAAAGAACCAAGACTTGTCAACGCCATACAAAGTAACCAGCTACCTATACGAGTATACCAATGTTATTGTTGAAACAAAGGAAACTAAGTACATTTACTCAATTAATCTCTATTGTTTTATTGTCTACAAAAATCATAATCACCTTTTGATTTCGCGCTCTCACTTTAGAAATCTAATTGAAAACTACAATAATTTAGGTAACTTTGCTCGTAAACTTCATTATTATAAATCCATTCTGATATTATGTAGACGGACTATATGGCGCGGCGGGACCGCCAGCGAGGCCTCCTGCGACGCAGTGGGTTGCGGGTTTGATTCCCGCCCTGAAACTAAAATGTTTGTACGATCTGCAAATATTGATTCCTGTTAGTTTGGGTATTTTCTGTGTAATAATAAAACTATCAATACGAGTATACTTAACTGTTTAAATAAATTAATTAATAACAAACAATACACGGATAGATATTCTAATATTACCCTCAGCACAAGCTCTGCTTAGCTTGGGGCTAAATAATGCTGAGTGGAGGGTTCTCCAGAATTATTTATTTATTTATATTGGAAATTCGAAATTAAAAACTGCTATGACCTCTTCACTCCTAAACGACTGAACAGATCTTAATGTAATTCATCAGGGTATCTCTTATATGGTATCCTGGGACAGGTAAAAGCGCGCGCGAAGCCGCGGCGCACAGCTAGTATCCAACTTCCTTCCTACTTTTAAGTTCAGTCATTTTGAAAGTGACCGCTGTAAACCTGTCTTGTCTAAGGTAGAATAGAAAAAAAAACGTCACTTTGTCATCGAATGCGTAAAATGTTTGACATTCAATCCATAAACCTCAATAATTTACGCAATGTATGACGATGCGATGTCATTTTTCTCTATTCTACCCTAGATACCACCCATGCTAGGCCGACTGGTCACGGTAGACTAGAGATACTAGATTGACAAAGAAGTAGAAAGAAATAAAATAGATTTATTTGGAGCCATTTACATAACACACACATAACGTATATTATACGTAAAAATTACAGGTCAGTAAAAAATAAGAAAAAATTACATACTTATAATGAGAAATACATGATCTATGAGCAGAAACATGTTAATGAATAATGGTATACAAGGGGCCAAATAGGTCCCTGTCTCAGCATTGTGCCGCTACGAGCCGAAGGTATACCGTCGCTGATTTTCTGACAAAAGACCAATGTACACATTACCACATACTTTCACAGCAATACTTTCATTTATCATTTATAAAAGATGTAGATTGTAAATCACGAAGCTCTTTTTTTCATGAGACGTTGGGAATGAGCACGTCTCACGTGATACGTTGGGAATAACTCCACCTAGAACGCCGCTCAGATGAGTAAACAAACAACAACACAACCCCCCGAAGCCCATAAAACTGAAAACAAAACCATCCCAACATCCACCGCAAACTTGGCAAGCCTCAGCCCTGCACATCATACCTGGTGTATAGGAACATTGAATGTAACGTCTCTGCGCTGCCAAATCGGCCCTCGCTGCCAAATTAGATCGTAAAGGTTAACTGAAGGACTAGGTATTGTGTTTAATGGAATTTGAGTTGACCGTCGGCTTTTATGATGGCTTTAAACGCATTATGGAATTTATTGTCATGGTTGATGTTGTTATAAGGCTGTTAAGGTTGTTGTAGATTAATTTGATTTATTATAGAGATAACAATAAAAGTAGCTGAATAGGGTCATCTCCCAACGAGTTACATTATGCCTCAGTATTAATGTAGGTACGAGCTTGTTATCACATCGCAGTGTTAAGACATCGACCCCTTCAAATAAGCCTCTAGATGTCGAGGCTTATTTGGGAAGAAAGGCTGCAGTAACTTTCTATGTATTTTTAACCGATTTTAAAACAAGGCGGAGGTTCTCAACTGGTATTGATTTTTTATTCATTTGAAAGCTGGTGGTTCCCGTGTAATCCCATTTCAATTTGGTCCAATTGTGACAATGGCATCCATGAGAAAACCATAAAATTGAAGCCGGCTTATAGTTTTAAACAAACCAAATGATGAACACCTCTACTGCGATTACCAACCCGCCTGCGCCTGCCAAGCGAGGTGATAACGCGACCTCGTGTGTATGTGTCCAGGTTTATCTATCTGGAAACATACGTCCACTGGCTACGATATTAACTTAGTATGTCAAATGTAGGCAAGTTCTTGAATTTGGACAGTGACATTGTTTTTTGTCGTTGACTGTACCTGTGTGTATGAAGTAGTAACTTCAAAAGACGCACACTATACCTATGAACTCAGTACCTATAGTTATCATTATCACTTAACGTGCGAGTTTTGGACCCACAGAGTCTTAGTTTTTTATTGGTATTCATTTAAATACCTACTGAGACTGCTTTGATTGGTTTACAAATTCCGCGGGCTAATATTAGGTCCTTACATATGAAATTGGCGTTTTTCGTACTGGCCACTTTAATCACAAATTTCTCCTCTTTGGTAAGGAATTCCAAATTCAAATTTGTACAGCTATAGACTCATGTATTTGTGCTTCGATGATCGTCATTCATTTGTTTTTTTTTCTTCTGTTTTTTTCTATTTGCGTCACTCATTTTACAAAATGGAAAACTTAAAATATCGCATTATTTACGAGTACGAGTTCCGCCGTGGCACTAGTGCTGCGGAAACAACTCGAAGGGTGAATAATGTGTATGGCGGTCGTGTTGCAAAAGAAACACAGTTCGTTTTTGGTTCCAACGTTTTCGTTCTGGAAATTTCGACCTGCAGAACAAGCCCCGTGGACGGCCTGAGACTCAAGTTGATAATGAAGAGTTGAAGGCTATTGTGGAAGCGGATCCATCGCAAACCACGTCCGAGTTAGCTGCAGGCTGCGATGTTAGTGATAAAACTGTTTTAATTTACTTGAAGCAAATTGGGAAGATTAAAAAGCTTGAAAGGTGGGTACCTCACGAATTGACTGAAGCAAACCGGCAAACGCGCGTCGACTGCTGCGTTACCTACATTACTAAACCGGCACAATAATGAAGGTATTTTAAACCGAATCATTACCTGTGATGAAAAATGGGTTCTTTACGATAATCGGAAGCGCTCAGCGCAATGGTTGGATCCTGGCCAGCCAGCCAAATCCTGCCCCAAGTGAAAATTAACCCAAAAAAAGTTACTTGTAAGCGTTTGGTGGACTAGTGCCGGTATTGTTAATTACAGTTTTCTCAAATCTGGCCAGACTATTACGGCTGATGTCTATTGTCAGCAATTGCAAACCATGATGGAAAAGCTAGCGGCTAAACAACCTAGGCTGGTCAATCGCTCCACGCCACTGCTGCTTCACGACAACGCTAGACCACACACTGCGCAACAGACGGCTACTAAATTAGAAGAGCTTCAATTGGAAAGTCTTAGACATCCTCCGTACTCCCCGGACCTTCCTCCAACAGATTACCATTTTTTTCGAAATTTGGATAACTTCTTGCAAGGGAAAAAATTCAACTCCGATGGGGCAGTCCAAATCGCCTTCAAAGATTTTATTGATTCAAGTCCGACTGGTTTTTTAAGTAAATGGATCAATGAACTACCTATAAGATGGCAAAAGTGCATAGAAAATAATGGTTCATACTTTGATTAATTAAATATATTATATTAAAAAATATTCGACTTTTTGTTCCTCCCATACAAAACGCCAATTTCATATGTAAGGACCTAATAGAAAGGTTAAAAACATGAGACAATAATTTTCTTATGTCTATTGTCACAATCTTACTTACAAAAAGTACATCCAAAGTTTCTGCCTGAAAACGTGTAGTGTCAAGACACGCGATAGAGATCGGCTCGCCTCCTCGCAGAGAGTCGCGAGCTGAGCGATCCGGCGCGACTCGCGAGGTGTCACCTTATCTGTACACTTGGCGCGGTGGAGCGCGTCTGTCGCGGGCTGCGGAGAGTGCTGCGAGCGGAGGTCAGCTAAGACGGTGTTTGGAGCAGGATGCATTTTGTTTTATTCTGTGTAGTATAGTGTAATTGTGAATGAGGTAGAGACGATAGGGCTGGGTGCGATGGAGGTTGCTTATCTAAGATGCCCGCCGGGTACGGTATCCTTACTGGCTGATGATAAGCCAGATGAAGGCCGGCTATATCAATATGCAAATCTAGTTTCTGACCGCGGCTTCGCGTTGTTTCTATGGAAACGTTTTATAGCAGTTGTTTTAATTCCGTGGGTACTGATTTATGGGTTGAAAAGTAAGTAGCCCATAGTTTATTCCAGGCCTACAAGTTTTAGCAGAAACCCTTCAGTCGTTGTTGCGTGAAGAGATAACAAACATCCATCTATCCATCCAATTTTTAAGCTATTGCATAGCTTCTATCGCGGGCCTTGAGCGTGGAGACCGAATCCAGAAATTCCGTAACGAAAATAACCTAACACCGACCGGCACAGCAGCGGTGATACTTTTTAGTTTTACCATCTATCGATGAATAGCAGTACTTTTAATGGCTTTTTGAAATATCACGCTTGTCTCTTTAGTTCAGCAACTTGCCTCAAGGTGGCATTACAATGCTTTACCGCGGCAGTCCTCGAGTGCCACACGTCTTTTTTACATTTATAATAAAAGTTGTAGAAGTATAATTTTCCGACAAATAAAATAAGCTTGAATTTCCACAGCCTCTCGTAAATACGTATATTTGTACCAGAAAGCAAAATAAATCATATGCGATTATTCCGAGCATAAAAAAGCAAAACTCCAACCTGAATTGCTTCTAATAAGCAAGTCGTCGCTCTTCAGGCCAAAGTAGGTAAGTAAGAAAACCGTCAAAATAAAACCGTCCACTTAGTAGTCCAGACTTAGCGGCCGTAATGTGCGCCATTCCTCTCCCGCATGCTAATGTACCTGCGCCATGTTTACTAATAACACTTTTAAATTGGTACGAGTTTTAAGTGCAAAGTCGATATTTCAGGGTAAGTTTGTAGTTTGTGCTTTTTATCACCCACTGAATTTTTTGTACATTATATAACCGGATATGTTATATGCAAGTAACTTCTAATAATGTCTCAAATCCTCGATTCGTAAGTTAGTGGGAATTCCGGTTACTTTTATAACTCAATAACAAACAACTAAAGCGAAAATTCCTCCAAAATAAAAAAAGCAATAAATAACTCAGCAAAAGTCGATGCGACTTAACTTCGCACACGTATCTTCGGGTACTTTTGACCCTTGCAGCATCAGATCGGGCAATAAATCAGCGCACCTGACCGAGGGCACTTGTCCTTGCGTATAAATCTCCTCCTGGGCGGGTGATAGCGGCCCCAGCTCATAAATATTGAACTATTGACTCGCGGGTTAGCGGCCGCTTGTTAATGATAGGCTTACAGCGCTCGCTGCGCTGGCTGGGTACTTGGATTATGCCGTACTTTACTGAATTATAGGTTATGTTAATGTGCTTGGCGCAACCAGGTTGGATTGTGTAACGTAAGAGAAAATGTGATACTTAACACGATTTACATTAAAAATACACATTTTGGATGTTTAAGTGTAAGACGTTAATTTCAGTTTTGACTCTAATCGTAGATACAAGTTATAACTCAATAAACTAGATAAATTTGTCATACTTTTGACTTGTTACTCGTACATTATTTTATTATTATCCTATCACGGACATCACTCATAAAATGAAAACGTTACAAACTGTAACTTATTTGAATTAAGATAAGAGAAGTTTATTTTACATAAACGATACTAATTCATTATAAAAAATCTCAAGGAAGTTCGAACTATCGTCACCAGTGTTGAAATATGGAGATACAAACTTTTAATAGTTAACTTAATTTGCCTCCCAACAAAACGACGCGACGTCGCAAATTATTCTTAGCACACCTTTCTTCCAGACACACATAATCAATACAAAACAAAAACAGCAGACGACAGTCGAATGCAAAAGTGCCCAATAACCACGTTAGGCAAGGAGGGCGCCTAATGAGCTCCATCTAATTATCGCGGCTCCGAAACGTGCGCCACTTGCTAACACCTGTATTATGCAGGCACTTGTCGCGATCACTGTACCTATTGAACCTTCTGTGTCTTTACGGCAGTCGCGGGGATTGGAGTGGCCTTATGAACCGACGTGTTTAGGAACCGACGTACATACTTAGCTAGGGGCGATGCGCAAACAATATTGTGAGCGAGATACTGTAGGTGTGTCGAAACTTTGCTCAAAAGACGTAAAGGATTATTTGTCTAAAATAAATAAAGTGTTGGTTGTTTTGCTGATTTTGGTGTATCAAAGAATGTAAACAATTACTCGCTACTTTCAAAGTTGCAGAGTTCACAAGAGTCAAGTAGCGCTCACAACACAACTGCCGACAATCACTTTCCCATTTAGAATTTAAACATTGACTCAAGCAGACGGTACATTACTCACGCCTTCGCACAAAACGGCCTAAGCGCTAAAACACAATTTATTAATTTGCAAAAAAACGCGGGATGGCGTCACCTGTCAGCCGCCGCGACGGCGACTCCCCAAGAACAGACGTGATGAATTGTGAAAAATAAAAATTACGACGTAAACGGATAAAAGACGAAGGGGTGGAAACATGTTTAATTTTTAATCGTTTCGACGCTCTTTGAGAATATTTAATCTTGTTTCTTTACCTTTGTCTGTATTCGTTTTTGGAGATCTTGAGGGGTTTGAAAAGTTTTATTTCAACTGTGAAGGTACTTCTCGTTTGTATCATAATCATTTTTACAGAAGCATTTTGCCATATCTAACTATATACTAATAATTCATTTTAAAACATACTGTAATTAGTTGTTTTAGCCTCAAGCCATCTAATTACACAATCTAATTACATCAATAAATAAATTAAAATTACACTAGTAACTGATACTTGCAGCCAAAATGACAGGAATACTGTAGGTAGGTGATCCTCATTGAAACAAATTTTATAGAAAACAATTTCTTGACAATCATAAAAAAAATCAAACAAAAACCACGTTTACAAAATTACGACATACCCAGCCAACACAAAACAAAACAAATAAAACTATTCCGCGTGCATTTTCCTGTAAAAGCGTCACGTCACGTGCGACGCGGCTCGCGTCACACGCGGCGCTCGACAGGTAACGTTCCGCCAATTTTTGCACGCCATTTAAATTAAATTCCGAGCGCGGGTCGCACGTCGCGCTTAATTTAGGCAATTACAGATAAAACGCTTATCTCGCTCTTATGTGGTTGCGCCGCGCCGCGGACGATATGTCACAAGTATCTCTGGTGTGGCTTTGGTGTGGGATTCTGCTCGTGTTTACTTATCACGCAGTTTGTATGTTTGTTTGTACTATAACAATTGCTTTACACACTTACTGCTGTCACTGTGGCTCGGTGATCCAAAATGGACATTGGCTTCCGAGACGAGTCGAAGATATTGTAGGATTTATAGAATTACTTATTCAGGTAATAAACCACGTCACATTCGAATTTTGGTTAGAAGGGTCTGTACTGTAAGCCTATGAATGTTAGGTTAACTAGACTCAGCGTTGTTACCTTGTGCAATAAGAGAGGACTTGTATGTCAATTAATCGGAATAGGAACAGGTCACAATAAGATCGGAGTTCATATCTGTCTCGCTTGTATTGTTGAGTTCCCAAGATTTGCTTCTACAACGTCAATCTACGATACTCAGTACTTACCTTAGAGTTTTCCTCTTTGAACATCTTTTCTGAAAGAGGAAAACTGTGCTTCAGTTTTATTTTCAAGTTATCCCTCTTTGATTTGTTAGGGGGGAAAACTGGAATAACCAAGGCGTCCGACTGATCTTTTTATCAGTCACGTAGGTGCGTGATGTATCTTATTACAAAAAGTTAGGTAGTTGTTATTATTGCACCCCTTTAAAAATGAAAGTCCTCGCAGTCCCATGGACCTGCGTAGCATGTGCTACGCGGTGCTACGCGGTGCTACGTCCGAGAACGATCTCTACGAAACAATCTCTTTACGGCGAATAAAGCACCTATTAACCCCTAAAAATTCCATTCCTGATCGTAACAGAGTCGTTAAAAGAAGAGTCTATGTGTACTAAGCTACTGCCATTTTTCTAATTAAGTTTCTGATGTCAAATACTTTTTTCTTGCTCGATTTAATTTCCGAATTCCGAACAGCAGTAAATAAGGGACTAGGCGCAGACAGGACAGAACCGCCAGCTCCACAGAATGACGGACAAACAACACAACATCGCTGATTTATCGGCAATCACCTAATGGGACATCACCTATAATGTGGATAAGTGAAAAAGTAACGAGAGATCAGCACTAAACTTATAAACGCGGCCTATTTTTATTAGTAGGCCAACGTGCAATAAGATAAACAACCTGCGAGCGGAAACTTTTTAAGCGTTAAAATTTCTATACATTTTCTTAGTTCATATACATCTTCATATAAGAGTATTTTGTAGCCCCCTAGTTGCGAAGGTTAGCTTTTTGATGGTCTTTTACTGAAATGATATCAAATTATTAAGTGCTTTATTTCCTCCATACCTTACAAAACTCTTAGACATGTCACAAAATACTGCTCTGAAAAAATCAAATTAATGAAAGGTTTATTGATTCATCATTGGTTGCATTATCATATCAGTTAAATAATAATAATGAATTCCCACAAGCTTTCCATTTGTAATAGTTTCACCAGTAAACAGATAGCCATGCATAGTTGGAGAAACAATTACCACGTAAGGGTTGGAAGGGTGAACTCCTATTGGCAGGTGCTAATCGAAAAACTTTGCTACGTGGTTATTGACTCTCGCAACTTTTCTAATAGACTATTCCGCTATTTACGTAGACGCTTCTAGCTACGAAAAAGGAGGTAACATTTTCGGACACTTTTATCCTACTAAAGTACTATAAAGTAGTAGGGAGGAGACAAGCACTTAGTTTTATTGAGAGCTAAGTTGTCGGAGGTCGTAGAATTTACAAGTTTCTAATCAAATTCGAGTTCAAAATTCGAAAAACTGAATTGATTATGGCTCCACTAATTAACGAAACAAATGCCCATTTTCAAAATATTATAAAGAAATGTCGCGTTGTTTTTGTTTCTTAAGAAAAGAAGTATTTTCTGAAAATAAGTTTTACTTAGTAAGTTCAATTACCAAGACAACAAATCAATTTCTGCAAGGTTTTTTTTCAACGAAATGTTCACATTTCATCTCCCAGATTCCTTTCACAATTTCTTTAATCCCAAACTGTCTCAACTAGTTTTAATTTAGCGTCCTAGCCTGCCTAGGGCGGCACGCCCCCTAAATCATACCTGACGCGAAACGACGCCGCGGCTCAGTCGACCGTGAAACTGATAGTAATAAATTGCCTCTATAGGTAGCCAGCAGCTATGAATTCTATGGCATTCAATGGACTATGAGGCTGGACGCCGTAAAGATGCAGGTGGAAAGGTTAGAATGAAATCGATTGGAAGAAAATGGGAAGACCATCTAGCGAGCTATGCTTGCCTGGTACTTTTGGCACAGCTTTAACCAAATTTTCAATCGATTTTCATTGCTACTTATTCAAATAGGTGTAAGTAACTTCACATGAGTATAAATATTAAAGCCTCAAAAAGAAAACTTTTGTAAAATCAACATAACAGAAGGACATTATCCTTTGTCCTTGACAACCCTATAACTCACACGTCACTGCTTTAGGGTCATCACTTTATCCAGAATCCCACGTGAGGCAAAACTAACCTCAACTTTACTGTTGAATAAGGCAAAACCACCCCTAAACGCCCTCAACTAAGAACCAAATCAGATGAATAACTTCGTTGGTTATGGTCAAGATACAACCAACTTAGTCAGATGCCACATGGAAAGGGAATGGAACCGTATGCTCGTTGGAATAAAGATTATTTACAGTGAACATACCGGCGTTATGTCAAATGTCCTCATTTGCATTGGACAGGAGAGAAGATTGTCTGTTTGTCACCTTTACGTCTGGTTATGGAGGCGGTTTTGGTTTTATTTACGGCGTCGGACGTATAATTTTACACGGGGGACTTGGTTCGGCTTGGCTTGCTAGACTATGTTTTTATTATGGCAGTGCGATTTCCCCTACCAGTTAAAATCTCTAGAAATTAAAATACAAAATGTTATCCTCGGATAACATAAAAATAAAAAAAAGATCGGTACTTATTATTACCATTGAAGATCGCTTTGCCGCCAGTTACCCTCATCACTGACATCAATTGTACCATAATATAGCGAACTTTGGAGATGGTATTTTAAAATTTTGTGACGTTTTTTTCAAAACTATTCCCATATCTCATTTTGTCTTCTTATGAGAATACTTTAGACAAGTTGAACTCTTTCAGAGCATTTCCATTACCTTGCTTACATAGCACGAGAAGCCAGCCATCTAAATCACCTCTGTCGGTGCGATGGCATCACTCCTCCATATCTCAGATGAATATGTCTAGACCGCACCTACGACCACCTCAGGACTGGGCCGGACCTAGGGCAGGGGTACCGAGATCTTACGCATTCTACCTCGGACGCTGTAGCTTAGGCACACTTAGATACAGCGTCATAGATAGGAAGCAACAAGCTTATCACGTAACGTTGGAAGTTAAAATTGAATTTGAATGAAAAAAACCTTTTGGAATGGGCGGAGAATTTTCATTTTCCGACCAACACAACCTAAGTGTTTTTAAGTAGAAGTCTGTAGTTAAGAGAATTTCCATTTACTTCACGAAACTACCTAATGGGCAAAAATAACTGTTAAATAACTATCTATCTAGTGTATTGTATTATGTATATTAGTTATCTAGTACCCATACCACACGCTCTGCTTAGCTTGGAGCTAGATAATGCTGTGTGAATTGTCCAACATTATTAATGAATTTATTTATTTATCGTTAAAAACTAGCACGTCGAGAATTTCACGACAAATGTAGCTAGGTAATGGTATGAACGTTCAGCACGTAAAAACCGCTAGTAAACTAGCTTATTTTGAGCATGACGTTGAGTCGAAAAAACTTTAGTTCATATTATAAAAAAAATATTACGATTATTCACAACTTCATCCTTCCATTCTATATCATGAGCAAACGAACCAGACATCGTTCGTTTTGTCGCATCGTTTTTCGCCTGAGAGAGGCCGGTCGCTCGGACCAGTTCCGTCATCTCGTCCCAACTGCCCCCGCACACACGCCCTGAGTCCGTCCACTCGTCAGAACACATCATATTTCACGCTTAGCCCCACGTTCCGGCTCTCAGCGAGATGAGGTTCGCTGCAATTATTGAAGTTCGCAATCAGCTGGCTTTAGAACTGCTCTCAAGGTAAACACATTGCGGTGTGTTTGATCTTTGACTTCGCGGCTGATGCGAAAGACAACTAAAAACACCGGTTTAGCTTAGCTCCATCGTCAGCCACGTTCTACATCTGAGCTTATGGCGAAGTGTAAATCGACTGAATTCAACACTGTTGTCGATTCTGTTGTTTTAGAATAAGATAAAATTAGCTAAAATTAGAATTTAGGAATATCAAACGCTATATTTCGATTCTATAATCGTTTCGTCACAATTCCTAAAATATTATTTTAGATAGTTTTAATCAAATTTAAGATAAGATGATAGGTATTCAGAAATGTCAAATATAAACAACGTGAACCTCGTTTAGAGGTGTCCCACTGCTGGACAAAGGTCGCCCTCTAAGGCCCGTATTATGAAAGCTTGCTCAGTGATCGATCTATGCTTAAGCAAAGCTTTTCTATGGCATAAACGTCACTCAAGCATAGGTGAGCAAGCTTTCACAATACGGGCCATAGACTTCCAAGCATCGTACTCCCCTGCGCCCATCATCCATCCCGGGTTATAAGTGAGCAGATCGTCCCGCCACCTTTTACGTGGTTTTAGTTTATTCAGAGAAAAGTAACTTTGTAAGATCTAAATACCACTGTTCCATTTTCCAATCCGGGTTAGGAAAATCTAACAAAAAGTGTTTTTTTTTGGGCAATTCACACAGTAGGTATTATCTAGCCCCAAGCTAAGCAGAGCTTGTGTAATGGGTACTAGATAACTGATTTTATTTGTTTTATTTATTTATTTTACTTTAATTAAAACGGTAACAATACCACTTACATTAATTAAAAATACACAATTTGATTAATTACCTAATAAATATTATATAATTCAAAAAAATTAAAAATATAATTAAATAGATACTGATATACTTAATACAATACACTACATAGATATTTACTAATAAATACTTTTATTATACATAGAAAACATCCACTGAACAAATATCTGCAGATCGTATATACATTTGTCCCGAGGCGGGAATCGAACCCGCAACCGCCAGCATTGAAGGCGGACCTTCGCCCACTGCGTCACAGAGGTCGTCATGTTGAATAGTAAGTAGAAAGAGCGCACAGGGTTGGGTAAGTCATCCTCGCAGCGATAGTGCGGCCGGCTAATCTTAGGTGTGCGTTGTTGGCTGCACGCGGGGCCTCCACTCTGGACAACTTCTTTCATTAATTAAAAAGGGAAGATGAGGTAGGTACTTACTAGTTTCCCGAAAATGGCAACCTCATATTGTGTTAAATTGTGTGCCTCAGTCACCGTCGGACCGGCGGCACGGGCGGTCGTGATTCGCGTGAAATATTGTTGTCTCGGTCTCACTTCGGTCTTAGATACGTCTTTCCGTCTTTGTTGTTCTTTGTATTGCACAGGACTGGAAATATAACTGTGAGCGTATGTGTTTGCGTGTAATTGTAACACATGCAACAATTTTTGAGTAAGCGCTGGGAGAACGTAACCTATCTTCCCTTTTTAATTAATCAATGATTATCTGTCCTTCCTTACAGTTTTATTCTTCGCCCTATCTTGTGCCAGTGGCTTCACATGCTTTGTTCCTATGAAAAAATTTAAAGGTATTTCTATCCCATGGGAACTGATTTATGGGATAAAAAGCGATACTATACTTGCACTTCACAGATCTTGTTCTAGGTCCAGACATGTAAAACTTCAGTCTTAGTTTTGGCGTGAAGAACTAAGTAACATCCATCTATCATCATAACTTTCGCATTAATAATATTGCTGTATTTTATTCGGAATGTTGTAATCGTTTTGCTTGTTCACGCGGCCGGCGGAGCTGTGCGTTTGACCGCGAAACAATTCCTGTTGACTAATTTAATAAAATCCGAGTAACAATAACACTAAAATTATAAATGCGAATGTTTGGATAACTGTTACTTCCTCACGCCATAACGACTGACCGATCTAGCTAAAATTTTGCATAGATGCACTGCTGAAATCAATTATAAAGACAGAAAATAACCTTTAAATGTTTCCATAGAAACAACGCGTGCGAAACCACGGGCAGAAACTAGTTTATAATAAGAAGTGTAAAAGTATGGTTTGGTGCCTCAGAGTCGGGGCTCCGACAAACTTATAGTTAAGCACAAACTTCAGCAATAACTTAAAGTAAGGTGAGCGAGCTTGTAATGAGTTTACTCTGCAGAGTTTAACTTGTTACTTATAAAAATGGGATTGAATACGGCATTGAGTCAGGGTCTTGCTAACTTTATAATGGACTCGATAACTTTGTGTCTTCGGTATAATATGTAACTAACTTCATCCCACGGCTTCATCTTCTTGTGGTACCGGAGTCTTGAACTACAACTCAAGATTATCTAGACTAATCTAGAGGATAATACCGAAGCAGCTGAAATCCAAACATCATTTTATTTACTTGTCAGCGTTTTATTTTAGATTTTTATCTTTTCTAAGTGTACATTTATTGTATTTATAGAAATAAAGAATGTTTGATTTGATTTACTGCAGAACTAAACTTTAAGTACCTATCACAGCTTGCTACTTAACATGTCTGTATCTGTTTGTCTCTTATTGTTATTTAGATAGACAGTTTTACACTTTTTTTACTAACTTCTGGGACACACAGTTCAGGTAGAATATGTAGGTAGGTACATACATGTAGCTCATAGATTAATATATACCTACAGGTGGTATAAATTAAAAATAATTATACAAATACAGTGTGTTGCAGCAAAGCTAAAAGGCAATAACTGAGCGCATAGTTTTGCTCGACGCAAACTCTGATTTTCAGCGCTAACTTCAGAGCGTAATACTGAAAACCAGATCACTTATTTCTTTTAGTTAAATAAATAGTGTTGAACAATTAACATAGCATTATCTAACCCCAAGCTAGCTTTAGTAGATATCTCGATTATGCTTGTTTTTTGCTCAATAAACTTACATATTTTGTTTCATAATCGTATATACATACATATACGGGTTTTTCCAGTTTCCCCTTGATATATCCGACATCAGGAGAAAAACGGGATTATAAAAAAAATATTCCAGTCTTCCACTAGGCAGTGATAACTAGAAAAACTTAGTAAACGCTCCTCGCATCCAGCCAAGTAATACAGAGATCAAGCCCTATGAGTTATGATTCCAAAATCGTTTTAAAATCCCTTTCCCCAAAAGGCACGAAACAAATTAAACCGTGTTCATTTTTCAGCAGGACATTATCGCGGCGTCTCGTCATAGGGCGGGCGCGGGCGGGGAGCGGGGAGCGGGGAGCGGGGAGCCTGCGGCTGTAAAAACTGTGTAAACATGTCACCTGTCACGCTGACGTCACGTCACCGTGACGCCACCGCGGAGGAGTCTAGAAGAAGGGAGGTTGGAGGTGGTTTGTGAGGTGACCGGTTGTTTATTGGTTGGTTATGACTGATTTTTTTACCCGACTGTATAAGGTGGGTTACGTTTTCTGTTTAGTAAAGAAGCAACTTATACAATATCATGTTTTGCTTGTTATTAATTTGTAACGTTGTTTTTTAAGTGATTTGAGTTTATTTCAAAGTATTGTAATACCATTAGCACATTTTCATTACAATATAAATGGTTTCTGGTCCAGTTTTTACTTAATTAATATTATGTCAATATGGTGTCTAATATTATTTAAAGGTATATAGAATATGGCAAAGATGTAATACTAATTTTGATAAGTCAGTGGTTGATAAATTTTAAATACTTATATTTTTTAGATACCTTTCCCAGCTTTCTACATATTTCACGTTAGTCTATCTACTTTAGACTCAGATTTGTCACTTCTGCCATATCCATTATCCAACGTTCTCAGTGGCTTCATGTTATGTTTGAAAAATGAGGGGCAGTTAAGGCATTGACACATTCCGCCGGAAGTATATTGAGGAGGATCCATCAGGTCGAGGCTCAGCCGTCAAGGTGTTAAACTTGTTATTGAACCTATTGAAAGGACGTTTATCTTTTCACGAAAATTTACGGGGAGTTTCAGATCTGTGTTAGGAAGATTAGCTGAAAATGGAGCCGGTGTAGGAATGATGACTGGAATTAGTTTCAGCATGTTTTTTGGATCTATAGATCTCCTCTAGATATTTGTTCAGGAAATTTTGGGTGTTTTTTATATGTATAATAAAAAATATATATTTAAGTATGTAGTGTATTATATTAAGTATATCAGTTATCTAGTACCCAAAACACAAGCTCTGCTTAGCTTGGGGCTAGATACCTCAACCTCAACCTCAACAGCCTGTATTGGTGCTGTTGCCCGCCCCCCGGAAGATATCCCTTAGTCGCCTCTTACGACACCCGCGGGAACAGTTGGGGTGGTACAAATTCTAAGCCACCACTACACAGCTAGATAAAGCTGTGCTAATTGTCCAGCATAATTAAACTTTCGATTGTTTTAATTTGAGTAAAAATAGTTTAAAAATGTTATGTTATAATAATGAGTTCAAAATGCTCTGACTTATTTACAGGAGGCTTTTTGAGATGGGAGTGGATGGCTAAATCAGAAACTATGAGAGTTCGAGAAAAGTCGTGCCATTGGTCTCAATGTGCGCTTTCTTGAATTCCTCAACTCTCATGGATTTGGCCATCCAGTCCCATCTTAACAAGCCACCTTGTTTATTTATGTAGTGCTATCGAAATATGGGGATATAAGTAGAGATTTTTCCACCGATAGATGTTATAGTTATAATCTTGTGTAGGTATTTCACCTATGTATATTTTAGTGATGTAAATAACTATCATTGAACTAAGAGATCCGAGGATTGAACTCAACGAGCAGGACATCAAGGTCTCCACCTCAATCTAACCAATTCCAATTTCCCTAAACTCCGAGTTTAACCAACAAGAGTTGAAACCGCCAACTCCCCAACTTAAACTAAAGCCAGTAAACTACTAACGTAATCAGCATTACCTCGTCAGGTTAACAAGTCGGCACAATAAAGGCAGCAATCGTGGTTCCGCAGCTTTAGGGTTCCCCAGGGCCGAGGAGAAGCCGAGCCGATAAACCCGGAGGTTTGTTTTCCTCACAGGACTCTTGAGGTGTGTTGAAATTGTTATTTTGAGACATTTCTTAACCCTCTCAAAGTCGTAGGATCGGGTAAAGTTGTAATAGTTAAATTAAAGATGGATGCATGGAAAATTTACGTTTAAAGGGTTTTTAGTGGATAGTGGGTGTGCAAGCGTGGTAAACAGTTTTTAGAGATAGATTTTCGAACAGTTAGAAGAATAACAGATAAAACTGTAACCGATCTATTATGTGCCTATACGTACATACATACCTATACCGTGTCCATTTTGAATGAATGAAGCATAAACGTAAACAAACCGCCCATACCATATTTTTACGTTTATCATAGGAATTTTTAAAAATCCTACGTTCAGTTTGTGGTATCTATTATAAGCTATTTATTAATGCCTCTCCGTTTTATTTTGTAAAACTTAGGAAGAGATACGAAGTTGCGCTTTTTGGCCACCAAACTCTATTTTTGCATCTCCTCCTAAACTATATGAGATAGATAGATAGATAGAAAATTCTTTATTGCACACTTAAACATAATTAACAGAAAAAATAAACATTACAAAAAAGTGACAATTGGCGGTCTTATCGCTCAAGAGCGATCTCTACCAGACAACCGTGGATGGATAGGATCGTTGGATTGAACATGGGGATCCGTGTGCATGTAGTAATATAATACAAATCTTACATACAAAATAAAATTAAATTTAAATACCTACTGATTAAATATACCTACTTATATATATACATACATATATATATCTATATTGTATAAGGGAAATAAGGGTGTGGTCAGCCACAGCAAGACAAATAATGTTCCTTTACCATACTTTTAAATATTGAAAGTGACTTTGCACGCCTTACTGAGACTGGCAGTGTGTTCCAAAGATGAACAGCGCGGGCAGTAAATGAGATAATATTATAAAAGAGGTATTAAAAAATAGCTTATAATAGATACCACAAACTGAACGTAGGATTTTTAAAAATTCCTATGATAAACGTAAAAATATGATAAAATAGGAATTGCTGTCAGATTGGCTCGGGTATGCGCCTTAACCTAAAATTCACTTTGTTGGCGCGTCCTTTTATACGTAATTTACATTACTTCTCGATTTTAGATCCTCCCTTCAACAAAAATTGCTTACAATTACGAGTATATCTGAAACTCGACGCCAAGCAAGTGAGATTTTATTATTTGTGTCGTATTTTGTTTACTAACATGCTTCATTCAAAATGGATAAACCATAGTAGAAAGTTTTTATATTGTAACTGCATGAACTAAATGATTTTATATAATAAACAACACCAATCTTTCGATATCCCATCCGCCATAAAACCGGGCTGAAACTCGTACCTCTATATTCGTTGATGTGTGGAGCCTTGTTGTGAGAGATTATGTAGATTATACTTATATGTCAATCAATTTAGTAATTGAACGTGTCAACAGAATTGAAAAGGGATTCATTGCAGAGGCATTATCCGCCCTGTAGTGGATCGCATCGAACAAAAGACTCGCGGTGGAATGACAAATTCAACAACTGCGCATCGCGGGCCCATACAGCTCACAGAAAGTTACCAGCTGGTTTAATGTAGCAGAAACTAGAGGTATGATGTTAGTTAAGCACCTATTAAAATAATGATTTTGGTTAAAAAAAACTATAAACCGCTTCAGTTATATAGTTTGTTCATGGATCCCATTGTCAGAATTAGTCCATATTAAAATGGGACCACACGGGAAGCACCAGCTTTGAAATAAAAAATCTATCATAAAAATCGGACCATCCAGTGAAAAGTTCTGAAACATAAAAATAAAATGCAGTGGAATTGAGAACCTCCTCCTTTTTTGAAGTCGGTTAAAAATGCATAACGGATGTACAACGGACAGCGTTATCGTTAAGAACGATCACTAGCAAGCAACCTTTGGGTGCAGTGGAAGCGATTGTGCAGAGAAGACGGTAGAGGTTTACCCTTCTGATGGTTTGTAAAAGTTAAGCAGTTACAGCAGGATCTGCCAATTCAAAAAAAAAATTGAAATATATCTTTGAATTTGCAGGAATGGACTGAGTCCGTTAAAAATTGTGCAACATTTTTTTAAAGATCAGCACTACGCTGAACCAGCCGCGTCACGTGTGGTACGTCAGAGGTGAAAACAAGTGGAAAATGGGCGTTTTCGCCGGCGTCGGGTTTTATTGCGGCCTTTATGCTGGGTGATTGATTCCGCGCGCCGACGTGCTGATGGTTTATGGCTGGATTTATCGCGATAGACCATTTGCACATTTTTACGAGCTGCGAGGTGGACTTTTTGAACTATCTACCTAGCGAGAATAGACCTAATCAAACTAGACCTTATAAAAATTCAAAGAATCAAACATATCTTACAATGACAAGATCTTACATCAATCCAAACGCTAGTTCAAGTGTGTACTTTATTTTAATATGCATTGAAATCCAGAGGGGTAAGGCAGTCAGTCAGTCAGTCTCTGATATTTATATGGTTGCAAATTGTCTGCAGTTAGCTCAATTGTTACAACTAGTTCTAATAACTTTCTTTTATTTGATTGTTATTTAATTTATTCACTAAGATCTTTTTATATGCGTTTGATGGAGAAAAATATGAATGTCTTAGATGGCAATAGAAGAAGCCATGCTGATGCCAACAGACGTTGGTATTCTTCGAACACTAACTAGGTTCGTTATTGACCCGCTTATATTGGGGTTAGCTTTTGGCTGGATGCTGCTGTGTGTATAGTATAGCATTATTATTTAGCATGAGCATTATTATCCATAATGAACATGCCAGTATGGAAATAAGTAATTAAAATCGTTGCCACATTTACGTATCAGCTGTGCATACATAGATAGACAGTGTTCGATGAAGACATCGTACTCATCAAGAGCGTCGGTGGTGTAATGGTTAGCATAGTTGCCTTCCAAGCAGTTGATCTGGGTTCGATTCCCGGCCGATGCATAATTTTTATTTTTGGCTTATCCATTCTAGATTTTGCGTAGATCTCAAACTAATTTTCATAGATAATAAATAGAACCAGCGCTGTAGCGTTTAGTATATTGAAACTTGCAATCAAAGTACCAGGAGAGCAGAGATTAGCAGGCGATAGGCCAGGCCGACGGGTCCTACCATTAATCAGCAGCCTCTAATTGAATGCTCCCGTTTATTGCTCCCATCAATACAGAACTGTTGTCGCGCGCGTCTTTTTAGCTTTCACAGTAGGTCGTTTAATAGGTTTTTGTCGGCCGTTTGTAAGGCTTCCAAGGGATAAAGGATGTTATTGCTTGTTTGATAGGGCTATGCGCTGCTGCACTCTGCAGGGGTTGCACTTTTTGTGCAATATCTATGCATTTTTGTTTCTGAAATAAATAAACATTTAAGTAAGTATCTACTTTGTAGATTTAAAGCGGTGATCTTAGATAATTAGGAATTACCTAATAATAAAGATTTTTGAATGATTTCTTCGATCTGCAAATTTGTTAAAAAAAAATTAATGTATTAGACAACTAATAATAATATATACTAATATTGTAAAGAAGATTTGATTGTTTGTTTGTTTGTTTGTATTGAATAGGCTCCGAAACTACAGTTGCGTTGACGACACTGTTCTGTCTTTGCAGTACGACTAAAAGTGTCAGTTCACCGAAACGCCACGACTCTTCTCTTATTGAACAGACTTTAGGTAGAACGTCAACTCAAAGTGGTCATAGCTTTACTATTCCTAAAATTCATAAAAAAAGTATATGCGTCGGCCGGGAATCGAACCCGGATCAACTGTTTGGAAGGCAACTATGCTGACCATTACACCACCGACGCCCGTGGAATGAGCGCTCGTTTTACCAATCACTAGGACGAGTGATATTATTGCTTGATTCGTTTTCAATAAACAAAAATTGTATGACAAAACAATTGATTAGAAACAGTTGAATTAACAAAAGCGAATCAAATCAAACAGTTTACTTGTTATTTACGAGTATAACTAAACCCGATCGGTAAAGTAGGCCCTAGCACCACGAGCGTCGGTGGTGTAATGGTCAGCATAGTTGCCTTCCAAGCAGTTGATCCGGGTTCGATTCCCGGCCGACGCATAATTTTTATTCTTTTTAAACTAGAGAAAATGGGGCGCGGAGCGGCACATCACTCACCTGTCCGGCCAACTGAGTGCCCTCGCGGCAGACATAGAGCTGGTACACCCTCCTATAGACTCCCTGCTTTATCACGGGGTGACCTCTGCGGTCAAAGGTCCGCCTACGACGCAGAAGGTTCCGGGTTCTATTTCTGCCAACAAATGTTTGTACGATCTGCAGATTATGTGTTCCCTGCATTCTGGGAGCCTTATTTGGACGACCTCTGTGGCGTGGTGGGCGAAGTCCGCCTGCTTCGCAGGAGGTTGTGGGTTTCTCGCCTCGGGACAAATGTGTGTACGATCTGCAGATATTTGTTCCGGGAGTTCTGGATGTTTTCTATGTAAAATAAAAAAAAATATCTATCTATGTAGTGTATTGTATTATCTATATCAGTTATCTAGTACCCATAACACAAGCTCTGCTTAGCTTGGGGCTAGATAATGCTGTGTGAATTGTCCAACATTATTTATGTATTTATAGATGATGCTGTGTGACTGGTCCATCATTAGTAATAATGGCTTGAAATTATTTATAATACCTCATTTACTATGGGTATTCCATAAACGGTGCCATGTAAATAAATACAATTTCATCTTATTTTGACCGGTTTCAATATTGTAATGGACGCGGTGCTCACACCTCCACAGAGTCCCGCCCGCCCAAACAAAAGCATTTATCGCGATTCCCGGGCGATTGAAAAACGAACAGGAACTGTCTAAAGGTTTTTAAAAAGAGAAATGGTTGTGAATAGCTTTTAAAGGTGCTCGAAGACAAATGGTCTCGCCGACGCCGACGCCGAGCTTCCGGCGTGAGCGATCGTTGCCGAACGCTGACGTGCCGGCGGCGGCGCGGCAGCGGGCGCGGCGGCTCAGCCATTCAGGGGAACAGCTACGATGTTTGTTGATAGTGGGCTGTTCAAATGGATTGCCTTCTGCAGGTTTGATCTCTTCTTGTATGTAGCTATGATATTGCTGTAATTTTGCAAGAGTTAAGTGATTTCATGAAATTTAACCACTTATAATTATTAGACAAGTAAGACTATATACACGTCCTTATAACTTTTCCTAGATACTAAGTCGAAGAAGAGTGGCGGGTGCGTTCGTTGGCGTTCACCAATTGTGCTTACCATTTTCTTTTGATACTTAGTATTAGTTAGTATGAAACAAAATTGTTAAGGACAATTGGTGAACGCCAATTTAAGACTTTTACGTAGTCCAGGTTTTAGTTTTTAACTAGGTATGTTTCCCCACTTTTTTGCTGGTGCTCGCAAACCTTAACAAACTTTGGCAGACTGTTTTGGAAAGTATAAACAAATGCCTTTGCAAAGACTACCCGAGCTTTACTATAGTGTAAAAATTTTAAAACTTACTGAGAAATCTCTTTAAATCACCAATTTTGTCTGACTTCTTATTCCAACAACGGTTAAACTACCGACATAAGTGTTTAGATATTAGGTTTCTAAGCATTCTAAGCAAGTAATGAAACGTTGAATGTAATCAAACAAACTGGATTCCAAGTGTATCTACTAAGCTCCGCTATCCTCCCCTTCCCCGCAGAGCCCCCCGCCCCCAGCAGTTCCACTATCAGTTTCCACCTGAACTTGCTGATTTACGGCCCCGGCCGCAGCCGCGGGCACTGGGCCGTACCTGTTGTTTCTAACTCGCTGATAATACTTGTACTTGCGAATAGTTCGCTGTGATATACTGCTTCAGGGGGGTTTACTTGTGAGGATGCTACAGCTCTCGGATTGTAGGGTTCCGTGTCGGAACACACCTACGCCTACGGAACTCTGTTTCTAACTGAGCCTGCGCCGCGCCGTCTGTCTGTGTGTCTGTCTGTCAAACTGTACGTATCTATAGAATGGTAAGGTGTACCATACAGAATCTAATTTATCAGTGTTTTCAAAGTTATTTTTCATTGAAGTATTATACAGGGTCGACCAAATTGAATACTACTGAACCTTCATCGGAACTATCATACCATCGAAGAAATTATAGTTATCTAGCTCTATAACTGACTAATCTATGATTAAACGATTATACCTACATAGGTTACTATTATTTAATATGTTTTGAAGTAAAAAGGTTTTGTTGTAAGGCATTAATTGATTTAATAAAAAACTACCCTCAATCTAATCATTAGAATAAGCGCTGTTTCGTAAATCGCTTAGCCATTTATAACCGGGTCGATTCAATGAACCGGCGATGACACTTACAAAACATCATTCATAAACAGTCTTTACCAGTCCACTGCTGGACAAAGGCCTCCCGGGATAAGCGCCATATCATCCTATCATTTGGAAAATGCTTAATATTGTTGTATTTCAACAGCACAGTCGAACAGTCCTGTAAAAACCCCTAATTAGTTAGATAGCGTGAAGGTAATACCTTCGTTTCTTCCGGACCCTTCCGTAAACTCGTTAACGGCTTTCATTTTTTACGGAACTGTTTGAGGTTCGTTAATTAAAAACCTGTCTGCTGACTGGGCTCTCCATTTTTCACGACTTATTTACTTTTAGGAGCTTGGGTTTTAGAACTAGATTACCTTTAAAACCAGAGGTTCTAGGAATATTGAGCGTGGTAAAGATATGCTATCAAATATGATTTCAGTGTCATATTTCAGTGCAACTTAAAATAGAAACACATAATAAAATAACAAAATAACACTTAGAATTCACTTCCTCGCTGAATAATAAACAAATGCTAAGAAAGCTCCCGCGAGTGTAATGTACACTGCAGTGCATATAAACTGCTCGCAGCGGCACGAACACCTGAGTTACTGCGACCCTGTTTATTGTTATGGCTGAGCAGTGCCAGGTATGGAAAATAGTTCTGCTTGTTTCCAACTATTTCACTGAGCACAAAAGTTTCACACAGGAAATCCAGTAAAATTAAATTGGATTTTCCTTTTGATATAAATGAGTAAACGCACGTATGGTATCACACCTATAAGTGTCACTTCACACATTATTATGCCCACCAAACAAAGAAATTGTTAAAAAAATAGAGGTGGAATTAGGAATCAAAGGTATGAAAAGAAGGAAAAGCTGTAGCCGCCCCTCTCCAACAAAATTAAAACAAATCAAAAGCCAATATTTTAGGAATTCATGAAAAAATAACCGAATCGAAACAACAAAATAAAACGCCGATAAACACTCGGCATTCCGCTGATTCCTTTTATTCCGGAGCGAGGGCGTTTAGCTCACCTGCCCTCGCATTGTTTGCGGAGATAAAAGGAAATACGACAAGAGTGAGTCGTGCTGGAGAGAGTTCTGTGTGGGCGCGATAGTTAATTGTAAAACAAATGATCAACAAATTAATTTATTAACAAGGTCTCTAAAATAAAATGATGCTGGAATATTTACAGTCTCATCTAATCAATGTTACTTACTCTCAAAATACGGGAAAAAGGCTGCAGCAGGGTGCCATTAGCCTGTGTAGCAGGAGTAATACATTAGATAATCATTTCTAATACAACTGTTGGATAAGAAATGATTGTCTTAACTTTTAAACAGAGAGCAAATAATTATGCTCTCTGTTATCACCTTATCACTCTAGGGCGGCCACATTATTATGATAATATGTATAATTGATTGGTGTAGGTAACTTCAGTTAGCTAGCTAAGGTACCTAAAATTTTGAAAACAATAAAATAAAAGCCTCGAGCCTGGTTTTAGCTCATCTACAGAGATGAGGAACCCTAAAGTAAAAATGGCAGCGGCCAGTCCAATCAATCGGGAAATAAGAAAAAATGATTGGATTCACCTCACGTTCGGCAAAAAATATGTGTTGCTATTTACGTGCTACTATGTGTACGGCTGCGCGCGACATGCAGCGCGCGTAGTTACTGCTTCATATAAATGCGGATACTTGCAATGGACGTTTGCTCCTAATTATGGAGCGAAAGAATTATATTAAGGACTTTAAATTATTTTTGTTGATCTTGTTTGTTATAAGATTTGACCAGATTTAGATGGATAGAAAATTCTTTATTGCACACTTATTGAAAGGAACGATACAATAGAACAGTTTAAAAACGAAGTGACAAGTGGCGGTCTTATCTTTAAAAACCTGTATCTTGAGGTCAAAAGTCAAAAATCAATTAACCGTCATCAGCTGTAATTAATGAGTTCGTTCTAATACAATGTTGAGTTTCCATGATTTCCTTGTATTTCCTATCATTGTCATAAATATTCAGAAGCATTATCGTTCAATCAAAATGTTCTACCATAAGTATGGACAACCTAATAGTCCATACAACAGATATAATACTGGTCGCTTAAATTAAAAACTTTAACCTTTTTACCATCTCCAAATACGCGCACTGAAAGTTTCTTGGCTCGCTCGGTCAGAGCCGAGTCTGCTAAATGAAACCGGAGAAGTTTTTCATGTCCGCTTGGACGGGTCCAATTTGGACGCATCCACTCGTAGGTGTTGTATGTTTACCTACATGGGAACTATTCTCAGAGTTTTCTTTATAAGGAATAAGTTTTCGTTCCAAGGAGTTCGGTGAGCTTGTGCATTGCTTGAGTTGATTGAAGTACTGCAAGAGATACTCATCTTTGGTTAAATCGTTTGGAGGTCATGCCATGTAGTTAGTACCTACTCGCAGTATGCGTTGGTTGTTGGTTAGATACCTAAATGTTTGTAATGTGAAACACGGTAGGTAGGTAAGGTACCTAGGCGCGTCATACCGCGTCATCTCAGGACGCGTGACCTGAGAGCTGGTGAGTTTCTGGCGCACCGCATTAGAATTCCCCTTTAATGGAGCAATGCATACAGCCACTGGGGACGTTTTTAACGAGTCTCATTTGGATTTGTTGCCTGCAGATTGATTGCAACATTCTGTGATTGGCTGTATTGTTTCAATCGTAAACACTTGTTCTTATTTGTGCTATTGTTGAATTGTAATTTTCTGTTTTACGAGTAGATACTAGGAAAAATATTATAATATAACTTTCAGAGTATGGAATGTAACTTTTAACGGTTATTTAGAATGCTTGCTCGAAGTATCAGAGAATAAACGTCGTGGCATGAGTGAAACGTCATACCATACATAGCCGTAAATAGTATTTTTTTAATATTATACAATTAAAGATAAAGAAAATTAGGGAGATAAATATAGGCGTAGAACAATGTAGATGCAAAATAAGTCTTGACAACCATAGCGTCTTTGGCTAAAAAGTGTAATTTTGTACCGCATCAGTTGTGGTATCAGAGATTGTTCGTTGGAGAGAAACTTAGGTATACAGATGGCTCTTGGATTTGAAACTGAAAACTGAAAACTAGATAAACAGAGATGTAACTCCGCCAAGGTTTAATTAAAATCCTCTCCTTTGAGCGGATAGTTATCTGCGGGAGACATGCCGCCGGTTTTTATACAACTTACTTTGACTGCGGATGATAACTGCGGATGAAGGGAGGAATGGGTAATGGAGGAAGTGGGTCAGTTTGTTCGCTGAAAATGGTCAAAGAAGCTTGTTTTTTTATTTGTGGTAAAGACTGAAGAAACGAGGTTGAGTAATGCAACGAGTTTGTCAGGGAACTTTGCTGGTGCTTAGATTCAAATAGATGTTTATTTTAGAGCATTTGTAGGGCAGATTTTTTACATGCACTGTGATTAGAGTTGGCACTTGTAACGAGTAGGTTTAGAACTCCCTCTGACTTTCCTTCCTCCTCAACCTCAACAGCCTACATTGGTCCACTGCTGGACTCAGGTCTCCCCATCAAATTCGCCATACTTGTTTAATTATGATAGAAATCCATGAAAACATGTTCCTATGTTTGTTGCTCTTTCACGTAAAAACTACTGAACGGATCCTCAAAAGCCTCTCAAATGGCAACGTAACATAAAACCACCCTTGTAGCCGATGAGGATTTTAAAATGCATAAGGATAAAGGAAGTCATGATATCGATATCATTTTCTAGTCATACTTATTATTGTTAATTATCGTTTCCACAGATAAACGGCTAAATGCCTCAAAAGTAAACACAGATTGTGCTCGCCATCGACTGAAGCTAATTATACGAGTAATCCCGCAGCGCGTACGAAGCCGTGGCCAGGAGCTAGTGTCGAACGGTGGTGTAACTCTGCCAGCTCAATCGTAATAAACGAACCACAACTGCACAAATAAGAGGGCAAAGTGGTGTTTACCTGTTTCAGCCGCGGGCGAGGCGGAGTCGGAAACAAATCACATAGTTCACATCGTATAACTTAAGGACCACGCTCACCTGGAAGAACAAACGCTTTTATCTAAAGAATATACTTATACAAGAAATATTTTTTATTTGTTAAATTACGAAGATTCACACAAAATTATAATGTTGTTTATCGGATTATTTTGACCTTATTCCAGTTATGCCGGGTCAAACAGGTATAAAAAGGGGTATGGGTGGTTATAGTAGGTTCACTGTGTGGTGCTGCTCCTTGCTCTAGTGGGTGTCGTAATAGGTGCCTAAGGGATATACAATGGGGAGCGGGCACCAGCACCCCCTGGAGAACAATTTTACCACCGAACTGCGATCGCCAATCCACATGCCCAGGCAGCGTGGGGATTATGGGCATTTCCCCCCATTAGATAAACGCTAATAAGGCGCTTATCAGCGGGAGGCCTACGTCCAGCAGTGGACCAATACAGGCTGTTGAGGTTGAGTAGGTTCAGAAATGTAAGTGTTTTATACCCTGATGATGGATTGGGAGACTTAGTAAAACTCACCATCGTTCTAATTTAAAAGGTTTTTTTAGGAGGATTAGAAAATATTACGTAGAAAAAAGTTTTGTTGAGGCCTTCTTGGTACGTGCAATTGTTTGTGGTTTTAGATAAGTGTCCTTTTATACTAAGTTTGATTCGACAGAAAGTACGAAAGTACGTTTAGCCTCTTCCCTGCGGCGGCGGTGGTACGCGCTCGGCCCAGTGTGCGCCCCCGCAGGCCGCAGTCCGGGCACGTGCCGGCGGCCGGCGGGCTGAAGGTGGAAGCGGCCAATAAAAATGTATAGAGGGATTTGTATCGGGAGTAAACTCCCGCGGACACGTCGCCAATTAGTGAATTATTGGCTGCAGTGGGCCGCTAGCTTTATTGCGACTTTATGTTGTGGATGTTAGGAGATTTTTCTTGGTAATTATTTGAAAATTACCTTCTGTTCTGATGGCATATACTTACCTTTCTAATCGGAGCTACTTGACTTTTCAGTATGGAGTCATTCTTAAGTGATGGTCGATGACATCAAGTTATCGACCTTCGATCAAGGGTATATTTGATAGAAGTTATCGACTTATAATTCCAGTCGATTGTGCTCTATTGTGAACAAATTTTATTTTTAGACGTATGAGACTTTAACTGTCCGTAACTTTTAAATTACTTTTTTTAATTATCTGTATATAGAATAACCGACTTCGAAAATGCAAATAGGAAATGTCTAATGAAATGTTCCCTTGTTCTAAACTCTGGTCAATTAGGAGCACGCCGAGGATGTACTTCCGAGCAGCAAACAGCAATAATCCCCGTACCTCCGTAAGCCCAGATAATCTGGGCGGGATATGTCAGATTAAGTTTTAACGTTTTTGCGTTCATTAGGCGGCAGCGAGGCGGCGCGGCGGCGGACAGGTGAGGCGGCGGCGGCGCCCAATTTGCAGGCTGCATGCATGGTCAACTTGGCTTGTTCATTAAGCCACATACAGGAGTGAAAGTGGCACAATCACCTATTTTATCTTAATATTACGTTAAACACAGGAAGTTCTAACAATCCATCGTACAGTTTGTGGTATCTATTATAAGTTATTAATAATTACTAACTTAATACCTCTGTAATCGTTTCATTTTGTAAAGCTTAGGCAGCGATACGAAGTTGCGCTTTTTGGACACCAAACTCTATTATCGCATCTATTCCTAAACTGTATAAGATAAAACTACCGAAAACTCTTCGATGGATAAAATTAACTGTTTTATACGTATTATTGTAGTGATATACGTGATAAGCCGATAAGTATGCGTGACCTCTAAGTCTTTACGATTATTGCAGCGAATGATATCACAGGAAGGATGACCAGATGGGAAAATGTTGAAACGGGAGTAGGTAAAACATGTTTATACAAAATTATTAAGGTGACATGTGTTGAAGTAGTTCAGTCATAATAATATTTCCTACACTTATCAAAACCCGTTTAGTTTGGGACTAGTTTTCCCCATGCATTCGTCATGATAGAGCTGGATATTTTTTTTTTGCATTTGCATATTATTTATATTGACTACGGATTCCCTACTTATTCTTAAATTCATAGGAGTTTCCTTCTCTTTTCGTGAAAACTTTCAAAATAAATCTGAATACTTAATTCCAATCCACCTGCACTTGTGGTACTAAATATAAATAATTCATGCGCCGCGCCGCCGCCGCGTAGCCGCCGCCGCGCCGCCCAGCGCCGTGTTGACGAAACAACTGAACAACGGCAAACAAAACAACGTAATCCTATTTATGTAAAACAATAAGAATTAATGAAGTAACGCTTATTGCCGTTGTTGGATCAGGTGGAGAATCCGAGTTGCTTCTAATTCAATAAATTATTCAGAGAATTTGCTATCACGGAGAGAAATTAGCACTGATTATTGAAATAAATATATTAGAACCGATTTATCACTGGCCTGTGACTATTATGTCTGAATCTGAACTTCATTTTTCAAACTTTATATTTTTTTATGATCTGCCTAGAGAAAGTTCCAAGCTCCATTTTAAAATTGCTGTTGCAATTCTAGTAGGCGTTGCGTCTCGATGAGCTTTTATCAAAGACCCACTCCACATACCACAAATTAAATATTCTTACATCGTACTACGTCTTCGTTCTTTCTTTTCCTTCGTCTTTCACAAGTGTAAGACCCTCGATTTTTGAGTCTCTCTCTTTATAATCATACGTCATAATAGAACCTCTCACACGTCCAAACCTCGGAGAAGTATGAAATATTCACGGTGACGTGCAGGTGGCCGCGGCTTCTCTATGCATGGCCCGTTTGTGATTCCCACCGCACGTCCCGATTTGTTCAAGGAGGAGACAGGCGTAGAGGCGACACTTTGCTGTGTATAATGTAAGCGAAATAAAATACTCTGAAGGGTTTATGCGTAATTTTTTTGCTTAAAGAGAGGTTTTGATATGGATGGATGCTGGAACATGGGGTTATTGACATTTACAATCCAACACTAACCCCCGTATTCATAATGGTCTGCTTACATAAAACAGCTCCTAAGTAGTGTTATTAGCCTGAAGACAGGGCGAGATTTAGCAGTGTGCTAAGTTAGCAGACTATTATGAATAAGGGGGTAAGAAATAGAAAAATATCCTTTTGTTTTCTGATTGATTTCGAAAGTAAAATTCGAAATACTCAGCGTGACGGCTTACGCACTTAAACACAACACGATACCTTAATTTAATACTTTTCTTAGGTATTGTTAGATAATTTTCAACTGTTGAATTCACGCTTTTCGTATCGTCTTTCACAAGTGCTTCTGATAGGCAGATAAGTCTCTCGACGTTGTGCCATGGATGATCTGCCCTCGCTGCTCCGTGGGCCGGACAGCGCGGCGCGGTACCTCCGTCCATTTACATTTATATTGGCTGCGTCCGAGCCGAGCTGAAGAAGCGGTTGATATTCATTCAATTACAATACTTTCGGATACCTTCTCACATTCATTACTAGGTTTCCAAGAGATTACATTACACACATAGGTGCGTAATGAATGAAAATGGGAATAAATAGACAACGACGCACATGGCAATATCAAATTTATGTATTTTGATGTTCATTTAATATCATAAAAAAATATATATCTTGTGCTTAGGTTTCAGCCCTGCGATGGCTACGCCACTGGTTTCCATTTCCGTAGGTGTTGACCCTCTGATACCCTACACGTGTCCTCTGGGTGGTGCTAAGAGCGGTACCCTCTGGTGGTAGGCTTCGGCCGTGGCTTTTCACCACCCTCCGGACTGGGCCAGTCCGTGAAGCAACTCTGTTGTGTTTCGGAATGTGGTCCGGAGTAGCCATCTTCTAGACCTTCGTGATACATCGTCGGCCGCATCTTCGCTTTCCATCATGTGAGATTGCGGTCAAACGAAGGTCTATTTCTGATAAAAAAAAAAAAAAAAAAAGCCCTGCGATGGCTACGCCACTGGTTTCCATTTGACCTGCCATCAGGATGGCGCGGGCGTAGCACTTGCTACGCCAGCAGCGTTGGATGACAGCTTGCTAGTCATTCAACACGTGCTGAGTCACAATCAATTTTATAAACGGACCTTTGAGGAGCCTTTGAGTAAGTATTTATTACTATTTTTTCTCTTGAATTAAGTTTTTTTTTGTATAAGGATCATTGAGAACCTGAGTTCTGTTTATAAAATAATACTTTATCATTATTATTTTTCATTATTAAAGAATTACTTTTCATGTTTTTGACTAGTCAAAACTTTGGATTTGAAGCTAATTAAAATTGACCCTATGCTACATGCAAGCGATATAACATAACACAGTCTAGTCAAATCAAGATGTAGTCTTTAAGCTTCTCACCCCATGCCTATAGGTATGTATGTAGATAGGCATTTTAAATTCGTAGTATGTAACTACCGAATTAAAAAACAAGTAAGTAACTTGTTCCTATCGGCTCTTAAATCCATGGCCAGAATGGAAAGCTCTACCGTATCGTTAGAATACATATCTCTCAATTTCCCTAGTAGCCCTGGCTACCCTCAAGACAATGCATAGGTAATGTACCAACTTTGCGATATAAAAATCATGGAACTCCAAATTCGAATAAAGAATTCATTCGGCGCGCGCTCGGCGCAGGTGGGCCGCCATCTTTATAATTTTATATGCTTTTCAGACTTTTTAATTTAGACAACTTTTGCTAACTTTTTATTGATGGGAAACGGAAAGTTTTGCGGTTTTGATTATATTGAATTGAGTTTACCTACTGTTTCTCGTAGAGGAGAAGATTATACTGCAGAAAAAATATAAAGAGGTGTATAGGTCCTGCTGGTAATTCAAAAAGGTTAACAACTTTATAATTTTATTTATGTATTTAGTAAAGTACACAAAACACACAAATTATTAGAATAAAACAAAAAAAAATATGATCTGGCTTGTAACTTAACAAATAATAAAGTGACATGTTGTACTTAGTAGTTATACATTGTATCATTTTATAAAAGTTATCAATATCGAATTTATAGACGTTCGCATTATATAATCGATATAAGGTCAACCGGGGCAAATGCGTCATATTTCTCGATCACTTCAAGTTATCGCCTCATTGTGATCAAATGTATGGCATTATCCACTTTTTGAAACTGTAGTCCAATATTATGGCTATTTCTGCACAAAGTTCAAGCATTGATATCTTCGCCGGAGCTTTACAGATGTTTCAAATTGGGTATTTATTTTAAATTGGAATTTTAGATGCATTTGCCCCGCTTGGGGTAAATGCGTCTTTATTGAATAAAAACTTGATTGGTAAGCTTTTCGTGATAATAACTAGGTATTACTTTTTGGTTCAAATTTCTTTGCAATAGTATTATAGTTAAACTAGTCAAAAAGAACAATTGACGCATTTAGAGACAATTTAGTAAAAATGGGGCAAATGCGCCTATATTTTGATAGACGCATTAGCCCCTTATCAAATGCAGATGCTGTCAACATTTTACTTGGGTGGCTCGCGCTTACTTCCTATACTGTACTAGTAATCAGGTATTGTACCTGTTATAGTTATATAGTTATGTATATTGTTATTAGTGGTGATAGTTGTGAAAAAAAATCAGGAAATTAATATAAATCTTTATTAAAATTAAATGAGCCATGAGCCAGTGAGTTTCAAAATTACGAGATAAATTTGAATGTAGAAAAACGATCTAAATGAGACAATTAAATCCTAATGTACTCACATAAAAATTTGGTGTATTTAAAACAAATCTTTATAGCTTAGTCAAACTACTAGGTAGTACTTAGCTTAATCATTTAAACTTTTTAACTTTCAGTCGCAGTTACTTTCAGGCACAACGATTCCCTGTATATATCTATCTATATAATGAATTGTATTATGTATATTAGTCTAGATGACTGACCCATAACACAAGCTCTACTTAGATTAGGGCTAGATGATGCGGTATGATCAGGATTGTCCAGCATTATTAAATTAAATTACGGATTTATCTAATACATTGATATGAGCATTTGATTTTCGTATTAAAATGTGCCGACATAAAAAGGTTGATGATATATGTTTTGGGGGTAAATGCGTCCCATAGTCGCAATTGCCCCATAACAGCTATCGCATTTACCCCAAGAAATTAATCCTAACCTTATAAATGGAGACATTATTATTTCTTTAAATAAAGCTATTTCACTAAAAATAACATTCTGTGTAGGTAGCCCATAGGCTATTCCTTACAATTAGTATTGAATAAAATCAGTTAATTGAAGAAAACTAATGATTAACATGGATTTAGTAACTCACCTCCCGCAGTCACAAGTTGTTCAGCCACGTGCAATTTTCAAAATGACCAAATACTCGAATATGTGAACTGCAACGCCATCCGCACGAACTACATGTTCAGTATTTAGTTGAAACAAATGTAACTAGATGGCAGAAGTCAACGTATGTTGAACAGTTTTCGAATAAATTCAAAAAGACGCATTTTCCCCATAGACGCATTTAGACTGGTTGACCTTACATAATATTTCTGTAATAGCATTCTCAAATGAAGCAAAAGACAAAACATATCAAGTAAACCTAAACAAATAAAGACCTGGTACAAACAAAAAAACATGACTTAATTCGAAGAATACGCGAGAAATGTGACTTAATAAAAAAATTATAAAACAAAAATCTATATTATCAGACATCAAAGGTCTATAAATAACACAAACTTACAAACTAGATGCTATTACCACAACATAGAAAATAAAATATAATTTACATATAAATTAATAACTAAGTAATAACTAGTACCTAACTAACTTTATGTTTAGTAACTAATTAACTAACTAACTTTATATTTAGTAACTTACTAACTAGTAACTGACTTTATGAATTGAAAAAATCTTAGGCCGTTTAACGCGTTCACTTCCAAGATTCGGCTACAGAAATATATCTAGAAGAGGGGTATAGGTATGTACATACATGGCCGCTTGCGCCTCGATGTTTATTAGACTTAGAATAAACATCTTGTCAAACAAACAAACTCATGTAGCGCAAGAACCGATTTACCTAAGGTGGTATTTACATTTACCATTTCCTGTCTCGACTGCCGCCCACCTAAAGCAGCTGATTAATCCATACCAGGGGCCGCTGTCAGCAGGTATTAGAAGACCTGCTGGAAATGGCATCGAGGTGATCAATAGCTGTCCCGCCTTCAAAGCGCCGCTATTTATGCCGCCTGATCACCTGCTAATCCAGAAACTATCTAGACTAATGGCTGGCACAGAGCAAACGGGTCACGCGGAGATGGGTGAACCAAACATTTTAGACGTATGCGCGCTTAGTACCTACTTTGGAATAATTTTAAAAAGGCACATACCCGAGTCAAAGTTTCTCCACCACCTATTTTATCGTATTATTACGTTTAACACAAATGGACAATTAATGCATTTGTAATAGTTTTATTTTGTAAAGATTAGGCAGAGGTACGAAGTTGCCCTTTGTGGCCACAACTCTATTTTCGCATCTCTCCCTGAACTATACAAAATAAAACTATTACAGAGGTACCTAAGTATTAAAAAATAGCTTGTAGTAAGGTATCGCATGCCGATGGATTCTTTAATTTTCCTGTGTTATACATAATAATATGATAAATAAAATAGGTGACGCCGCCATATTGGCTCGGGTGTGCGCCTTAATTGAAAATATCTTGTTAAAAAAAATCGAGGCGCACTACCTACCCAAGGTTACATTTCAATCCGAAATTTTCTATTTCGATGAATTACGTTCCTCTCGAAATAATTTCTTCTTCTACCGCCGCCGCCGCC
This sequence comes from Eupithecia tripunctaria, assembly GCA_955876795.1. NCBI lineage: Eukaryota > Metazoa > Arthropoda > Insecta > Lepidoptera > Geometridae > Eupithecia > Eupithecia tripunctaria. The sequence goes on from OY041607.1 coordinate 358,171, forward strand.
GCCGCCGCCGCCGCCGCCGCCGCCGCCGCGTCGTTCATCATAATCCTACTAATATTATAAACACGAAAGTTTGTAAACATGTCTGCCCGCATAAACTACTGAACGGATCGGGCTGAAATTTTGCATACAGGTAGTTAAAGGCTTGCATATAACACATAGGCTACTTTTTGTATCTAGGTATAGTTAGTTATGTATCTTCTATATATATAAAAGAAAGTCGTGTTAGTTACAACACTTATAACTCGAGAACGGCTGAACCGATTTGGCTGAAAATTGGTGGGGAGGTAGCTTAGAACCAGGAAACGAACAAAGGATTGTTTTTATTTCGTTCCCGGCTGAACGAATCTTGATGAAATTTGGCAGGGAGGTAAACGGTATCCCGGGGACGGACATAGCTACTTGAATAGAGCGTGCGAAGCCGCGGGGCGCAGCTAGTATATAGATAAAAATGAATTGCTGTTCGTTAGTCTCGCTAAAACTCGAGAACGGCTGAACGGATTTATCTAATCTTGGTCTTGAAATGTTCGTGGAGGTCTATCAAAGGTTTAAAAGGTGAGAAAAATTAAAAATCACTTTTAAACATTGTCTTAGGAACAACGCATGCGGAGCCGCGGGGCGCAGCTAGTAATATATAAATATCTCTGTTTACTCACTTTTTCCGGCAACAATTTAATTCCTACTTCAACAAAAAAAGTCCTTCTGATTCATTCTCTTTGCCTTTAGGTAGGTTCCTAATTTATTTTATTTAGCAGATACCTTCCATTGATTTATTAAAAAGGGAAGATAGGTTACGTTCTCCCAGCGCTTACTCAAAATTGGCATGTGTTACAACTACACGCAAACACATACGCTCACAGTTATATTTCCAGTCCTGTGCAATACAAAGATCAACAAAGACGGAAAGACGTACCTAAGACCGAAGTGAGACCAAGACAACAATATTTCTCGCAAGTACGACCGCCCATGCTGCCGGTCAGACGGTGACTGAGGTGGGAGCACACAATTTTACACAATTTGAGGTTGCCACTTTCGAGAAACCAGTACCTCATCTTCCCTTTTTAATAAATCAATGATACCTTCTAATGAATTGTGGAAGCTGAAGACGAATGGACACCTTCGCAGCTGTTCATTTGATTGCCGGATATTAATTGGTGTTTGAAGTCCTCTTGATCTACGGTAATGTAGTGCGGACGAATTTATAAGTCAACAATTGCTTTGAGGATCCATCACGCGGCGCACTCGTCGCTCAGGGACGTGCTGGCGCGCGTCCAGCTCGCATGCATCCAGTATTGTCTGAATTATATTGAATGGCTTTTATAGGCAAATACTTCCACACAAGAACTTATGAACTTAGAAGCTAGGGAAAATAAGATGGTTTAATATACCTCAACCTCAACATTTACAGCCAGCCTCAACCTTGAAAGTGGCACCGCCACCTACCTTTTTGGTATCTATTATAAATTATTTATGAATGCCTCTGTTATTTTATTTACAAAATAGTATAGCTTAGGCAAGGAATATACGAAGTTGCCCTTTGTGGCCACCAAACTCTATTTTCGCATCTCTGCCCAAATTATACATGATCACAAAGGTATTAAAAAATTGCTTTTAATAGATAATACAAACTGTGCAATGGATTTTTAAAATTTCCTGTGTTAAACGTTATAATATGATAAAATAGGTGGCGCTGTAATATTGGCTCGGATATGCGCCTATCCAATTCTCTATTGATAATCACTTGATGGATAAAATCCGTGAGACATCATTGGTTGAAACAAAGGGCACCTCGCGATGAGGCGCTGCACCTACCTTTGTTTCATATCCTGCCACTCTCAGTTTTTTGCTCTTCTTCGTTAGATAACGTGGAGACGGCTTTTTCTAGACAAAAATCGATCGTGTGCTACACATTCATTGAAGGAAAATCATAATAGGGTAAAGGTAAAAATAGGTTTATATGAGTGATACAAAACGTTTGCGCAGGCAAAAGCCTATGCCGAAGATGATGATGAGTCAACACCTAGAGTTGCACCGAGCTATGAAGCTAGAACAACTTCTATCTCAGGTCAAACGTTCACATTATAAGGAAATGCACAATAATAATGATGGAATGACGTTCATTTTGTACTGAGAGGAAACAAACAAAGCAAACAACTAAGACAAAGGAAACAGATCTCCATAATTAAAGGTATTTCTTTATAGGTCGTGAGCGAGTCAAGGATGGAGGTCGAACTGGTGTTTAAAATAATTCTCGCGTTGTGGTACATCGGGATGGCAATCTCGGTGACGTGCCTCATCATACAAGTGCTGTTCTACATCCTGCTGCCTGCGAGTCGGAGGATGGACCAACGGATCCTCACGCAGCTGACCGTCGCAAGGTTCCTGAACATAGCCTTCGAGTACGGCTCGCTATACGAGAGTGAGAACACGCCGCTGACTTGTGTTATAGTGATGATGTACTTCCACAGTGACGCTGCGTTGGTTTGCTGGATGTCCATATTTACAAAGAGACTTTATGATAAGCTGGTGGTCGTGTTCGCGGAAGATATGAACTACGTTTGTTTATCTGTATCCGTGTGGCTGTGCACGCTACCGATCGGATTAATAAGCTCAGGCCTGTTGTTTGCAAGTGCACCTTTAATTTTTAAGTTTTGTTCGGTGTACTGTATCGTAAAATGTGTGATTTTAGCGTTTAATTTAATAGTATTTTGCCGTATTTTCTGGGTTATTGCAACTGTAAGGGCCGACAGGAATTTGAAGAAGATGTTCAGGACCTGTGTCAATTGTTTCTTGCTGGTAAGCGTAACTAGTTTACAAATATTTATTAGATTTTTCTACACGGACAATACTCCATTTTTTGTGCCGTCTGAGGCTAACAATAAAAGAAACTTGTTCCTGATTTTATTTGGGGTGCTGAGTTGTTACCAATCGATGGCTATTACTTTAATATTTGTATTGTTTTTGAATGCTGCTAATAAGTCTGATAAATCACTAATAGAACAAATTGTTATCAAACTTAAGAGATAAACGTATTTTGTGTAAATTCAAGTTACTTTTTCGATAGTTTAATTTTAAAGAAGCTTAAATTCTAGCTTTTATGATACTGTAGTTTTGAAAAACTCGTTTGTATTGTTTTTTTAGTAGTTACCTGCCTAACACAATTAGCAAATGTTTATTTTCAAGTAATTGAGAAATAGATTTAGCGTCCGCCTTAAACTAACCACTAAATGTGAATGCCCTCTTACAAGGATGATAAAAAATAATTATATTTACCATTATCTTCATCCTGTCGGGACTTTACTTTATCATTGTAGCTGTGTTGACTTCGCTTCGATGATTCACCATGAATCACTGTGTCAGGGGGTTTCGATGTGTAGAGGGAATATAACTAGGTTAGTGAGTAGGTACTTTTATTGAGTTGATTGATAAAAAGTTGAGGCTAATTTCAGACAAACGAAATTAATAGATGAGAATTAAAATTTGTATACAATGTTCAGTACTTTTATACGAAAATATCTTCTCGGATAATCTTCGTTGAATATGATGTCAGCCTGAAAACTAAATATTTTGGAATCGAAGGATTCAAGTTTCTATCTGTCGAAAGTAACGGAGTGTGTATTGGTCTGTATCTTAAATCATTGCATTGCATAGAAAGATATATCATTATTTTTAATAGACAATACTCATAACAGCTTTATTCAAAAGACGGGAATTCAGCATAACCAATTAACCATAATAACAACAGGAAAACTAAATAGGTACTAACTGTATGCATAAAAGGAACCACAATAGACTGTCTAATATAAATCCACTGAACTTTGTGTTGCGGTAGTTAGGTATTAATTATGTATTAAAATAGCAACAACTTAATCTGTGAAAACACACAACCACAAAAAATATGTGACATAAGTTGATATGTAAGCAGGGGAACAACATTGGACTCAGACAATCGTTGTGCAGGGATCCATCAGTGAGGTCGTTCCAACATGGAGATCAGCTTAGTGTACAAAATAATTCACGGCATTTGGTACTTGGGCATAGCCATATCAGTAATATGTTTGCTGATACAGACGTTCATGTACGTGACCTTGCCAGCCAGCAGAAAGCTGGACCAGAAGATATTGACGCAGATGACGATAGCGAGACTTCTCAGCATCATCTTTGAATACGGATCGATCTACGAGATAGAGAACTTTGCGCTGACCTGTGTGACCGTGATGCTGCTGTTCCACAGCGACGCCGCCCTCGCCATCTGGATGTCCGTCTTCACCAAGCGGCTTTACGACAAACTGGTGGTCGTTTTTGCAGAGAAGATGAGCTTTGTGCGACTTTCTTTCGGTGTCTGGCTGCTGACGCTCCCTATCGGCCTCATCGCCGCCGGCCTGATGCTCGTCGAGGCGAGCTACGTCTTCACCGTGTGTTCTGTGTACTGCATCGGGAAGTGCCTTGTTTTGGTTCTGAACTTGTTGCTTTTCTGTCGTATCTTCCACGCCGTCATCACAGCGAAAAGCGATAAGAATATAAGGCGGACTCTAAAGACGTGTATCAACTCCTTTCTGCTGATCAGTGCCACCAGTCTGCAAGTGTTCATCAGGTTTTTCTATACTGATAACATGCCGTTCTTTGTGCCGTCTCAACACAACAACGAAAGGAACTCCTTCTTGATTGTTTACGGCCTTCTTAGTATTTACCAGGTGTTGGCTATGACTTTGATTTTTGTTAGATGTATAACAGGTGCTAATAAGTCTGATCAAACCATTCTCAAACAAATTAGTGTTAAGCTCAAAAATAAAACGGATGTTTGAGTATATCTTTGTGATTCGAACTATTAATATAACCTATTTTATATTTGAAAAGATCTCTTTGAAACCAAAATTTATTGCTAGATAATATAACTAATTTCTAAATATGTGTAAATGTGTGTGAATGTGGATAATAGGTTGTTTAGATTATAATAATAATTTTAATGTACCTTAGTTTATTGGTGACATAAAAAAACATGTTGATTGTACAATGTTTTTGATCTTATCAATTGCCCGGTCGATTAAAAAATTATTATCAATTAAAATGATTATCTTATTATATATTATATGATTGACTATCATTTCGTTTTTCTTATTTTAATTATTCTATAAGACATCCAGGTATCTACTATTCGATACTTCTTTTAAATTATGTTAATTCTCTAGGGCCTTGTAGGTAAAAAGAAGCCTTCTCCACAGTATTGCCCCGATCACGTTATTAGGCATGATGGTGCCCGAACTGCGGATTTCAATAACGAACGATTCTTTTGTTAGCGTTGTTTGAGCTGGGCTCAGGGCGCGATATTAAAAGATTCATCTCGATCCGTCAATGGACGTGGACGCCCGTTTGGTATGCTTACCTGTTTAGCTCGCTTGCCGCTGGTGTGAGTGCTTTTGGATAACATAATCTACTATTTGATAATTTAGCCCTTCTCTGAGTTGTTCTGTTACATTCGTTTATCGCATTGGTTAAGTTATACAAACGCCTATGTCGAGTAGTGATATAATATGGCCTAATAACGACGATGGTGAAATAATCAGATGTAACATAAAAAAGTAAAGCAAGAAGTTTTTCGTTATCCGCGATTTTAATAGGTTGTGGATTTTTGATAGTTGGTCAAAAGTTCACATTTGCTCTCCTGTCCGCTGAAAATACATCCTGCTTTTATGTAAATGTAATAATGCATCTTAGCCTTAGATAAAATCGAACATACTACAGAAATTTGTAAAAAATCTCCGGCAGCTAGAAACTAGATCTGTCATGTGTGTATGAAGTACAATGTAGTGTTCATTATCAGGAAAGAATCCTAGTCGTGTTTGGATTCTTGTTTTTACACATTGCATTGTTTTCTCTTTTTCTAGAGGCCAAGATGTACAAGGTACAATGTGTTATTCAGGCTATGCATGTCATAAACTTCCTATGTAATTTTTTTTCTTTATCTTCGTGAGAAATGTGTCACGTACCAAACGTGACTAATATCTTCCGTATTAAAATTTCTTTTTAACTTTAATCTAATGAATAAATCAGTTGCGTACGAACTGTTGGAGGACTTATTATTCATAGTACCCTAACGAGGTGAGGGTGTCACACGCGCGCTGATTGTTTCAAAGACTAAAGGCATAAAAATAGACAAAACTGACTTATTCTTATGCTTAAGGTATCAGTTAGAGAGTTCACTATAATTTCCAATAAAATCAGACCACTTGGAAGTTGTCCCAGTAGCTCTCCACCTACAGTCGGACAAACGAGTCCATCGAGTGAAGTCAACAGGCGAGCGAACATTACTCTTGTTGAGCGCTGTATTAATGACAACCATCTTGCCTGACTTACCTCGTCCAGGGAGAGGGTCGAGCGGTAGGCTGAAGAGAATAAACTATTTATAAATTATCCTCCTAATATTATAAACGCGAAAGTTCCAACATATATGTTTGTTGCTCTTTGACGCGGAAACTACTGAACGGATCGGGCTGTTATTTTGCATACAGATAGTTTTAGGCCTGGAATTACACATAGGCTACCTTTTATCCTATAAATCAGTTCCCGTGGGATAGGCGTGTGAAGCCGCGGGTCGCAGGTAGTAATAAATAATGTCCAGCATTGATCCGCTCAGCATTATCTAGCCCTCAGGTAAGCTGAGCTTGTGTTATAGAGTATATAGGTACTGATAACTGCTTAAGTGGAAGACTTTTTCTATTTTTCAGTAGTTTCAATGAAATATTGTCAGAAATTCAGTGAGTTAAAGTGAAAAGTGTCGTTGAATGCTCTGGCTTGGCACTTCCAACTCGATTTTAATGAGGTTTGTAAAAATTATAGGCATTTTGTCAATGTAAACTCTAGAGTAATTTTTACATCGCGGGAGAGAAGGAAGACACAGTTCTTCCTTGGACAGAAGTACAACAGTGAGATGTGGCCGGCCGAAAAGATAAGAAAATAAGGTAAGAGGTAACGAATGATCTACTCTATGCAAGTATTGTAAGTGGTCTAGCCATCGTCTGCGTCACCTCGCGAGCCCACACAAGTGGTTAAATAGATCAAGAAGGCTGTCGTAGTTTTTACCTTCCACCACGTTCCTAGACTTTAAAAAAACGTTTCTTGTTTAAAAAAACATCTCCTTGTTTTCAAGTGAATTAAGGTCTTTTAAAACCGCTTTAAGTTCATGCCTCACAAAAAAGGTAGCCAGCACATTTCTAATGTATTTCCGTACCCAATTCCATCGAAATAGAGTTCAAAGTCCCAAAAGAAAGCGTCTGTAATGTTTCACGCAGGTTGCTCGGTCCCACTCTATTCGTTACAATTTTTCTTTGTCACAAAGGGATGGATTTGGAGGTAATTAATTTTCCTCGAGGATTATTGAAACCCAGAGGTTTTCCTGCAGAGGGCTACAATAACACACGTTTTAGAAAAGGGCTTGGATTTACGGTAGAGATGGATTGATTTGTTTTATTTTTCTTTTGTTAAAAAGTTATACAATTTTCTCATAAAATGAATACAAATAACAGTAACAATACAGTTTTCAAAATTTACATAAGTTAAAACGTGGAAGAGCGAAATCACCTATCGGTCATCTTTACTAACAAAAAACCTAAAATCAATTAATAGACAGAAATTGGAAAAATATTGTCTTACTTAACAACAATTTCGAATACCTACGTAAATGTAATGATAGTCTTTAAGATTTTTGCCCACTTTGCCTTTGTATAGTACTGGGCATCACCTCTTGCCTCCTCCTCGGCCGAGTCCCTCATGAAACTTTCCTCGTTTTCGGAGTAAAATCCCCGAAAAGTATCCGAACATCGATCAACTTTATCTCGCTTACCTCACAGCGACATCTGTCGATCGCAATGCTCTTCACAATACATCATCAAGACAGATAGTGGCCGGTGAATCCCGTAATCCCGGGACTCACCTGCGGGATTAGTCCCGGGACCTAATCTGTGGTCCCGGGCTTGATTTCGTATTAGTGGTCGGGCTAGTGGATGTTTAGTGTGATTTTAAACGTTTATGGTTTCTTTGTTTCATAGTTAGAGTTTTGTATTTAAACCCCTTATTGGGGTTTAAAATGTATATGGTTAAATAATGCTGGACCATTCACACAGCATTATCTAGTCCCAAGCTACGGAGAGCTTGTGTTATGGGTACTAGTTAATTGATAAAAAATAAATAAAATAAAGTTTAAATAAATAATATAAATTGTCATATATAACCATAAAGATAATTATTAGAAAAAACAGTGAATGGTCAGAATAGTACAATCAAGGTAACACAAATAGTGAAGCTTTTTGTGTGACTTGGAAGTGGTAACACTGAAGCGTTATTCAAAAACAATTCTTAAAAACGATTAGTATCAGCGTTTATTTTGGAAGTTTCCACACGCGCGGTGGCCAGACAGACACGAAGTTCTAAAGAATCATTCAAGCCAAGTGCGTCGTGGATCGGGCGCTTACGAAACTTCACCTGAGAACTTGAAAGTTGGGAATTTTAATGAAAAAATAATTTCAATTTGCAAAGTCCCGCGATCCCGTGAACTTGGCTAACGTCATTACCTCGGCATATTTGAGGAGACGACACTTTCAAAACATTCTTAATTCTATGGAGAATATTATTTTTATTTAATGAAAATTGAGGGTCTGGGAGTGAACATTGTTATTCATAAACAATACTTTAGTGACTCTCGACGCGGCTGGGTGTATTATTAACTTGCAGTACCTACGCAATTGTACTGTAGGTAGAGTCTGTTCAAAAAGAGAAGGGTCATGGGAATTGAGGGTGCTCGTGTGTCAATTGACAAGTTTTGTTGTGTTGACAACACTGCTCTGTCATTGCAATACGACTAATAAGAAGTGTTAGTTCACCGTAACGCCACGACTCTTCTCTTTTTGACTGATTCTGCCATCATCGTAATAAAACAAGTGGTTGTCGATTCGTAGCGCCTGCTACGTCTTAAGGCATACATAATGCATGATAATGAGATTCAATGATAACAAGGTAGGTAGTGTACCTAACTTCTTATCACTACACATTCTTCATTGCTGTGTAAAGTTTTTGATCTAAAAAAGTTCCATAAGCCCACTTTGTTGAATTTTATATATTTTAAATGAAAATGGTGTTTGACCATTAAAAGCTTTGCTTTCGCTGCCAATGATTGATTTTTATGTTATGAAAGGTTTGAGCAGACAATTTATATAAATTTGATGATTAATGTCTATGCATAAATTCGTTTCTACGTAATACGTTCTCCGTCATATAAATAGGTATAGAAATATTTTATATCCGACGATTTACTTGCATGTCTACCGTCAGAGGTTCCTAATACAGTAAAACCCATTTCCACATCAGCATCCCCCATCTACGGTGCAGGTGGTAATCCCAAGCATTCGCAACAAGTCCCAACTTATGACACGACCTGACAGATCACCCGAGGCAGGAGGCAGGAGGCAGGAGGCAGGAGCAGCCGTGGCCGGAGTGGATGGGAAAAGTTTACACCTCGTTGTTACCTCGGGAGATAATTCACAAACAATTCCGAAGAATTAAACTTTTCCTTTAAGGGACCTTTTGGGGCGCGTTGTAATTATTGAATGATCGACACAAGATGCTTTAAGGTGGGTATCTGACTCGAGGGAAATTATTTATTTTTGTTTGCAACCACGTTATATAATCATGACTGATGTGGAAGGTACGTACCTTAGTAGATCTCCACTAAGGTACCTACGTAACGTGCTAAAATATCTACACAAAACTGCCATTTGAACTGTGATTTAGTAAGAACCATTTAAAACGGATTTAACTCTTATCCAAGTCTATCGGTAAACCAGATCAATAAACGATTAAGAGCGCTTTCAATTACGTTTAACTAACACCTTCTGCACGTAACCGGTTAAGTCTAAAATCGTGTTTGATCCGGTTCCGTCCGCCCTGAACCGGAATAATCCGGTCCACCTGATCCGGTGCCGTCCGACTTGCGGGTTCCATCCTCTCGGAGTTTGCTGAGGGGATTTTAAGTTTGGCAGCAAGGTTTTCATTTAGGGGACATTTTGCTAAATGTTGTTTTAACAAAATAAATGCCGATGCTTTGTGATAAAGATTGATATTTAATATTTTTATTTACTGACGACGTTGGTCTAAATGACTAAAAGTCAACTCACTTTACGATGGCCAGATCAAAAAGCGATGTCACTTCACACAGCACTGATCCTTCCAAATCATAATAATTTGTCTTTACAAATGATTGAAATCTATCACTCTAAACGTGACTTCTGCCTAAAACTGTGTGTGGACATATTCGTCTCTCATAACTTCCCACTCAATCTGCCGTCGATTAAGCAGGTATTGAAAAAGTTTTAAAAACCTGCAAAGCCCGCCATAAAGCCCGGCCCGCACGTCAAACAGGTGAACTGCCAAAACGCAAACTCAGCAGTTTCCGAACCACTCGTAATCTTCTCTAAAGCCTCGAGGGGGTGCAAGGGGGTGCAAGTGGGCGGCAAAAAATCACAGAAAGGGGTGCCTTCGAATACCTGAGTAATTCATGCAAACGAATGCAAGCCAATTAATTAGGAGCAGTCAGTGCGCCGGGTTCCGCCGAGGAATATTCACAGCGGCGTAGATACACAGGATCTTAATATAGAAGGTTAGGCGGAAGTTCTTGACTAATACGTTTCCTACTCGAAGCATCGACGACGTTGTGGCGGACGCGGGGCGCCGATGGACGAAGACGCTAGGACCACTAATTGAGCCGTCGTCGTCGTCGTATACCTAGGGGAGGTCGATGTTCAGCTGTAGACCTTTTTGGGCTGATACGATTATGATTAAGTGGGTAGTTCATATAAGTAAGCGAATTAAAACTAGTAAACGTAATAACAGGTCTTTTTGCTGTGATACGCTAATATTGCAGTAATAATTGTGATGTTTTAAAAAACTATAAGCCGACTGCAATTATATTGTTTATCCTGGATTCCATTGTCAGAACTGAACCACATTAAAATGGACGGAAAGCTACAACTTTCAAATAAAAAACAATCATGAAAATCCCAGTCAAAAGTTCTGAGGTAATAAACATATAAAAACAGTCGAATCTCCTCCTTTTTTTGAAGTTGGTTAAAAACAAAAAACAACGTCATTTGTTACAATCTTACAAGTTTTAGGTTTTCGATATACCTACTTATTATGTATTTTTTATTTAGTTTTTTTATTCACTTGGTAGATTGTAGTACAAATAGATCTCTATTTAAAAAGATTAAATAGTCAGTGTAGAGTCGCCCTAACTGTAGTAATTAATATTGCAATATCTCGAGTTTCTGCAATAAGATCTAGAGATTAAGGTGTTTCATTAAGCTGATTTATGATCCGCATCAAATCCACCAAGAAAAATAAAATACTCACCCAGAAAGTTTGCAGAGGTCTCAACTGCAATTTAATGAGGTTTGCGGTGCGCGAGGTCGCTTTCAGTTTCACCGACTTGAAACATTCAAATATTTTAATAAATCTCTAGCTAGAGCATAATAAAATTTTACTGATGGTGATTGAGTATTTTTTTATGAAAGACTCTACGATCCTCTACAAATTACTACTAATTTGTAAAAAATGTAGGTACCTATATTGAGTTTTAATCTTAATTTTAGCTTACCTACTCGTAACATTTATTTGTCAGACACAAAGATAAAAAATATAGCATGAAGTCAAATACATAAAATTATGCAGAGTCGAATGTAGGTAAGTTCAGAAGTATGTAAGATAACATTTAAGTTGTTTAGTACGTTCCTACCTCTGCCGTTGTTGTTTGGCGTTCTCAGTGTCAAGATCGAGTGGTGTGGTGTCCTGATGATGTCTCGTGGAGAGACGAAACTAGTTGACGACTTGCTTTGATAAATGTTCTTTCACTTTGTATAAATGTATAATTTTGTATAATTTGTTAGATTTTATCACAGAAGGTTTTTTCGCGGAATTGTTACTAAATATTTTTCATTCTTATATTTACAATGGATTTCCGCAAAGTAACGCCTGAATCTATTATTACGTTCCTACCTCTTCGCATTAAACTTGACATAATTTTCCAATACTCCTTAAATATGACAAGGTACTTCTTAATTCGGGCAATCGTTTAACAAGTAGTTTTAAAGATAAGAATACGAACTTTAGTGGCAGGTAGATTCAGAATTGGCAGCATTTTTCATCTCGGATGGATGATCGAATGTCACCTCTATGCCAGCAGCAATACGAACGGCTATTAGTCTCCTAAATAAGAGTGAAATCGTGTGTTTAGAACAAACTGAAGTCGCGACTGACTCCATAACATTTGTCATTCTGCGAAGTGTTGGGTTGGGACTCATCGGTAAACTTATATCGACTTAGACAACTACCTTAAAAGTATTTTTTGTGTAGGCCATATTCTTAAGGTCAAATAAATCGATAGGTACCACGAAGCTATGCCTAATTACTATGTTTTTTTTTTCAGGAGTATATCTAGTTAAACCAGTTCTTGGTTTCATATCACATTTAAAATTAAAATATATTTAAGTCCGTAAATACAATAGGTGTAGACTTAGAACAGATCAAATTATAAAATTAAACACTGACACAGAAATAAACTGATATTTTCGCTTCGGTATAAGACTAATGTAGAGAAGCGCCTGTTAGTTGTGACCTGTTCTAAACTCGTCCTAAGCTTTTTTATCTTCTAGATATTCTGATATTTTATAGTAAGTCGTTTGCAAAACATGGTTTTCAATAAAAAGGTTCTGTCTGCGACTTAACACGCGTTTTCCGGGATTAAAAAGTCGTATACTATATACGTAAATCCAGGCCTAGACCTATGTATATTTTATGTTTAACATCCGAACTTTAATCGATTATGATCTCATCGAATAATAGAAATACAAACTGGGAGCCCCAAATCTAAGTTTTCAGACTAGAATTGAATTTAAAATTGTCAATTTTTTATCGATAATGCAGATTTCCGCTCTACCCATTATTCAGCGAGCTATGCAGTCTGGTTGCAGTGAATATCGATGAAATATTGAGTTAGTTTAATAGGTCCTAGTCAATGGAATAGCATATCAAAATAGTACAAGTAAAGTAAGTAAAAAGACGTTTATTTTGCAACCATTACACATAATTAGACATAGAAAATAGATGGGTACACAAGATAAAGGTTACAAAAAATGACCAACACTCAGCAAATGCTATGGCAGGATGTGTCCTGCCAGAGCGCTGGTCTTCCGTGGAGGCCATAGTAAAACGCGTGAGTTACGGCGCAACTCACACAAAAATAATACAATGTTGGAAAAAAAAATACACAAACCTAAGTAAAACAGAGATATAAACACATAAATTAAACAGAAATACAAACACACAAATGAAATAGAAAAACAAACAACTAAAATACACAAAAAAAAATACCTTAAGAATGTACAATTGTTACAACTTTTATGATGGGAAATTTTAATATTAGTAGAGGTACCTAAAACAGGTACCGAATGTAAAAACGAACTAGTTGGGAAAGTGGTGAACGGATTGAGTGAAGGCCAAGAACGGCTGCTTACCATAATTAGTATAATATTTTTGAGAGTCATTTAGATATTTTTTTAAAAATTGAAAGTCCAAATTGAGTTAATTGAGTTAAATAACAGAATCAATGCCACTTAAATTGACAATACTAATTGAAAAGCATACGATGGTCTTTTATAATAAAAAACGTATTTTATCTTTGTATCTTTCAAAACACAGTGATCGTTACAAAAAGCTATTATTACATGTTCAAATAACAACCCATCCACCGTGTGGGCACACCTCAAGCGGGGTGTTATTCCACCCCTGCCCTCGCGATGGCTATCTGATAACGATCGCCATCCATCTCCGTCGAGGATGTTTTGCTCCGGTTTACAAAATTACATTTTGTTTTTACCGGGTTAAGGTAAACGTAGATATATTTATACAACAACAACACCAGTATAACTGTTCACTGCTGGACCAAGGCCTTCCTTAGTAAACGGCTAGTGGATTTATTTAGGAGTTTTATTTCTAAATTACGTGAGTTTGTTTAGAAGCTTGTCGGCTTGAGGTCGTTATTTTGAACTTTATTTCTGGTTGGTCTAGATTGGTTGGTTTGTACTCCAGTGAGTAATAGGTCTACGTAGCTCCATATACTTCACCTGTCTCGGTCAGGATAACTCATCACTTATATACTTGTTGACTTTACTGTCGGAAACTTATTGACGATCTCTGTGGCACAGCGGGCGAAGATCATGCGACGTAGAAGGGTGCGGGTTCGATTTCCACTCCGGGAAAAATGTTTGAACGATCTACGGATATTTGTTCAGGGTGTTTTGGATGTTTTCTATGTATTATAAAGTGTATTGTATAAATAATCGATATATCTGCCAATAATAACTCACTCGCAAGACATTCACTTATTCCGTGATCATGGCGCATGAAACTGTGCCGAAATATTAAAAAGCTCAAAACTCAAATCGGAATCAAGAAAATAAAGCTCTGCAAATGGATAGTTTTTAACCACTTGAACTCTATAGTTTTATGGTTTATGGAAAATCTACAGCAATGACCCTTATACTGTCTATACCTAGGTTGGTACCTACGTATTGAGTGTTTGCTTATGAATGGCTAAATATCTTTACTTTCTGTGTGTGGTAATAAATTTCAATAGGCCTATTCCACTAGGTGTCTTCATATTTATGGATTTAAATATACAGTCTCAGTTGAAATAATTGAGCTAACTGCACACTGTTGCAAACAACCTACAGGTAGCTCAACTGATCCATACCGAAGGCGTACCCACCCAAGACGTGGCTGCATCGCGCCGCTGCTGTATGGCAATGCTGATGCGCTGCGCCAGCTACTCACCAGCTCTCGGGTCAATACCTAATAATTTTTTGAATATGATAATTGTTTATAAATGAATGTGTGACTACCACTATGACATCTGCTTATTAAAACGCAAAAAATTATATGTATTTTCGGTAGGTACCTATATAAATAGATGTTATACTTATAGTTCCTTTTTGTCACAATACAATACAAATTTTATTATTTTTTCTTGTTCTGTTCATTTAGCTGTAATTTTGCGATTTAATGGCAGAAAATAATTTGGTTTATGTTTATCTTAACTTTTTAACTTTAAGTTTTATGAACTGTAAAATGTATATTTCCCAAATAAAACAAAATAAAATAAAAATAGATAAAGAAGGAATAAAATTATTTTTTCAACACGTTCAGGTGAAAGCATTCCCGCAAGCTCCCTTGCCGTATCTCGAAGGTAATCGCCCATTTAGCGGCCAACTCAGGCGAAAAAATAGGTCTGGAGCTCACGTAAGCCATTACCTCCAAACTAAACGGTCAGTGGACCTCATTACCGGCGTCTTAGAACCCCCTGCCCCCCACGACCCCCCGTGGGGGTGGGGGGTTAAGTGACTCCGAACGGAAATAAAGGTGCAGGCGACTGGAGGTAATGTTAATTGAATTTCTGCAGACGGTTACAGTAGGGATGCGATGGTTTGTGTGTCGATGTTATCGATGATAGATGTGAATCAACACAAATTATTTAAGAATTACAAGTCTGAGCACACCTTGACTAAATTGTGTAAATCTCATATTTAAATCACTTTTATATTAAAATATACGTATTGTATAAAATAAGTTTATTTTACGGTTCTAATTTGTAGCATGAAGCTGTGTGAAATCCAAGTTATTTAATTAAATATTTTTTTATATAATGATAATTGGTCTGGCATTAAAGTAGGCAAGAAAAATTCCAATATATTGCATGACTCTTAGACAATATTGTAAACAAAACCATGAATCATAGTATTCTTCACTTAGTCATCTAAAGATAACAGTAGGTATTACTTTTCAATAATAATTATTTATAGTTTTAATTACCTTATCGATGAAAAAGCGCATCCCTAGCGGCCATTGGCGAATGATACGCGCGGCGGCCGCGTCGCACGCAAGATTAAACGTCACAAACGTCAAGATATTCCGCGGGAAGTGGGCATCACCACCTGTCCACAACCACCCCTATCTCAACGCAATACAGTTTTAAATACCTCAGCAAACACTTCCTTGCAAGAAGTTGGTATATCCTTCCTGTAAAATATAAGAAACCTTAAATGAAAGTTATAGAGTTCAAAATAAGTTGGTTGTTTCCAGGAACCAGTCACTTGCAGTGAACAACTGTGTTTTTATTATGTCGCAATTAATTAAATTATTTGAAATGAAACGTTTAAATTGTACTGGAGTTTTGTTTGTTTCCGTTTTTTTGGATTTAAGTTTACATGGAATTTTTTTCCTGTAAAAAATATAAACAAATATTGCTTAGGTTTTATACATACATAGGTACAGCTAAATGATCAAAATTTCAACAGAAGAAATGTGATTTTTAATATTTATTTCATATTTCATTTATTTTGCTTACATGTACAATTCATTCTTAAGTCTAAGTGAATTAGTTGTTATTATGTACATGCACCCTGGAAGGGCACTGCAAACTTGAGTTCGAATACATAGTCAAAACATTATTAATATTTCCATTCCTTACCAACATAGTAAATAATGTTATAGGCACCCTATATAATTTGTAGGTGTAGGTGCTGAATATCTCATAATATTTTATTTGCAGCATTCATGTTGATAATCACATGAAAACAAGATAACTGTCATTATTAGAATCTTTTATCTGTAACATTATGTCACCTGTAATCGGTAAATAAATGATATTCTATTTTTTGATCACGAACCACACCACCCCTACTTCATAGGGTACCTAACTCAGACAACACAACAAACACTCAACTATTTCAGATCCAGAACAGAACCAATATACGAGTAGAATTACAATAATAATATACTGCAACATTTTATAGTGTCAGAAATAAACGATTTGTTTTTGTTAAAAAATAAAAATTAGGTTCTCCAGAAATCCTTAAGAAGCCTTATAGTAAAGAGCCCTTTTAGTATCACCAATCCTCAGTAAATGAGCACGTGCCGACTCCACCGCACTTTTATTCTGGTCAAACACTAGCAAAAATTGAAATCGGTGTTTGAACACCTTGTTATTCACTATGGGATTGCAATTTACACTTTTGGGTGGCGAATTTCTTTTGCTAGTATATGGTAGTTTTTGAAATTTTGATTACGGCTTATGTAAATAGTTTCTATACCTATGTATCTTCGTTCGCCTTTTGTTTTTTTAACCGACTTAAAAAAAGAAGGAGGTTCTTAATTCGACAGTATTTTTTATGTTACCTCAGGACATTCGACTGGATGAATCGATTTGGATGATTCTTTTTTTATTTGAAAGTTGGTGCTTCCCGCGTGGTCCCATTTGGTTCAGTTCTGACAATGGCATCCATGAGAAAACCATATAGTTAAAGTCAGTTTATAGTTTTTTAAAGAAACCCAATTATTCAAAAAACTAAACTTGTTTTAATACCATTTTTTGATCTGATCAGTTTGGAATCGTTTCGCTGTAGCGATTCAAATAGTGATACGATTTCTGCTTTTCCGGAAACGACATTTTAGTTTGCATGATGTAGTGTGATGGATGGGATATCCCTCGATTCTTGCATGAGCTTTGAGCGGAAGGAAACACATTCGTCGTCCGTTTCGCAGGTTTATTGGTCAGGGCTTAACCGACCATAAAATGTTATATTTGACCGTGAAAATAATGAAATATTAAGGCATTCTTTTTCGGCCAAATAATAGTGCTAAAACTAAGTATGTGCCATTGTAACGTGGGATGAAGGTACTAATGTCTAAATGAAGGCTTCTTTAATTTGAACGATTATTTATGATGACTGTAAGTGGTAGCAAATCAAAATCTTAATTCCAAAGTATCTTCATCTATAAATTAATAACTTGAGATAGTAGGGATTCTTTTTGCCTCTAAAATATTAAAAAAAAAATCATGGTTATGTTATATTGTACCTATGAGTATCATGAATTCTAGAAATCATGTCTTGACTTACCCTATCCCGTACGGAACGTAGACATAATTGGTGTCTCACTTGTCTTTGAACCAAATAGGCTGTTATAAATATAATCCGGAGATCTGTGTGCATAAAATTATTTAATTTTTTACGTCGAAATTTGGTAGTTTTTCATCTTATTTACCATACCTACTTATAATTTGATTGTTTAAAAAAAAACTAAAAATGCTGTGGAACCCTAAACTTTGCACTTCTTTCAAGTTTTGCGCGATCATTTTACCTAATCTGTTGAGAATTTTTTTATGCACTTCAGATTATTTTCTATACAAATGCGTAATAGTTTCCAAAAACGGTCCACAGTTGACAAAGAAATCAACAAACATACTCGTACATAAAAACATAGACATAGAACCTCCTCTCTTTTTTCTAGGTCGGTTAAAAACAATGCCTCAGCAGTGTAGCTTGATATCAAGCCAGCCATCAAGCATCTGTGAATGCGGCGTGTATTTGCACCGGTAAGCGGAGTCGGGCGCGGTAACACGACACCACCTTTTACCATCCGCAAACAGCTCAGGTGTTTGTTCCGAGGGGCGCTGATGGAACTGTTGTGCTCAAACAATAGCAAAGGTATTACTTACTTTTCTTTTACTTTTTAGCTGTATTTAAGAAGCTTTTACTTGCTAGATTTTGTCAGTTAAGTACCCAACTGTTTAATTTTGTATACTATAGAAAACTTGTTCAGTTTATTTCTTCCCCAAGGGAACTGATTAATGTCATGAAAAGTAGCCTACGTGTTACTCCAGGTTGGGTCGTGTTCTTCCTCCTACGAAACCACTACGAAACCGATCCGTTCAAGTTTTGCCGTAAAGCAGTTACAAACATACATACGTCCCTCCATCCATCTAGCCAGTCAATTTTTCACATTTATAAATCTGGTAGGTAATGTGATGCAGGACTGAACTTCTAATGATTCTAATGAGAGGTACCTATGATGATGAGAATGAGTATGAATCGGAGGAAATCCGTGATTTACGTTACGCATACCTCGTGTTAAAGTATATTTCTAAGGGAAGCTCTAAATGAAACGAGTCGTGTAATAGCCATGATTGATTATTTACTCGTATTCTTAAGTTCCAACTACCAACAATACAATATTATAATAATCTAAATCTACCTACACCTCGTAAAAGAGAGACTCACTTACATAAACAGAGTGATGAAACCGTAAACATCGGTGGGCCCACGAGATTAGGCGATCGAATTAGCTAATTAAATTCATCAATCAGATGCCGACGTTGATTGAAATGTTTGTGCGTAATCTATTATCTTGTAAAAAAACCTACCGATAAATGTCCTGGTTGTAGTGACAATAGAAAGATATAGAGAAGATACTTTATTGCTCACTGAAATCTACAGAAACATTACAACAAAACAGTTTAAAAACTAAGTGGAAACTAAGACAAGTGGCGGTTTTATCACACAAGAGCGATTCCGCCAGACAACCGTGGATGGATAAGACCATTGGACTTATCTTAATAAGGTGATATGTTTCAGGTATTAATTATAAATCAATAAGTTTCCTTAAGAAAAAGTTTCGAGCAGATATACAGATAGTCATTTGCCACGTTGGCCATGAAAGCGTTCAACACAACAGTGCATTAGAATAATGAAATGATTAAATGTGCGCTAAAGCATGCGCTGAGAACTAGTAAGTTCCAGAATATAAAATAAGAAAATAGACCAAAGAGGTGTCCTAAAGATTTTCAGGGTATTCTGGAAATTTCAAGGACACCTTTTTGTATCAATTCATTTTGTTTTCTAGCTCTTTCCATATTTTGTAAGTATAAAAGTGAGAACTAATCCGCATCAAACCATACTAAATTAGCCGGTTAGCGGCCAGAATAAAGTAAACGTTCAGTGTTGCAGTATCGATATGTAATAAAGAGCTATTTCCGACAGAGGTAACAAAGTCTCAGGGACTGACCGCCATTTATCGCACGACCGTGTGAGCAAACGTATGGACATGTTTTATCGACAAAAAATATTAGTATGAACTTTCTTTAACAAGAAACTGAAATTCATACTCGTCGTTGTGACTTCTGGCACAACAATGCAATGGTTAAAGATAACATGCCTTGGCTTTTGGCTATGGAATATAAAGAAAGGAAACATTATTTGATTTCCGTGTTAGTATTACTCGTATAAGAATTTGATCTATTCTTGGTATTAGGTGGTTATAAAAAGTTTTGTTGATTCTTGATTCTTCATTAATTTCAGACTTACGTGCGTCTTTGCCCATGTTATGTGATAAGAAGATCCAATCCAGAAATGTTAAGAACGAAACAATCGTATCTGGCTAAAAATGCAGCAGTAGGTATAGCAGTATAGCAACACCTTTGTGGTGGCCAGAACCATTTGAAAACACATTCAAATTGTCCGAGCAAGCTTATAGTCTCTACCTTTATCAAAAGCATGACGTATCCACACTGCTCCTTCAGGTCTCGCAGTAATTGGCGCTATCAGAGTGGGTCCACGCTGTGGAGAGGTGAGTGAAGGTGGACTATCGACCGTGAACACCCGCCCTGGTCGCGCGAGCCCGAGCTGCTAAGATATTGCCACATTTTCTTTGAGATGTTGCAGAGTTTGCAGAGTTGAGGTCATAGAATAACTTGCAAATTCAACTTAATATTAGAAAAATGTTTAATTTATAGTTGCTGTCAGTTATGAATGATTTCGAATATACCTAATCCTATGTACTCGTACATTCTATGCTGGCATATTCCATCAAATTAAAATAAAATGAGGAGAATGGGAGAGGCTTTATAGGTACTTTCCTGTATGAGTACTTAAAAATAGTTGGTATCGCATAAACCAAAAACGTTAAAAACGTCGAAAAAGTTTTTAATATAACTGTAAATTGCTTCTAAATCAAAATGTTTACAATTTTTATGTACAAGTAAGTAATGATGACTCATTTTAATCTTAGTGGTGTTGGAAATACCCTTCGTAGGAAAACCTCGAAGGGTTTATTAAGAGCAAAAGTACAATGATAATGCAGCTATTTCTGTAATGCAAGAAGTTATTGCACTCATGGTAGAATATACCTATGAGTTTGTTTTTGTCTCTAGCTGTTGGTAAACACCCTAGATCTCGGTAGCTTTTGTTTCATATCAACCTTGTAGTGTGGTTAACCATAAAACTTTATAACTAGTAACTGGTCTGTTAATATTTTTTGCATTAGTGGTTGACAAAAGCCAATTTTGCTTCGGCTTCTGCTATCTTCTAATTTTAAATCAAAAGAAAAGAAAAAAGTGACCATTCTTGTTTTCCATTCTCCATTTAAGTTTCAGCCTCCGTGTTCTCGAATCCGTAACATTAACCCTGAAAGCGTGCAAATACGGCTAAAAGCCGCCGCCGGACGATTTGTGGCCAATCGACTCGCAATGAATAGTCGGAACTACTTACCTTTACTGACCGCGGAATAGAGTGCCGTGAAAAATGGGGTGCTTACCCTCTGCTGACCTTGTGGAGTGGTCGCTGAGGTGCATGGGGCGGCGTTCGGTACTTACTTACCTACTTACTCAGTCACAGCGAGGTAACATTTTGTAAATGGACGCAAGTTGACGATTAATTTTAAGGCTAAACTATAATTGAAAGGCTATTTATTTATCTATTACGAAGCAACGCACCTTGTCTCAAGTTGCGTTTTTGACAGTTTCCCATGAAAGTAAAGAATTTGTCATTGACGTGCTAAATCTGAGTTGCGTTCGGGGGTTAGCCACTTTGTTTCAACTATAATCGCAGTGAGGCAGTGCAACGTAAGACTACTATATTAAATAAAGTAGTAGGACATTGAGCTTTCAACTTTAACTGCATACCTCCTCTAGACTCCTATTAAGTCTGAGCGACCCGAAGTGTAAACACTTCCTAAAGTCTAACTTCATCCACCGCAACCCAAGTAAACATTTGTGCCATA
The DNA here is from genome assembly GCA_955876795.1 of Eupithecia tripunctaria. Lineage (NCBI taxonomy): Eukaryota > Metazoa > Arthropoda > Insecta > Lepidoptera > Geometridae > Eupithecia > Eupithecia tripunctaria. The sequence goes on from OY041607.1 coordinate 380,104, forward strand.
AAATAAAATAAAATACCTGTTGTAAGAATTAACAACAGCGTACAATTTACTGGGGCCTCCCCGGGGCGCCCTGGCCCACTGGCTCTCAACTTAATAATATTTTTCACCTTGTTTCGTTTTCCAATTTTCCGCAAGTCACTCTCGTGGGTAACGGGCCGTGTTTTGATTTAGAAATGCTCGGGGAGCGCTGCTTTTAAGGTTTACGACACGATATTTTGAAGGTATGTTTTAGAACAGAGTTGTTGTAGTTGTCGACAGTGGTCGGATCTAGCCAACTTTTGTCTTTAAAGTGGCGAGCGGCCTATTACTTCTCTGCAGGGAAAATACATTCAACACAATGAGCATTCAAATATTGAATTATACAACTTGTAAACATTAGCTTGTCCAAAGCAAACGATTTAAACGGTTCTACCTAGACATCTGAATTGACACCACTGAGGTCAATTTAACAACCAAGTTGGCTTGAAAACCTTACTCATTTGACAAAACTAAACATACCGCCACTTGACATCAACACTTGTAATAGTGGCGGTATATTTGTTGTACTTGCCATTAATGCATTACTGTAACTTGAAGCAGCTAAGATGGTGCTTCTTGACAGATTTTGGATCACAATAGATTTAGGTTTAAAATACACTACAAAACACACATAATGAATGATGGCTTTATAATATGCATGTGAGAGAACAATCGCACATTGTAAAGAGTTATGTTTTGTGACCTGAGCTGTGAGGTGTTGCGGCCGTCAGCTATTTTTATCGCTTAGAGAAAAATGATCAGCGCTTTCTCATCCTTTTATTACCTACTTTATTACAAAGAAACAAGTAGAAATCTTTGTGACTTGACTTTGAGCCCGCAGAAATCCAAATTGAGCTGGAAATACTAAGTTACTTACTCATTTTACCAATAAAGTTACCATAGCACTATTTTCTCCCATTCTAATTTCGTAATAACTGAAAAACTCAGAGAGGATTAGTCATAATATCAGAAATAAAAAAGGCGATTTACAAAATCAAATCAAATCGTTATTTGCATGAATACACAAATATAATACAATGTCAGATCGGATCAGGCGTGCAAATATTATGCGAGTCATATTATTATTACTATATATTAAATAAAATTATATTACACATTTTTTATCAATTTAAATGTCTAAATATTTGTTCACAGTATAAACACATTTTTCAAGTAGCCGTCCTTTTAATTTTTTTTCAAAATATATGTCCATTCAATTATCTTAGTTCTTCCGGTATTTTATTGTAAATAGTTATAAATAAAAACAAAATAATCTTTTTTACCTAAGAAATAAAAGACGGCCGCAAGCCGGCAGCACCAAGTAAAAAAACGCAAAAAACGCGCTCTTTTCAGTACGAACTATGTTTTGCCATAAAGAAAACACAAAAATGCCTCATTAGAAAGATCTGTTTCCTTAGGTCCCGGTCACCCACTGCCGCTGGCCCGGCCGTCACATGCCATACAAAAGCATCGGTCGGACAGTGTGATTCAATTTGTCAAATTAGATTTTCCGTGGAGTTACCTGCATCGCCGCCCGCCTGCGAGATGTATCATACGAGTAGACGCTGACAGGCGGGATGTTTGGGACAAGTTATAAGAAGATATCATCGTTTTGTCGTGTGTCATAAGATTTTAAATTGCTTAGACGAAATAAACCAGAAATCACTGATAGAAAAAAATATTAACAGGGGAGTTGTTTGGCCATAAACTGAAAGTTTTTGGACCTCGTTGCCTTGGACTATCGGTATTCTAGCAATACTAGTCCACAAAAAGCTAATGCAGTGCTCATGCAATGTTCAAGAGGCGATTGTTTAGCAGTTTTGTTTAACTTTTGGTTACAATGTCTCATAAAAAAATCTAGCGACTTGAGACTTAGCTTAAAGGATAAAAGGAGATATTCCACAATAATATATTTGGCTCTAGAATCTCAAAATATCGTTGGTGCAAAGTTTCGACCAAACACACCCGTCGCTAAATTAGATTGCCACAAGTGGGGTCAAGCGAGACGTCGCGAAGTGGACAACGAGATATGAAATTATATCCGCCTCCCTTACCTAAGAATACACCGGGAATACAAAGAATACGGGATAAAGGAACACAATGCAGAAATGTTGGCGTTTCGAGGTATTCTTTGCTACCGAGAAATGCTTTTATCGAAGCTGTTTTCAGTACTCGTATCTGTGATATCATTTTCAAGATATTACGCAGTTCTTTGCCACAACGTTAATATCGGATATCTGCCATCATCTATTAAAAGGGGTCTTTAAATCTACGATAGATGTTTTTTTTTTTAAACCGTATCTCGTGAATGTATGTACCCTTGTACTAGTAATTGCACTTCATTTTATTATTTACCTTCACTTCAAACCTTTCGATAATTTCGTTAAATGCAGAAAAATAGAAACATGGACCACTCATACAAAGTTAGAATCCAAAACCCTGTACCTATAATACAATAATAAACATGTCAGACTGAAGGTAAAAATAATTAGAATTGGTGAAACATGGTACGTTTTTCCATTCGGGGACAGAACGGGCGGACTCGGGAGTGCGGTTACCGCAGTTAGAAGAGCAGACGCCACGTGGACCCGCTACAATTTATATGGAAATTAGCCTCGGGGCTGCGACGAGAGCTGGCAACATTAATGACTACCTTGAATGTAGTCTGAAGTTGATTCTAAAGTGAACTCTGATAGCAGCTTCACACCCCTTTCAGTGCTATTTGTGACGGTGGTAAGTGGATTACCAATACTTGAATTATTTAAAATTATTTCATACTTATACATCTTTATTTAAAAAAAAATTAATGAAATAATAGCAATAAATTAGAAAAAGTATTTACAATTGAAACCAATTTTACAAGCTACATGCCGACTGTTGAAAACAATCTTAGGAATCAAACAGTCTACCTGTTTGATTTCTAAGATTGATGATTAACAAATCCAATCAATACCAGTCGGAATTCATATAATTAAAAAGATTTTACTATGAAAAAAAAATAGTTCACTTCTTTTAACTATTTGTAAGTATTACTTTTATGACACGTAAATAATCTGAATCTGAATCTGTGGATAATAAAAAGGCTATGTCCTTCCTGTGTCTGTGTGGGTGTTTGTTTCTTGGTAGAGTACAATCTCAGTCTTCGAACCCCTAGTGGATAAGTTCCTTCTGGGGAAATGTGCACCATCTTAGGTACACTGGTACTTTAGAGAGATGATGGCTACAATTATGGTTTCCTAAAGCCGTTAATCAGTGATTCACAGTTAGACAGACAAAAAACAATAAGCTGACAATTATAAGTACATTATTATATTGAACAAATGCCTTCTTCTTTGTTCCATTGTGTTAAGATTTGTTTTAAATATAAACATAAGTTGCAAAAACCCAGACGATAGTGTCTTTAGAAATATATTTTTTTTTCATAACTATTTTCCTGTTTAGTCTGGCGTGTTAATATTAATTATTCAAGGGGCCAACTCATCCAATGTGTATGAGATGACCCACTCTATGTTGAGGCTGGCTGTAGATAGGCCTCATTTATCTTGGTTCTTTGTAATTTGATACTTTTTGAATGATCCAACCTCAGTTGGCCCCATACAAGTTTTTAATGATTGTAAGAAACCAATCGATCCTCGATTGGCCCAAAAAGTTTTTGTGTTATTTACCCATTATCTTGCTAGCTGTATTTTTTTACATCTCTGAATAGGTTGAAGATATCTCTAAAAATAATGGATGCCTCCTAAGACCATTTTCTTGAAGGTACACCGTTTAAGGTAATTCCCCTTCGCCTCCAACCTGTCCAAAAATACCTGTACAAAAAATATAAAGGTATGCCTTAAACTAACGCCGCCACTGCCTTTTCAAAAATTATTTTAAAATGTTTATTGTACAGTTTATGTATAACTATCAGATATTAAGATTTTTTGATGTCCATCAAATAGTTTTCTTTTGTTAACTTTAGGCAGAAATGCAAAGCTGCTCCCGGTGACCACTAAATTCTGTTTTAGCATCACTATCTAACTATTTTAGAGGGATTAAAATGAGCGGATTTTTCTATCGTACACTTTGTGATAAACTATCTTAAAGTTTATCACAAAGTGTACGATGGAAAAATCTTGTACTTAACGTACATAGCTAAGTATAGTAAGTAATACATAAGTATAAGTAGGTGACAGTACTATGCGGCATACACACTAGGAGCACCCTCAATGAAAAAAAATACAGAAGGAAGTGTCTATACCAGCCCACCCCATTCATTGTTGCATTTTTATTCATAATCAAAATGCAGCTAATTAACGGCAAAAATAGGGGTTATTCCAGTTTTCCCCCTTGAAAATTAATAATTAAGGGCGAAAAAAAAACTAAAAAAAAACAGTTTTCCCCCTCAACGGGGATTTGTCAAGGTGATTAGAAAATAGTAGTGTTTTAGAAATTATATTTTGTTTCTGTAAGTAGGAACTTATTAATAGCCTCTTGTTATTTTTACATATCTGTATTGTGCTGAAAGATCCCCTAAAATAAAAAGACGTGTGGCACTCGGGGACTGCCGCGGTAAAGCTATTGCAATGCCATCTAGAGGCGAGTTGCTGAACTAAAGAGACAAACGTCATATTTCAAAAAGTCATTAAAAGTTCTACTATTCATCGATAGATGGCAAAACTAAAAAGTATCACCGCTGTTCCGGTCGGAGTGGGGAGCGTGAGGTTTTTTCGTTACGGAATTTCTGGATTCGGTCCCCGCGCTCAAGGCCCGCGATAGAAGCTATGCAATACTTGACGACCTCTGTGGCGCGGTGGGCGAAGGTCCGCCTGCTACGCAGGAGGTTGCGGGTTCGATTCCCGCCTCGGGACAAATGTGTGTACGATCTGCAGATATTTGTTCAGGGCGTTCTGGATGTTTTCTATGTATAATAAAAAAATATCTATCTATGTAGTGTATTGTATTATGTATATCAGTTATCTACTACCCATAACACAAGCTCTGCTTAGCTTGGGGCTAGATAATGCTGTGTGAATTGTCCAGCATTATTTATTTATTATTTATTTATTTAATAGCTTAATAAATAGCATGAGTGGCTTATTGTAGTAACAAAATGAATACATGTGTATGTGATGACGGGTCGCAGGCCGCGGGCTCCCGCCCCGCCCCGCTCTCCGGAGACGCATCTAATTGCATTCCGCTGAGGTGAGCTGCACACTCCTTACTTTTATTGCCGCTGATAATCACACCATCTACATTTATTTTATATCCATTTAAAAAGGTTTTCGGCCCTTACATTAGGTACATTTGAAAAAGTTAAAGGGTTCTGTTTTCGTTAGACCTGATTATGTTGAGATAGAGGAGCTTTTAGTAGATAATTAGGGTTATTATTAGGGTTAGAGTTGGGTTCAAATTCTAAGCCAGCACCACACAGCTTTTCCACGATAGTGGTAAAATTCTCGAGACAAAGAAAACTCTGAGTTGTAAATGATTTTTTAATGTCCTATACTATGTTGTCTATATATTTTCACACTTCAGGATAAAATACATTTGTGCTGTGCGGCAGCGGTGCTTTGCAGGTGTGCGTTTGCTAGCTTTACTTTTTTAGAGGCTACGGTAAATTTACCAATGATTATAATTATTAGTTAGTTTTCCCTCTTACAAAAAATCGTCAAGGGGAAAAACTGTTTTTTTTTCAAGTAAAGTTGGGGATTTCATGGGGTAAATATGGAATAACCCAAATTTTTATTCATCATTGTTTTCATATTTCAAGTCATCATTACATAAAGCACTTTATAAAAACCTGACTGAACTCATGTCAGTCATTTAACATCAACTTTTAAGGTTGCCTTAGGTTTATCAGGACTGAGAAGCTTGATGCCCAGCGCGTTGGAGTAGCGTCCGTGCTGCAGCCGGTCGAAGGCCTGGACTCGGACCTGGTAGTCTACATCCAGCTCGATGCCTTCGAAGCCCTCGTCTCGTAGATCCCCACTATTTGTTCCACGGGGTCCGTGCTTGGAATGTTGTCGAGCGACTGAAAATACCAAATTACTTGTTATGAAACATAAATACTTACCTTCATTTACAACGAAGATTACAATCAAATAATACAAATCAATTAAACAAGTATTTAAAATTGAAACAATTGAGTTATAATACTGATAACTGCAGAATGTAAAAAAAAATCTACAGGTAGCTCAACTGATCCATATCAATGCGAGGTGGTAGCGTCTCTAAGAATATAAATTAGGCATGCATAAAATAAATGTAAGAAAATTGTCAGCCGTGAATCTATCAGATCTATACCGTGTCCATTTTGAATGAAGCATAAACGTAAACAAACCGCCCATACTTAACCTAAAATTCACTTTGTTGGCGGTGTACGCAATTTTTATTGAAGGGAGGATCCCTTCAATAAAAATTGCGTACAATTATATCTGAAACTCGACGCCAAGCAAGTCAGATTTTGTTATTTGTGTCGTATTTTGTTTACTAACATGCTTCATTCAAAATGGATAAACCATACGTCTAGTTTTTCGCGACTGCTCGTAATTTTCTCCTCGGACCACATTGATCGCAGTTGAGGTGTTAAAAGTACACAAGGCACGAGGCAACAAACATTAACACTTAACATCCAGGCGCATACCCGAGCCAATATGACAGCGTTACTTATACCGTGTCCATTTTGAATGAAGCATAAACGTATACAAACCGCCCATACTTAACCTAAAATTCACTTTGTTGGCGCGTCCGTTTATACGTAATGTACATTACTTGTCGATTTTAGATCCTCCCTTCAATAAAAATTGCTTACAATTATATCTGAAACTCGACGCCAAGCAAGTGAGTTTTTGTTATTTGTATCGTGGTTTATTTACTAACATGCTCCATGCTGGATGGATACGGCATAGTTTATCATACTATCATAGGGTATTTTAAAAAATCCATCGTACAGTTTGTGGTATCTATATAAATAAGCCATTTTAAATATTTTTGTAATAGTTTTATCTTGTATAGTTTAGACAAAGGTGCGAAAATAGAATTTGGTTGCCAAAAAGGGCAACTTCGTATTTCTGCTCAGCTTTACAAAATAAAACTATTACAGAGGCATTAATAAAGAACTTATAATACGAGTAGATACCACAAACTGAACTTTGGATTTTAATGCATGTGTTAAACTGAATAATATGATAAAATAGGTGGCGCTGCCATGTTGGCTCGGGGGTGCGCCACTCGTGTGTACCTCTGGGACGTGTTGCGTGATCCAAACGTCACCGAGTTGGAACATGAGCGGCATCTCACTTTTCCACATTTTTACCTGAAATGTATCACATCAAATAATATACTTTACATGTATGTATCATAGATCACACTTTGAAACTAGATATTTGTGAGGGAACTAGTACGAGTGAATAGGTATTGGAACTCAATATTAACATTATAATTATATTCATAACCTATGTAAATTACAATAAAATAATATAATTAATTTTAAACTATTATTTAAAATTAACAAAATTTAGCGAACTGCAGACTGCAAACAACCAACAGGTTGCTCAACTGTAATATAAAATATTTAGTAAAACAAACATTTTACAGCATATTAGGAACTTATATATATATATATAGGTTGGTACCTACTGTTGGTAGACGTAACATTAAATGTATACTACGATACAATATTATTTTGGCCTTAAAAACTGATAGAAAAAAGTTGTTGCTGAGCTGGCTTGCTGGCTTAGAGCTTATTTACCGAATATCAACTAACAGGATAAAGGTTTTTTGTCCCTTAGTAGCGACATTAGAGTAGTTAGTGTTGCCAGTGATTAGATTACTTACATTTTTTTTTGTATGTATGGAAATAAAGAGTTTTGATTTGATTTGATTAATAACAAACATACAATTTTCTCAGAAGACGACAAATCTGGACCGGGCGGCCCGAGTCATCACATCTGGGGAGCTGGTTACCGGACATCCTGCTCAGACAGGTCACTCCTACCTTATATCCACTGCTGGGACTTGTATCATCAAATTCCACCGGATCCCATTCCACGCTGATACCAAAAGGGGGGCCTCCGAAAGAAGTAATATTGTTCAGGTTGGGGGCCGCAGGAGAAAAATTCTCTGCAACCCTCGCACTCTTGCACTGACCCGCAGCTACGAAGAGAGACCACAGGAGCGTGCGAGCGATCATTGTTATTCCTGGAACACATAATATTTTGTTATTTACTATAGGTAATAAGGCATACGCTACAGTGATGGGCAATTCCTCTCAGTTTTTTTCATCACTTCCCGCGAGTCGAGTCGACCAAATTAGAACAAGTGCAGTCTAACCGCAGTTTTCTCCTTCGAAGTGGTATTTTGCATATTTTGTCAAGACACTAGTTTCTACCCCTGGCTTTGCACGCGCTGTGGCTTTGGTTTCTTTATTTAATCAAATTTTACCTCTGAATGCGGATTTTAGGAAAACTGGCTACCACATGCTTAAATCTAGTCAAAATACAACAACTACCAATAGATACAACCCTGTTTATAAATATATTATAAAACTAACTATAACTTACCTGTTTACGTAACAACACAAACAACACGACTGTGCTGAGATCCTATTTCACCAGCTCTATGTGGAATATAATGAATAATACACGCGACGTGTCCGAACGAACACGCGGATGAATATATTGAGATTATTCAAAAGAAATAACATAAACTAAGCTAAGAATGGATATTATTACGTCGTCAATTAGATAACAAAAAACACGAGTGTAGAGTAAATGAACTAAGAGAACCGAATAAAAACATACGTCTTAATAATATTGAACCATACGATTATATGTTTAGAGGCCTCGGCGGCGCTGACCTTATCAATGTATTTCTTAAACATTAATGAAATACTAATCTCTGCCTACGGCTCTGCGATTCTGAAATTTCATACACAAAAAGGACTACAGCAGTAGGTATATACCCGACTGCTGTGGGCCTTTATCCACGAAGAGATAAACCATTCTTTAAATGAACGCGTCTCCACATAGTTATAATAATAATAATAATAATAAAAATATTTTATTGCAGCAAAATAATACAAATGTAAGACAGATACCAGAGTATTTCTCTTATGTGAGCAAAAAGCAGACATTTTCTTATTTGGTCTTGGTAGGTAGTATTCTACCAAGAAAGCATACTTTTCAAAGTTATATTTCAACACCTCTCGCTAATGAGTAATAATTCTGTGAACACGTGTTCATTTTAAGAATGGTTTATCTCTACCATGCAAACAAAGTTGCTGGATGACGCTACCACCTTTTTTGCGGCCGACGATGTACCACGAAGTTCTAGAAGACACCTATAGCTACGAGTAAACTTGTACACTACTTAGTAACAACATATGAAAGTAATTCGTACCTACGCAGAAACATTTGATCCATCCGTAAAAAGCTCGCATATATTTAATCGTAAATCCTGTGGACCCTAATCGGCCAAATTAAACATTATTCTTGTCTGTGCGCATACCGGCAGGACTTTTATTGGAATTTTTCCTTCAATCGCTCACTACGTGCCAATAAATACAAGGGGACACACCGAGCTCGGCTATTTAAATTAAACTGGGAATTGTTCTTGGGGAATCGAACCAGCGCCTTTTAGTTTTTTAAGTGGCTTATTTAACAGTCATCTGATTCGAATGAACCACAATATCTCTGTATTTTTTTATCGTGAATAGATCTTCGTTTGACCGCAATCTCACCTGATGGTAGTAGTACCATCAGCTGTCTGGTATAACGATGTATCACGAAGGTCTAGAAGACACCTGCTCACTCTTGCTCAGCTTACTTTGTTAGATTTTGTTTGGAAATTTCATTCATTTCATTAATTTATTTATTTATTTCTCTAACTATTTACACAGGGTTGGAAATTTCACGTTGCACCTAGCACATGTAAGCTAATGTCCACGTGTCCAGCATGTTTAATTTATGGACCAACAAAGATTTTCGTACACTATTTGTCAAGAATTTTGGCTGACAAACTATTGCCATGATAGAATTAGGAATTTAAGTTTAGACTCTTTAGACAGAGGTGCGAAAATATAGTTTGGTCGCCAAAAAGGTCACCTTCGTATCTCTGACAAACTATTGCCATGTTAGGATTAGGAATATTAAGTTTGTACTAGATACTAGGTTTCCTTCAATAACTGTGAGCATAGCTACAAAATTTGGACCGATTTAAAACCCCATAGCAAACTGAGACCCTTGCAAATACAGAAACTAAAGTATTGTTTGCATTTTTTTTTACTTCTTCAGCGTTGCGTTGCCAACATGACAGGGTTATTCTTAAATCTAAAAGGGTTAAAACTTAATAAACAAGAATCATAAAGAGTTTAACTTAATGCACGATACCTTCACAAAATAATTATTTCTCCGTGAAAAAAAACTGTACTTAATAGGCCTGAAACCACCCTGTTGTGTCGGGTCCTAGTTCCTACCCCACGGCATTTAGCTCCTTTACGTCAATCGGTATGGAACACACCCACACACACTCACACACACACACACACCATAGACCATAGACATGCAAATCGCAAAGATAGAACACGGAATCCACCGTGTTTTCTATTTACTGTTGCTTTTCTAGCGTGACTGAGTTTCTTGATACTTTCGCGTTTATTTGAACGACCGTCGCTCTTTTTTGAAATGGATCCTACCAAAACATGAACTTTGAATAAATTTTTAGCACAGGTAGGTTACCTTGAATAATTTTTAGCACGATACATTTTAGCCGTTGTTAATATCGAGACACATATTTGTGTCAGATCTGTTGTTGAATAGGCAGGGCAAATCTATATAATATAAAAGAAAGTTGTGTTAGTTACTCTATTTATAACTCGAGAACGGCTGAACCAATTTGGCTGAAAATTGGTGGGTAGGTAGTTTAGAACCAGGAGACGGACATAGAATAGTTTTTATTGGAGGGAAGTTCCAACTTAATTTAATCACAAATGTTTATGACTATCAACAAATAATAAAAAAAATCTAAATTAATGAAGGAAAAAAAGTTACGAATGCTTGAAGGTCAAATTTTGGAAAATTCTCAATAAAGTTTAAAATTGACATATCACCAAACCTATAAAACTTTAGTTTGGGAAAGTAAGGTCCAATAATTAGCAAATGACCTCCTCTATTTGAGAATTCGCTATGGCGGGTTGAGTTCCAGTCACCCTGTATGTACTTTATAATGTAAGTATTTTTAATCTACTCTTATCAATTTATTTGCCGAAAAATCAAATTAGGTTCCCATGTCAAATCATAAATGACAACTGAAAAGAAACAAATTTAAACATTTTGTTACTCGTTTTTGTTCTAAAGATCAAGTATCAAGATGCCCCAGCCCGCCTACAAACCAACTAGATCCCGGAATTGTCCCTTTAACACGAGCTACAGGCGAATAACAAAATAAAATACAATACAAAAAGCGTAAAAGAGAACGTATTGATTTGCAGGAATTTTTATTAGGCGCTACCTCGCAGGAGCGATTTGCCTGCCGTTTATTGCTAGCCTTATTGGGTGCGCTCTCAACCCGCCCCTGGATCAGTTTTGTTTTCAGCCTGTAAAGTAAATGATTCGTGTGTGCGAGCTTACTGTCTCCCCATAGCCGTGTGGAGTCGAACAGCAAATATTACTGCTCACTAATCTAGAGTGGCACAATCGGTGGCCTTATCACTAAGAGCGATCTCTTCCAGGCAAACTTTGGATGGATTGGATCGGTACGTATAGAAGCTGACGGTAGTGTAATTGACACTAGCTACACGTAGATACCTGTAACCTACCTACCTAAAACTGTTATTGTATGCCTAATAAAGGTAAGCTGTTGAAACTGATATGCCCATATTAAACCTAAAATCTGTTTTTGTACTACAGTTGACAATAATTATATTTCTGATTCTGATTTAGTAAACGTCGAAGCGTTTCCGATTAATGAGCCGTTAGCGAGTAATATAACGCGTGGGGCCACAGAGCTAATTCATTCAAATTCTAAAATCCAGTTTAAGTTTCAGTGGGGTTAGGAACGGGCCTTGTATTGTCAGTGTCGTGTGAAACGACCTTTATATTAGCGGGTGTGTGCCGTGTGTCTTCCCTCGGTGGTGTTATTAGTTTTTTAATGTGTTTTTAGAGGAATGGTTCTAATAAGTGCTCTGTGTGTTTTTATTTACTTACTACAGTTTTAGCCAGCAGCTCCGCACACACTTTGAAGACGCCTGTGTCCGTTCCCGGTATAACGTTGAACGCCTTCCCAAACAATAAGATCCGTAAGGTAACAGACAGTCGGAAAGAGATAAGGCGCATACCCGAACCAATATGACAGCGCCACCTATTATTTTAACATATTATAGGGGTTCCTACAGTTATAAATAAGTTAAATTAATAGTTAATTAGGAGAGGAAAGGATAATAAAGTACGAATCGAACCCCCCGAATGCTAGTTTGGTAATTAATTGCACAATAATACGTAGGTAAGCAAATTGATGCTAGAACATGTGTTTTAGTAGGTATACAGGGTGGAAAAAATCTGTGGGCCCTGGAGGGAAACTACCTTAAATCCTTTAGTTAGCTCATTTTACTGAAAGGAAACATTCCTTTATTTTTAAAAAGAAACAAAATCGCATTCAAAGATCTTCTAAAAACTGCTTGTCTCACCTGGGAATCGAACCAACTAAAAATTAAAAAAAGAAACCCTCGCTATATTATTATGCGAATTAGTAGGATATTTGTTTAGGAGCTGTGTGGTGGTGGCTTAGAATTTGCACCACCCCAATTCTTCCCGTGGGTGTCGTAAGAGGCGACTAAGGGATATCCATCGGGGGGCGGGCAGCAGCGCTCCTGCAGAGCAAATCTTCCACCAAACTGCGATCCTGTCTTAATTGTCTGTCTGGATATCTCTCGCTGCACCACTGCAGAGCTAGATTGCAATTCTTGTTGTTTGAAAAGTAAGCTTCTTATAAATCGAAGTCTTCTTGATACGCATATTATAACACAATTACGGAATGAAAGCAAAGCAAAACAAAATTTAAAATTCAAACGAATACTTTCAACATTTTTATCGATTTAAAAATGACGAAAGTTACCGTTCGTAACTCAAATTTGTTGCCCCCAATTGAAATGAAATACATTTCATTTTCAAACTTTTCGTCAGAACGCCTCCTGTAAGTAGGAATTGTGCATAGATTTATTATTACCATTTAACGATTTTCTTATTGAAGTCTTCAACAAGGTACTTAGAGATAAATAATATTAGCAAGCCTGTACTTCATAACGATGTCTTTGGATGTTAGAGATAAGAAAATTATAACTTGTCATTTACTTGTTACAAATAAACAGTACTTACTAAGTATTGTTAATAAATATTCGATTTCATGAATATCTCATACAAAAGATGAGTGAAAATTCCCATTCCCGTGATACAAGCAATTTTTAGAAGATCTTTGAATGCAATTTTGTTTTTTTTTTAAATAAAGGAATGTTTCCTTTCAGTAAAATGAGCTAACTAAAGGATTTAAGGTAGTTTCCCTCCAGGGCCCATAGATTTTTTCCACCCTGTATAATGCTTAGCTATACATGACCTAGTTAATTGACTCTACCTATCGTGCATATCTATATTATTACGATTAACACAGGAAATTTTCGAAATCCATCGTACAGTTTGTGGCTTTTACACTTTCGATTTCATAATAATAATTGTGATTTACCTAACACCAGTATGTATTAGAAGGCAACTCAAAAAAAAGTAATAGATTGTAGATGATTTTGGTAGTAGGTAGTTCCAAAAAATACAATAAAATTAACTAGAAACTTACAGTAGGTTGCAACTTAGTAATTTATTTTATATTATTATTATATTTTAGGAAAACTAGCAGCTCATTAAGCCTCAATATATTAAACATTTAACCCATAAGCTACCTAAGTGATTTCTCTTTGTTTTCCTTGAATAATTTACCACAAACTTTGACATTTTTTATTTTAATTGAAAATAAAAACCAACGTTCGAAATAAGTGTACACAAACGTACAGAGAAGGTAATATAAAACAAATGTATTCTATCGGAACGAAGCTGGCAAATGACGAAGGCAGCCGAATGATGGAGGTGCAAAAACAAAATGTCGGCAGTCAGACAAATCGGACGGCGCAATGGATGGGCTTGCATGTTTCCACTAGGGCTGCTACTATCAATGGATTGTTTTATAGAAAATTATTTCAGCTAGGGATTTTGTTCAATGTTCGATCTTGTATAGGTGATGCAAGAAATGAAAAGGAGGCCATGAGCTTACAAACTAAATAACAAGATTTTGGGGTTTATCAATTTGTTGATAATTAAGTTTTCATCGATATTTGATTAAATAAGAAATAAGCTACGCTAATAACAAGTATGATATTTTAGCTGGTCGACAAGTTCACCTGCCACGTAGGCTTGTTTGAGAAAGAATCAAAATCCGATTTGAATACGATCCAAATCGAGTCTACTCACTAGATGGATTGCATGACTACGCGAACCACCAATCCGACTTGACGAATGAAAGTCCAGTAGGTACTCGTGAACCGAGTTCTTCTATCGATAGCCACTGTGGTGCATCCCTAGCAGCAAGGTGGTGAGCGTGCATCGCCGTCCGCTCCATTGCCGCTCCGACTTGACGGATGACAGTCAGGTACTTGTGATCAGAATTATTCTATCGATAGCCACTGTGGTGCATCCCTAGCAGCAAGGTGGTGAGCGTGCATCGCCGTCCGCTCCATTGCCGCTCCGACTTGACGGATGACAGTCAGGTACTTGTGATCTGAATTATTCTATCGATAGCCACTGTGGTGCATCCCTAGCAGCAAGGTGGTGAGCGTGCATCGCCGTCCGCTCCATTGCCGCTCCGACTTGACGGATGACAGTCAGGTACTTGTGATCAGAATTATTCTATCGATAGCCACTGTGGTGCATCCCTAGCAGCAAGGTGGTGAGCGTGCATCGCCGTCCGCTCCATTGCCGCTCCGACTTGACGGATGACAGTCAGGTACTTGTGATCAGAATTATTCTATCGATAGCCACTGTGGTGCATCCCTAGCAGCAAGGTGGTGAGCGTGCATCGCCGTCCGCTCCATTGCCGCTCCGACTTGACGGATGGCAGTCAGGTACTCGTGATCAGAATTATTCTCGATCCGATATCAATCTATTGTTCACGTTGTTTTTCAATTAAATGACTTATGCGTCTATCACCTGTCTACCCTCTCTCTATGAGAATAGAATGGCAACCAATAAGTTATTTTGGGTGATGTCTTTTGTACTCAAAGTCTTTTCTCTAGGTAGCTAGAATAAGATACCTAATTACCGAATCTCTTCTTTGAGTAAACGGTTATCCCATTAATTTCATCCTTTCACCAAAATACGTAAATCAAACAAAGTAACATCAAAATTAACTTTGGAAATTTAAATAAAGCAATCGCAATTGTAAGGGTGTGTTTACATTGAATCGCGGAGGTACTGTTAGGGTGTGTTTACACGAGAGAAGGTACGGATTTGTACGTAAATCAACTCGCGATGTTTTATTAAACACTCTTGCTGGATATTCAAATTAAGTGGCGGTGCCGATGGTTGGTTAAGTAGGGAGACAGATTTTTCTGGTTACCTACTGTAATGAAAAAACTCATCTCTTTACATTGTTATTTGTATACCTACTAGTAAAAGAAACAAATGAGAAGAATTATTTACAATTGACATAATTATTGTGCAAACCGCAGACTGTTGCAAACAATCTACAAGTAGTTTTAGCTTTTATTCTCAACTGTAGTTTCAGTTTTAAACTAATTGAAATCAGTATTTTGGCTAGTAATCTCTATTGTTAAATTGAAAATTGACATGTCGTTATGTTTCCACAGTAGGCTTCTTCAATAAATTTTTGTAGATGACATGCTCAAATTCTTATTGAATGCTGTAATCCATCTCCATGCTCTCCAGCCCCTCAAGATTTCCACCTCAGCGTTGTTCGTATATTTACAATTGCTTCCTGTAAATACGAACATCTCCGACTCGAGGCAACTTCTTTAATTACTTCGTTTGTATTTGCCCTTTTTCGGGTTTACGTGTAGGTTGGCTCGGGCGTTATTAATTCATTGCTCTACCGATTCATCTCATTTTGATGGAGGAGCAAAAAGATACGAACTTGGATTACCTACACCTACCTACGTATTAGTCCAGTCATTTTAGTAAGTTCACCTCGGAATTTGAGATACCCAGCTGTAAGTCTGTAAATACTTGTATATCGACACCCTAAAAGTTGTCTCAAAACCTACATATGGTAGGGTTTTTTGTAAATATCTCATTTCCTATGGGTTTTTTGCTTTTTGTATTAATGATCAATATTGTAGCAGACAAAATTTTCTGGAACCCCAGGTATGGGGTTGGGCAATGCGAAACGTGATGCTGTGACCGCGCGTTCTCCGCCTCTATCTCGAAAACGGTTCACCGTATAAAAAAAAATCTAAACAAAATTTGTAGAAAATTTTGTATTCTACAATATTGATTATAAATACAAATCGCAAAAAACCCATAGAAAATGAGATTTACAAAAAAAAGGTTTTTTATGACCTTTGACCTTGAAATTTAATAGTTGCGCACACCCTACCATAGGTATGTAGGTTTTGAGACAACTTTTAGGGTGTCGATATACAAGTATTTACAGACTTACAGCTGGGTATCTCGGATTCCGAGATTCTTACCTAATTTAAGCTTAAATGACTGGACTATATTTACTAGTAAGTCCTAGAGGTAATGTGTAAAATAAACAATATATTAGGAATCACTTATGCTAATTGAAAGTGAACTTATATAGTTTTTATCACACTTCACACTATCACACTGATCACACTATCACACTATCACACTATCACACTATCACACTATCACACTATTAAATTATAAATGCGAAAGTTTGTATAGATGTATGCATAGATGGATGGATGTTTGTTACCTCTTCACGCCAAAACTACTGAACGGATCGGGCTGAAATTTTGCATACAGGTAATTCTAATCCTGAAATCAAACATAGGCTATGTATCACCTTTAAACGTTTCCATAGAAATAGCGCGTGCGAAGCCGCGGGGCGCAGCTAGTGAAAAATAAAGCTTCTATAACCTCAACTTATTTAATTATTAACCTTTCAAAGAAATATACTTAAACATACCGCCTGATATGATGTAGTCTAGAAATAAGATTTTACAAAGAAACCAGTTTTTAAGAACTTTTTAACTTCATCTAAACTTATAAAATAATTATACAAAAGTGTCGTGAATTAAGTTATCATTAGAAAGAGCATTCCGTAGAAATAAGTTTGATCAGTTTTATTGCTCGCCCTATTGTTTTATGTATCGTAATGTTTAATTTTCAGGAAAATAACCTGAAAATGATGGGCTTGTTTTGTTCAATGCCCAAAACTTATTCAGTGCCATTAATAAGAGCGGAGCGGACTCGGCCGCGGCTAACTTCCTATCTGCTTCCGCTAACTACTAAAAGATGGTAATGAAGCGCACTCACCTTTTTGCAGCCGTCTCTGTCTATCATTCACGAAAACCGTATGCCTGTCCCTCTCTAAGCGGCTGTCACAACCACAGCGGCCGATCCAGCCGGTGACAAGAAATTAATTAGGGGAAGCCGGGAAAATAATGGTCCGCCGTGATTTTTAAATGAAATTTATTTTCTCCACTTCATTTATTTCTCGGCGACATGACACTTCGGAAATTATTAGACTTTGTAGGGATTTCGTTTCCGTAGGTAGGCAGACTTCATGTTTACCTTGCGGGGTGTTTTATGGCGGCTATTTGTTTTGAATTTTGCGGGGCTTACGAGGAAATTACAGAAAGTATTCGGAAACATTTTTCATTTTGTGGCGTGATATTGTGAAATAACAATTCATGTTTTGTACATTTTATCAGTTAACACGGCTCCCCCGTCTTTGCGCCGCAAAGCCAGGGCAGTATCTAAATCAAAGGTGGGATGCAAACAGCAACTGTCTAGGGTGCCGTGGAATTGACCTAGTTGTAACACACTCTGAAAACCTATCGTCCGTGTTACAAAAACACTAATTTCCACTTATAAAAAAAATCTAACCGGAAACGAAATGAAATGAAAGATCAAAGCTAGGTTAAAAGTTAATAAATGAATCTCATAATGAACGAACCGAACATCATTTATCATAACAGTTGACTTCACTCAACTCATGTCGAGAGGTGTTAAAAAAAATTGCGGCCATTTAGGACAGGATGACAGACGAACAAAAGTCAAATAAATATCTTCTGCCGGCGGCAGCTTGATTCATAAATCAATCAGATTCTATAAACTTTTATTTTTATTGACAGAATAAGTAGGTACTTAGATAAAGTTTATTGAAATTAGGTGTCATTTTCGACATTAGGTGTAATTTTCTGCATTTGATGTAATATTTTGTTAATATGTCTTTTTTGACATAAGCAACAAAATAAAAATTGATTTAACTGATAACCACTGTGGTTTTCATTGCTTTTATTTGGTTTCATTCTCAAAGGGGGAAACTGGATCGCCAAAAATCGGAGAAACAGGAATTAAACATAAATATTTTTTTTCTCACGGGGAAATCTGGATTTTTTTTATTCCAATTGCATAAAAGCGATAAAAACCACAATGGTTATAACCCGTATATTCTTGACAAAACTGTGTTGGAAAGTTTTGTGGAGCCCTTGAACGTTTTTGTCGTTGACTGTGCCTACTTCAGCAACTATACCTAATTGGTTAGGACACTCATTATTACCAATGGGCATGACTTCCATTAGAGGCACGAATAATCGCTATAATTATCTGTACCATGTAGTTTCATGCCCGACACTTGCTATTAGACGGTATAACCGATCTGATTGTGTGATTGGAGTTTATTTTGTGTTCTAATTTGATTGATCTAGACTACATTTTACGACATACTTCACTTGATATTAAATTTAAAAGCTTTTAACATTTATATTTACAAACAAAATGTCACTAACAGTATATGTGATATCCATTTTTGTTTTCACTTTTTATGACCAAAAATATACGTTTTGCATCGAAGGAAATATCCATAAATAAGTTTTATAAACTAGAAAATGCCAAAAAAATATTCTACGTACAGTCAGCCACAGTTTATTTGAACGATTAGTTCGGATTTATGTTAGCCTTTGTTTCGCGTGAGAGATCTAATTCTGATAAGGTTACATGTTATAGGGAAGTTACACTTTATTGTACCAATCAATGTTTTTCAAATAAATTGTTCTGACTGATCAATTTGTAACTTGAAATCAAATAAAACGGTACCACTTAAAGCAGACAAATATAACTACGCCTACTAGTCGACGTTGTGTACACCAAATTCGCAGTAGAGTCGTTCCCTGCACGGGTTAAAGTTTAACAGAAATCCCGCTCTTTCGCAAGTGTAATTCAAAATAGTTTTTGTAGCTTCTGTACCTAATGGATTACCTAGCTTGCAAGTTGTAATTTTATTTGTTAAAAAATGAAGGGCTGAAATTATCTTAGATCCATACTATCACGTGAGTCATATTCTATATTTTATATTAAGTATAATGTCAAGTCACATTTGGGCGACAGACGCACACGGTGATGAATACTTACCTCATTCCTTTTCTTCTTTAACTTTTAGCTTATACTGTTCAATTATCAACCACTTGCACTATTGCAATAGGCCAATTACATCTTTCCAGGGTTCTTTATCCTTCATCTTAAAAAATGTTTGGACCCTCATACCAATCTCAGATCATCCACGAAGAC
This sequence comes from Eupithecia tripunctaria, assembly GCA_955876795.1. NCBI lineage: Eukaryota > Metazoa > Arthropoda > Insecta > Lepidoptera > Geometridae > Eupithecia > Eupithecia tripunctaria. Next base: position 399,915 of record OY041607.1, read on the forward strand.
CTCAGCAGACCACGCCCTCACTGGTACCATGAACCAAAGAAACCGGGTCTCTTCCAGATCCTGAAGATAAAAGGAAGGAAGTACTTGAAGCTCTTTTTGGAAACGTCTTCTATTCATGGTCTAAATCACCTCGTAACCTATGGAAGGCATCCATGTGAAATGCAAGTTCCTACGATTATCACCATCTTATTCTATAACAACTTTCTATTTTTACAAGCTTTTATATAACTTGCCCTGTTAGTATGTGTGGGACAAATGCAGGACATGACAATGCAGGAATCACAGAAATTTCAAACGACCTAACTCCGTCGAGTTTGGGTTCCTTGGATTTGTCTTCAAAGCATTTTGGATTTAGATAAAGGGTCTTTTCACAGCCTCCTCTGGCTGAGCATAGTCGGCCTCTCCGTGTTCGGGTCGGTGTACTTGTCGTCGACCACCTGGCTGCGCTACCAGTACTCGCCCACCGTGGTATCCATGGACAGGGACATGTACGCCTGGAACACCACCTTCCCTTGCGTCACCATCTGTCCTGACCTCGCACTCGATCAAAAAAAGGTCGAGGAGTATTTAAGGTAAGATTTTAAGATAAAGCTTTCAAAAAAGTCTATTATAATGATCACAACTTAGCTCATAAATTCCCATTGGTATCGTTACATGCTTAGGACACACGTTGTGTCGGTGTGTTTTGCAAGCCTTGCGTGATGACTTGCACCATAAAAAAGTTTCTGAGGTATTATATCTGAATATGCACATCAGCATCTTCCAGAGCCGTGTGGTACCAACTTAGAATAAATACCACTCCAACTCTTCAGCGAGTGTCTAGAGAGGTGCCTAAAAATATCCACCGAGAAGCGGCACTGAACTGCGGTTTCCAAACTTCATGCCCGTATTATTGGGCATTATTGTATTACCCCTAATGATAAGAGCCCCTGTCTCCAGCAGTGAACTAGTTCATGTCACAATATGTCAGTAAATGTGATGATGCTTTAGATAACCAACTTTGTCTTATGATCACCAAGCGTGGCAATAATTTTCACGATTCAGATAGATAGAGACTTTTATCAATCAGTAAGCAGTGGGTAGTGCAAAGATGTTAATGATGGTGATGCTGACAAAAACTCCGACTCATTCTATATCAAACTTTTAGAAACTCACTCGAACCAGACAAAGAAAAACTTGAAAAGTTCATATATGCCTTATCGAACTCCACTTACGAGACCTTTGAGTCCATTCCGGACTACTCCGGCATCCGCGCTGAAGACTACTTGGGGCTGCTGCTAAACCTGACCGCCGCCTTCAAACCCTCGCTCACGATCGGAGTGACGGGGGTCATGCTGAACATTGTGCCCACGATCACGGAGATGGGGATTTGCTATGCTGTTAACTCTAGAGTGTCTATTTATAACTCTCCTGAGTAAGCTACATATTCTTTTGATATTCATTGATTTATACTCCACTTTACCATGCATAATGTTTTCTCTGCCCTTATCCCACTCTAGGTGGGGTTGGCATTTCTTTTTTTTTTACCGTCTGCAAAATAGTTATTTAATTCAAATCCATTACGTAGCTTGTAGATCGCTAATTCCAGAAACCCTTTAGTCCACGTTAGTGTAGCTGATCTTTGATAACCAGCTACGAACATGGTTTTTTTTTCTTGCTTGATATCCAGTTACGAGAACGGAATCAATCAACTGTGTTTACTAAAAGATTAAGTGTTTTTGTAGGTACAGAGATGCAAACCGCTGGGATGTTATAAAGACTCACAACAGAACATTGTACATTCACCCGTTGGACGGCGAGGTGTTTGCGCAAGTTATGAACATATCTACGGGATACGATGTATGATATCTTCAACATTATCAAAACTAGACCTACATATTTTCTTGAGATATAGTCCTTTTTAGAACTCGACATCTGTGTTCCCAGGTGTACATTCATGGGCCTCTAGAGTTTCCCGATATATCGACGAAGCACCAACATTCAGCGAAGGATTACTACATGAAGCTCTACGTCACAGCCATCACTGTCTACACTGCTCCGGAGGCTGCAAAGTAAGTGGACATTACTCAAAATTACAATCGATAAAGTTAATTTTTTTAGGCTCACAAAGTAAAAACTAACCTAAATTGTGAGCTTATTATTATCAAGCAGGATACGAATTTAAATAATATCCCTAATTTTCGTCTTTGACGGGACTCGAACCACGCGTCTTCGTAGCACACTACGAAGACGCGTGGTTCGATTAGTTATGACAGCCCCGAACTGTTCCGCCGAATTTTTTTGGGATATTAATTGATTTCTTAGAAATTAGCCATAGTATAATAACGTAAATCTTTAGGAAATACATTTAATCATTAGCTAGTAGGTATCTAGTTAAAAAACACCATATTCTATAAACTTACCAAATACACACTAACTACATACATACATACTAGCTTGTTATTAAAATCGTTATGTCCTTGCTTCCGCTTATGTTGTTAATTTTTAAGGTTTTGCCGCCTTAGCAATGTGCAAGTCAAGCTAATGATTTAATGTTTAGAGTTTTGGTTCTATCAATCAGTGTAATACTGCTTGTATAGCTGGAATTTTACATTGTTGCATGTAAAAGTTAGTGTTTGTATGTGTGTTCAATCTCTAACCAAGTGACAAGCTCTTCATTACCATTTGATGGTCCTTTTTATAAGTAATCTATCCGTCTCTGTCACACATACAATCTTCAACCAAGTGACAAGCTAGCTCGTCTTTGCTTTTTAATGGTTCCATTGATAACTATCTATCCATCTCTCTCACACCCAGGTTGAGCATCGGCCAGCGCCGCTGTCGGTTCCCCCACGAGAACAACCTCCTCCACAACTCCATCTACTCCTACACCATGTGTCGCATGGAGTGTCGCATCAGGCTCTGTCTCAAGTACTGCAACTGTATACCGCACTTCTACAGGAGAATAGGTAACAGAAGCTACCACTTATATTCTCGATGGTTTTTCAGAAAAAAAGGGTTCTGATAACGGCCAATGTGTGATGATGTAGGTATATCGATTATCTAGACAGTGGGTACCCATACCACCAGCTCTGCTTAGTTTAGGACTTAACGATGCTGTGTTAATTGTCCAGCATTATCTTTTAATTTCCCTTATTAAAATCATATCAATTCATCTAGTCTAAGAAATTGTTTACACAAGGACACAGGAAATAATACCTGAATATAGGTAATTGTACGAGCAAATATATTCTAATATTAACATGGATTTTTGCTCAGAGCATTTTCAAATAATTGCTCAGAACTTTGAGAAAGGGAGTATATTAAAAATTTGTAAACTTGTGTGATAGACAGACTTGTTTTTTTGCAGGGGACGAAAAAATCTGTGACGTCAGAGGATTGAAATGTCTTGCGAAATATGACGGTGGGTAAAGGACTTAGCACATAAGTACATATAGCACCGCTACCGCACAAAACAATAATATTCATACAAATATGGGCTTAAACTCGTCGTCTTTACATACACGTTACAATGTCAAAATGGCTTACCGCAAGTTTCAAACGAGTCAACGAGCTGTCTGTTAAAACGCCATCAAATAAATTGTATTTAATTTTACGAGCACCATTTGAAAAGGCGAGATATGCGACAACCTTAAGAATCAATGTTGGTATTAAATATCTTTAGTCATAATTACTTTCTTACAGATGAGCTGTATAAGTTGCAAGACAAGGACGGAAAGAAAATCAACTGCGAGTGCTATCCGCTCTGTGATGACGTGAACTACGTTTTGCAATCTAATGTAAGTCGATCAGATAGATTCCCTATAGTAGAAAAATAAACATTGTGTAGGTACCTGTACCTCAGAGCCAGGCCGGGCCGTGGCTCGATTGGGACTATCGTTTTTTGTTCACCAGTTGGCGCCACTGTTGACTAAGGTCCAGTAGGCTCATTCTATAATAAAAATAAAAATAATAAAAATAAAATTTATTCAAAAAACTCGTAAAAAGATAAAACATAGAGAACATTAAACTATTAAATATAGCTAAGTATAACAATTTAGCCTGAACTAGGTAATCCTGTGTTTCAGGCAATATGTGTGCTAATTATTAAATACAATAATAACTTACTATTACGTTGAGGGCATTTAGCTAAACAATGTTGTTAACAAACAATTTGTGAATATTATTATATAATGTATATAATAAGGTACTTAGCTTACACTGTGTAAAACTAGATTATTCACTATTCTAACTAGATTATCTATAAACTCATTTCGAACCTCACTCAGCTGAATCCGCGGTGAGATATTAGTTTTGTATTCTGTAAAACTTGATAATGCTTGTAGCGCCTCAGTGACGAGCGTGGTAATGAAATGAACTAAGTTGAGTGAGATTTTGACATTTGTAGACATTGATTTATTAAAAACGAAGATGAGGCACCGGTTGCTCGAAAGTGGCAACCTCAAATTGTGTAAAATTGTGTTCTCCCACATCAGTCACCGTCTGACTGGCGGCACGGGCGGTCGTGATTCACGTGAAATATTGTTGTCTCAGTCTCACTTCGGTCCTAGATACGTCTTTCCGTCTTTGTTCTTCTTTGTATTGCACAGGACTGGAAATATAACTGTGAGCGTATGTGATTGCGTGTAGTTGTAACACATGCCAATTTTTGAGTAAGCGCTGGGAGAACGTAACCTATCTTCCCTTTTTAAATCAATGTTTGTAGACTTCGACTTTTTATTGACATAATATTAAGAAATACTGTACTTCAGCAGTTCGCTACGATACGGGAATAATTAGCATAAAAAATTGCATTACATAACAATAGATTGGAATTCGCGATGTAACGTTTCGCTACGTAACGGGAATAATTCGAAATATTGGACCACGCAGAACTATTCACAGAGTCCGATTTTGATAATTCTTTTTTTATTGGAAAGGGTATACTGTTCCCATATTAATTTTGGCGGTTTAGGTTTGTTTGGTTAAAAAGTACTTTTAGCACCTCTCACGAGTCCGCCTGCCAAGCGAGTTGATTAATGCAAAACCCCTCGATGGTCGAGGCACGTGCAGCCGTGGACAGAGATGTGTGCTGATGCGGTTGCTGTCATCATTAACAAATGTTATATTTTGATGGGTGTAGCTGCTGCTATGGTGCTAATGCTGATTTTCACCAAATTTTTCGCAGCACAAGATAAAAGTAATAATAATTGTTTCGTTTCTCACCGTCTGTTTTCAAGATTTTCTTTTCAATCCACAAATTTATAAAAGAGCCTAAGTGAACAAACCTTGGAAAAGTACAGTTAGAGAAAAAAACACAATTATTATTGTACGATTCCTGAAGAGTCTCCGTAATGTTAATATCATGTACCAGGGATGCAGAACTTACGAGGAGCTTAGCATAATAATTTAATTAAGTAATGCCTTCCGCACACTTCTCGTGCATGTAATCTTAATTTCAGATGCTACAAGAATGGTTCCTGGGCACCAACCTGCAGTGGGGCATGGTCACCTACCCTCGGATGAGGTACAGACGAGACATCATATTCGGCTTTACCGATGTTTTGGGTAAATTATGTTTATCATTAAATACTTTCTTATCTACTCCTTTAGAGTAACATAATTATTTAAATAAATAATGCTGGACAAATAACGGCATCATTTTATCCCCAAACGAAGCAGAACAGTTATTTTCGAACTATTCATGTGTTCCTAATTGGTTCTAACCTACAATGGTATACATACAGCCATTAGCATGTCTACACTATAAAGTTCGTTGGTTGGGGTTATTCCAGTTTCCCCCTTTTACTTATTCCCTAAAGGGGGGAAACTGAATTTTTAAAACCAATTTTCTTCTTTAGTTAATTTTTTCAAGGGAAAACTATAATTAGAAAGAAAAAAAATCGGTTTTCCCCCCTCAACGATTTTCTCGATTTAGTTTTTCCCCTTGGGAGAATGAAACCTGCATGTTTACTGATCACAGTGACTGTGCTTCTCAAAACTTGGGGTTTTGAGAAAACATCACAAAAGAACCACTCGTTTAGTGCATCAATAAATACCACTATTGAGTTTTTAGTCTTTTCTCTAGTATTATTTTACTATTTTTCACCCTCCTCGTTCGTACTTATATTACCAGAACTAAAACTAGGCTAACTAGAGCCAACTTTGTTATGCAAATTTTCAATAGTTTTGCTGTGAAGAGATAAACAAACATCCAGACTTTTACAATAATATTAGAGTGAGGTTAATAATAACGTCTGTTCAGAGAGAGAAGCTTCGTAGCGTTACGGTGAACTAACACTTTTAGTCGTACTGCAATAAAAGAGCGGTGTTGTCAACGCAACAAAAGTTGTCAATTGACAGCCGTACCCTCAATTCCCACGACGCTCTTTTTGGACAGACTCTATCAAATAGGTTATCTATCACACACACTAGCACTTTATACTTACCTCTTAAGCTCATTAAGTATCCGGCACTCATAATGTCCCGTGTGGTGCTGGTATAGAATTTGCATTAGCCCAATTCTCACCACAGGTATCTTAAGAGGCGACCAAGGGACCTTTCGACCACCGACCTGCAAAACCCAACACGCATGCCAAGCGTGGTGATTATGGGCATTAAGTACCCTCATGAGACAACAGCCAATGAGGCGCTTATCAGGCTTGCGTCCAGCAGTGGATCATTATAGGCTGTTGGTGTGATGTGAGTCATAAACAACGAAGATGACCGCATCCTATAGGTATCCTATATCCATAGGTACCGACCTAAGAACACCAGTTTGTTGACAGTTGCAGTGGGCGGCATGGCGGGGCTGTTCCTGGGCTGCAGCGTCCTCAGCTTCATGGAGATCGTCTACTTCCTCACGCTGAGGCTGCTCTGCTACGCTAGAAGACATAAATAGATGATGAGATCGCTAGCATTACACCTTTTTAGGGGTTTCGTTAATCGGGCATGTTTAGCGGTGGAATTGTGTGGGCTGATAATTATTATTATGATGAAGTATGGGTATGTTACGAGCTTACATGCCACATGTAGCTTTGTGCACAATAATCCAATACCGCTACCACACAGCACAAAAAATGAGCATTCAAATATTTTCTGCTTGTATCTTCAACTTTATTCTGAAAACTTAAAACTAAACGACCGTTTTAATTAACATTTATTTCAGACCATGTAAATTCTCCAAATGTAACAAATATGAATTTTGGTCCGAAATCTCCCGGCATCTCCTGCGCTCCTTCACTGCATTTGGCTCCAAAAAGTAGTTCAAGCTATACAACAGTACTGCTGTTTCGCTTATTACTTATCGCATATTCAATGTTTTTTTTAATACTGGACAATTCACACAGCATTATCTAGCTCCAAGCTTAGCAGAGCTTGTGGTATGGGTACTTAGATAACTGATATACTTACTTAATAGAAATACATAATTAGATATTATTATTATACACAGAAAACGACCAGAATACCCTGAACAAATATTTGCAGATCGTACAAACATTTGTCCTTAGGCAATGTTTAATCCTCGCGCTATCCTGGGCTGTTACTATTTAAGTTAATTGTAATAATAGACACATTGAAGTTTCCAATGTAAACTTAGGGTCAAAACGACCCACCTTCAGGTAAATTTGATTAAGGTTAGGTTAATCACCAACGACGTACATCGGGTCATATTAACACATCGTATATTCAACCCTCAAGCACCTTGCTAATAATTAAGGTCTTTGGGGCCCTTGTGAATTGTTTGCCCAATTTAGCAATATCACCGCCAATTGAGGGTTATGGATAAAACGGGTCACTTTGCTAAGTGATATTTAAATGTTCAGTAAATTGGTGATGATAATTGTACACACAAAAGCCTTGCGTTGATCCTTAAGTACTTCAATAAACTGTCTTTCATCTTTCCGAATATCCAAAGGAGTTATCCTATACTTTTTAACAGACTTCACGTATGTATGTTACTTGATGTCCAAAATCGGTTAATCATGAACCGATTTTTCTGATTCTTTCACTATTGTATAGAGAATAATCCCGAGATGGAAGGTTTTAATTCATTTTATAAATTAAAAATAGTACTTTGTTAAATAAATATAATAAATAAATGTGAAAATCTTGTTTATTCCTATTTAATCTGCCCGTACTGCCTCGTAGTGCCTCGACCGTAGCGGGTGATCTCGAACCGATATAGCTTGTGTATCTCTTACGGGGCCTTCTTTTATGTTAAAGTTCACCAAATCACTGAAAGAATTTAACTCGTTTAGTTAGCTTGAATTTTTTCAAAGTTTGTGTTAAGTTTTACCCGAGTAGCTTGAAGATGTTAATTCATTTAAAATTGCATTTCTCAATTGCACAGGAAATTGAAGTCACAGTCAAAAGCTAGTTATTACTGATACTGAAAGCAAGTATTTATTTAAAAAAACTTCTATCGATATCGACAGAAAGCATAAAGTCATAAGTTACAACACACAGGTGCAGTACCCTACAGGGTGCTCTAAGACCTCAGTAGTATACCATGTACGTACGTGCAAAATAAATTTATCTTAATCTATACTATAATTATACATCTGCTTAGCTTGGGGCTACGTAATGCTGTGTGAATCGTTCAATATTATTATTATTATAAGTATACATCTACATTAGTTCACTGAATTCTGCCTCACAAGGCAGCTTCAAACTTTCAAGAATCTGAAAACTTCGGGCAGCGGTTTTCAAATTCAGCAAATGTCGAAAGATTATTAGAAATGTCGACAACTAGCATAGTGTTTCCTGCATTATCGATAAAGCCGTCGTTATCGAGTTATCTCGCCGCCACGACGCAACAACACGTCGTCATAAAAGGCTTAATTCGAGGGATGGTGGGGTGGATTATTGTTTCGAGTTGGGAATGCTGAGGTAATTTAATTCTAAGACGCTACCTTCAAAGGATGTGTGGGCTGTTGTCCACACATATCGATAAAACTTTTCAAATCTTAGATATATAGAATATACTCATTTGTTTTTTTGCACCAAACGCAACCTGCGCGTAAAACACTCGGAAAATTTAGAGCATAAAATAATAATAAATGAAAATTATATCTTCATTAAACTATACCTAGGTACCTATTTATATTGCATACCAAAACAAAAGTGCTATATTTAATTTCGACCTTACAGGACTTTTAGACACTATCATTAGTAAATTATTGTAATATCTGTAATATAACCATTATTATACATTATTGTAATTAACTAACGTAAACTTATGTAGTGCATACTGTATTTAAATTGAAATGTGAATATTTTAAGAGTATGCATATTTTATCCTGCGTTTAATTTTCAAATCTTTTTTTCTTTCCATTGTTATTACATACCTAACTTCATCTGCGTTTCATCGACAATGTCCCATCACTACCCATAACTGTATTAATCCAACACGTTAAGATTTTAATTGCGGGTATCAAGTGGCCTTTGTTCAGCCTCCGCTGTTTATCTGCACACGTGGGGACGCTAGGTACCTTCCTCTTGCACCGGGAGGTGGCGCTGGATGGATTGACTGGAAGTTTTCATAATGAGGACAAGATTAATTTGGGGGAGCTTTTGTGTTTCCACGTAAGAAACACAAAAGCTCCCCCAAAATGTAGTTAATGTGACTTCTAGATGTCTTGACTTTTTGAATTGGAATTTAGTTTAGGTTATTGTATTTAATGTTGCTTATTGCTTAACTATAAGCTCTTTTGGATCTTTAGCCATTTTTTTCTTCTTTTTTGAATCCAGTTTGCGATTCGCATCCAAAAAGTATTGAATAAAATATATCGAACTGTTTACTTAAAATATCTTTTGTTACCCCAAAAGCAATTGAGATAGCGTGACCGTGACACGGCGCGCGGCGGCGCCACAAATTACAAAAGTATCGACTTTCCCCATTACCATAGATTCATTCATCGATAAGTTATCAAGCACTAATCCGAAACAACGGCCCTATTTCACACAAAGCTGTTCACGGTAGCCATTTATAAAGGCATTTGCCATAAAACATTTATAATATCGATACATGCGCGCGATAGCCACCACTATTCGCCCCACCTTGAGAGCTGTGCAGACGGGCGACGATAACGTGTTCTACATTCTAAATCAGAAAATACCATGAAAATAGATGTAGTAATTCTTGAGATGAAAGCATTTTAGTGTTCAAGGTCGTAAATATCGTCTGCCCCTCCCCCCACCCCGTGATCCTTGAAGTAGGTATAGGTTAATAATAATACATAAAATAACCAGGCTCAAATAAGAGTAGCCATGAAAGTGCTACAAATACGTCTCATCTTCCTTGCTTTTCTTATGCGTGTCGTTGATTAAGTGAAAGCACTCTTTAAGATTTCTCGAGAAGAGTCAAAGAGTGAAAGCACTCTTTAGGATTTCGGACGTTAACTGTGAAATCTAATAACTTTGTGTCAATAAAAATTTCTATCTCTTCGGTGACAGTGGCGTGAGTTTATCTATCCTTAATTGCTAACACACTTTTACAGATTAACATAGTTATTTGAACGTGTCGTCGGCTTGGTCCACGTAGATTGCCATAACTTTTGTTTCTATGGAAACTTTTAAAAGTTATTTCTATCCCATGGGAACTGATTTATGAGATAAAAACAAGTAGCCTATATTTTATCTTAGGTAAATCTACATCTATGTTAAATCTGTGGGTAATCCGTTCAGTAGTTTTAGCGTAAAAGAGTAACAAACATCCATCCATCCAAACTTTCGAATTTATAATAATAGTGTCAAATATCAAATACTCGAAAAATAATAATATCTAACAGGCTTAAGGTTTTTTCGTCGTTTCTTTAGTTTTAGTCGGCATACTTAAGTTACAGAAATATGACTTTATAACCATGTCAGTGTTTAATTTTATAATTTGACCTTTTCTAAATGTACATGCAATATATTGCCTCAGACCAAGTAAATATTGCATATAAAATAAACACTTTAATATTAGTCTAGTATTATTGTATTTATAGAAATAAAGAATTTTTGATTTGATTTATGAGGCACTGTACTAAAAGGCTACCTATCTGTGTTTGCAATGTTCATCTAATAAATATTATGGTTACCGTTTGAACTCCCTTTCATACTAAGCAACGACTCAAGTCGCCCGTTCCCGAAGATTCTTTATGATTGCGAGATAAAAAATACACTCAGATTTATGATATTTTTTCGTTCTTTTCGATAAATAGTTGTCTTAAAGGGCGTTAGGGCGGGCCTACCTCATTTCTCGAAGGTGGATTGCCTTTTTGCTGATAAAGAGATGACGAATGAACATAGGTGGGAGATGTTTATGGGCCGGCAGCGGATGAGTTATGAGAGAGGTGGTCCATTTTGAAAATGAGATCGTGGTTATTGTTGAGGTTTTTATGTGGAAATTTCTATGGGGAATTGGAACGAGAGTCAAAGATATGCCAGACAAATGTTTATAGTTGTAAGAATTTTTCAGTAAGAAGAAAACTTGACCCGATGATGTGGTTAACTAGTTTCATAATGTACAAAGGTCCTATGTTTTTTCATGTCTAGAACTTTATTAATCAGTTATTGTACGGGACACCTTTAGATGATATAAATAAATGTTAAAAAGAGTATTATGATAAAAACTCTTTTATTGATAATGTTATAATTTGATTGATATTTGAGCACGCGCGGCGCCTACCATGATGAGGTGAAAACGTGAACTGATGCAATAACTAAGTGGAAGGCGCGTGTAACAATGTAATGTATTTATTATCCATGATTTGACAATAATACGTGCATTTAGGTATAAGCCTATGCTGGCTTATACCTAAATCCACGGTTGCGCTGCACCGTACAAGTACCTATCAAGGATTATATTCGCCCTGCGTGCTTGAGTGGAGATCGCGACTCGGCAAACAGAGTTTTAGACGCATCCAGTTGGTGGGATGACGTCCTGCGTTGCAGTCTGCATGCTAAAACTGGATGTGGCAAACTGAACGCTATGGTGCTCATAAAGGGAGGCCTTTGTACACTAGTGGTCCATCATAGGTTGATGATGATGTTGATAGAAGCTGTGTGGTGCTGGCTTACAATTTGCACCACCCCAATTCTTCCCGTGGGTGACGTAAGAGGCGACTAAGGAATATCCAAAGACGGGCGGGCAGTACCGCCCCGCTGCAAAGCAATTCTACCACTGCGATTCCCAACCCGCATGCCCAGCGTGGGGATTATGGGCATTACCCCCATCAGATAAACGCTAATAATGCGCAGTGAACCAATACAGGCTGGTGTGGTTGAGGTTGACATTGTTGACATATGGTAAGTCGCCTTCATAATATTTTAAATTTATACTAAGTACAGCTAGCAAAAAACCCAAACATGTGGGTATCAGTATTTAACAAGAACTTTATCAGAACAAATCTCACCTAAAATACAAAAGTTATCTTAAAACCGTGGCATCATTACCAAAATACAACAGAACAGTTAACGAAACTTCGTCAATTGCCATCCATTATCCCAACAATGGGTTACCACTTCCCGTCACTCATTTGATGTCTCCGGAAGGGGAGAGGTGGAGGGAGGGGGTACTTGTGAGATCACCGCGAACAATGATCCAACCAGAGACAAAACACGCTTAAGGTTGTTACCTATCGGGCGCACCTACAGGGTGCGGCGAAATAATTTGATTAACTCGATGCTTTTGATCAGAGCACACTTTATAAGTAACCATGTTATAGACAAAATGATACCATCTGGTGTAATTTCATTTAAATTGGCAGTCAGACTAGCTAGACTAGCTGTAAGGTGCTGGCTTAGAATTTCCACCACTCCATCTCTCCCCGTGGGTGTCGTAAGAGGCGACTAAGGGATATCCATTGGGGGGCGGGCAGCAGCGCGTCCTGCAGAATAATTCTACCACCCAACTGCGATCCCCAACCCGCATGCTCACCGTGGGGATTATATGCGTTACCGTAAATTAGATAAATAGCAATGAGGCGCCTATAGGAGACCTGCGTCCAGCAGTGGACCAATGCAGGCTGTTGAGGTTGTAGAAACTACAGTTCTGCGATTGAAACCTTAACTGTAAACTATACACTACAACACAGCTTGCTTTTCCTCCATGTCTTCAACGAGGAAATGATGTAGGTACCTATAGTCATTTATTGAATTTCACGCTGAATTGATGGGTGAACTACGTTATCTCGACACAAGCTATATCATCATATCACACGGAATATTGATATGTATTTATGATATTTTTTTATTATTTAGTACCGTTTTAACGTGTAACAAGCGTTATATCGTGTATTTCATATGCTCCCTGAATCGCGCACCCTATACAGGGTTGGCGGTGCGGGACACCCTGTATCAGCCCGCTCACCTTCAGCCCCGTCAGAGACACGCGATGCTAACTTTTTAACGAGCTGCTTTACATTATCTGTATTGTAACGCTATTGTGGCTGACATCGTGCCAACATGATTATGACTCCATTATAAGATAGGTCCCTGTTTACCTTGTTATTTCTATGGCGCAGCGCCTGCGATACCGGAGGGTGTGAGTTCGATTCCCGCCTTGGAACACATATTTAATTTTGTACGATCTACAAATATTTGTAAGAAGGTTCTGCCAGTTTTTTATGTACATATAGTAAAAAAACAACATTATGTTATGATTATGGTATATCAGTAATAAAGTCTCTGCAAAACCAATACAGAAAAACTATGAACTATGAACACTTATGAAAGAGTAGAAAACGAGTCAAAACAGCTGTAACATCGAAACCTGGTTCAGCTTTCAGAAAAATAAGACGACGCCAGCCAGCCACAACAAAATGAAAGCGATTACACACGATCTGTAAGGCTAGGTGCACACCGCGCCCCGCTGGGCTAATGGCCCACTGAGTGGTTTCACGTGTACGCTCACCTTAGCCTCGCGGGGCGCCTCCGCCATACTTTTAGTTTTTTACGCTAACTCGTAGGTAGGTTAGGTACAGTGTATTGCTCTCTCATAAGCGGATTTAGTATAGTGCTAAGTTATGGAGGAAGTTTTATGGAGGAGGTGTTACTTGAGGTGGATTTTATGTATTTTCGGTTCACCTTCACTTAAACTTCTACACTTCATCTTGAGTTTGACTAGTCTAAGTGCTTATTTTGCAAGCTTAAAGCAATGCTCCTCATCCTGAATAGCCTGATAAATAGTTCACAGCTGGACTCTGGATTCTCCCTGATTAGCTTTTAAGTCGTGGAGGGTAATAGGTACCCATAATCCCCAAGCTGGGCATGTGGGTTGGGGACCACAGTCCACCTCTAGATAGATATCCTTCAGTCCCTATGACACCCGCGGGAAGACTTGGGGTAGTGCAAATTCTAAGCCAGCACCACATAGCCACCTTAAGAAATATAGTAATTAAAATCTGAAATCCTCATGTACGTAATTATTTATAATAAAAGAAAACCATAAGATTAAATAATACGTGTGTATTATGGGCGAATGTAACATGGGCGAAATATTGCTGGCCGCTTTAAGTGTGGTTACGCCGCCCCAGTCCGGCGTAGCAGCGCAGCGTAGCACGTTCTGCGACGATTTATGAAATAACATAATTATTTATCTATTGGCAAGGAACTCTTCAAGCGGGTATGGAAAAATCAGTAAATTGCAAGTAAAGAACAGAGCTTTCCTTTATCATACTGAAAACTGCAAATAGTTAGGTTAGGTTAGGTAAGGTTAGGTAGGTTAGCTAAGAGGAAATCAGTGTGCAGTAGAAAAATGGTGCTCGTTGAAGTCTTTTGTATGCTACGCCGCGCCGGTTTAACGTAGAAGACCATATTTTGTCAGAGATGTTATGATGATGCAACGTTAAAATATGGTCATCGTTATGGAGAAGGAAGGGGGATAAGGAAAGGTGAGGTACATCAAAGGAAAAAGTAAAATCTCCTGCACAATGGTAAAACCCACGACTATCTTTTACAACTTTTTTAAGAGATATTAAAAGTTTTGTGATTGTTCGCGCAAGTGTCTTCTCGTCCAAATGTCAAACGTGCAAATGTCTTCATACTCACACAAATGTCCATCGCGAAAGCTTCTCAGAACTACCGCAAATATCCTGATACCACTCCTATCACCTTTTCCCAGATACAAGTCCTTCCACCATCGAGCAACTGGTCTACTTAACTATCGTTGGACATCTTTGACGACCTCTGTGTCGCGGTGGACAGGAGGTTGCGGGTTTGACCTCGGGGCAAATGTGTGTACGATCTGCAGACATGTTTTCAGGGCGTTCTAGATGTTTTCTATGTATAATAAAAAATATCTATCTATGTAGTGTATTGTATTATGTATATTAGTTATATAGTACCCAAAACACAAGCTCTGTTTAGCTTGGGGCTAGATAATGCTGTGAGAATGGTCCAGCATAATTAAGACAACCAGAGGCCAAAGACCTATATTATTTTATTCCATACGTACCTCCTGTTGACATCTCCCGTGTAGCGAAGTGTCCCGTCCATACGGATACCTACCCATCTGTATGATCAAAGAAAACATAACAGCTGTATCACTCGGTCGGTACACAGGTATGCAGCTGTAACCGTAAAATGTCTAAACATAGTTTATAGTTTGGCAGTAAATGTGCAATTTGGTGAATCACTTTGATTACGAGTCATATGGTTAGGTACATAAATACGTAGGTGCAGTTGCAAATAGTTATACATTTTTCGTAATAAAATCTAATATTTATACTGTACCTAGGTGGCATTTTTTTTATTGTCAATATGTTACTTCAGTTCAAACCCTAAAACTTAAACAATAGGATTTTTTAAGTAATATCTACTTAATGTTTATTTGATCAATATTCTCAGTTGCTTTATCAACACTTTAATCCCAATAGTCGTTGGTGTTCTTCGGTTCGTAGTTAGCCCACTTAGCTTTCAAAATTACTTCAAGCATTGTTCGGTCTTTGCTCATTCATCAATATAGTCAATCATTGTAGGAAAACAAAATTAATATAGGCTTAGTTTAGTAAGGCTATCAGTCGATTTCGTGGGTCTTTAGTCGTTTCGCACCACAAGCGATTCTCGTCTACCCTCTGTTGGGAAGTCGACAAATAAAGTGGGTGTGACGTTCCTGTTTGTTTTGGAAAGCTGAGTATCAAATAACTTCTTTCTGTTTCTTGTATATATTGCCCTGCAATTACTGACTAACAAAGATTATTATACACTCACGAGTGAAGTTTTTTGTGGAGTGTATGTGTTGTGTTCTGGAAGCTGGATCCCTGCACGGTTTGGAGAAGTCAGGTTAGTGGTCAAGCTAATTGTGATCGACCATGTGTAACGAGGAAAGATCCCGTTACCAGCCCCTGTAGTTCGTATTTTAGAGTTATTGAACATTTAAAAGAAAATACATGCACATATTTTTTTCTGACCACCTACTTTTATATCAATTAAATATTAATGATTAATATTTTATCGCATGATACGAGAGCCTTACTATTTAATCGAGTCTATACATTATTTCTAAAACAATACAAACAAATCAAATCGCGAACATTTCAAAAGTTATAATTAAATAGCAATTAAACGAGAAAAATACCGACTATCGACGAAAATTGTGACCTGGATTCTTTATTCATAACTATCTAAATATTTTCCCCAAAGCTTCCTTCGACAAGCGCAAGGACGCGGCGCTAACATTAATATCCAACAATAATTAAATGCACAAACCTATACCTGATGCGTAATTACAAATCCAATCCCGCCGAGCAAATTATTGCGGAATTTCGCAAATAACTACAAAATGTTCGCAAATAAGTGCTGACGCCAATGAGCGGAAAGTGTGGATTGACATGATTGGGAATCGCCGGCCAGTTCGTCGCGGCGTTAATCCCGACATATGCCTCTCATTTCAGCGGGCTGATGACCATTTTCCCTAGACATAATCCCTAGAAGCAATCCTAGAACTGGAACTATACTTTTAAGTTAAAAGACTAAAAAAATCTTTAAAACATTATTGTACACAAATAAAACAATACACATACGTTGACAACATAAATGATATGTACAAAATCGAGATTCAGAAAAGAAAACAGCGATAAAAGAAAGTTATTAAAACCCTACTAAAGTTATCTTACAGCAAAACTTGTGGGTATAGAGAGAGGTTGTGCAAAGAATATGTTATGGTTTAACAGATTCTAAGCTGCACTAAAAAATATTATTTGATACTCATACCTGCAAATGTATTGAATGGCTAGTGGCTAATAAAGTATACATATAAATCAGCTAACCTAATCTGAGGTACCAACCTAGGTATCTATCAGACCACCTGAATAAGATAACACCACCAAGGTATCTATCAGAACACCTGAATAAGATAACACCACTAAATATAATTTGTGCAAAACTTAAGATATGGGTGAGCAGTAATGTTAATTAAAGGGTAGGTATATATTTCACTTAATCCAAGAATGCATTGCATTCAGAATCAAAGTCCAGCTATAAAACTTACGAAACATTAGGGATTTATCTCATTTTTAGGGATTCTGAACAGTCGCTCCACTTTCCATTTGTAGTAATTTTGTTTCCACAAATGCGATCCTACTGAACCGATAGCGGCTAATTTCCGACAAGTGCGTATAATAGTGCCCAACTTCACGCGTATGATAATGTAATTGCACTCAATTTGCAAGATTTTGAAGATAATGAGGACGCTTAATTATAACGGAATCGAACTTTAGTAGGTTATCTAACAAACCGGATACACACGCATACTAACCCAGGTTACACGACACGTAAAGGTGCGTATAGACTAGAGTATTTGCTAGAGCATTAGGTACAATGTAATGTGACGTTCTTACGAATGGTATAAGACAGACAAATCCTCAGTTTGCTTAAGCATTTACAGGTAATCCTTAAGCATGAGGTTCTTTCGATGCTGGACTCTGTGTGCGATTTAATGCTCACGGCGACTGACCATATACGTATTTATAACATTTCTTTATAAATTGCGTACATTATCCCTCGGCCCGCGCACTCACGCCCCGCCATCCCCCGTCCATCACAAGCGCGAAGTTACATTAAACGCTCGTTGTCTTTTAAAATTGAGTTGCAACAAGATTGATTATTCATTATGAATGAAAGCGGGTTAACTACGAACCTTGTTTGTGTTGGAAGAACACCAACACGGTTCGAAGTTAACCCGCTTACATTCATAATGAATTCGTGAAACTACGAAAGTTTCTATTGTAAAAAAGATTGATTATGTTCGAAGTGTAGATTAAGATAATTTTAAAACAGCGAATGCTCGATGTTCTATTCTAGTAAGCAAGCAATAATTCTAGTGAGCAAGAATTTACGTAACTATGATCTAAAAGTTTAAAATGTAATCCGAACCTATCAGTAGGTTCTACAGTTGGAAAGGTTTGAAAAAATGCCTGTTACTTATAACTTTAAAAACTCAGTTCAGTCATACCTATTTATTTTAATTCAAAATACTTGCCTCTCTGAAGTCACAGAACCATGTCGGTCACACGCGCCGAACAAATAAACGGCTGATTTGATCCACAAAGAGGCCATCCATCCGATGGGATCATGTAACTCGTTGATGCAATTATGAGATTCAAATTCAAATCTCCCAACCTCACACAAAACATTAAAACGAATTATGGAGTTCTACATTTAAACTACTACTTGAAATCAACCTACATACATTTTAGATGGAGCTGCGGAGTCGCCTTTTTAACTTGATCACTTTATTTCCTACTCAAAACTCAATCATGTATTGTATTCCTTAGGTGTATAGAGGTTTCAGAGGTCCTATAGTTTACTTTTGTTACTGTTGTTATTTGAGTTTAGTGACGGATCCAAAAGAGTTCTAGGGAAATGAAGTATTTTGATATTTGCCAGTGTATGAAGGTTTTCGTCTTGAGCTCCGTTCCATTGAAATATTTTAAGACATACTATATTTTTGCACCACGTCTTCACTCACTTACTTTCATTAATTTATTTAATAAACACTTTTATAAAGCACAGATGAAATAGAACGTTCCACGCTTTCCGCGTAATTTATGTCCACGACATTGTTTTAAAACACTATAAATATTGTAGGAATCTTTCGCAATTTTAATTGAACGCTGCAAGAAAGCAACAGTGACATCGGCGGTCAGAATGAAAGCGCACATAAATCTGTCTCGAAGTAGCGGCGCGAGACAATGCCCGACCTCGTCCACACCAGTTATGTTACGAAGATGAGAGCTGTACGAATAAAAACTATTCAACAACTATCATGGAAATGAAACTACGTGAATGAATGAACGAATAAATTAACACTTATTGTACTTACTAATAATAATTAATAAATAATAAATAAATAAATAATGCTGGACAATTCACACAGCATTATCTAGAATTAATATACATGAAAGTCTTATATCAAATGCTTCATTCTTGAGACCGCCATTACTGACCATAAAGCTATACTATGCTGTATTGAAATGGACCCGAAAAAATACCAAACAAAGAAACTAGTTCCTAAAATAAATCTTGACAGCATTATCAACTCTATCAAAAGTTTTGAATTTACCTACATTTATAAAATAACTGACCCAAACATAGCATTTGCTTCATTTATATCTGAGATACAAAAGATAATTATAGCTAACACTACGATCATGACTATCTCGTCGAGGCGAAGACTCTTAAAACCCTGGATGACGTTGGGTATTGTCAAATGCATACGCAACAGAGATCGAATGTTTAAAAAACTAAAAAAGACACCCCAAAACGTAACCCTTCAAATAACTTATAAACGCTATCGAACCTACTGTAATAATTTAGTAAAAAAACTGAAGCGAGACTACGAACGACAACTACTTATAAACGCTGGTAAAGATAATAAAAAAATATGGTCAGCTATAAATAATATCACAAATAGAAAAGCAAAAAAGGAACACGCTTCTGAACTCCTTTCTACTGCCCATTCACCTATTGTAGCTGTAAACTCAGTTAACGAGTTTTTTGCTACCGTCGGCGAGAAACTGGCAAGTAAAATAGAACCACCTTCTCAAATAATCTCCCAAATTTCAATTATTAAATCGCCAGTTCATTCTCTTGTTTTGCTTGATACTGATGAGCAAGAAGTTGGAAACCTAATTGCTGGACTGAAAAGCAATTGTGCACCTGGCGATGATGGAATACCATCTAATGTGCTAAAATGTATAATAAATCAAATAGCCGCTCCTCTCACGCACATATTTAACCTTTGTCTACATCAGGGTGTATTTCCTACATTGCTAAAAGGATCTACCGTGCGTCCTATATTTAAGGGTGGTGATAGGAATCATGTCACAAACTATCGGCCAATTTCAATATTAACCTCGCTTTCAAAAATACTTGAGAAAATTATAAACTCTAGGCTTACGAAATATTTAGAAAAAAATAGACTACTGGCTAAAGGGCAATTTGGTTTTCGCCCAAGTAAATCGACTGATGATGCTCTGATTGAATTTACAGAATTTGTAGTAAACAAAATAGATTCCAAATCAAAATGTCTTACAATATTTCTAGATTTAGCTAAAGCTTTTGACACGGTTTCTATCCCCATCCTCTTGCAAAAACTGGAGTTTCTGGGAGTACGAGGTACTCAATTAAAACTTTTCGAAGATTACTTGTCTGGCCGATCGCAGAGGGTTAAAAGTGAAGATCATATGAGTAATAGCCTACCCACAACCCATGGTGTACCTCAAGGTAGCGTCCTCGGACCTACCTTATTTCTAGCTTATATTAATGATCTTACCTCACTCGATATTAATCACTGTAAAATAATATCTTATGCAGATGATACCACACTAACCTTCTATGGCAACACATGGTCAGAAGTCTTCGAGAGGTCACAAATTGGGTTTAATATGGTCACACAATGGTTAGCTCAAAACTATCTATCTCTTAACACCGTTAAAACAAAGTATATTTCCTTCTCTATTCAAAATCCTCCTTATCCTGTACCACTTACCTTTAATATAACTGCTCATAACTGCAATAACGTATCGTCCCTTAACTGTGATTGCCCATATTTGTCGTCAGTTGAATCAATTAAATACCTTGGCATCATAATTGATAACAATCTTAATTTTAAAAGTCATCTAAATTACCTTTCAAACAGAGTAAGAAAACTTATTTATATTTTCAAACAACTACGATATTCTGCGGATCATCGTATCATGAATCTAATCTATTCTTCGTTATGCCAATCCATTCTATCTTATTGTGTCACCTGCTGGGGTGGTGCGGCTAAATCCAACACACTTATTATTGAGCGAGCTCAGAGAGCTTTACTGAAAATAAGCTACTTTAAACCTAAATATTACCCTACCACTGATCTCTACAAAGAATGTAAAGTGCTTAATGTCCGTCAGCTCTTTATTTTACATGTTATCCTCAGACAGCATTCTAAAAAAGATGTTGACCTCAGCCGGCTCACCACTCGAAGAAAACATCAAGCTTTCAAAGTAATTGCGCATCGTACCTCCTTTGCACGCAGATTTTTGAGTTATCTTGGCCCATGGCTTTATAACAAAGTAAACAAAGAGCTTGAAATATTCCAAATGACTAAAGGATCATGCAAGCAAACCCTTAACTCTTGGCTCCTATCTCTGACGTATGATTCTACGGAAGAACTGTTAAAAATAATATCGTGAGATGATATTTCTACTCTCTCATTTACAACTTATACACAACGACCCAGATACCCACACTAGTAGCTTCTGTTGCCCGGTCTCTCAAGAGACCGGTGTCCTCAAGAGCTCTAGACACATACATACACATAAAAAACACGTACTTACCTGGTAGCATCTGCTGCCCGGACTGACCGGTGTCCTCAGGAGCACCACTCACGCAAGAACACATACACACACATACACACACACACTCCTAATCTCCTAAATTCACTAGCGTACACGCTTAACTAAATTAATATACAATATGTGTAAGTATTATATTATATTCTCTTAAATTTGTACTCACCAACCTTTGAAAAAAATATATAAACATAGATATTAACATTAAATAGACATTTAGTCAAATTATTGTAACTAACCTATCAAATAGTTTAAAATATTATGTAATGTAACATCCTGTCTGAGAGGAGGGCGATGAGACACCATCGCCCACAGTTTTTACTAAAAACTACTGCGGGCATCATCGAATTCCAATACTTATATTAACCATGTAATTCGTTACAAATAAATAAATTGTTTTTTTTTTTTTAAATCTAAATAATAAATAAATATAGTACAAAAGGCGGCCTTATCGCTGAGAAAAATTTTCCCAGGCAACCTTGGTATGGAAAGAAAAGATATAAGAAGAAAAAAAAGGTCGATAGACCTTTTTTTATATATTTTCTTACACTATCGTGTACAGTAGTAAAAACAGAACTTATATTATACATAAGTACTTAATTACCTACAACACAAAATAAATGGATACTTATAATATAATTTAAGTGGCAGGGTCGACTGTCGAGAATCACTTGGTTTCATAAGATTTAGATGAACTCTCTAAGACAGCATAAACTTCTACATATTCCATCATATAATTTTTATTACGATGTAAACAGAACTCATATATTCTACGTGCGAGCAGATACTTCAATGAAAAGGCAAAAGAAGTTGATTTGTTTGACAATTCTCCCAGTGACTTCAATCTTTTTCACCCCTTTAACGCGCGCCCGCGATTGGTATTGATGTGGATCAGTTGTGCTTCCTCTAGGTTTTTTGCAATAGTCTGCAGTTAGCTCTACAGTTTTAATTGTAAAGTACAGTTCTAACTAATTTATATTCATAATTATACAATTGTGGAGACCATAATGATTCTTCATGTTGCACAACAGAATTGAGCGCTTCTGAAAATAAGTTACAAAAGAAACATTGATTTTATTTTAACGAGTAGGTTAGTTTGCCACTAGTTTAGTCGGCGTTGGTTCCCTTTCGAAAGCACTAAGATCGCCTTATCGCCAGTGATGCTAGAAAATACTATACTCTAAATTGTAAAAACGAGGTGAGACAAAACATTTTTCAGGATTTATTCATCATTATCATTCTTTCAAGCCTTAGGAAAAAAACAACCCTTATGTACATTTTATATTTTGTATTTATTTATTTACCATTTATAACATAGGTTATATTTTTATTCGTTATACAAGGCATTTTACAATTTGTACAGTAAAACGCAGTAATACAATTCATTATACAAAATTAAAAACACACAATTCACTTTACATAATCAAAAAAAACGCAATGCAATCAAATATCAATTCATTCCAGATCATAAAATGCAATGTCATAATTCAATATTATTATGAGAACATGTACATGACATCCCAAAAAATGCATGAGTTACGCATCTATTTACAAGTTTCTAGTCTTTGAAAGGTGTGACCAATCGAAAGTTAATGAAATAGGCCAACAAGAAACGAAGAGAAGTGGAATACGCTAATGAACCCGCAAAAACAAAGGAATTCGGGAAATGGGAAATAAAATGACGTGAAAATTTCTGTCATCTCTGATTTAAAAAATTCTTATGAGAATTGTTACGAGAAGAGACAGATAAACCTAGATTCCAGATATAATATGTAGTTCATTCATGACAGTTTTTAAAGTTTTATCTTTTTAAACTAGTTTCTACTCGCGGCTTTGCACGCGTTCTTTTACGGAACCTTTTATTAGTTGTTTGTGTTCAGCCCGATCCGTTTAGATGTAAGTAACAAACATTATCCATCCAACGATTTTATAAAATTAGTGTGAGTACGAAGACCAAAATCTCAAGCTCTTTTATACATAAGAAACAAATACTTTGTTTAAATACCATGCAGCCTGAAAATTAAGAATTACTTAAATATTACTTTGAAAATTCCTTACTGAAACTGCGTTTTCCAAGGCTTTTAGACTCTTGAAATATGAATCGGCAGTAAATTCAACCTCAGTCTTAAAACGAAAATCGGGCAGCTATAAATTAGACTAGCAAATGACTGCGGCTTGGCCTGCGCCTATTCATCATGCACTGCGGCCGATGGGTGGAGGGAGAATGCATCTATTTTATATTCAGTACTTAGAGATTTTAATATTTTCAATTATCTAGTGCGATATTCAATAATATGTCACAAAAGAATTACAACAATGAAAGAGATTTTTTTTAAATAAATAGGTTTCTTCTAAGCATTCTTGATACATCGTCCGTCACTAATCACTAGGTGACATTTCGGTCATAGTTAGATTTAAACAACAAGGTAAAAAAAAAGAGTTGATCACATTGATTTATTAAAAACGAAGATGAGGCACTAGTTGCTCGAAAGTGGCAACCTCAAATTGTGTAAAATTGTGTTCTCCCACATCAGTCACCGTCTGACCGGCGGCACAGGCGGTCGTGATTCGCGTGAAATATTGTTGTCTCAGCCTCACTTCGGTCCTAGATACGTCTTTCCGTCTTTGTTCTTCCTTGTATTGCACAGGACTGGAAATATAACTGTGAGCGTATGTGTTTGCGTGTAGTTGTAACACATGCCAATTTTTGAGTAAGCGCTGGGAGAACGTAACCTATCTTCCCTTTTTAAATCAATGGTTGATCATAAATCACTTTTTGTGACGATATGGCGTGTGGTGCAGGTAGGTATCACTTACGTATAAAAAAACTGATTTATTCGCTTTTTACGTTTTCATTGATTCAACTTACCGAACTAAATAACTATAAACCATGCAACCAAAATGCAAAACGATGAGTTTCGGTCGGTCAAGGCGGATGCTGCTTTCTTTGACTGGGGTTTAATTATATTGTGAGTGTTATCCAGATACCATTGACAATACGAGTAGATAATAAGCACATTTTTAAAAGGTAATGCAACTCCCATAATTTATCTGAGACACGAGTAGCAAATATATAATAAAGAAATCTAGACAAGTCAACTCCATTTGCTTCAAACTTCTGAAATACGTAAAGGTGTGAGCCCATTAGCGTTACGCACCGCGCGGCAGGCTCACTTGCACGTAAGTGCTACAAAATGCTCAATTAAGACGCGTGCACATTAGCGACATAATCGTCCTAATGAACTTCCTAGGTGTCGAGTGCTAAATATAATCGCGCCGTGAGTTCATGCGATTACTGTTTACGTGTGTTTAAGCAGGATATAAGCTAGTTGCTCTTCGCGACTTCACACGCGTTCAGAGTCAGTGTTAGAGTCAAATCGTTTATTTCTTTAGACTTACGAAATAAGCACTTATATAAGTCAATTGTTTTACTATATAGCGTGTTTGGAAGCTGGATGCAAAGCCTTAAAGTGTTAGCACCGACCATTTAGAACAATTTGAGCCATATTTAGCCATTTTTTTTTCAATTAAGTGCTAATAACGCAAAGTTTAAGTGGAACTGTCTATTTTTTTAATGTACTTTATTAGCCTTATGTTTGTTTATTGATATCAAATCACTTTAAAGCACAGTTTTTACTAAAAAAAAATCCTCTCAGACTTTTAAACTGTCTGTAAGACAGCTGGATAGGCAAAGATGGGCTTGGCCCTTGGCCCGCACTTTTTTTTGTGTGTGGACGGGCAAAGGAGCTCGTATACGCCGTAGTTTGCCAAACGCAACAAGACACAACCGCGACACACGAGCTCACACCGGCCTGCAACACGGCACGTGCCTTATCCAGTTCGTATCTAATGTACAAGTTAGATTTCTAACTGATAGACTCGATACCTACTAGATAATCCAGATACTCAGGCTGTGCCAAACATGGGCTCGGCACACATTATTTATATTATAATCTATACTACGTTATTATAAAGAGGAAAGATTTGATTGTTTGTTTGTATTTAATAGGCTCCGAAACTGATAAATAGATTTAAAAAATATTTCATCATTAAAAAACTTACCTTTCAGGGAGTAGGTACATAGGCTATGTTTTATCCCGGAATTCCTACGGGAACAGGAACTACGTGGATGAAACCGCGAGGCGATGCTAGTGCAATATAAAAACGTTGCCATTTGAAATTCCCCCTTTTTTCAATATCTTTAAAAAATAACAATTATTTACTTGCGTCTTTACTCTATTACCATTGTAGCACGTAGGTACATTAACTTCACCAAACACGTAGGTAAATAGCACTAAACAATAGCAGTAACATTCAAAAGATATAACAGCCATTAAAATGTGCAATAACTAATATCCAGTTATGAATGTTTATTGTGAATCTGCACTAACCAGGCAATTGAAACAATGATGGCGGCGGGTTGTCGTAAATACCTGCCGTTTATTGATGGAGCGTTTGTATCAGGCTAGTGCGTAGGCTAGTGGTTAGACCTTAATTCACTGGTACGGGTACTGGTAGCCAGTTTGTCAAAGAATGTAACTAGCGCAGTTGTAACAATTTAGGCGCATGACATAGATTAAAAAAACGCTGCTTCTGCCGGAAAAGAACAAATACCTACGTCTTTTAGTTTTCTCAATAGCATTTTATTTGTTGTCTAAGCTCCAACTTAAAAACCTCTCCGGAATCCCGATCCACTTCCACACAGTACCTATTGTCAATGTATCATGCCCTGCTTGTGTACAGCATTTGTGTCTTTGTAGATTGCCGATTGATTAATAGGTTCTTAATAAACGGTAGGTACCTATAATAAATAAATATGAATATAGTAAGAATTCAAATAATATCTCAAAAATAAATCGGCATCGACTGGAATCGAACCCGCGTCCTCCCCTTAGTTACGGGGAGTCTATGTATGATGAATGATTTTTTTAGACATTACCCATAGTGTAAAACTATAATAACCAAAACAATCTTAAGATGACTGTAGTAGTTTAGCTCATAAGTAAACCTAAACCTCAACAGCCTATATTGGTCCACAGCTGGACGAAGGCCTCCCCCTGATAAGTGCCTTATGTGCGTTTATCTCATGGAGGGTAATGCCTATAATCCCCACGCTGCGAATGCGGGTTGGGAATGACAGTTTGGTGGTAGAATTGTTCATAACTAATAAACAAGATTCACATGCAAGTATGCTTGCCTAGTGCAAACGCAGCACACCACCTTTACAGCATAAATAGCGGTGCTTACACACACTTGGCGTGATGTGGCGGCGCAAGTGCCGAGCGCTGTGCTGATGGTTCCCGCCAGTCTAGTAGTTATCTGTTTGGGGAACCAGCCGGACATGGCCCTGCATATCGTTACGATGCCGAAGTTTCTAGAAATGTTTAGTGTTCGGCTATAATGACTTCCTTGTTATAAGGTATTTCAGATCTTTCAGAATGGGTACTTTTAAAATGAGGGCTTTGAAAAGCTTTTGCGCTGGGTACGCATGGTGAAAAGGTGAGATAAGAAATAAGAATTTATTAAAAGCTGCATATAATTAATATAAACAATAAGGAACATTTAAAATATTCGTAGGTATTATTAAATGAATCTGAAGATTTATCCTTTGGCTTAAATAATAAATAATATTAAATCTTTATTTCAGACACGAGATCCATTCTACATAGGTACACAGTAATAATAATAATAACAGGTAATTTATGACCCAATACAAATATGTATATGCAGAAAAATGAATGTTACCCATGGTTAAAAAGATAGGACCCCTTGGTACCTATCTTTTTAAATATAGGTAAAATTTTAAACATATTGTAAGCGTGTGTATTAGGGACCCAAAGGTAAAAATAATTCGAATAATTGGTCATTATCTGTAAAATTCATATTATTAGAAAATATTTTTCGTTGGTTCTGAATAAAGGCGCCTAGGATTCGTTGGGGAGACAGGATCACGTTAGCAGTCCTGAGACTGCCAATGTTATCATCGAAATCAAACGAAAATGTCGAAATAATAAGAAAAACTTTGCAAAGTAACGCAAACTTTACAAGAACGGTAACATATGAACTTTCCAACAAGCCAACTTCAAATATTGTCAAAACATCTCTTCTAAATCCGTAACCTAATTGTCTCCAATTTGTCCTCTCTATCCGCCATTTAGCAGAGCGCGAGGTGCTTTGATGAGTCACGGCTACAAATGAGGAGTAATGGTGGTACCTGGTTGTGGGAGCAAAAAGGAAGGAACACGGTAGAGGCGGGCCGGGGACCACCTGCTGAGCGTCGTCGGGGATCTGACACACGAGCTGGAAGAGGATGACAGGATGACAGGATAGTGGAGGGCAGAGTGAGAGGGTTGGTAGCAAAGCTTATCAAGAGTTATTCCAGTTTTCCCCCTTGACAAATCCCCCTTAAGGGGAAAAGCAGGAATTTATTTTTGTAGTCCAGTTTTTCCCTTTGAGATAAAAACTGGAAAAACTGGAAGATATCATCACCAGCCTATGCTACTCCACTGCTGGTTTTTATGGAACGGTCAGCACACGATCAGAATGGGACGGAACTCGTCGAAGTTTACCTGGCACTCACAAGTCCCAGATTAGGTCTACTATATTAAATACTTACATGTTTTGTTACTTTCTACACGTAACAAGCTATACAAACGGCGGCAGAGTTGAAGAATAATATACGATAATAATGGTAGTATTATCTTCTCCAGTTCTTGCAGAAACAAAAATAATATATGTTTCGTCTATAGTGTTCATCTCTCTGTGGGAAAACTGAGAATGTATAAATCCCAAACAACTGCATTTACGAGTATGTTTTCTCTGCAGGCGGAACTAAAGGCGCAAGAGCCGTCCAGATAACGATTTTTGTATGAATAGAAAATATCAACACGACCAAATACCATCGTTTTGATTTAAGGAGGTTGCCAGTTTTTCCTTTTTTTCACTCTTTTCTCTCGCCGCTCGAACATCTCGTTCCTCCTATAAGTAGTAAACATGGCAAATTGATGATAATATCAATAAAGTAATAAAGAAAACCTAATCACGCTTCGGCTCCACTATGCGACAACCCTGATCCTTGTACGTACTTAGACAAGGCATTAGTAACTATTAGTCGTATTAGTGCTGGGCCGGCTTAGTCCACTAATGAAGACTAATCGACTATTAATTCAACAGGTTAAAGCGCAACACTATTAGCTTTACGTGACTACCTATATACCTACATAGGTAGGTAAAAGTTAAGACAGGCCAAAGGTCCTCAGTTCATTAAACTGGGGTGGGTATCTTATGAGTTAAGTCTCATATTCTTGTATTGTAAGGTTTAATTTTATCACCCGTGTCTTTTGATATATTTATTTAGCTTTTTGTTTAATAATAGTCCATTTCGTACGTAGAATAATATTTACTTATTATAGTCCAATGTAGATTATAACCATAATTTCTTTTTGTATGATTATTTTAGATTGCATTGTAATATGTTTTGTGTGTTAAATAAATTCTATGGTGATTCTATGGTGATGAAAATGTCTCAGTTATAAGTATACTTTCCGAAATTTTTGTTTATTCCAACTTTTAGATTTTATTTTTGTTGACTTGACTTTTATGCTTGTACCTGCGTCGTCACCAACGTTACCGGCGGCGCCCTGTCCGGGAGCCGATTCCTACTAAATTAACCTCTTCGCCATAACAGTTGTATCATCTAAGAATGATACATTTTGGCTAAAATCTCAAAATATATCCCATCATGAAATCGTGGACTGAGAAGAGTACTCAGCGTATACAAGGAGATGCCACACACACAGTTATCACCATTCATTATGTATGTATATTGTCTGCCACCAGACTTTGATGGCAGACATCAAAATACCGATACGCAATTGTAGATAGAAAATATATGCTATGACCTGCTCATACATAACATTTTTGACGTATGTTTCATCTCACTTTCGCAATAGTAGCATGTCTAATTGTCTACCCTAGGTACACCTAGATACTCGGTCTACAGAAAAAATAAACAACGGATGGAGGAACGTCTGTCAAAAACGTCATAAATCTATTCGTAAGTACAAATAGTACCGCACGCGCTATCAAGAGAGTTTTTTTCATCTAATCTATGGGTTCTGTGAGGATACCATCGTCATCAGTCATCCATCTGTGATTGTCATAGTAAAGCGATTGATTAGCTTAATTCGGATCCTGACTGATGCATCATGGAGATTAGGTTAGTTCTGTAAGTATAATAATAAATAAATAACGCTGGAGCTAGGTATTATGAGAACAGGATAATTACTTATGATATAATTGGGTTTAACTTAAAAAAAACTATAAACCGGCGTCAATTTTACGGTTTTCTCATGGATGCCAGTGTCGCCGATGATGATTTATCGTTAAAGCAACATTATAAATACATACTTTATAAAAAAATCCACTGCCTAATTGCCTAATTATTACGGTTTATAAAATACAGCCCGCAGACAGACACACGAGACTTAGACACGAGGTACATATATTTTGAGACCCTTACGCGTACAAAACCCTAACATAATCATAACCAAACATACAAAAAAAACACACATACGAACATAGAACCTACTCCTGAAGTCGGTAAAAACTAAAAAGGAACGGTATTAGTAGATATTAGACTAATCGCTACAACAATGTATGAGCGTTCATTTAGTCCACGTCAGCGACTACATTACCAATACACTTTGTAGTGCTCTCTCTATTAGAGAGATCTATAAGACTCATTAAAAGCCTACATGTTTATATCACGGACGAAACAAGCCGTCTGTTTGTCGTCTGTGTATAGGTCGTCTGTGTATAGGTTACAATAATAATTATCTATATCGTCATTTGAGGCAGAAAGTTATCTTGATCGTTTTCACAGAGAATTACTATATGTCAGACTACGCCCCGCGCTGATACTTTTGTATTTAGTTACATATATAATAGGCAATAGTCTGTTGGCGCCCACTGTAGGGCTTAAAATCTTGTTTTATCATCATTCAGCCTATACTAGTCCGGCTATATGCCTCCCATAATCGGCGCCATAGTATCCTCTTGGTTTAGTAAAGATAATTTAACCTT
Organism: Eupithecia tripunctaria; assembly: GCA_955876795.1. Classification (NCBI taxonomy): domain Eukaryota; kingdom Metazoa; phylum Arthropoda; class Insecta; order Lepidoptera; family Geometridae; genus Eupithecia; species Eupithecia tripunctaria. The sequence continues at coordinate 430,799 of OY041607.1, forward strand.
GCCCAAGACTGATTCTGCCTAAAGAAAGAAATACCTAGATACAGAGGTTCTCTAAGCAAGAAAAAAATGTAAGTGAACAGCTAAACAAAATCAGGGACTTACAATATTATTAAGTACACGGTAAGACGGTAACACACGATAAAATTAATGTAATATCGTCGTGCGCACCGCCGCCGCGCCGCCGCGCCGCCGCGCCGCCGCAATCTGAATGAGCTCCCAGAAACTCAACCTCAAGAGAATTAGCTCCATCTCGAGAAATAATAAACCACGGTGTGTCACCTTAAGATAAAAGGGATCAGCTCACTCGTGAAACAGGTTGTTTCTACATGCCACGCACCCTTCACACATTACTCCTAATAGCTACCTTAGTCCTGTGAAAATAAGGATTGTTGTTGAATTTAGAAATGGTAAAGTTATGGTGGTAAAAGTTAAATAGAATATTATTTGCAAGTGCGTTGGTAGATCTCGTATAATTTCATTTTGTGACAGCCCTAATGTGTTTGTAGTGTCGTGCTAGTAACTATGTACGGTATCGATGTCAACTCTATCGAGAATCTAGAGATTTAACCTAGTCTAGATTTATTTTCAGGTTTATTTCGTACTAAGATCGTCCGAATGTCTGTTAGCGAGTTGTCTTAAATTCTATGTTAAGTTAAAGTACAAGGAAAGCACAATACATGAAAATAATGCAGTGATGTCAAATTATAGTATGCTAGAGTTAATATCAATTCAATCGATCAGTATCTGCATACTACACAATATCTAAGTACGTCAAGAACCACACTTACACTGATGATGTCCTCCCTTGTTAAAGAAACTATTTTCCGTACTAATTTATATATTTAATTAGAACGGTCATATAAAACCACTTATACGAACGAATTAAAATTAAATGGTACAGATAATTAAAAATAATTTACTAGTCAAAGAAATACAAAAAAATAAATACAAATAAAAAGGTTCAAATAAAAATGTACACACAAACGTTGCGTTGGTGTTCCAATACAAATTATGTTTGTAGTTAGCTGTCTTACATTAATTCATAATAAGCCAATATCGACATCAATAGATAAAACATCGATAACATTTTTTATAATGATTTCCCATCCCTAAACATGCTCATCAGCAGTTCATAATTAGGGGTTTAAATGTGTATTTTAACCGGTGACTCTTGAATAGAGTTTGCTTTGTCATTGTCCCCTCCGCGCCGTGCGAGGCGGCGGCGGCGGCGCGGCGGCAGGTAGCTCTGGTGAGCACGTGAACAGTAATTAACAGGGAGGGTGACTTAACGTGGTTATCAAACCTGATATTTCTGGAAGCTTCGATCTTAAGGACTTGGTGACCTACTGGTTACAAAAGTATATTTTAAAAGTGACTGTTCTCACAAAAAAATCGGGTCGCGACTCGTGGTCCCACTGGGATTGTACCACTATTACTCGTGGTCCCACTATCCCTGAAATCATGGGTTCGTGGTTCCACTGCTTATCATAGTTAAAATCGTAGGTTCGTGGCCCCACTGCATCAAGTTTATACGTAGAGTAAATACTTGAATTAAAGTAAGTTCTTCAGGTACTGGCCACTTGAGATACTGGCCTTTTTAGTCACAATTCACAATATATTATAATTGTACGTTGTACCTGTCAGTGTCGCGCGTCCTCGTATACGATTTCCATTTGAATTTAAGTAAAACATTTTTGAAACATTTCACCAATTTGAAAACGCACTCTCATGAAGTCGCTTTTCAAACTAAATAATCCAAATCAATCATTTTCGTACCGAAAGACAAACAATATTACTTACACCTCTTTTCTTTGCCGAGGGTTAGGAAAGATAAGTACCTGCCTCAATTCAAATAGGTATTTCATATAAACCGGATTTCAAAATATTATTTCATGTCCAAGATGTTGCCAATCCTGAAACATGAAAATAAACAGCCATCATCAAATATAAACTATCAGCAAACATCCCGTCTTAAATCGACCTGGATAAAAAATAATAAAATCAAATGTAAACATAGAAGCGAAATATCGTATAAAACGTATTAGTAACAGGTAGAGGTAATGGTGATGGCGACCAAATTGCGGCGTCCGCACACCGACACGAAACACATGGCTGCCGTTTACGTTGGATGCTGCGGTCGGCGGTCTTGATACTTGACATATTAATTAGGTAAGTACGGAAAAAAAAACAAAACAGAGGTAGAGCTAAACAAACCCGCAATGGCATTATCAACTTGCTTCAGTTTTAAAATGTTAAAATAAAGTCATAATTATGGAAGTTCAAGATAGAGCATGCATTTCCAATTGAACCTCCAAGATCCTAACTAAGGACTGCGTATGATTGTAAAGATATTTAGAGCGAAGAATTTTATTGCTACTTAGGCCGTAACCAATATAATAAAACCATTTTGTAATGTAACTAAACTAGTTATTAAACTCCGTTTTATATAGTTTAAAAGAAATCTAAAAAGCGATAGATCGGACATAAGCAAAGTAACTTTATCCGAAATTTTAAACTAATAATTCAAGAAAAAAAGTAGGTCAAAAGTAGGCGTACACCTTTTTGATTTCTTGATAATCTACCTTACATTGGAAGTATCAAAACCATCCCGCCGCAGTCAAATGTCGATAAAGCGCAAACGCATCAAACATTTCAGTAAAACCAACAGGTAATAGAGGCCGGACGGACACAGATTACACAGCACTCACTTACATGTTTATTTCTGTTCTATCTATTTATTTTCATTTGCTCTCATTACGTTTATTTGGATTGGAAGTAATGTGAAGAGATTTACACCTGCTTCTAGGTGAAACATGCGAGGAGCTGTGTAGGAGGAATTAATGGGGGATTTGAGCTTAGGTTGCCGCAGGCAGGAAGAACTTTTTGTTTTTTGAAGTTGATTTTTCATAGATTTTTTCTCTACTCTCATAATATTTCATTGGTGCATGTTGATGAACCAAGTCTACGAGGCCTCTTAATTGGCCTTCTACTTTACCATTTAGAGTTGAATGGACTCAGCTCTGTGGGAGGTTTTCTGTTTAAGAGTGATAAAATATATTCCTTTGAATAATTAAATAGAATTTCACAATACGAAGTACTTATCAACGCAGTTATAAATTAACCGGTTTGAACCAAGTGAAATAAAAATATTAGGTCCTTACATATGAAATTGGCGTTTTTCGTACTGGCCACTTTAATCACAAATTTCTCCTCTTTGGTAAGGAATTCCAAATTCAAATTTGTACAGCTATAGACTCATGTATTTGTGCTTTGATGATCGTCATTCATTTGTTTTTTTTCTTCTGTTTTTTTCTGTTTGCGTCACTCATTTTACAAAATGGAAAACTTAAAATATCGCATTATTTACGAGTACGAGTTCCGCCGTGGCACTAGTGCTGCGGAAACAACTCGAAAGGTGAATGATGTGTATGGCGGTCGTGTTGCAAAAGAAAACACAGTTCGTTTTTCGTTCTGGAAATTTCGACCTGCAGAACAAGCCCCGTGGACGGCCTGAGACTCAAGTTGATAATGAAGAGTTGAAGGCTATTGTGGAAGCGGATCCATCGCAAACCACGTCCGAGTTAGCTGCAGGCTGCGATGTTAGTGATAAAACTGTTTTAATTCACTTGAAGCAAATTGGGAAGATTAAAAAGCTTGAAAGGTGGGTACCTCACGAATTGACTGAAGCAAACCGGCAAACGCGCGTCGACTGCTGCGTTACATTACTAAACCGGCACAATAATGAAGGTATTTTAAACCGAATCATTACCTGTGATGAAAAATGGGTTCTTTACGATAATCGGAAGCGCTCAGCGCAATGGTTGGATCCTGGCCAGCCAGCCAAATCCTGCCCCAAGCGAAAATTAACCCCAAAAAAGTTACTTGTAAGCGTTTGGTGGACTAGTGCCGGTATTGTTCATTACAGTTTTCTCAAATCTGGCCAGACTATTACGGCTGATGTCTATTGTCAGCAATTGCAAACCATGATGGAAAAGCTAGCGGCTAAACAACCTAGGCTGGTCAATCGCTCCACGCCACTGCTGCTTCACGACAACGCTAGACCACACACTGCGCAACAGACGGCTACTAAATTAGAAGAGCTTCAATTGGAAAGTCTAAGACATCCTCCGTACTCCCCGGACCTTGCTCCAACAGATTACCATTTTTTTCGAAATTTGGATAACTTCTTGCAATATATCACTTTACTTTTACTTTACACACAACTTTATTGATTCCCGTCCGACTGGTTTTTTTAGTAAAGGGATCAATGAACTACCTATAAGATGGCAAAAGTGCATAGAAAATAATGGTTCATACTTTGATTAATTAAATATATTATATTAAAAAATATTCGACTTTTTGTTCCTCCCATACAAAACGCCAATTTCATATGTAAGGACCTAATATAAATAATAGTTATTTGTTAAACACGGTTAAAAAGCAACTTTGCACTCTGCAAAGTTGCTTTTTAACCGCGTGTTGAAATTAGAATCCTGAGCGTTAGCGAGGGAATCAAAAGAGCACGAGGTGAAAAATCTTTGCACTCGAGTGCAACACGTAACTTTTCATTCCACCTCAGCGAGGAAATGACTAAATGCAAAAACAAACTACCTCGTCGCTCATTTTAGTTTTTTCACTTGTTTTCAAGTTTCTTGTTTTTAATCTAAGGTTTAACAATGACGTGAAAAAATGCCGCGTAAAGAACCGCGTACAATGCAAATTGAAAAAAGAACACTAAGAAGATTCCGAGTCTGAGTTTTTAACAAATTAAAAAAAGTTGTATGATATATTCGGCACCATAGAGGTAGCAGTAAATAGGTTTAATGTTTTTTTAATTCACAAACTTAGTGCACACGATGTTCTAAATTCAATTTACTTTATCCTCTAGAGAATAAAAACGGCTTTTCCACTCAGATATTGAAGATTAAAAATACTCCTTCCGAGATGGTGGGATGAAAAATATGTTTTCTCACATCTCGGCACTAATGCACTGAACATTTATTTCCTCATTTCTCATTATTGTAATAAATATTTCTATTTATATATTAATGGACACTAATGTTCTATAACATCATCATCTATCTTCGCAAATATTCAAACACCTATAACTCAGCTGTTCCATTATGTTCTTTAAATTGTGTCTCTAATTCATTGAAATTGTGTCACTATAACCAACGTTAGCAGAAATTATTCTGTATTTAATGGGAAACTGATGCAAGACAAACAAAACTATGTGATGTAAGTACATCCGTCCGAGTCATTGTGTCATCGAAAATCCTTTTCGTCATTACGATTTGACAGCCTACACTAACTTGGGTTATTTTGGACTTAAAAACTGAATTCTAGTTTTCAGAGTCAGAGTCAAATCGTTTATTGCTCACAAAATAAGCACTCAGACAAGTCAAATTTTTAATATATAAACAGCTTGATAAATAGTAATTACCATCAAATAAGAAATAAGGTGCAATTGACTCTAATTCAATTCAATTTTTTGTCCACTAGTGGAAGAAGTGAAAAAGAAACAACTAGCAAGTTTATCGCTTATCAACTAATACATACAATCCAAAAAACAGTTTTCCCTCTTGACGATCCCTCTTAGGACGGAAAACCGAAATAATTATTAAGCTATTGCATAGCTTCTATCGCGGGCCTTGAGCGCGGGGACCGAATCCAGAAATTCCGTAACGAAAAAACCTTGACGTTTGTCTCTTTAGTTCAGCAACTCGCCTCTAGATGGCATTGCAATAGCTTTACCGCGGCAGTCCCCGAGTGCCACACGTCTTTTTTAAACCTTTTTATAATAGTTTGAGTACGCCATGGCTCGGCTGAAATGTGGACAGACTTTAGGAGATTGTCTGACTTTAAACAAAAAAATTAAAATCTGCTGAACGACAATTTCAGATAGACCTGCTCTAATGAAAATCGCGCGATGTAGCTTGATGTAGTACAGACGTATAGTATACCCTATTATCTTTATAAAAGTGGATAATAAATTCAGTGATGTTCAAAATCTTCAAACCGTTGTTTTACTTGAAAACATCCACCCATAATCTCCTATAAAAAAAGTTAGTTAGTTTTAGTAAAGATATAAGTTTTATTTTGGTATATTTTTTTTGTATCTTCGTCTTATATTTTTTACGGGTGATACGGCGGTAAAAGCGATAAAGGCCTCAAATAAAAATAAATAAAAAAAACGAAGCGCATGAGGTTCTGCAAGTGGCCTGCTCGTCACATCACTCAAGCCTTAGCTGTAATAATCACTGGGTAGGCCATCTTTCGGCTCAGGCAGCTATTTCTTATGGTTCTCACATCCGAGTACCTATGCATTATTTGACGATCTCTTCAATCCAAATCCGAAGATTTGGTTTTTTACGAAGCGAGAAAGATGCGGTTTTCTACCATCCAATCAAGATAACAAACAGTCAGGACTTACCACCAAGCCTTCCTGACTAAAATTCATGGCTTCATAGTTCACCTTTCAGAACAATTTGGCGACGATAAATCGCTGGCAGCTCGCGCTGTCGGCGCGCGCGCTCGCGGCGTGCACTGCGCGTCTACGTGCCCGCTTGCCGCGTGCACTGCGCGTCTACGTGCTCGCTGCAGCAAGGTGTGAATGACTTATGTCTGATTGGAGGTGGGCAGGAAGTCTCAGCTAAAGGTGAACCTGATTCCGATGTGTGAATCGAATGCTCGGATCTAATGTGTTTTGTTTGCATTGCTTGATGAATATCTTCAGGAGACTAGGTACTTATGATTATTTCTGTACTAGATGCAACGTTCTGATTCACTTGCATTTTAATATATCGCTTGCCTGGTCCGTTCCAGAATAGAATCTTTTTTTCTCCAACATCTTTGTTGTTTGTAGAAACTTCTTATCTATTTCTCATCACACTTCTAGGGTTTTACCGTATCTCTTTGTAAAGCAGTTACTCTACTTGACAGCGTTTTTTGGGCTAAATGGTTTGGTTATTCAACAATAGGGTATATGCATCGATTTTTTTTATTGTTTTAATCGATTCTTTAGGTCATTATTTAACCGAGGAATGATAAGACGCTCACTGAATTTCGCATTAACAAGGTAAAAAAAACAAATCAAAACTACAATCATTTTCGGGTGATAAAAACGCTGCCATATTGGCGCCATGTTTATGTGACGTCGACGTACACACTTGATTAAAACCTTTGGTGACGACCTCGGTAGTGATCATCTCAGGAAAGAGGTTTTCCGAAAAAACTGAAAATAATCGACAATACGAAATGTCAAGTGGGGAGAATAGTGTCAAATCATGGTGCAGCAAGCAGAATAAAAAAAGAAGAAATGAGTACAGTGATGTCACGTCCGCTCTAGTCAATGGCGTAGCGTTTTGAAATTTTGCGATTGAGATTTAAAATATCAATTTTTCAATGGTTAAATTCTACAATAAAAACATTTCAAAATGCAAAAATAAATATGTAGATATGTTTCTATATCAATAGAGAATACGTATATATTTTTTTAGCCAATTTGAAATCACATGCATATACCCTATTACCAGCAGTATGATATTGCGGAATGCCTCACTGAAACTCCGGCATGTTGAAACATGAAAGCCATCCGAACAATCCCAGCACGTATCCGATTCCGTTTACCTCGCAAACACATAAAAATAATCGCATGTTTATAATTATACCAAGTGTTATTATAATAGCAGCTGCGAGACATTATTTTAAAATAATAATGTTTACCTTTAGAACGTGAGCGCGCCATGTTTGAATTCAACAGTTTATATTTGAAGTGTTTTGGATATATTTTGTTTGTTTTTGTGTGATACTGTTTTGCACCTTTTTTGCACGGCTGCCGAAAGACGGCTGGTTGTAAATTTAGGACTGGACTATTCTTTGTATGTGTAGTCCAGTAAATTAGGTAAAATGAGAAACAATCCAAAAAAACAAAGGGAAGAGTTCCTCATTGGTCAACTCCCAACTAAAATCCTACTTATTAGTAGTGTTTTGTGGACCACAACTGCAATGTAAATACAGAAATAACAAAAAAGTCAATTTACACTTATACATAATAATTTATGTCCTGCTTTTTAAACCTCAACCTCAATATCAAGTCTATTTTGGCCCAGTGCTGGACGCAGGCCTCCTCCTGATAAGCGCCTAGTTGGCTATAACCTAATGGGGGAATTGTCCATAATCCCCAGGCTGGGCATGCCCAGCCTGGGGATGCCCAGGGCTGGGATTGCAGTTCGGTGGTAGAATTGTTCTGGGGTGCTGCTGCCCGCCCTCCGGTGGATATCCCTTAGTCGCCTCTTACGACACCCACGGAAAGAGATGGGGTGGTGCCAATTCTAAGCCAGCAGCATACAGCTAAGCCAGCAGCACAGGTTTTTAACCTTGGAAGTTTAAACATAGTTTTATATTAAAAGACGAAATGCTCCCAGATGAATATGAAAGTGACTTACTCCCTTCACTCTCCTCACACTATCTTCGAGAATTTTCCCCAAAATTGGTAAGAAATAGCAATGAAAGCGAACGGAATCAAAGGCTTGTGATCCAGCGCGCGGCGATGTAGCGAGGTTCTCAAACACGGGGGTAATTAAACCGCGGCCAAGATACCACATTAATACTTGATAACACAATTAATTCTCAACTTCAGGTGGCGCGGCCGCACTGGCAGCGATTAGCGATGTATTTATCAAAGTGAGGGACTATTATTATTCGGAAATATAATATATAGTTATTGTAATGCGTGGAGTACAATCACAGCAAAGTTTTTAGAACTTTATACTGTTGTCTTTTTTGAATTTTTCCTTATTAAAGTCAAAGTCATTATAGAATAAACGCCCACTGTCACGGATAGGAAAATATCCACAAGTTGCTTGTGTTAACATAAGTTGGTACAAGATTCTCAAAATTGTTATGACATGTTACGGTGACTTTGAAACTTGTAACAAAAGACAGTCAATAAATAATAGAAGGTGACAGTTTACTATCCATTATAGAATATTTTTTTGCGAATTTTGGTTTCAATGATGGACGTAAGTATCTATTACTTCTTCACTACAAAACTACCGAACGGATAAAGAGGCAGTTTTACGTAGATGTAAATCTTGACCTAAAATTACCAACATAAAAAAAAGATATGTTCACATAACAATGCCCGCAAAGCCGAGTCCAGTGTGTCTACCATGAGTTATCACAATTTATACTCGCTAGCGACTGTAGTTAAAAAATAGTATAGAAACTTCTAAAGCGCCTCTAGCGGATAGTTGGGTACGAAAATGGGCTGTATGAGTCGCGTAGATAACTAAACTATCTGCGTATAACATAACTACTGTAATAACGTCAGGGCATTGAACCGTGATAAGATAACCCATGGTAGACACACAGAAACTCGAAGGTACCATGTAAATAAATTGAGAGCTGTTTTTCCGCTTTCCGCTCCAACTCCAACCGCCGTAGAAAACTCGTAAAATTTTCAATTTGCCGGGCCAAAGTTTCACCTGATAATCGCGAAGTTAGGTGCGGTAAAGGAAAGTATTCCGGAGATAAGAGAACAGTAATTACATCAGAGGTACGGGGGGAGGGGGAGGCAATTATGTTTAACTTAGTTTTCTGAAGGAGATTAACTTAAATTGAAATAAAAAAACAGCACTGAAGAGAGGAAAAATCCGGGTTGAAGCAATTAGTAATGAAAAAATTATAACTCCTGGAATGACTTTTGGAATGCTAGTCAAGAATTAAATGTAACTAGGTATAAAAATATGTGAGTTTGGGCATAAAGAATGAACCTACTATTTTTTTCAATGCAATTATTTTTTTACAAATCCAGGTAAATGCAACTTTTAGGCAGTTTTTATCTCTAAGTAATGCTGGCAGGTGCTACCTGCTATTTTTAAGGTTACGAAACCATGTAAGTCATTAAAATAAACTTTCTTACTTAAAGCAAACGGTTTCTCAAATTTCAATAACCATTGACCATTTCAAAATAACTTTTTAAAACTTCCTCTAACACCAGGTGTTGCCAACTTCTGGGAACAACAGCCCTCCGATACTAAAATAGTCCGGTATTTTAAATGTACCTTCAATTAGAGTTCAGTGCGAAGTGTGTAAAAACATTGGCGTGCTCGGTACAGTCGGAAACAGAAATAAAGACGTTAAATTTAGAGGCGTGCGGTTGCCGCACCTGGCGCGCGCCACGTGGCCGATTTGGGCTTGACTGTACTTATTGGATGCTTATAGAGCTGGAATTCAACAATCAAAGGCATTTTGGTATTATTCCTAGAACAATTAAGATTCCCGTAACTAGGGTAGGAAAATACATAATTGTAGCTCTTAAGCAGATGTGGTTGTGATCAAAGACTTCCGGTATATAAAGACATCCGGTATAAATATACATAATACCGGTATACAAATAAATAATAATACCGGTATAAAAAAGCGTTGTGTATGGCAGAAACTTTTCTAGACAAGGTCTAGGATAGAAATAGCATAATGATGTTATCGGAAAAGTTATACATATTTGTAATGTGTGACCTCGGCAATGTGCTAATGTTGCACAACAAAATATGTGTCGTACCTGCTCATATTTAACAGGCTGGTGATTTTTTTTAAGATTCTTTGTGTTTGTGCGCAAACAATGCAACGGGTTCAGCTAATTTTTTATATACGTGGTCAATGTACATTTTATTCTGCTTTTATAATAAGTATCCTCTTGTAAATGACCTTAGTATTAGTAGCTTAGGTCTTAATTGTAGGCTTAGGTCAACAGTACGTGCACCCTTCCTACTTGTAATTTCTGTAATTGTTAGCGTTGTATCCGCTCTGTCTCGGTCCCGATAGCGCATTGCTCCTAAATACCTCCAGTGAATTTATTCCGGTACTTTTACTGGGAAGCGGCGCGGCTTGCAGATGCTACCTGCTTAGCTTATTGGATCTATGATTATTGTTCACTTGAACTTTCAATTCATGGATGGGTTTAATATTATTCATATTCGTGAAACATAATATTTATTTTAGATATTTTGTTTTTAATTTTGTGTCATTAGCAGCTTGGCGACTTCTGGAGCGCAGGTCTACCTGCAACGCAGCGGGTTGCGGGTTCGATTCCCGCCTCGGGACAAATGTGTGTACGATCTGCAGATATTCGTTTCAGTTCAGTTTCAGTTTCAGTTCAAGTTCTGGGTGTTCTGGATATCTTCTATGTATAGTAAAAATATCTTTACTATGTAGTGTATTGTATTAAGTACTTACCTACATATATCAGTTATCTAGTACCCATAACCCAAGCTCTGGCTTAGCTTTGGGCATTTTTTTTTTATTTTTTACGGTAAATAGACCTTTGTTTGACCGCGATCTCACCTGATGGAAAGTGAAGATGCGGCCGACGGTGTATCACGAAGGTCTAGAAGATTATTCACCCTTGTCTTGAAGAGACCCAGGTTGTAATTGGCCGGAAAAACAGAGGCAGGGAGCGAGTTACATTCATTTGCGGTGCGAATAATAATAAATAAATAGGGCATATTCCAGCATTATTGATATACTGACTCTATAATCTGCTCAATCAAAAAGTGTAGTTTTTGAAATTGTCATGATAATGAACAAAGTACAGAATCTTATAAGAAATCATGATAGAGCGACATGATAATGACATGACATGACATGACATGATAATCACGTATCTATTTCGGCTCAGGAGGTGCCATGGCGCCGCGGAAACTATAACTGTAGATTGGTGGATTAATTTATTGAAAAATAAATTGATTTCCAACTAAGAATAAAGAAAATAGTCGTATTCGTTCTATAGCTGTACAGCAAGGAGGTATTCAATTTCGTTAGTTCTCACTAGTTCGATTGATTAGTTCGATCATGGAACTCATCGAGCACTAACTCAATTTAAGTATCAGACAGTATCGATGTAAACTGTCCAAGTATCGAACAGTTTATATTAAAGGTGCAATCTGTACGTGGAAACAATAGACCGCAGGCAGCTCGTAAATACCTGCGTTTTATCGGGCCCACTGAGGTAGAGTGTGTTTACGTGGATCCAGTGCTTGACTAGACTAAATAACTAAACTGAGTACGAAAATAAAAAGGATTTTAAAAATTCGTTGATGGAAATCGTCTCAACAAAAATAATTGTCTAAAACATTAAAGAACAAATGTCAGACGCTTAGACTGATAATATTGGTCTTGGTACCGATCGTGTTCGTCCGTCCTATAACAATACGAGAGTGAGATAGACAGTGCATCTATATTTTTCACATACACTGATGCACTATAGTAAAATCACAAATGTCTAAAAGTCCATGAAAAAGGAATAGCCGCCACCGTGCCCAAATTATATCAGTTAAGTTTTTTTAATATCTGCAAAAATGATAAAAGAATCCCGTATAAAAGAGTCATTTGTCAACTCACACCATACCCTAAACTTAACATTTTTGTTGTTGACTATACCACTACTTGTTCCCTACTTTTCGATTTAGGATTCTTTCTTAGTACTGCCCCCCGCGGCTTCGCATGCGTTGTTCTTATGGAAATTTTTAAATGTGATTTTATATCCCACGGGAATTGATTTATGGGAAAAGTAGCCTTTGTTTATTTCCAGGATATAATCATCGGTTTGCGAAATTTCAGCCCGATCCGTTCAGTAGTTTTAGCGTGAAGGGATAACAAACATCCATACATCCATACAAACTTTCGCATTTATAATTTTAGTGTGATTATTAAAAATCTCGGCATGTAAGTAGATAAGCATGTAGGTAGTTGTAAGTATCTGTTGACATAATTTGCAGCTTACTCTAAGCACGACCTTTGGATGAAATCATCATTATCATCTGAGATAGCCAAGGCATATTTACTACAGTCCAGCGACTGGCATGCCGAGCTCGCGCGTCGCGTGCGAGCCGTGTGCTGCCTGCCAGCCGCCTGCCAGCCGCCGGCACAGCGCTGGCCGGTCGCCAACCGATCGGTTCTATGACACGGGTGTTACCTTTATTGAGCTATGATACTTTTATTGACAATTGTAACGAGGATGGTGATGATTACTTATATATCTATACTAGTCACTATCATACTAGTGAAGTAACTATGTAGTGTAACAACCTACAAAAATATTTATTGGAAAAGTCTCGAAAAGTAAACTAACATTTTTATTGTATTTATGGAAATAATGAATTTTTCATTTTGATTTTTTAGAGATAAAGTTATTACTATTTTTGATCGGCCTTAAAATTTTATGAGTTTTTAAGTTTGAAATTTCGTAGGTACATACCTCAACCTCAACAGCCTGTACGGTCCACTGCTGGACGCAGGCCTCCCCGTGATAAACGCCTTATTGGCGTTTACCTCATGGGGGGTAATGCCTATAATCCCCAGACTGGGCATGCGCTTTGGGGATCGCAGTTTGGTGGAAGATTAGTTCGGCAGGGAGCGCGGGCAGCAGCGCTCCCTGGTGGATATCCCTTAGTCGCCTCTTACGACACTCGTACGGGAAGAATTGGGGTGGTGCAAATTCTAAGCCAGCACCACACAGCTGTCAAGTACATAGATGGGTTGCAAATATGAAGAAATTCATGTTCTGAGCTCGTTCCAAGTTACGGTCACCATCAAAACCCAGTCCACAAATTTTCATATTCGACTGCCCAAGCTTATAGTTATCGGTGAAGCGCCGATAACTATAAGTTTGTAATAAAATAACTGTGGTGTGTGTGGAGACACCATTACAAAAACACATTTGCGACAAATACTTTCAGCATTAAGTACAGCACAAAATAAGTCACAACACAATATAAAGCCCCTGCCACATGTGCGTTAATTTATTCCCCACCTAGCGTAAATCCAATCAGCATATATTGAATCGGACGGCGGCGCGCGGCCAGCGACAGATGCCGTGTAATTGTTCCTGCGACATTTTTTGTACTACCCTCTAATGTTGCCGTGATCGAATCTGTTTAAAATGGGGTTTTGCGGAGTGGAGAAGGCTTTTTGCGCTACGAAAACTCTGTGCAGCATCAAACTAATATTATAAATGATAAATTTTGGATGGATGGGTAAATAGATGCTTTTAGTTTCCTCTTCACGCCAAAACTCTACTGAACGGAGTAGAGATAAACTTCAACACATGTTTATTTTTAACCCCTAAATCAGTTCTCATGGAAAATAAAATAAAATAAACTCTGAACGTTTCCCTATAAGCGACGCGTAAAAATTAGAGTTTTTTTTTCATAAATGAAGTATCAAAAAAATCACCGGTAACATTATTTCGTTTACAATGTCCGCCGTGACCTCAATAATAGAAAACACTCGGAACCAAATGAATGCTTGTAATCCTACATTAGAATCCTATTTTTTGTATATAAAAGATATTACTAAACTTGTAAAGCTTTCTAAAATAATCGTATTTAACGTACATGAAGTAAGCCTATTCCACGGTGGCAAGCTTTCATCCCCCAGAGTATGAACAGGGGTGCAGTGTACTCAGGTGTCAGGCGCGACTCGCGGTACGTGTGCACCGGCCCTAATGTCAAACTAACGCTAAGAGAGAGTGCAACTATTCTAAGGCCCGTATTAAGAAAGCATGCTCAGTCATCGATCTCTGCTTAAGTGTTGTTTGTGTATAGTTTTGAGTAAAGACTAATTTTAAAACAATGCTTGGGTACTCATGTCAAACTCTACACTTACTCATGTAACTCTCAAGTAACGATGCATTTTATCGGTACAAATTTTGTCATTCCAACCAAATATTTATTAGCGTCGAACATGGTATACAGTTGATAAAATTGCAAATAATATGATCATGTCTCGCTATGGTCCAGCGTGCAATAATACAAATAAAAACACTATAGTTAAGGATTAAAAATTTAATTACAATGATAATTAAAAAAAGAATCTTTTATTCATAAACATTATTCCACCATTTTAACAATTTGATTTTAAATATGTATAGTTGTGCATTAATTTAAGGTCTTCTATTATATATTTTTATACACATTGACAAGTAGATTTTAATATACTTGGCAGGATGTAGAGTTTCTTTTAGAATCTAAAGATATAACATTTATGACAGTGAATAAAAAAAACATTGAGACGACAAAGTCTTACTAGTCACACACACGCACCTGAGACCAGAGGTACATCAATCCATGAAAGACTTAATTTTTGTTTGCTCTGACAAAAAAAACTCCCAACACACTGTTGTTCAATGCACGTCTGGACTGTGAATGCGTTATTAAATAAATTATTCATCAAAAAAAATATGATTAGGATAAACGACAATAACGTAAAAACTAAAATTTTTTGAAAAATCTACAAAGCTTATTTATATTGCAAACTAGCTGCGCCCCGCGGCTTTGTACGCGATGTTCCTATGGAAATATTAAATGGTGATTTTCATCCCACGGGAACAGATTTATGTGATAAAAAACCTATGTTTTATTCCAGGATTAGAATTACCTGGATGCAAAATTTCAGCCAGATCCGTTCAGTAGTTTTGGCGTGAAAAATTAACAAACATCCATCCATCCATCCATCCATAGATCCATACAAACTTTCGCCTTTATAATATTAGTGTGATACAATAAGCTCATAATATTAAATTTTTATTTTGTCGCACCTTCTTCCTCCGTGTGTCAGCCCGCGCCGAGGGGCAGCGAGTCCGAGGGAGCGCCCCCAAACTCTTTGATGTGGCATCCGTGACCGTGAAAATGTGACGTCATCTCATTCCGGCATTAACGGATCGGTAATAGCTTGCAAATTGTACGTTTTTGTGCGCTGCTCTGGAATCTGTGATGGTTTGTTTTGGGATATTAACATGGACTTCAAAATGGTGTTAGGGTTTTGTTTCGATCGATCAGGGTTCTGGCTAAGGAGGTTTGTGAATGCTGTTTAACTTTGTCAGGTTTATCCACAATAGAACATTAGTTCTGTTCGGTATTAATTTTGTAAAGTTTATTGAAAAAATCCGTATAAAGTAATGACGTGTGTAATGTGTATGCAGTTTTCGCTACCTCAAAAATAGCCTTTCACAATTTTTCAACTTATGATTTTAGTCAGCCCTAAACCACCAACTAAAAAGTAATCACGTATTCTTTCATTCTATTTATGGTAACTAAGTTCCTTCTAACCTTGTAAAAGTTTTGACAGTACAAAACTGTGCTGTGTGGTGTTATTTAATTCAAACATTCAATAAAACAATCATTAACTTAACGTTTAACCTTATCTATTGAAGATGTTTTCTACACAACAAGACTACTCAACCAACAAGCGCATTCCCTCGTCTGAACATAATATAGGTAAGAGTTAATATAGGTAGAGTCAAAAACAAAATGCAGTTTCCTAAAGCTTTTTTATCCGAATCGAAACATAAAATAACTAATGCTTGACAGAATCCTAGACATTTATTTTGAACAAAGAGGTTACGGTTAACGGTTTGACGTATTTTTTCATTCTGTCTGGTCTCCAATTTGACTCTCATACTCATACTCATACTCATATATTTATTCGCCGTAGGAGCACAAGGCACACTTGGTTATGTCAATTTACATTTCACATTATACTAAAAAAATCACAAAACATAGAAATTAGTATTTACTTAAATAGATCTGCTGTAAATGGGCATTGTCAATAAACTGTATAATTATAAATAAAGACTAGAGCTGCTGTAAAAGGGCATTGTCAAAGTTAAGACTATATAAAAGTATAAAGATAAATATCACAGAAGGGGTCGCATGTTCATAACAATAATAGTGTAATGGGACATAGCTTGACCTGTCGATTGATTCAGGTTCGAGATTCGTGATAATGAAAATTTAAGTAAAATGGTCATCCAGGTGTTATAAATCAAATCAAATTAAATTAAATAAAAATGTCAAAATTTTGAAAAGGAAATTAAAAAAAAATTATGAATTTTATATATATTTCCACATGTCAAATAATACTCTGGTCGTCAAAGATTTCTTGTATAGTGTAATAGGTTTTTCTTATTACAATTTCCTTCATTTTTTTCATAAAAAGGTCATAATGTAAACTTCTAATTTCGGAACTAATTTTGTTGTAAACTTTTACACCATTACACAGAAAACTTTTTGACACTTTACTCTCCAATAATATACAATTTAAAGCTTTATGCGTAGCTAAGAGTTGGTGAAATGCGTGTGTATATTTTTAGCAATACCTTGCTGATTTAATGGAAATCAACAAGGTTGTTATCCGTTTTTGTTCATAAATATCTCGGCTGTTATCAAATCTCTTGTATTCTAGAACCGTAAAGTATCTAACTGTGCTAAAATATAGTTAGTAGGTAGATAGTTTTAAAGCTTTTAAATATCATTTATGATATATATAAAGTACCTTTCGTAGCTGAGTGTACTAGATCACATCTATCATACCAATTCTCGTCCACTTCCCAGAAGGCATACCTCGCTATTGTCCAGCAGGGACTATAACGGTGATGCTGTACGTCAGAGCTAATTGGAAGGAATGCAACAGCCGGCGACGTGAGCTTTTATTTGTGCGAAGAGTTATTGGAGACAATGGTTTTGTATTAGTTGTACATACTTATCTATCTACGTACTTTTATGCAGTTACTCGTGAGACAGTTGTTGGCAAGATGCTTTAGTTCCAGCGGGATAGGTATATAAAGTTTTGTTTGAATTTTTTAATGCGGAGATTTTTTTACAAAGTATCGTTTGCACTTTAATCTTGCTTAAGGTATAAAACCTTTAATTAAAAAGTCTTAATCTATGGAATAAAACGAATGACTAGATAGATTAGCCAAATATATTTACGTATTAAACGTAAATATAGATCGTCGGGTCGAACTAGTTATTTTATCCAGGAACCTGCGACCTTTTGGCAGCCAATTACCTACAGCTTAACAGCACAATAGTATTTACTGTTCTAAATAAAAACTTGATTTGAAACCTTCACCAACTATTTTGTGATAGTTTCTTCAACCATGTCCCACTGCTGATGATCACAGCATGTTGCACATCAAATGTTGCACGTCACTCGAACACGTGCGTCTGATTAATGAGCTGGCTAATGAGCCGAGATGTTACCTTCACCACATTAGCACTACCATAAACTATACCTACTGCGATTATCACCTAGTTAATATGACATAACGCTCAGACAATATATACCTACACCTATGGATAGGTTTATTATCTGGTTGTTTCATACGCTGCTGTGTGTGACTCTATTCTATGACTATGAAACTATAAAGCGGACACAGGCAGAAAAGTGAGGGCGTAGACGACCGGCATTCGCTATAAAGCGAATCTAAAACAATTTAAAGATTCGTAGGGAAAATTCGAAACAGATCACGTGACATATCTAGGGCATTATGTCAAACCCATACATTTTTGGACTTTTCTACTATCGCTTTCGACATCGATTGTTATATTGTCTAGGCCCTCTGAGATTGTTATGTAACAAAAAAGTCGAGTCATATCGTCTGGTTTTCGCATAAAAGCCAAGCAGAGCCAAAAAAATTGACTTGTCTAAGTGCTTATTTTGTAAGTCTAAAGAAATAAACGATTTGACTCTGAGTCTAAGTCTGAAACATCAGGCAGGACAAAATTATAACAGACAGATTACGAGTGAAAGCACTATTTTGCAACAATCATTTCCACGAATTATGTTTTGAGTTTATCTATTGGCACATTTTCATATCCATGATCATGAAGTAACGAATTTAAGAAGTAACTTACGTAGAGTGTCGGTAAGGTTGGCTCAGTACTAGGTTACTACAGTTGCTTAGAAAAGCTGACATGTTCGGAAATGCATTGAAACTAAAACTCAAACTCAAAAATGCTTTATTTCCATAAATACATTAAATGTACACTTAGTAAAGGTCGAATTATATTGAAAAACTACACTGGTCAGTGTAATTTAGTACACGGAAATACAGTGGTCTTTTTGACTTCGGTCGCTTCAGTATGTAGACTAAAGTAAGAAAAACACACAGCGTCTTATGTTGTGCAGCAGTATAACATAAGAAATAATACTTGTGATAATACTATGGAAGAAGCTGAAATAAACCAGTATAGATGAGCCCACGACTGTAAGATGACGGATTTTTTTGACTACATAAAATATGCTGCAGTACTAAGTATCTTCGATAGCTTATCTATGTGTGGGCCCCATTGAAGTTTATTATGTAAAGTGATTCCTAAGAATATGGTACTTTATCCAATTTCTAACGTTTCTCATTTTACGTTTACATGAGAGAAGATTCAAAAAGGTGTTCCTTATTCCATAGTGATGTAGTTTCCTGATTAATGTTTCATGATGTATGCAATCGAATGCTTTTGATAAGTCTCAAAAAACGCCTAAGGCAGTTTGCGACTTCTCCCAAGCATCAAAATATGAGATACTAACTCTATACCGGCATCAGTAGTTGACCTGCCTGCCGCGAGTAAACCCGAATTGGGTCTATTTATCGTAAAAAAAAAAAAAAAATTGCTTACCATGAAGCAGGTCATTGCGATTGAAATGACTGAGCAATTGATGTAAAAGATCTTTGAATTAGGTAGGAATTGAAAATAGTCAACTTTTTTACCATAAATCAAGGCCTTTGAATTAGATAAAAACTGAAAATAGTCAACTTTTTTGACCTTAAATACCTACTTCAATTACTTTTTTATATAAGTGGTAGGATACATTTTTGAAAGTATTTTACTTGTAATTCTTGATGCTTTCGGGTCACAAAGAAGAAAGTTCGGATAAGGTTATTTTCGCCATCAAAAATCAATGCCCCTTCCCAAAATCTCAGGTCATCACCATAAACTTCCCGTGGCCCCATAAATCGATATCTGGCCATCGCCTGTCATAATTCCGTCGATAAAACTGCCCCTGTAAATAATATAAATCATCCCCCATACGCAGTGTGCCATTAGATGCTATCGAAGTGATGTTTTTATTGCTGCGATACAAACTTTGCAAGTTTTCGAATCAACGAGCAACTTAACAAGAGTCAATCATCGATGCATGTTTGTAAAGCTTGCGAAAGAGATTCAGATGCTCACACAAAAAAATTGGCCATCCCATTCAACCTGGCAATGCTACCAACATTCTGGGAACTCTGCCTTCTGGCTTAGATTTTTAAGAAATTAATCTAACTGTAAATACTAGTTGTAATTAGTCATTCTCTTGATTTTTGTGTCTGTAAAAATAAATGAATAGATCACTAAACAAGTCCACTGATGGACGTAGGCACCCTTTGATAAGCACCCTCGATAAACCATCCAGACAGATCTTTATGATTAAAACTCAAAATAAGTACCTACCTAAATAAATAACTCAACAAAGTTTAAAACTAAACATATCCTTTTTTCTTACATCCATCTAAATAATTTAAAAAAATGTTTCACCAAACTTAATCATCATGTCCGCAATAACCAAAGCATTCAACACTCAACTCGTGTGTTTAAGCAAGCGCACACGAGAGCACGCATCTGTCCGGAGCCCTAGGCGGAGCCCTAACAGTGGAGCCAGCAGTGGGGCCCCGGCCGTGGGGCCCGCGGCAATCATATCGAGTAGGTGAAGTACTATTGTCGGAGATAAAAAGGTAAAAAATATTTGATAGCGGTCTGAGGGGTTCGTTTTGGATGTGGTTGTTTATTATTGAATGTTTATTTTCATTTTGGTAACGGTATCATTGTCATTTTGTTTTTCTTGTAATAAACAGTTATTCAAATCTAGCTCAAGTTCTATCTTATCCAGTTTTAGCTGGCTAGATACTGCTTTTCCAAATCTCTAATTACCTGGAAACTCACTTTAGAAAGCTTTTTAAACTTTTGCGATTTGTAAACATAATAACTACTTCTAATTAGATGATATCGAATTCTATCACAACGAGACATTCAATTGGTGGCGTCATTACAAATACAAATACTATATTTGATAAACATGGGTCACATAGATTTAAGAAGTATAGTCATTCGCGATTGACAATGGACTTTAATCAAAATTTTCATCATTCGCCTTCAATCACGTAGTTGCGAGTGACAACGGCTCCAATTACCTCTGTAGACGATCATTGGGTACATCAATGACGTAACAATTGACAATTGCGAAAGACCGTCTCGGGGGTACCTACTTAAAGCTCTACCAATACACCACATCCATTTCCGTCGTCATTGGCAGCTGCAGTCCCCCAATGTTCCGTACAAGAGGCCCTCAAGTGGCGAGGTGTGCGATCGATGCCGTAATAATACCTCTTTATTCAATGCGTTGGGCAAATGCTGCGCCAAATGTTCCGCGGGACGTGCCGAGATCTCTGGCTGAGAGATAAGAGACTAATTTTACTTTGAAAGTTGATAGAAGTTTAGATAATGTTTTATTGATGACTAGTTTTGATTTGGAGCATGGTTTTTGTACTTGTACTTGCTGTGAGACAATTTTATTATTTTTATGGAGAAAACCTTTTGAAAGTTCTTAATTATGTTGTATTAAGATGCATGCTCAGACCAAGTAGATTTTTTACTTGGTCTGAGGATGCATGGTATGCTTCTAAAATTTAATTTTTTCTTTAAAACATTTTTCTATGTTAATGTGATCACAAAAGAACACGCAAAAACTACATAATGATAAGACTCTCAAATAACTTACTTGATGTCCATACCTATACACAAACAGATTAATATCTAGAAGTTGTTCAAAACAAATTTTTCCGGCGATTTTTTAAGTAGCAAGATATTAATTAATTCAAAATGAAAGCCACCTTTTAAAAGTCGGTGATCTAGAAACCCCAAAACCCGAATTCACTGACATTTTGTATTTAATTGCACAAATTCGAGCGATAACCTCCATCTGATTGTCCAAGTTTTTCACATTTGATCGCGCGGAAAATTCCACAATTATACAAAAAGGTTTTTTCGAATTTCGTGTGAATTCGAATAATGGGACGAGCCTACAATCGAATCGCTGTGTAATTTAATTCGAATAATCGTAATCGCCTCTTGTGCTTAATCGAATGAAGGTGGAACACGGCTCTTTAGGAAATGAATTTTCAATTTGGCTTTGTACCACCTTGCTGTGTTTACTGTTTACCGAACTATTTGTTGTACCTAATTTTGTTGAAATTCGAGATTTTATTTATTTCTCGCAGACTTCCGATAACTAAGATCTAGGCTTAGTCTAGGTAACCTTTCAACATTACCTAGATCTGTAAAAATACGCAAAAAAAGTAAATTTACTGAAAACGAATACCTTTCCAAAGTGTAACAACTTGTAAACAAACAAATAGAGAGCCATCAAGCGATAAAGGTGCCTATCCACTATCCCTTTAGGCCGGGTTTATAAAGAGCCGGGCATTTGTCAGCATACCTTGTCGAGCGACTTCTGAAAAACAGAATTTTACGCAACACATATCATAGTGGACAGGGGTTCGAGCAGCACGCACTGGGTGAAAGCATCGCTGGTATTTAAATATCATAAGGAAACAAGGTTCGTAGTTTATCCGCTTACATTCATAATGAATTCGTCAAACTACGAAAGTTTCTTTAGTAAAATATCTTATGAAAATAAAAAAATAACAACAAGCTCTGCATCAGCGTAACGTTGTATTTAGGTGGGTATAATAGTGTGAACTAAAACGTATGGTTATTGTTACAATGATCGTTTATACTAAGCTAGATAACTTAGCACGTGAAAAGCTGTTTTCATTGTTATGTATTAAAACAGCTTTTCACGTGCTAAGTTTTGAAAAAAAAAACAAATAAAGTCCTCAATTAGTTTTTTCTAATTTCTGTTGGAGAAAATGAAAATCAAATTAAATTAAAACTACAATAAAAGTTGAAATAAAAAATACAGAAACGAGCGTGTTTTTCCCTAGTGCGCACATTAGGGTGACCACACAAGGGGCGGCCACGGTCAGCGCGCGCGTTCTAAAGAAGTGAATAAATCTGCGCCGAATGACAAGGTGAATATAAATATAAGAATCCGCGGACAAACTTCCGGATTTATAGGGCTGCAGCCTATTACTGCTTGTTTCCTTTAGAATAAGTCGCGTGTTAAAATATAGGCAAGGTAAATGGCAATAGAAATGCTGAATGGCAATAACTAAAACGAATAAAATTATAAAATAAAATATTTAACATAGCATTGCTTGATATTTCATGAGGTAGTTTGACTTTTGACAACAAGTTCCTTGCTGTCCTCGATTTTGCCACACTACCACCAACTTTGCACCTGCCTTAACTTTAATAACCACATTTGTAGTTATTTATGGAAACAACCTCTGTGTACAGCGGACAAACGTGCGCCGGAGGTCCGGATAAATGTCCGGAAGTCGCAATTCTGCAGCCAGAACTAATATATCTGCAGATATTTGTTTCGAGTGTTCTAGCTGTTTTCTGGTATAGTTATTAAGAAATTACTATCTATGCAGGAAATAAACTAAATATGTCACTTATTTTACAATAAAAACTTTCGTAGTTGGACGAATTCATAATGAATGTAATCGGGTTAACTATGAACCTTATTTGTGTTGGAAGAACACTTACGTTGAATCCCTTAACAAAGGACATCTTCAGGGTGAGTGTGGTTTTAGACGCGCACGTACCACATCCCTTTGAGCACTGGTTGGAGTTTTTCCAACACGAACAATTCTCGTAGTTAACCCGCTTAGATTACAGAACACAAGCTTTGCCTATTTTATGGATTATTTATTGACAAATATAATGATTTTAAAATGCAAACCACCACCAGCGGCGTGGCAGCCCTGAATATCAGCGCGGCAGAGCGGTCACCGTGAAAGGCGAGGTGATCATAAAGCCTCGCGCATGTTCTTACATAATAATATTCTTGAAATATTCCCGCAGGGGCACAAACTCACCCCGCACAGTGACGTCCATGGATACTCTAAAGGATAAAATAAACATTGAGCTTGTAAAACTGTGCAATTTGGTATACTAGGTTCAATTACTTTGACGACCTCAGTGGCGCAGTAGGCGAAAGTCCGATTCCCGCCGCGGGACCCCGCTGTTGTGTTTTTATAATTTGCACGTATTTGTTCCGTATTCTGGAGTATAAGTGTTAAGTATTATCAGTCATTTGGTTCCCATAACAAGTGTTGCTTACTTTGGGGGCAAATTATGTTGTGTGAAGATTTCCAGCATGATCGTTTCTTTTAAACAAAAGGCGTTGATAAAGCCTTTTACCTCCCAAAAATGTTTCAGTAACCTGTAATATAATTATTTTAAGTTCAACCGACTCCACTCTTATCTTGTTCTCCTAGCGGGGACAGCCCTGCCCGGAAATGGTCAGCGCGGAGACAAACTACTCGGCCCGCGCCACGCGTCATAACGCGCGTCTCGGGCGGCCGTGTGCAAGGGGCTTTATACGATCTAAATTCAAACTCGTATTTTTTGAATGGATGATGGTTGTACTCGTATTTTGTTATGAGCGGTCATGCGAGACGATGTAGGTTATATTTTAATGTTATTTTATCAAAGGGTAGGTACTGGATTATTTTTACAAAATAGAGAACAGTTTCCCGCGCAGTGTTTGAAAAATCTAAACTAACCAAAAATATCATAGTTAACCGCAGTTATTGATCAAGTTTTATACCTCAATCAACAAAGATCACACAGAACTTCAAACAATAAATTAATTAATAGTTTTGTTTACATTTTTTCCATAAAACCCATTAGTGTGTCACGTTTTAATAATTCTTTTTTATGTCCTAATAAATGTTAATCAGTGTCCCATAAAAATACCTTCAGGTGATTTGCTTTGACAAAAGAGCTTTAAAAATAAAGGCCGCCACACACGATGACGACAGACGATACGCATCATTTTAGAAATCACGTTTTAATTCAAACGCGCGTTTTCGAAAACTTTTTAAAATAACGTGACGCTACATGAAGTCTTATTTGATGAGAGTTGACTTGTCCTTGTTTAGGAGGTTACTCGGAGCTACACGATTCATCTTCTGAGACGTACAGACAGTCGGACAGACCATTGTAAGTTAATTGAGGTTGACTATCGAAGAACAGATCGGGAGACGGAAAGATGCAGATTATAATATGAAATGACAATAGAAGTTATGAAGACTGATGCCAAGATATTTTGGTTACCTGCGTAGCTCAGAATTATATCTAGAAATTTCTCTTTGATTTCTGAATTTTATTCTCGGATCTATTGAAATGCCTACGAGACCACGAAGGAAATACAAAGTTCGATGTCTCTTAGAATGTTACGTCTGTGTTGCCATCATTTCTCCGGATATTCAGCTAGATGTAGGCTACTATAATCTTTTTGTTTTACGTATGTGTTTGCACTAATATTATGAAATAAATAAATAGTTAAATAATGTTGGGCTAGACAATGCTGTGTAGCTAAGCAGAGCTTGATGTAGTATAGCGTATTATATACATAATGCACTATACTACATAGATACATATTTTTTATTATACATAGAAATCATCCAGAACTCTCTGAACAAATATCTGCACATCGTACATATATTTGTCCCAACACGCGTTTGTTTGTTTTTTTCTCTACTAATCTAAAAAAACTTTTTTCAATACCGCCCAGCGGGGCAATGGATGCAGCAGGCGTCTTGGGGACGCTTTTTACTGATATAGATTCGTATTAGGCGAGCTATCAGCAGAAAGCACGTTTATTTCAATTACAAACACAAGTTCTAATTATTTTATAAAAATTTCTTTGTAAATAAAGGAACGTTTTTTATATGCGTAGACTACGCACCTACAATCGGGAGTCACCCAACAGTAAGCGCTCTACTGCATGGTAAGGTTCAAACACACATGGAGCCGATTGTATGCTCTCTTACCCCTAAAAAAATCAAAGTCATGTTATTCGAGCCCCGAAATTAAACAAGCCAGCTAATAAAACACGTTCGATCATCTGAAAGCAATACCAGCGAACAGGGCCGCTGCGGGATCAGGTGAGCACACGACGCGCACAAATGAACGTAGGACGCGCTTCCTTTGGTTTCCGGTACTGCCTGCAGACATAGCTCACTGGGAAATAGCTGGTTACAATATGTTATTATATTACTTACCTTCGGTCTTACATTAGCGTTGTACCTACTACCATATAATGGCGTTGATTGAAAGGAAAATTTCTTTTACTATGGGTTTTATTCGCTTCAAAAATGTAGGCGTTGGTTGACGTTTAACTTTCCAGTGTCATCATCATCATAATCATCAGCCTATATTAGTCCACTGCTGGACATAGACCTCCCCTAATGAGTGCCATAGCGCCCTGTCTTCAGCTTGACGCATCCAGCATCTGCCTGCAGTCTTTCGCAAATCGTCATCCCACCTGGCCGGAGGGCGTCCTACACTACGTTTGCCGAGTCGCGGTCTCAACTCAAGAACTCGTTCCATTTCCAGTGTATTCCACATTAATTCTTTCAAATCAACTGGTAAATGCCTTTTTCACGGTATTTACTTAATGTTTCATATATATTAAACCTTATTTTACAACCACGACCATACGGACCGAACACATAATTATACACAAAACTTTCGCTGAGAAACAGTACATATTTATAAAAAATTACGTATTATTGAAAGGGAAGGCTGAGACTTATGCAGTAACCCAGCGGCTACCCTCATCCCCTGGACCAGCAAGCCGCAATCACACTCTTATTCAAACATTTTGTGTTTTAATGTATTTTTTTAAACAAGGGCGTGTTCGCGGCATAATAACGCGTTTCAAAGGACGTGACTCCTCGACTGTATGCTGAATATTATGTGGACTTAACATGATACACGCTGACAAGGACTTTTTCTACTACATTCATTATCTATCTACATATTGAATGAAAAACAGAGGATTAAGGAGGCTAGAAGGGGTGAAATCACCACAGTAGGTATTCATGGGTGATAACGAGGAGAGAGAGTAATATTCTTACAATGAGATGTCACATCAACCCGTCGTCGGTCTGTGTCGCCGACATTAGTGTGAAGACTGCATCAGCCTCGCTTAGAGCCTGCTGCCCAAACCGTCGATATAACGGTTGATATTTGGAAATCTCGTGTCGAGACTAGCAGAGTCAATCAGAGATATTACATTGCAGAGTTCCCCAAAAGGCCATTATAGCAAACCATCACATTTTTCTGGACAATTAATCCCCCATTTACATACCGCCCCAAACTTCTTAATTACCTGTTCCATAATTATTTTACCGAACTGAGACTCTCCAGAAAACTCATTAGTACGGCGACAATCTTCATTATTTACCTTGACTTCTAATTAATTCCTTGTCATGGTTTTTGCTTCGACTTTTGAGTTCGAGACGAAGAGAGCGCATAGCTAATTTATTGTGCTAGAAAGAGATAGGTAGTTGTCTCCGGTACCTGATTAACATCTTTTGGCAATTAGTAAAACACACAAAACTCCACCCTCGCCGTGTTCTGAGCCCCTGGTAGGTGATACTTAAATATGCACTCGTAAATTACTTGAAAACTTACTGCGAAGGTATTTTAATTTAAATGCAGTTGGACTTGGCGGCTGAGATAAGGTGCTCCATGTCGGTAATTAATAGGGATTGGGGTTTCGGTTTGATTTTGTCAACGAAGGTAAACTTAAAGTTCGAGTGGATTGACTTAGCTGGTTAACTGAACAGCGTAAAATGAACTTTAGAAAGTAATCCCCATCTGCTAATTGGATAGCGGATCTGTGAGGACGTCCATGAAAACCGAATAATCTTCATTACTTCATTATTTTTCATTATTCAATGTGGATCTGACGCATAAGTTGGGTATCCATATACCTCACCTCAACCTCAACAGCATGTATTGGTCCGCTGCTGGACGCAAGTCTCCCCCTGAAAAGCGCCTTATTGGCGCATCTCATGGGGGGTAATGTCCATAATCCCCACGCCGGGCATGCGGGTTGGGGATTGCAGTTCGGTGGTAGAATTGTTCTGCAGAGGGCGCTGCTGCCCGCCACCCGGTGAAAATCCCTTAGTCGCCTCTTACGACAACCACGGGATGAATTGGGGTGGTGCAAATTCTAAACCAGCACCACACAGCTATCCATATACCTAAATGACCATAATGGGCAACTCAAAATGTGTTTCGTCCACTACAGTCCTAAGCAGTCTGCATTCATTGATACACCGCGACATGAAAAACTAATTTATACCAAATAAGAACTAAGTAGAGCTACACGGCGGTAGTACCTTTCTTTTATCCACAAGAACTCTGTGTGTATAAACAAATATGTATTTCCGCATTCGGGCCACAAGCGAGCAAAATAATCAAAAAATCAATGGTCCGTGACGGACGGTGCAGCCCCTGTGAAATCCCGTGCAATCCCGTTAGATCCCGTTACCAGGTACAATGCGGGATTAGTTGTGTGCAGTTATGCGGGGGAAGGGGAGAGGGAGAGGTATTAGATTATAATAGGGATTATCATGATCGATCGGCTGCACGCGTGGTGGAGGAATTTAGGTGAGGATTGGTTTTAGAAGGTCATATTGGTTTAGTTTGAGTAATTCTAGTTTTATGTTGTTTAATTTTCTTTATACGTAGGTTTCATACCTATTTTTATTTTAAGAATATTCAAGGTTTTTGATATCGATTACCTTTAATTATAGTAACGCATCATCATCCATGATTGTGGCATCAATCAATCATCACCCATGGCACCTTGTACACTTTTAAAATTAGATTGAAAGTATAAAATAATTTGTTTATCTGTCCGGTCTTGA
The DNA here is from genome assembly GCA_955876795.1 of Eupithecia tripunctaria. Classification (NCBI taxonomy): domain Eukaryota; kingdom Metazoa; phylum Arthropoda; class Insecta; order Lepidoptera; family Geometridae; genus Eupithecia; species Eupithecia tripunctaria. The sequence continues at coordinate 459,480 of OY041607.1, forward strand.
ATAAAAGGAGAGAAAATTATTTTATACATACCAATATTATAAACGTGAAAGTTTCTAAACATATTTGTTGCTCTTTCACGCAAATACTACTGAATAGATCGGGCTGAAATTTTGCATGCAGGTAGTTCTAGGCCTGGAATAACACATAGGCTACTTTTTATCCCATAAATCAGTTCCCGTGGGATAGGCGTGCGAAGCCGCGGGGCGCAGCTAGTATATATATATGTCCACCTAGCGCTAATTTTCAATATAGACCAGAAGGTTGGTGACGTAACGACTATTTAGCGTAATGCTTTTTTTGTATAAAAATATGGGATGTTGATATTCTTGTATTGTGCGAAATAAATGATATCTCTCTCTCTTTGATAGGTACGAGTAAATAAGTATAGATTTTTTAATTTTTTATTTATTCACCATTCTTATAACATATGTGTTATACTAGGTATGTCGTTCACTTTACACATTTATTACATTTTTCACATTTTCATTCCATAACTTAGTTGTTAGGTGTACATATAAATATAAGACAATAGATTAGAAATAAATGGATATATTATTATGCCTAAGTTTTTGTAAGCAATCTGAGACTCTGCTGTACTTTATCTTTTACTTATTCTTCATCCAAAAATGAGGATATCATATCAATAAGTATAATGATAACTGATAAGATAGGTTACTTAGGCTCATCTAGTTTAGTGCGTGAGGAATCCCAACCAAAAACAATTTCAACATAACTGCACTTCAAAACTTATTGAGCTTAAAAACTGCAATCAAACGTGCTCCAACTCTTCACCCACAGATGTTATAGATCGATACACACCCTCTAACTGCGGGCCGCAGCCCTCCGCGGGCCGCAGTGTATGCCGGCCCGCGGGCCGCGCGTGGACACTATTGTTCACGTTTTAATTTAAGGCCCACCTTCACTTACCGAGTGTTTGTCTGCAAATAGTGGACGGGATGGGGTTAACACTGGCGCTGTGAGCCAGAGCGACGTGTTTGAGGAACGTCGGAGTTAAAACAGTCCGTTTTTCTGTTATTAAATGAAATAAACCTTTTATTGAAAAAGAAGTAGACTATAAAAATTGTTATCAGTTTTTTTTCATGTTAAATTACATAATAAATACATCAATTCGTTGGTATTAGGCATTATTGCCCATCAGTCAGAAAAGATCGTTTATTCGGACAATATGATAATTCAAACTTCCATACAAGAGCGTCAGTCATTCCATCAGTCTATTACCTTTTCCACCAAAACGGCTGAATGAATGTTAATGAAATTTAGCACCGAGGTTGTCCCGGGAATGGATAAAGCTTATCCAGGAATAATGCGGTCATGGCAGCGGGCGGAAGCTTGAAATTTTAATGAATCGAGTGGGACAGTAACTTAAAATAAAAAAAAACTGTTTTTCTATGATAGCTTATGTTGAATTTTTTAAATGGTATTAGCTACCTAAATATTTATTAATTATATAATTAACGCGCAATTTTATAATGAGAGCTTGGAAATCTATTAACGTCTCAAATTATTACAAAAACAGCGGAAAAAAATTGTGAATATATGTAACTTACCTACCGTAATTTTGATTCCCAAAAGCCCGTCTCACTCTCACCCCAAACAGCGCCAGTGTAAAAGCCCACTATAAGCTCTGCCGCGGGCACAACGGCCATACATTACCATTTCTATATTTATTTTATTTTTATTTGCTCCGGGATTATAAAGCAATAAAGGTAGGTTATTAAAATGCCCGCCATTATCTGAATTTGCGAGGTATAGGGCCAATAAATTGTATTGTTTGTCTTTTTACATTGAGCAGGGTAATAATAATGCGAGTTTTTAATTCATATGCAGATGTTAAACAAATATGTCTGGGGGCAATAAAAAGGAACATAAGCAAATGTGTCAAACATTCATAAAGGCACCAATTATTTGGAATCACATACAAATGCTCATTGGTTACACACTCGACTCCAAGCATGTGCATATTAATGTATTTTTTGGAATCTATTGACATAATTTGCAGCTTTATGACAAACTGATCTTATATAGATAATTATTGATTCACAAACAGGTGCCAAGTTCTTCAGTGAACGTTAAGGTTTAACTAGACACTACAATGATAACCATTACAATAACAAACAGACCGTAAACCGAATTAATAATTTATTAGGCACTTCTTCTTATGGTTGCTTCTTAAATACATATAATATTTTATGTATTTGTGTGGAAGAATAAAAAAAAGGTGTAGTTACTTCAGAACTAATAAGAAATAACCTCTAAAACTGTTTCGATCATACTTCTCAGTTTCCCGAACCTTAGGTTCTTTATACAAAGTATGAACCACGCGAGCTTCCGCTACTCGCCGCTAGAGGCACCGCAGTCGCACATTTTCAATGAAATCAGAGTTATGCCAATAGGTCAAACGTTACTTGAGCTTCTGGAAACTTGAGAAAGTTATTGTTTTGATGAAAATCATCACAATTTTTTAATAAGAAATTATAAATAAAAATGTTGTTTAGAGTGATCTCTATACTTATCAGTTTTTTTTTCATCAATATATAAATTTTATTATTATTGATGAATAAAATTTATTATTTATTATTGAAGAAAAACAGAGATTGTGGTATTGACCACAATCTTACCTTATAGAAGGTGACGATGTGGTTGTATCGAAGGTCTAGTTGACATCTGCTTTTACACTTTTCTACAGCACATATTTACAAAAAGTATCCATCAAAGTATTTTTTTTGTTATTGTCATTGTTTATGAAAAAATATAGGCTAAGTTAGCGACTTCCTAATACGAAATAAATTTAGATTTTTACCACGTGACAAAGGACGAGTGAACTTGTTGAGTTAGTTCATGCAAACCAATGTAGAACTATAGTGACTCGTTGAGGGAATTATTTAAAGAAATAAATATTTTAACAGTAATATCACAATAAATCTATGAAAATCTAATGTATACACACAAAACAGAGATAATTTTATAAAAAGGTGTGATGTTCACAATAAAAATTCAAGAAACAAGAACAAATTACATATCCCATCATAAAGATTACGAAAGGTAGGGAAATCATTTGTGGGCAATTGCGTAAGATTCTATAATAAGCTTCCATCTGAAGCAACTGAGCTCCCTATTCGTAAATTTAAACTGTATATAAAACGAAATCTTATCAAGAAAGTCTATTACTCCTTAGATGATTACGTTAATGATGTTAATGCTTGGCCGGATGTCGCCCAGTTCCACACCGATAATAATAGGTAAGAACAGTTAGACTTAGCTATGCTAAGATTGTATTAGTTGATAAGCGTTAAACTTGCTAGTGGTTTCTTTTTCACTTCATCCGCTAGTGGACATAAAATTGAAGTGAATTAGAGTCAATTGCACCTTATTTCTTGTTCGATAGTAATAACTATTTATGAAGCTGTTTATATAGTAAAAATTTGACTTGTCTAAGTGCTTATTTTGTAAGTCCAAAAATATAAACTATTTGACTCTGACTCTGAATAAAAACCCATAGGTAAAACCGAGCTTCCTCGTAGCAGAATTATAAATTCTTATTCCTCAGTCTTCTTTACGTACGTAAATATATTCAAAAACCCCAAGGTTATTTATTAATCAATGTATTCCCAAACTTAAATAATATCCTCGTACGCAGTTGCACAATCTTATAAATATTGCTGGTCAATTCACACTATATACTAAATATCCTACTAATTTATAAATGCGGAAGTTTGTAAACATGTATGTATGTTTGTTGCTCATTCATGCAAAAATTACTGAAAGGATCGGGCTGAAATTTTGCATACAGGTAGTTCTAGGCCTGGAATAACACATAGGGTACTTCTTATCTTATAAATTAGTTTCCGTTTGATAGTAAAGCGGAGCCGCGGGGCGCAGCCGGTATTTAAATAACATTTTATCGGTAGATTTTTATACAAAATAAACACCGTGTACACACGAAACAAATATCTGCAGATCGCACAAACTCTTGTCTCGAGGCAATAATCGAACCCGCGAACTCGCGGTCCTTGTTGCCCACGTTTCTCCAAACCTGAATATCCTCATACGTAGTAGCTACAAGTAATACCGTTAGTTAATAATAATATAATAATAGCAGCGGCGCGGCTCGCGACAGACATCCGGATAATCAATTAATGAGTCGAGGTAATTAGTCGCGACTCACCTCTGCCAGATTATGATTAATTGCCGGGATGTCTTACGCACTTAAATAAACTTAAGTAAATGTTAGTGAACTAACTGTAAATATTGTAGACTACATGACATAACACGTCGGTACCGTGGTATAAGTAAATAATATATTGTATGTATTCACAAGTTTTGTAAGACAAATGCATGTTTTTATAATAATAATAACTTTAAAACTTATAGATTACGTATGCCTAAATAAGGTAAAACCTATATGATATCTCAGGCAAAAAAAAATTCTAAAGTAAACGATGTTTTAATCCCCAACGATCCGGAACAGTACAAATAATTAAAATTGTGTAATTGAAATAAAAAATATCTCCTAAATTTAAACTTATTGTATTTAATCTGTAGATATACCTTTGGAATTTCCTTTAGCTTTTTATCCGGCATTTTAAACCAAGCTGCTACCGGGTCATTTTCAGTTACTCAAATCTCATCCTCAGATCCTGAAAAATATTCATTGATCACCAGCATAGTGCACAATGAAACTAGCTAAGAGCTTAACATTTATATTGATAGATGTTCGAAGTAAACCCATAGGTCTAACTATAAAATAACTGCATAGTACAAAATAGACTTTTAAGCCATAACGGTGCCTAATATCGTCTAAATGTGTAAGCAGTGCGTGGACCACAACTTCTACTTAATGACGTCGAAGTGACGCAAAAATAAACAAAGCTTATGAAATCTAATTCTCAGTCGTATTCACGACGCCGTGTGCCGTGACGTCATCGTTCACGAATGAACTGAAACCTACAAAGGAAACATGTTTACCTCTAATTAATATTCCGGAGCTTCGGAGGTAAGTAGTCGGGACAAGAAATGCGTAGAGTAGGCATCTAAACTTTACTTTCTGACCTATTTCAGATAAAAGTTCTCACCTCCGCCAGTCTTAGCTAAGATATTAACAAACTACTGTAATAATGATTATAAACTCAAGTGACTGCTATTACTGGACCAGCGTTTTAAGTCAGAATGCACTAAATGGAACAAGTGTTATGAAATCAATAAAGGTCCATACAAGGCTAACATTATTATGATCAGATATTCCTTCATACTTCTGAATTAGAAAAAAACAATTGTAAAACCAATTGTGTGGAAAAAAAAAATTGTGTAGTCGTGGAAAAAAACTAGTTGTCAAATAGTACAAAAGAAACGAATTTCAATTATTTTACAGAGCTCTCCTAAAACTTCTATCCAGTCAATATGCCACAACAACAACTTTACTCATTAATTCATTCACCATTTATAAATCTTAGTGTTGCTGGCTTAGAATTTGCAACTCCCCAACTCTTCCCGCGGTTGTCGTAAAAGACGACTAAGGGATATCCACCGGGGGCCAGTAGCAGCGCCCCTTGCAGAACAATTCTACCACCTAACTGCAATCCCAAACTGCATGCCCAGCGTACCAATTATGGGGATTACCTCCCATGATAAAAACGCCAACAAGGCGCTTATCAGACGGAAGCCTGCGTCCAGCAGTGGACCAATACAGGCTGTTGAGGTTGAAGTAACATTTACTTATATTTACTCATCATTTTCAAAGATCTTTATGCATAAAGCAAAGCCCTCTCCATACCTTCCTAGAACGTCAGGGGAATGACATCAACCCATTAGCAGCGTGCAGTCATCGTCGTCGAGCACACGCGTTTGTTCAGTGAGCACCTCCTTTACTGCTTACGACAAGACAAGAACCTACGATAAAAGTGAATAGAGACCTTTACAATGTACGACTAAATTTGTTTATTTGAAACGTAGAACTTGCTACGGCGTAGAGGGCCTACGGTACCGTAGCCTCGTAGAGAGCCTACGTAGCTACGAGCGACGTAGAGGGCCTACGAATGAATACGTAGACTTTTATTTTTTTAAATAATTATGTAAGAAAAGATCCAAAAGTTAATACATGATAAGATATCCTTAGGTACACAAAAGCTTCTTTTCAAAATAAAAATGTTTCCTGAAGATAGAAATACTGTAAGTATTATCTCTAAATAAATTTAACAAAATAGGACTCAATAATCAAATCTCGAACCGTCTTCACAAAACGGGTCACTTAAAGCACCCAAAAGACATTCCCACGTACATCCAGGTTCACTTAATCAACCCCAAGTAATGAGGGTAGTACCTTGAGGGGCGGAATCAATTAATGAATATTTTACTAACTGGGGATCTTAATAAACGTTTCTTGTCCGGGATTTTTGGGGATCCCGGGATTTCGCGGGATGAGCGTGATTTATCGCGGGCCTTGATTGATTCGCAGTGATTGGGATATAATTGAGGAAGCAAATGAGTTTAGAATTGTAAAAGGTGCTTCAATTCAATAGGTTTAAGAAGAAAATGGATTTAGTGGTGTTTGTTGTTTAATTGTTGTTTTTTTAGTCTAAGGCTCATACCCGACCCAATATGACTGTGGTACCTATTTTTTCATATTATTACGGTTAACACAGGACATTTTAAAAATACATCGTACAGTTTGTGGTATCTATTGTAAGCATATTTTTTATACTTCTGTAATAGTGGCGCTACTTTCACTCGTGTATGCGGTGTCACGATCTCTTATACAGATGCCTATATTTAAACACTGTTCTAAAAACCGATCAACTTATACCTACTGATAGACTTATTTTTACACATATTCGAACATACAAATGGAACCCATAAAGTTTCCCACTCACTACTAATAACCATTGATTTCAAAAATATATAAAACTTTGATCTTTTTCAATCACCACCATGCCACATTACGTCAACTTCATTACAAATCCCTCGAGTACCTACAGGAACTATAAAAAAGCTTTCAGACAAAATAGTTTAAACCTAAATCATTTAAAACCTTGTCACGGTAACATCGTTCAAATATTAGCAGGAGTCGTAAATATAAAAACACTCAGGTGTCTCATTTATAACACGGTTTTATCCGATGAACCGTATTTTCAGGGCACTAGAGTTGAATATGTTCTAGTGTAGTATTTATAGTTCATGGGTATGTTGTGTGGTTTTAAAACAACGCTTATGATGTATGTGAGAGTGGACATCGGTAAAGGTGACGTCGGAAGTGAGGGAAACACTAAATAAAAGACGGTGGCGATAAATTGCGACTTTTAAGTTTGTTTAGTTTTGAATATATTACTGTATTTCGGGAATAATTGCTTGATCATATTTTTTAATCCAAAAAGCTTTTTAATTGATGTAAGCTAATGTAAACTCTGTTGAAATTACGGATTTCCTGATGGGAGTTAATAAAATGTTTATGTTATCACGGCAAATTTTATTGTGAGTGGTTTTCACAAATTGTTTAATATAGTGTGAAGGTCGCGCAGATAAAGCACCAGGTTCATGGGGACCGTCCAAAAATACATAAAATCTAATGAAAATTAGAAACAATTTAAACAAGCAAGTACGGGGATGTCAAAACTGCTATTAGTTTTGGGACTTTATTTGATTTCGTAAGAAATTACCCTTAGAAAAACTCTTTATAAAATCTCTTTAAATTTGACTGCAATAATGGGCCAATCAATTTATGATTATTGAACCCTACTCCAAAAGCTTTGTTTTCCTTCAATAAAAGCATATTAAACTCCAAGGTCCAGATGCCCTCAATGTCTCCGTGGGGTCCCCTGGTCACCCCGGGTGCGCTGCGGTATGCCATTGTGGCGATGGACCACTTTACCTTTCATAAGACTAATGGGATACTACTCTCGTTTAATAATTTTCTACAAAATTAATGTATAGTTCTCGGGTGATTTGATGCACTTTGGTATTTGTACTACTTTGTCAGAGCTATACTTACTTCAGGCTGTAAGCAACTTGACTCGCGCGAGCCCTATTAGGTAAACAGAAAGCTTAATTACTGTGCAAATTCGTACTAGCAACTCTAGTCATTAATACACAGTTTATGCTAGGTGTGATTATAAAATTCATACATAAAAAACGGAACAGTTTATTAGAGATGCTATGAATTGTATTACATTTTCATGCAAAAACTTATAAACAAAATATATTTGGTATTTCTGGACCAGGAATAATAGATAAGCAAAAAAAGGATTTCTAAAAGAAGACAAATCAAGTTTTTTTTTTGTAAATATATATTCGAAAATCTATTTATGAAAAACGAAAATTCCTTGGAAAGACTTAACGAGCTATTTATGTATCGATGGAAAGGAAACGTAAAGTATGTAAAATCGTACAGTAGTACTAAATCACGTTGATTTCCCTCATACCACCGCGTCAAATATAAAATAGCGCCCACCTGCACCTACGGACTGTAAATAATATTTTTACGTGGCCATTAATCTCTCGCAACAAGCATTATCGGCTCCGGATCATCGCAACCGGAAACGGTAACGTGTTAGAATGTTTGTGTGATCTACTCTACGGGTACAGGGTGCCACGAAATATATATCTAGTAGAAGAAAAGATTAGGTAGGCTTTGTGTAGAAGTAGTTAGGTTTGTTGATTGCTTATACCACTTCGAGACTGGGTGTTTTTATTGTTGTAAAATTTTTAGACCGAAATGATTACCTGAAAATGGAGTACATTTATTACGCGTCCTTATAAGTAAGTAGAGATAAGGTTATGGGAACCAAATGAAAGTATGGAAATCAAACTGCTTAGATAGTAGCTAGAGTTTACGATCATTAAGTACTTCAAATATAAGTGAAAATAGGAAAGTAGCTAGATAAATTCATAACGGATATAAGCGGGTTAACTACGAACCTAATTTGAAAAGGCAACGATGATATATACCTTAATAATGCATATCCTGGGTCACCCTGTAGGTGGCGATAGGTATGTAGTACGCGTGGGCGCTACACAAACAGTGTATGAAAGGTGCATTTGGAAGGTGGAATAAAACGCGAGACGTAAACATTACGTCCGAGTCTGTGGGAAACCGCTCCACAGGGGGAGCAGTTTCATCATTAAAAATAATGCAAAAATTGATACTGGAAAAAAAAATCAAAAAAATAAAATAAAATAAATAGTAAATGAAGATTAGATGCAGATCAGTTACTGAATCATTATAACAAATAAGTAGTGGATGAGGTCAAATAATTATTATGAAAGAGAATGCCTATACTCCACAATGGGTAGGTTTTATAGGTAGGTTAAGAATCGATGTTACTGGGTTTCTTTTATTTTTACAATCTAAATAACATGATTAAATGAAATATTCTTGTAACTGCATATTTTAGAGAGTATGAAAATAGCTGTGGATTTTGCTTCAAAGTCCACTGCAATTTTTTGTAATTTCATTTTGAAAATCATATGCATAGAAAACTGCGTCCACTGTATAGTTTGCACATCCGGTGTAAGAGCGCGTCCGCGCCGCGGCGTGACAGCTGTTTACCTCGCACGTCCGCGACCCGGAACTTCTCAGCGGATTTCGTAGTGAGGGTCATAGTTTCTGTGCCATAGATAAAAACGGGCATCACACATTGCTCAAACACTTTGACTTTTAAGTTCAGTGGTAGTTTGCCACGTAGCGTCTGCTTGTTTACGCCAAATGCTGCCCAGGCTTTAGCAACTACCAGCTACCAGTGGAAACTGTAGCTGAGTACATATACCTTGGTCATAAAATTACATTGGGCTATGAAAACCAGACCGCGGAAGTAGACCGGAGAATTGCACAAGAAACATATTATAACTTTTAATTATTCGCATTTATAATACTTACCTATTAGTGTGATAGTTTGATTGGTAATGGTTTTGGGAATGATATTGTATTAGAGTTATATTATGCCTATTACATTATTACCTTCTGGACCAATTGAGCGTATTATTATAAATATTCACGGGTATTTATCGCGTTTATTTACCGTCGGGAAAAATAGGTAAATAAACGCGATATGTACCCGTGAATATTTATAATAATGTGTTCTGATCGCGTAAGTTTAAAAAACTCAATTGAGCGTAGTTCTACACAGAGTAGAAACGACAATCAATCATCTAATTTGGCACGGTCAAATACAAAAAAGCACTTGCCGCGAAAAAACACAAAGGTGAACTAGTGTTAATGCATATTGTTCCGATCCAAAAGCAACAAGAAAGAAAAACATTTGTCAGATTGGTTCAGCTCTAGAAATAGACTCCTAATAGTCGTAACTTGGGATTTTGGGATTCGCCTGTGGTACTTTTGATGATATCACTTTTAAAAACAAACTGTATTGCCTTGCGTTAAGATTCACTGTCGTTAAAAAATGATTCGCTGGAGACATACCAAACTTTGTTCCATTAGATAATCACTGTAACAAAACCTTTATGGATGATAAAGTAGGTACCAAGATATTGCTAAAAAACTAATCGACAAGTCTCAAAGAGTTGTTAACAGAAAAAAAATTACGACCGAAGAGTCACAACTCACAAATGTTTCTCTTTTTATATATTTAGGATAACAAACAATCGAACTTATCATAGAAAATATTAACAATGAATATTAAAGTAACTAAATACTAAAAGTATGACCAGCCCCGTTATCCGCAAGTTACAGTAGAACAGTGAGCTAAGTAATATTAACAAGAACTACTCGTATACTACTATAGTATAGTTATTGTTAGTATTTAACAAGGTATTAAATAAATCACTAATTAAATAAATCTATACCTACTAATATTATAAAAAGGGAAATATTTGGTTGTTTTTTTCTTTGATTGTATGGAAGGCTTTGAAACTTCTAAACCAATTCAAAAAAATCTTTCTTAATTAAAAAGCTTACTTTTCAAGGAGTAACATAGGCTATATTTTATCCGGGAATTCCCACGGGAACGGAAACTACGCGGGTGAAACCGCGAAGCGCTGCTAGTTAATTATAACCAAGTATTTACGCTTGAAACATGTGAGGTAACTGCAAACTGTTGCTAACGATGGTATTTTACCATGAAAACTTTCGTATTTTGACGTTATGAATGTAAGGAGGTTAAATTAGAACCTAGTTTTTGTTAGAAAATCACCTACTTTTCACCCCCACCACAACTTTGTGTTGTGTCGTAGTTCGTAGTTAACCGAAAATAGTGCGAGTGATGCACTCACGAAAACACCTGAGGGGCGAGACCATTTGGTGTAAAAAGTGATCCCGACGTCTCCTTATTCCATACAATGTGATTCAGCGCTAGAAGCGGTGAATCGTGCGGACAGAATACTACACAAATCCCATATAAAAAGAGACGTCACCGTCTCGTTTCGTGACTTGCGTCAAATAGACTCACCTCTCTGAATAGACCATCAGTGTGTCAACTGTTTATTGTCACAGTTAAATCAGTAGTTATGTAAATACGCAGATAGTTAACTACGCACCTCATACTACCCAACCATCCGCTAGAGGCGCTTTAGGTTTTTCCATACATTTTTTTTACTACAATCGCTAGCGAGTATAGATTGTGAAAGCTCATGGTGGACACACAGATAAGATCTGTCACTCAGCACTAATCTGAGCACTAATACGTGAACTATAACCGATTCCTAGGATTGAGAGTTCCCGTGAGTTACGAGGTTCACAGTCGGCACGCGATAATGTTCACAGATTACGTTTATCGTCGCCTTCTGCTTGTTTATTCGCGACGCGTTAAATCGAATGTTTTGTAATTTGTCAAGCTTTATATTAAATAGCATTAGTTACCCAATTGAGTACGTAATAAAGCTTAGTTTGATTGGCTAGTTAGAGCTTGTTTATATTTATCTCCGCATAGATCGATAAAATGCGAAAATTATGGATCTTGAATATTTTGTGGGTTTTCGAATTAGAAAATGTCAGACTGAAAAATTATGTCAGGCAAGGACTCAAAGAAATAACTTTTATAATAATAATGCTGCAAAACTGAGAGGATTCAGTTTTGCAGCATTATTATTATAAAAGTAGCTTCTCCATGTCTTCGCCAAAAAAGGAGCACAGTGGCTCATTTGAAAGAGCTTTCCCATACTGAATTAAAGGTTGCAGGTTCAAGTACCGCCTGAGGCGTTTATTTTTGGGATATATTTGACTACATGTTTTATTTAGAATTCTAGAATTCTAGTGGTTTTACCACAATCTCAAACATTGACTGTTTCAAACCAAACACATCAAGCTTCACACATGTCACTCTATCCTTCTTCAACAAAGTGCTGAGAATGAAGTAACAAGAACTAAGCAGTAAATCAGTAGTACCGAGTCCAGCTCGCATCTTCAAACGAGATGGATGGGTGTCCGTCACCACATGAGTGACGACTCATGCTGGCTTGGTTTTCACATTGGTGCATTAAGACGTCGCTTCAAAATACACCAAGTAAAATCGCTAGGGCTATTTCCAAAAAAATTATGTCATGTCAAAATAAACACAGATTAAATGCAGGGTCTAAGGGGGGACCAGAAGTAAAAAGTGCCCTTTTTTAGTCTATATAGTATTCTTGTAAAGATAATTTGTACACACGCCTTAATCAAAGGTAGGCAGTAAAAATGTAAGCGATTATCAAATATTAGCACTTAAAAAACTGAAATAGCTGATAAAATTACAACGAGGTCAAAAAATCAAACAGTTCGAGTAGATAAATAAGGGAACTTTTAATTTAGGAAACCCTAGTGTCTGATAAAGATTAATTTAGGATATTTTTTTCATTAAGCATTATCTATCTACGAGGCAGGCGACAAAATAGCGCCAGTGCCAAAGCACCAGATTGAAATTTCCGCACCTTTGCATCAAGTGGCGCCTCCCAGCAGACACAACACTCTCCGCCTGAAATAAAGCACTTACACCGACGTTTATCACAAACAGCTTACACTGCTACTCTGACCCAAATCTCGGAAAAATTACATTAACGAATAAGTTGGCCTTAATTATTAGAATAGTACAGAGTGGTGTTGTATCGGAATAATAGGTGAATTTAATACCTTTACCCAACTCCATAGGAAACTATTGAAAGGTGTCTAAGCCATAGACAAAAATCTCGAAGAAGGTTTATTAGGTTCAATGGTGGGTACTTATCTTTAATTTTAAAATGCGAAAGTTGTTTGAGCGAAGGCAACGCCAAAATAATAAACAAAAAAATATCACAATTGAATTTGGTCATAAAACCTATCCGTATCATTATTTATGATTAGTCGTTATAATTGAGTTTGTTGTAAAAAAACTATAAGCCGACTTCAATTATATGGTTTTGTCATGGACACCACGTTCAGAACTGGATCAAATTAAATTGGGACCACTAAGGAAGCAACAGCTTTCAAATAAAAAACGAATCATCAAAATCGATTCACCCAGTCAAAAGTACTGAGGTAGGTAGGTATATACATAAAAAAAACAGTCGATGTATTGTTGTCTAGATCCATTATTTATAGATAATATTTCAAAGACTGAAGATTCATTCTCATTTTTAATTTTTTTTTCAGATAAAAAAAAATCCAGTATCAAAACATATATAATATATTGTATTTTCAGTCATCTGCTTTGTTCGGGGATAGATGACGCTGTGTGGATTGTCCAGTATTATCAAAAAAACCTGTAGCCTATCTCATCCAATTTTTCCTCGCCAAATTTTAAGCGCGTTCTTTAATCACCAAGTTTGATGCTAGGCTCTGCAGCAGCCTAAAAATTTAGTTATTTTATTGAAGTTTCTTATTTTATTTCAGGTATGTTTTACAGAAGGGTCCCAGACTTTGCATGTACGAGCCCACGATAAAAAGGTAACCTTAAAAAAATTACACCTAGAAACCTGTTCCAAATTACAAAAACACCTAACACGATTAAACCCGTCTAATGTCCACCGTAAACCTCATAATCTTACAAATTACACAATTTATTTACACAAGCGCAATTAAAGACGCCCATTCACAGTTGTTTACACGACCAGACTCATCTGAAGCCGTTTATACACGCAATGGACCAGGACCAGGTGTCCAGGTGCAACAGTATTTTAGGCGTAGTTACTAGAGTGATATATATTAGTTGAGAATGTACGTCAAGCGGAATAGACGGTCCGCATTTCATTGTGTAATAGATTTATTGCGAGAGATAAATATTTAGAGTACCTTTACCGTATGTAATTTATTGCGACTGTTATTCAGCTTGCTAGGTTCTTACCTGAAGTTTCGTTTAGAATTCGCGGAAATAGTCATTCATTTGGGAAGTTAATGTACACTCAAGCTACGTGGGTATTTTAGGTCTGGATCATATCTTTGTACTTTTCCATACCGTTTGCAAGCATGTGAACTCACAAAATATTACTTGTTTGCATACTTTAGGCATTGTTTGGATTATTCTTAAAGTCATTTACAAGGATACAGTTATCATAATTTGATTTGGAGCAAGATGACCTTAATGTTAATAACGGACTAAAAAAATGGATTAAAAAAAAACGGTTCAAAACAAGACATAACAATCATTTGCGCCGCTAACTGTACCACTAGTAAAAATCTAACACACTTATAACTATGTACTTACTGATCTAAATATCGTACCTATACCCTATTAACCCAATAATAACATTCACTTATGGCCGTTGATTCTGGTAAGGAAGTATGAACGGTCTATAAAATATACTTACCTACTTAGACACATATTTACCAAAGTTGTCAGTTGAGTTTTGCTTTGTTTTTAAATTAGTAATCTTTGTCCAAATGCATTATAAAAAAAAAATTGTGTCTTGAACCTCATATATTTTCGTTCCTGTATATACTCCAAAAGTGATCTACTTAAGTGCCGCCTATCGATTACTGAGTGATGGAAGTAAAGTGGCCATTGTAAATGATAATGCAACTGACCTGCTAAACAAACACCTTTACCTAAACAATTAGTCAACGCTATAACAGCTATAACTCGTAGCCGCTAAAAGCCGCGTAGCCATTACAAGCAGACAAAGAGTAAGGCAAGACTACGCCGTGCTTTAGACTCCCCGCTAATAGACCGGGTATATTTAGCCCTGGATGTGGGTAACCACTACCTGACGGTTATTTCTATTTACGGTGGTTACCGAGAGAACTCTTGGTATTTAAAGATGTTATATCGACCTAGCCGTAGAACAGAGTCCGATGTGATCATAGAGCAAAAATGAGTTATATAGCTAGACGGGATAAGGAGAACAAACACTACAGACGTACATTTTTAGAATTTTTGTATCTTATTTAGTTTCTGAAATATGAAATCGAATAACGTTCTATCTGACATTAGCTCCGCAAAAAAACGCATGATGTGACCAAGGGACGCCGCGCGGGCCACGAGTGCGCGGCCCGTTCGTCCGTTCGGCCGTTGTTTGTTGGAAGGAGGGCGTATTTGTCTCTGGAGCTTAGTTTCTTTTAGATTTGATGAAAAAACAATATGGTAAGGTTTTTTCATGAACAAATCATGTTTAGAAATGTCATGAGCTCATAAAAGGTTGGAAATGTTTAGAAAAGATGCAGGGGAGTCTGAATTTAGTTCATCATTTTCTAATGTTTCTGTTGTTTATATGAAGAAAAGTGTAAATGCTGGTAAGTTGACAATTTTTCGGTTGTACTATTTCGTAATACACGCCTTATTTAGTTTTGTAATTAAAAAACATTAAAATTACCTATAATATTGCTTTATTTTCTCTGTAAACTGTTGCGGGCGATCGATGTTTATATAAGACACTTTTTGACGGAAAACTAGAGAAACGCGTTTTAGTACGAAAATACGATTGGCGTAGTGCAAACTCACAGTATAATAGTTTTTTCAGTAATAATAATACATGAATAAATATAAGTCTTATGAAATTTTAGGACCATTTTATGCGAAAACCATTGAACTTTTAAGGATTCCATGTGAATATCGGACGTTTTTCTATGGTAAATGTCATACAATTTGTTGGTTCGATGTTGAGGTAGGACGTTGTAACTGGAATAAGGAAATCGTTTAGGACGTTGTTCGTTTTAAATTATCGATAAATAATAAGGGTTTTTCTTTAAAATTTGTCTAATCATTTGCTATCTACTTACAATGTTTTGCACTACTCATAAATATAAAAAGTATTTTATATATACCGGTTTTTTTCACTTTCAGATGTACATATTGATGAAAACTACATGTCATAATAAACGTCACCTTTGCCTCCTGATTCAGATGAAATCAGCCAAAAACTACATAATATATAGGAAGAAATACTGTATGAAGATGGTAGGACTAAGGAAATTACCTGCAACAGCTCAATACCAAATTATCAAGTCTAATCTGTCGGCTGAGCAGGTTTACAGCAATTAACCTAGTATATTTTCTTTGGAAATGCCTTCTTGTTGTAGATTAATACAGCTACTAAAGCAATTAATTAAACTCTTTGGTTAAATTAGTGGCTTCTGAAATTTTATCCAGGTTAAGAGCTCATTACATGGACTGCAAGTTGCGGACTGCAAGACAACTGCACCCGTCGATTGCATTAAACTGCAGTGAACGACTGCCGTCGACTGCTACCGGTGCAGTCTTGCAGGTCTTGCAGTCGGTAACTTGCAGTCCGTGTTTTTGAGACGTGCAGTCCGTGTATAAGAGCCCTAATGTTGAGCAAGGTTCCAAAGAGTTTCATCATTGGTCGGACAATAATTGTGCTGGCCAAAAGCTTAGTCGCAAAAAAGTTCAACATACGTATAACACACCGGTTTTTACAGAAGGGACACGTCCAAAATTAGGGGGGCCAGTGTCAGGTCTGTCATCGAGAGAGCTTTTCAAACCAAAACTATATTATACCCCTCATATATCATAAGTGGCGTTTGTTACTAAGATGGGCCAAGAATGAAGGAGAGCCCATGTTGTTCACAGTGTAACCCAGATTGACGTGTTCGACTTGAAAGGTATTGTTGTATAAGGTTATTGTTATGTTTTGGGTATTTTCTTTGTATAGTAAAAATATCTATCCATGTAATGTACCTATTGTATTAAGTAAAATAGTCATCTAGTACCCATAACACAAGCTCTGCTTAGCTTGGGGCTAGATGATTCCGTGTGGATTGTCTATCATTATTATTATTAGGTTTCGAGGGAAAGGTTTGTATGAGAGACATTTATAACTATGGCAAGTTGCGAAAGAGACAAGGACGAGAGATTACTTGGAGTAACATTTGAGAAGTTGATTCAGAGACGGTATTAACCCAAATAAATTGTTTTTTGAATATGATCAAACCCGACCTGACTATGATATTTTGGTGATTCGCAGTACACCAGGAACTCGGTATAAACTGAAGGTAAAGCTGCAATATGGTGAACCAATTATTGGTTTTTGCTGCTGAATATAAATATGTTATGGATATGTGCCGCTCAGAGACCGGTACAGCGCTGTTGCTGACCTAGCTACCATATTATAATATACCAATCAATTTTGTGTATTTTATCAATGTTTCTCTGAAATAAGCAAAAAAATTAATAAACATGATCAATGGCTATTTTAAATTTTAATTATTATACCACCGAGACAGTTTAAGTACAGTTAAAATGTTAAAAATGATTCTTATTAGTAAAATTGTAAAGATTGTGTTTTAATGGAATATAAAATTTTATATCAAATATGGTTTTATGTGTTTTATTTTATGTTCTATAAACAATTTAAAATTATGTAACTGTTAGTTTATTAATTAAACTAATGCGTAGTTTAAATTTTCTTAATTGTGCGTCTCCGGCATTGTCCTAAGAGGGGCATAATGATACATTCTAATAAGCTTATTTTAAGTGACTTTTTGCTATACAAAGTGATGCCATTTAATAGTTTTTATACCTAATTTGAGATTTTTTAACTTAATAAACAGTTTTAAATAATAACCTTAATTTAATAATTAATTTTAATGGAGGGTAGTTATAATATCACTAACATTATTTTAGGGTAAAAAAGCATATAGGACTCTAACGGGACATGTAATTTCAACAGATAACGTCCCATGTTAACAAAGAACGTCAATTAACTAAGACATTTCCGTAAAACAACGTTTAATGTCCACATCGGACCCCACTACTTCCGCCATAAAACGTCCTATATTAACATGGAACGCACTATCTCCAGAAATAAAAGGATAATAAATATATACCGAAAAGCGCTTATCTAAGCCGGGGCATTGTAACAACATACCAAAAATTCTCAATGAAAAGTCTCACCGTTTAAAAGTTACACAAGTCAACAACTTCTCTGACGTCTACTGAAAACTATCAACTCTACAGAACGGACTTTGTTCTACGGATGAGTCGATATGTTCTCTTTTTATCCCTGACTTTAGCGAACGAGCATACGTGTTGTATGTTACAAATTGGTATCATGTGAAATCTTGGCATTAAACATATTCGAAACAGCTTGTTATCAATAAAGTGATTCGAGAAATATCCTAAAAAGAACATGGATTTCTTAAAGATAAAGTCAGTAATTGAAAAAAGAACAACTGGGAAGCTCTACTTTTTCAGGGTCCAAGTTCACATTTAATAGATACTTACTAAAATTAAATCCAACAACTGAACACGAAAGAAACTATAGCTGACTATTTTGAATTTTCCATTTTATGTATATAAATAAAAGAACTTTGTCTCACACTACGCTCAAGTGAGTAATCGGGCTATCCAGGTAGAGTCTCTTTCACCAAAAGATTTCGGAGTTTCGAGCCGACTTTTGCAGTATTCAACCTCAACAGCCTATATTGATCCACTGCTAAACGCAGGGCTCCCCCTGAAGAGCGCCAGGAAATTTCTATGCAATTTGGATACTAGGGATTTTCTTATCTAATGGTAATGATAAACTTTGATAACTTCTGAAAGCACGTTGTCGACTGTGGTACAAAATCAGGTTGACACATAATCACCAGTAGTTGGTTAAATCTCTCGATTGCGCCGACCCTACAAGCTCCAGTAATAGACCAGCGTAGAAATCTCATTACACCTGCAGACACTGACAGACAGACAGACAGACAAGATCTCGTTTAGATGTCGCCGTGCGACCGACAACTCGAGATTGGCTATTATTGCACGATTGGAAACTTTCATTTTCTTTTTATAATGGACTTTGGTAGATAGATACCTTTGGCTCTTGGCTTACAAGAAGTTTTAGTTTTATTTTACTGGGAAATATTTTTTATTGGGTCATCATCATTACGCACATTATGTGGTAATTTTGGTGGTATGGTTTATTACACGTCGTTGGCAGGTATAAAATGTACTCAAGGTTTTTGACAAAGCTTTGATCTAACGGATCATTTTCGTATCAGAAAAAAAAAATCCTAACACTTTGAACTCGATAAGTCAACAACGTAAGAAAAAATCGAAACGTGCAAGAATTAATGCGAAACATTTAGCACTATTCATTCGAATGCTGGTTAAATGTCGCAAAAATGTGGGCAGCCAGAACGAAAGCTGAAATGTAAAACACTCTTGAATATTTTTTTGCTTTATTTCGACCCACGCACAAATTTTTCTTTGCTTTGTTTGACACTCTGTGAAATTGGGTGAATAGTAATTAATTAGGCGACACAAGTGTGTTATTCAAATATAAACATTTTTAAATATTAGATCCAGAAATATTTCACGATAACCTGTGTTTTTGTATTATACTTTATTCTAAATAGAACATAATTCCTTAACAATAAATTAATCTGGATAATCCTGATAATAAAACGAAAATCTTTATAATCTATTCCAATTTTGATCGTTATCAGACAATTTTAAGTAGATATAATTATTCCACCTGATATCCATATTATTTTAAATACACACATAACAGTTCTATATACTAATGGGTGTTACCAACTATTATTCGTTTTATAGAATACATGGGACAACGTTTTTTTTCGTTTCAACTGTTCTACCATTGAACTGCAGGGATAAAAATTGGTAATAGTTCTATGACGTCCAATTCCTATAGAATAAATGGGAGTTAGTTAAAACAATTTCCGAGTGCAACATCCGCATTAAAAAGAAAGTTTACGATGATCCCTCGCTCACAGCTCCTCATATCATTTATCCTACTTTCCACTTTACTTTAAACTCATTATTTAGATATGAAAGATCAACAAAGCTTTTTTATAGTTATTAGTGTTCCGTAGTCTTCGGACTCGTCCATTCATATCGCCCACGCCTGGGATCCCTAATCTTTTGGCAGCAGCTCAAATGGTTATCACACCTATGCTTTTACACTGTCCGACTTTATAATATGTTTTTATTATTTATTTCTTTCGCTGGATGCGTGATCAATATGAGTTGCATAATGGGTTAAAATCCTATAATATCTATGAGTTGCATGGTATTTCTATCAGGGCCCTCATGGTAGGTTTTTTATCTTCCTGATATGAGCACAAGATTTTATGAATAGACACAAAATCAAACATTCCTGGTTGATCAAATATTCAATATTTATTGCAATCATACAATGCAAAATTGTCGAAATATAATCACTTAAGGCCCATACACCAGCGAAAGTGGCGCCCCCAACTATTATATCTTATTATTACGTTGAACGCAGGAATTTTTAAAAATCCTACGTTCAGTTTGTGGTATCTATTATAAGCTATTTATTAATGCATCTGTAATAGTTTCATTTTGTAAAGCTTAGGAAGAGATACGAAGTTGCGTTTTTTGGCCACCAAACTCTATTTTTGCATCTCCTCCTAAACTATATGAGCTAAAATTATAAAAAAGGTATTAAAAACTAGCTTATAATAGATAGCACAAACTGAATGTAGGATTTTTAAAAATTCCTATGATTAACGTAAAAATATGATAAAATAGGAATTGCTGTCAGATTGGCTCGGGTATGCGCCTTAAGTGATTACATTTCGACCCATTACTAATATTATGTCCGATTGCATTATGGCGGGATAGTTTTGAAGACATTTGCCAAAACACTAGTCCAGAGCGTTAAAAATCGTTGCGTAAAAATCGTGTCTGTAACAGAAAATCAACGATTTTAGCTTCAAACTTTTTCATAGATTATTGTATTTTTATTGTTTTTACATCAACGCATCGCTCGGCTACCATGCCCAATGTTTCTCAAACTTTACGAGCTCGCAAATTACTTAGTTATCTACGAGGTGATTCTAAATTATTTTTTAGTTCGTGTAGGATATCTTTCGTCGACGTCGATTTTATAGGTGTGAGATCGGTCAAGCTGCCTCGATGTTGTCATCGGTCATGTTAGAAAAAAGAAGTCTTCTAATCTCTTGACTTTTGTAACCAGTCAGAAAATTTTATTTGACTAGAACAAAATAAAAGTATAAAAACCGTGTTTTCAATTTTTTTCTAAAAACAGTCTTAAAAGCTGCACGTGTTTTCCTAAAAAATTCAAGATGGAAGTCAACGGGTTCTATTTCCGACGCTGGCACCTGTCTGGACGTGATTAACAATACTCCGGCATGTCTGTTCGGGAGCGGAAGAATAGACAAGCTTTTACTTTGCTTTTACCGCACGGAAATATGACGAGAGATGAGGCACACAATGCTCGTCAAAATGTTACGCCGATGTGACGTGTGACGTGTTTCCGTGGCGCAATCGGTTGGAGTACCTTCTTCTACTGGTCACTTCAAATATCAGTAAGAGAAAGAGATTAGTAAGAGTGTATCACTCGTTCTGATTTTGTTGCTCATTGGCTGCATTTTGATAATGAAGAACTGAAGAATACAATGAACAATAAAGCGAGCAACGACAATAGGGTATATTATGCATGACTCTGTCTGTCGGCTCTATTGATGTAGAAATATATTTGTATATTTATTTTTGTATTTTATGATGTTTACGAGTATATTGTGAAATGTCTAGGCGCAACGCTATTGGCATTGAGTTGACATAGGGGACTCGATGATCCGTGACGTCACAAAATGGAAGGGCTAACACGGCAGTGTTTTTATCACCCGAAACTGAGTGTAGTTTCCTTTTTGTTTTTACCTCAATAATTAAAATATTTTTGGCTGTAATAATCGACTAAAAAAATAAAGAAAATCCATGCTATTGGAGTAGTGATAAATTTATGAAAACATCTGAATTGAGCTGGCAGTTTTAGATAGAGCAACGTATCCGTTGAAACTTTGATGATTTTTGAATGCAAACATACTAAAAACTGGCCTCGTAAGATACTATCTCACTACCTCTACCCTACTACCCCTTGCAGAACAATCCTTCTACCACCGAACTGCGACCCAAACCCAGCCTGGGAATATTATCCAATAACCCATAATAAATAAAAGCTTATTATTATCATAAAGCTTATGAGGGGTAGGCCTGAGTCTACCAGTGGACAAGGCTGCTGAGGTTGAGGAGCACACAATCCAAGCGAAACTAACGCAACCGCTTACCTGATTATTGACAGACTTTAGATCCATTGTAGGGTCTTATAATAGGTGCGTCTGGTATATACGACCGGCGATTTAGAACTAAATGTGTTATGCTTGCGCCAACCACATTCCCTATGAGTCAGTTCATTAGCAAGGTACAGGGTGTATCAAGCAGTTATTGCGTCTAGCCGGCATTGTTGCATTACACGCCTAGGTATAAGGTACGCACGTGTGGACTATTGATTCGGAATTATAAGCAATAGCACGCGCTGGCGCGCGGCCAATTAACGTGCCGGGGCTAGGGTAACCACTCGTTCATACCCCAGCAGCGGCTGAACAGGATAGTCTAGCTAGAATAGACTTTTCATTTTATTTGCTAACAGACCAAGCCATGTTTGATTATTTAAAAATACGACCTTAAGAAAACTTCAAATGTGGGCGGCACCTAACAAATAAGACGAAAAGTAAGAAATGGCGAGGAATGACGACGGGGAAAAAACGAGGGCCACGTTCGGTGCTAAAATAAAAATTAACACCTAAACAGCCTTTTATTACCTGGGACAAATGTTAATAGGATGATCTACCCTATTCAAAGCCCCATTCTCAGTCAGTCAAACCTAGATTAATGTTGTTTTTGAAAATCAACTAAACTCGCAATAAAGATATCGGAAGAATTCTATGGAGCTATCTTTTTCATATAACCAGATAATAACTTTTGCATTTTATCCGACTGAGCACAAAGAAAGTTTATGATTTTGTCAGAAATATCCCCACGATCTTCTCGCCATAGTCCCCCCAGTGAAAGCAGAGCGTCCAGCATTACCACAGCCATAACTCCAGGTAACGTTGTTTACGATCCCTCGCTCATTGGTTATGATCCCTCGCTCGTTGGTTATGATCCCTTGCTCGTTACTCCATCGACTATCACACCTACGTTGGATCCGGTCATTGGACGCGGTGGTCCAACAGTACAGTTAGTTTGTATGTTTGTTATGAGCAAGTTGCTCTAACTTTCGTTTTAGCCGGTGCAGATGGCACAAACCACACCTCTTGACAAGTCAAGGCCAACAAATCGTTTTCATAAGCCCACCGTATTTGCTGGCCTTTGAGTCACGCTATAAGTATTTATCTATATGTTGATTTTGTTAAAGCCTAATTAAAGAAACGTCATTTTATTTTGATTTCGGCCTTACTGGTGAGGCAAATAAGTTTCTCCCTGTTCAAAGTTGTTACATATTTATTGATTTTTATTTTTCGTTTATTATGGCATAAACAGTATACAATTTTAAATTAACAGTAATGTATAGCAGAAATATATCACATTTAGAAAATTGATCATTGTACAATTTACTTACTTTAGAAATAAAATAATTGCATGCATAATTAGCTTTATGAATGTTTAACGTGAAGCTAAGAGTTATTACGGTAAGGTGGAAAAAATTACTACTAAAATAATTTTGTCAAATTCTGTGCCAATTTTATCGAACTATATATATATTATAAATAAATTTACAACTATACGTGTGTGTAGCTATATTACCACAAGCAAAGTCGCAGGTGGCTCCTATCCCTCGTTATATGACCCAATAAAACAGCGAAATCAACATCAAATGCAGGTCTGCCGGCGTGTGGTTCCGCCGTAAACTCCTAGATTAGCTGGAAACACTGGAATTCGCGCAGTTATGACGGGGAAGTGGCCAGATCTAGCGAAACGAACGGGAATAAAGAGCAGAATGTCAACCACAGGCCGGAAGGCGTCAGTGGATTAGGTGACATCGTAAAGTTACTTTAGTTACTATACTTCATTGATCAGTTCAAAACGCCAGTAGGTATAAGGTGTTTGGAGGATGTATACCTAAATTCATCATTATAATCTCAGCCCGTTGACACCCATGCTGAGTTCATGTTTGTTAATATTGTCCTGTGTGAGCCTCATACAGTGTTAACACAAATTTTCCGCCTATGAGAGCAGTTACACCAACCATGGTAGGTACATAATTAATTTTACGACTAACCGAATTAATCCTAGTTAGAAAAATATTGCATGTCTCAATAGGTAGGTACTAAACTGATTTTTCATAACTCATACTCGGAAAGTAGATCTGAAGTTGCCTGAGAAGCGGGATGAAAATAATACTTTTCATCCGTAGGGATCAAAGTGAAAGGCCAGTTTTACCGTTAGATAATTATTTAAATTATCTAACGGTAAAACTGGCAATGATATGAATCATTGAGTACTAAGCTATTTATTTTTACTTTCCTTGTATTCTTGATGAAAAGCACAGTGTTTGTTTACCTCGGGTGAAAGTTACTTAAAACCCTCGAACTATTAGCGTCAAACCTCGTCTCGCTGGTTAATAAGTTTCTTTGAACCCTTGGGTAACAATGTACTATTATAAATAAAACTCAACCCCAGACGTTCTAAGATTGTTTTCGAGCAAAAGTTTAAAGAGAAAATACCTTGATACTTATTAATTTAAAAAGTGAATATTTGCTTTTTTCCAATGGAGATATTTTTAATAATGCGCAACAGCAGACTGTCTTTATTCCGTTGCAGTCCAAGTATGAATTCAAGAGAGCCTCGATGTTTCCTTTTGAAACTGGACAATTCGGTGGAAAACGCTTTTGGACGAAGTACGTGTTGACATCATTTATTGTAGATGCTTAATCAGATCTAAGGCCAGTCGTGAGCATATTTGTAGATCTCTTATTTTTATTTATTAATTTTTTCGACTTCTATGACTACTAAATGGATAATAAACTTAGTTACCACAAGGCAACTCTAATGTTTCCGGCGTTTATGTAAATCCCAAAATTGAAACCATTTCTGGAACATCTCACGGGTCTTATTGGAAAATTATCTGTACCGTTTCCTTTGCAGACTTGAAAGAACACTTGGAAATTGTTTTATAATTCAGTACCTTGCAATTCTCTCAATACATATTGGCCCGTTCTCATGTTAATTACAACCTGGGTCTCTTCAAGACAAGGGTGAATAGGTATCTTCTAAACCTTTGTGATACATCGTCGGCCGCATCTTCGCTTTCCATCAGGTGAGATTGCGGTCAAACAAAGGTCTATTTACAGTAAAAAAAAAGTCCTTTGTGATGATAGATTTGACAACCTTATAACCTCATTATGTCTTATTATTTTACTCTATTCAGGTCTTAACTATCTAAATGTTTACATGTTGAATGTTTAGCAATCAAAAGCGAATTACCAAGTTGGCAATTAAACAGCCCATCAAGCTGTGGGTGGTCCGATCACTCGAGGGGGACATTAAATCGTCTCTATCGTTGCCGGACGGACAATGGACCACTGTGCATATCTGGACCATTGGTCATCGATTTAATGCACTTAGATTTTACTTTATTTACCCTTCTACTGCTTGCCTTCTAAAAATAATTTGGATCTACCTACAACTCGATATTCAATACGGTCTTCAATTGTAATTTATTGGGATAATATTTTAATTCAAAATTCCTTTCGATTGTTTAACGTTGCACCCGTAAGATACCGCCTGTTTAGGTACCTACATAACAAGAAAAGTTCTTTATATCAATCAAGTTCAGACTGAAAATATCGCCCTACAAAAGTACTAGGTCAAAATCAAATTAAAATTTAACGACAAAGCTCATTAACTTTTAATTTCCATCGTTCCCATAACCCGATGTTTACCTAAGCCGAAGCAGACATAAGGAAACCATGAAACAAATCTTCAGAAACATTGTATGTTTGTTTGTATCGAGCTAAGAGACCGCGTGCTTACACGTGGCGGTACGTTGTGTGCAGATTGGTACTTACGTTACGTGTACTACGTTTGGGTGGCATGTGGTGCGCTGCAGACAAAATCAACAGCAGGGAAATCTGGTTGCGTGTTTTCTATTAATTTCTAAAGTCAGGCAAACGATGCCGATGTCTCGCATGGGAGGATCTTCTGCAGAATCCTATCTTACAGGCTCCAACCAGCTCAACTTTCTGGCGTAGTGGAAAATTCCTTTTATGTATTACGAGTATCTACATTGATTTATTAACAAGGGAAGATAGGTTACGTTCTCCCAGCGCGCTCAAAAATTGGCATGTGTTACAATCACACGCAAACACATACGCTCACAGTTATATTTCCAGTCCTGTGTAATACAAAGAAGAACAAAGACGGAAAGACGTATCTAAGACCGAAGTGAGACTGAGACAACAATATTTCACGCGAATCACGAACGCCCGGGCCGCCGGTCGGACGGTGACTGAGGGAGCACACAATTTTACACAATATGAGGTTGCCATTTTCGAGGAACTAGTACCTCATCTTCCCTTTTTAATTAATCAATGGAGTATCTATCACTTTTTTAACAGTTCTTAAAACAGACCAAAACAATGTCAAGGTTTATGCAGATAAAAACCAGTATCGTGTTAGGAAAAAAACGTATTTTCTTATTTTCTGGGGGCCTGGGGCCAGTATTCACATATTGACACGTGTGTACCTTACCTTTATAGTAGTTTTTTGTCTTCTGGATAGGTCTACATCTTTTCTCTTTTGTATTAGCGAGTAATATAAGCAGGTTCCTAAGTGTCGGTGCAAGGGGCGTTCAGGAACCTGACAACAGCGGATGAGTAGAGCGCGCGGGCGGACCCGGGGCTGGACAGAATGTGTGCCAAGCTCTGCAGGGACGGTGCTATGCAAATCAAGCGGCTTAGGCTAGGAAGGTCACATCAGAGGATTGGTATCTGAATAATTTGTCAGAGTTTCACAAATTACTAGGAGTATCTTATCACATTGAAGCTGTGTGGTGCTGGCTTAGAATTTGCACCACCCCAACCCTTCCCGTGGGTGTCGTAAGAGGCGACTAAGAGATATTCACCGGGTGGCTGGCAGCAGCGCCCCCTGCAGAACAATTTTATTCTACCACCAAACTACGATCCCCAACCCGCATATCCAGCGTGAGGATTATGGGCATTAACCCCCATGCCAGTAAGGCGCTTATCAACGGGAGGCCTGCGTCCAGCAGTGGACCAATACAGGTTTTTGAGGTTGAGGTTGAGGTTGAAGTTGATTGGTGGTGGTTGGTTGATGAAGATAGGCAAACAGAACTGTTAAGTGAGACAACGACTGTGTACCTACAAGAAGACAGCGTAGTGCCAATAGGATAGCTTCGCAAGTGGAGAAGACTTAAGCTGTAATCTAAAGTGTGACTCTACAAACACCATGGGTGATTTCCATTTCGTGATTTGTGAGTGGTTACCACTTTTCAACTTGTGGGTCGACATAGTTACCTGAAAACAAACTGGTTAACTTTGGCATAACACCGTCCTTCCCACATCCTGTGACCTGCGGGCATGGCTACCCAGCAAGATTTACAGCCATCCCGCCTGGCTAATAGTTTCACGAACAATAACAGTGCAATAATGAGTGTTAACACGTTACAAAGTTGAGATACCATCATGCGTTCGGAATGTAAAGACAATCATTCAGCGAAGGAATATCAATTGTACTATGAATGGAAGTAAGATTAGTTTTGCTTGCATAGGTTGGTACTGGCTTTCTCATTGACTTTACCGTGATTTCGAAGGTGTAAGGTAAGTTGTGAACCACCTGTAAGTATTTTTGTACATTTTTACGTATAAGCCCATTTTAAGGGGCGAAATATCAATGTCAAATTGAACGAAAAGTACTCTTTTAACTTTTTAAAGTGAAAAGGCAGCTGTACTTCGTACGGAATTTTCATTCGATTATAGATACCAATCAACAAACAAATGAAACGATTCTACTAATATTATAAACGAGAAGGTTTGTAAACATGTATGTACATAATGTGTTGCTTTTTCACGCAAAAACTACTGAACGGATCGGGCTGAAGTTTTGCATACAGGTAGTTCTAGGATTGAAATAACACATAGGCTACTTTTTATCCCATAAATTAGTTCGTGGGATAGGCGTGCGAAGCGGGTTGCAGCTAGTTTCCAAATATAATAGTCCTCCAGTATATTGGTTGCGCTACTAAAGCGCTTGCATTTTTCCACAGCGTCCTATAATTTTGACTAAATGAAGTGTCATAACATTAACTAACGTCTAATTGATTCATCTTCACAAGCGACTCAAATCACTGAAAACAACGCGGATCGCTCCGAACACAAGCATTTCACATTTCGCTTTGTCCGTTCCAATTTCATTGCTCTTCCAGTATGTTTTATTTCTTTACCTAAATCAACCTGTCGCTGCAAAGCAAAACATCACGCATACCTTCCTGACTCACGCGTTTCACTTATTTCTTTGTACGCTTTGTGATCATTTCAATTTTCAGGTACAAGGTATGGCGTCCTTATGGATACTGGAATAAGGTTTAAAACTTGCTGAGAGGTTGCGCAGTGAGTCATTTACCAATTTAGGCGTTTTAAGCTTTGTGATAATGGATGGTCTAAAGTTACAAAGACTGAAAATTACGAGTTGAAATCGAGTGAATTGGCGTGCATCGCAAATAATTTATTTGCGGTTTTTATGTTAGTGTCTGTACTTATTATATTTTAGTAAGGCTGTGTTTTATTTTTAGATACGAGTACCGTACTTACTATTATAAACCACAGCAAAAAAAAATTGAAAAAATCAGTTGTGTATGAAAAGAAAACAGCAAAAAATATCAAAAACTATTAAATCAAATCACAATTAACATCAAGGTGCCAGCGATGTGGCCACTAAAAACAAAAACTATGCAGTATAAGGTGCACAATGTACATATTCGAGGTGGAAAATAAACGAGAATCAAATGAAATGACTAATGAAAGCTATCAATTGCAAAAATTGTTTCGAACATCTGCAACTTTTTTATAATTATACCAATACTGCTAGCACCGAGAATATTACTAGGTTTTGGAATACTGGAACCGAGTGTAGCCAATCGAAATTTTAGTTAACTTAGCTTAATCCTCATCCCCAGCAGCCTATAACAGTCCACTGCTGGACTCAGGCCTCCCCCTGATAAGCGCCTATTGGTTTTTATCTCGTGGTTTTTTTACCCATAATGCCCACGCTGGCATGCCCAGCGTGGGCATTAGCGTTGGGAATCGTAGTCTGATGATAGACTAGTTCTGTAGGGGGCGCTGTGCCTCCCAATCAAAATCTTTATGTCACCTCTTAAGACACCTGCTAAAAGAGTTGGGGTAGTGCAAATTCTAAGCCGGCACGGCATAGCCTATAATACCTTCACTTTAATGTCAAAATAGCTGTATTTACCATGAGGTAAAGCGTAATAGTAAAACAGACTGCATGCTTCCATTTGCTCCAGTCTGTTTCAGAATGCGCTCGTAATCTTCATCATGAAGTAATTTTACTGGCCCACTAATAGAATATCCGTAAACTCGATTATTAAATCATCTTCCCTACACTTGGCGCGTCCGTCACAAACGGACAGACAGACCTAATTTACAGCCGACGTAAATAACCTTTTTATCATAGTTTTATTATTCTACAAACAAACACGAGTTTGTAGTTATATCCACCTGTCATACCTTGTGCCAGGAGTTTTTACTGCGAAACTTTTCATCACCAACACATCGCTTGATCCGCAATACATTGCGGGATTTGCTACGAATTTACCTCTGAAATTCTGGTCTGACGCAGCAGTGGTTGTGTCGTTGGTCAATATAGTTGCATAGGAATATTTTCAGAAGTAAAGGTGTTGCATTAGTGTAAATTTTCACGACGTGTCTGTCCGTCACCAAAACTGACATGGTTTTATATACGGAACCCGAATTCCACGTAAAATGTTGTAAACGTCAGAGTACACAGTCAATCTAATATTATACATAGTTTACGTTATATTTGCCTCGCCGGAAAATTACTAAATTTCTGCATCTCTACTGCATTATAGTCAACAAAAATAGTATTCATATTTTAGTTTCTACAGGTTGTAACGGACCCGGGCCTATGTGCTTGTAGGAACACCAGATTAAATTTATTAATAGCATGTACAGCTCATCTATTTGTTGAGAGCTTATATCAATGACCTTATTGAACTTTTAGACACGTACAGTTTATGGATTGATACCGTATAGAGCAGTGTGTTTTAAGTTGTGCGGCACAGTTCTTACCCATGTAAAAGGAAGGCCCCAGTCAATTAAGCTGAGCCTCAGGTAGATTAATGGCCTTTTGATTGGTTCTTAATTCGTTCGATATGCCTGTGTCTCTCGGTTTATGGACTTTACCAGAGGGCAGCCTTACATCAATATGATGTGTATGTGGATTTATATTTTTAATTATGAGGAGGCCTCCTGCTGCTACATACGCACCGCTATGTGGGCTACGCATGTGTTACATTCTACTAGAATAGACCAAATCAATTTTAGTATAGATAATGCTCTTATTGACGTAGTAAGTAAGTATTCGAACAAATATCAATCCATCTCTGTAACTCTGAGTGACTTGGCTGTGAGGAAGGCTTATTTTTCCTTAATAGTGATCTGTCTTTCGATTAAGGCTTTAAATTAACCTAGACTTTAATTGAGTAGCGTAAGCTTTACGAAATCTCTAACTTGTAGGGCAAATTAATATGAAATGTAAACAAGCTGATTGACAGGAATTTAGTATTGTTTAATACATATAACACACACAAAAATACAGTAAATATACAGAACTTAATCCTAAGATGCACAAGGAAACATTACAATAAGACTATTAAACAATTATAGGTTTTGATTGATTCCGCCACCCTGGTGCTGTAACTTAGAGCTTTGTTACGTAGCTGTGTAAGCACGAAACCAAGGTTTTAAGTTAATAGGCGACCCGTTCTGTCTCAATAACAGCGCCTCCAAGGCTATTGAAAGCTGAAGGCTTACACTAACCTTGTACCCAGAATCAATCAGAGAATAGTTATGTAAATTGCGAAACACAGTCGCTCTATGAACTCAGTAGAGTTTTACGGGGAAATGGCCTCAAAGATGGGCGGGATTTCTCTGTGGAGAGCACAATAATGAACAGTAAATAACACGATTGATTTCAGTAACAGTGAGTTCTGATTATGTTATCCAAATGGGCCTCTCGGGCTCTCAGTATGCTATATATTAGAGTCACCAATATCAATCGTATGGATACAACAATTATATATTAAACTTAGCTTTTATACTCGAAACAGGAACACACGTTCACCACAGATTCTAACTCTAATTTTAAAAGTACTTCTTTAACCAAACTAAAAGGTAACAATGACGCTCAGCCATTGTGACCTTTGTATCTCGCTAAAATATCGTGCCGACTATCCCCGAGCTCCTTGCTGCGAGCCTATTTACGTTTCCCCTGCTACCTTCCCTTCGGCGTGGACGCATGTTAGGAATTCCAAGAAACACGCTATCGTGCCGCGTCTCTATTGGTTCGCCATCAGCTTTCGGGACCTTATGGGGGCGTAATTGTCACTCCCTTTTCGAATGATTCGACGTCTGTTCACGAGATGTCGTTACACGTCGCAAAGTCAGTCTCTCTTAAAATAATGAAAATAAAAGAAACATTAGTTTTAACTTATAACAACATAGAGAGCCATTACCATTGTCCTTTCGTGACAATTAACCTTCAATCTCGCCAATTGTATGGCATATCAATTTAGTAGTACAGGTAAGAGATTCGGTATTCTTAATTAGTTTATTCATTTTCGCTGTGACGTCTCCAACGAGAATGAATAATGATACATGCATTTCAGATCAGGCCTTAAAACTAGGCATACCAATTAAATTATCATTCATTAAAACGAAATCTTTCATAACAACAATACTTATTGTTGACCATGTGCGACGTTTAGAAACCTCGACGCGCCGAGTTAAAAGAAAGCAAGGCAATAAAAAAATATACTTTATTGCTTTGCGCTTAAGTGTATTTGAATAGCCAACCATCCATGGTTCCACGTTTTGTCTAAAACTGCACGTGTGGAGACCGTATTCATTCTTATTCAACAAAAAATCCTATTAAGAATCGATATTTTGTTGCGAGAGTTTATTGTTTTGAAGTGTTATGCTTTTTTTTTCATGGCTAGGTTTATCCATTGGCGTGAGATAAATTTTAATGACTTGCAGACGTAGAAACCGCTTTAAAAACAAAAAAAAATCGTTGCCTTTTAAAATTTTGTTTATGGGTTATGAAGATAAGTCAAGGGTCACTAGCGTACCACTACATTCCACCCTCTGAAAATTAAACACGCAGAGAATGCGAGTGCTGAAGTTTTCATTAGACCATTCACGCATCTGACTCTATATTCAAACCCATCAATATAATTAGTTTTGTTAACGTCTGTCTTTTTATTTTATTCTTAATCATATTGTAGGTATTTGTGTTCCTATCAAATCATCGTCAATTTAACATCTATGCTGCGGCATTATAATATGACCTTAGTCCACCCTCAGACTGGACGTACTGAAGCTGATCACTAAACATCATCATCCCTTTTCATCCATGAAAGATAGATTTTTCTTCTATCTTCTTTAACTGACCACCCTCAAACCTTCGTTATCCTTAAGCTACACTTAACATCTAAACGCACTTAAAAAAACTATTTATCCACCTTTCTCCTAAATACTTTCATTTAATGTTATTATCGCCCGTAGTATATACCTATACACCTACCTAAACAAATAACTACCTTAGTTCCTACCTAACCAGCTATGAACATTTTTATCAAAATAACTTTTAAAAATAATGACAGCAATAGAATTGTATTTCATCTTCCCACCTTCGTTAGATACTTTTTCGAATATATTGTATACAGTATATGTATTACATTATATCGTATTTAAAATAATTGTGGCAGTATTGCAAGTCAGCCTTTGATTTTATTGTGGCCCAAGTAACATCATCCTTAATTATTATCATATTATAACATCCTCAATTTGCACCATTTCTGATATTTAATTGAACGGGTCTAAGATTCCATCTATAATGTCTCATATGAGAACTAATTAATGACTTATCATATTTGCCATAGCTTGCTTGCACATGTATTTCAACGCTATCATAATACTTATAGACAAATTAAGTCATCGAATATCGTCATAATAATCGGACTTTCCCTCATCGATGCATTATGTGTATAGTTTGTAACACGTCGCATAAAATTATCTTAATAATAATCAATTTGTTCCAACACACTTGCTTTTGTGTGATAAATGTGCAATTAATTAATTTGCATTATCCTCTATTCTTGTTAAGAATACAATTAAAATTCAGGTTTCATATTAATCTTTATAATACCACAATTCTTTGTAAACATTATTTGTTTTTCCACACCTTTGATTGGACCCAATCTTAATTTTTATTATAAACTATTATTATTAATAATGACTAATAATGACATACCTACAGTACTTAAATAACTATACTGCTTATCGTGCCTTTGGGTAAAACTTACAATCTAACTTACTCGTACTTGTTTGTAATGCACCAGGCAATACTAAAAATATCATCAATTAGATCAATAATTGATCAATTAATTTATCTAATGCATCTATACATCTCTTTCTACGATAGTTTTAATAACCTTGAGCTTTATTTGTAATCCATAGCAACCCTCATTATGCTGTACGGACGTTGCTAATTGCTTTATAGTTTTCGTTATGTTTAGGTATGCTCTTATATTATAACCAGTATTATGGTACCTTATAATGCTAGCATTTGATTTTATTTGACTTTCGTCTGTTCAACAATTCTAAAATATTTGCTTAAATCAGGCGTTCTCACGGATTGTTACCTAGTTAAAATCTACTAATGCAGTAGTACTGATGATTATCAGTTTTTATATAATATAAGCCTTCATACTATAATAGAAGTTAAATATATTAGGTTTTAGGCAATACTTTTTACCAATTTTTTTAATTTTTTCTACCAATTGTGTTCATAAGAATAATCATGTTTATAGGAACATCTTTTCCGCAAGAGGCTCGAACTCTTGTCCTCTACTTTTCAATTAAACTTTAATCAATCCGTTTATCAAAGTATTTAAATACAGCCTTATGTACTATGGTAGGAATCGAACCAATACCTTTTTTTTCATATAAATTATCCTTTCGGATTGCCTTTTCCAATGCTACTTTTCAATTAAACCTTAGTCAATCCGTTTATCAAAGTATATCAATACAGCCTTATGTACTATGGTAGGAATCGAACCAATACCCTTTTTTCATATAAATTATCCTTTCGGATTGCCTTTTCTAATGGGACTAGTGGTCTTCTAAGCATTAAGCTAACCTTTGTTAATTGCGTTTATAGAAATATGATTATATAACATTATTTCAGCAAGAGGATCGAACTCTTGTGTCTTCTTAATTAAGCCTTCATAAAATCACTTATCTATATAAATACAGCCTTATTTATTAGGTTAGGAATTGAACCAGTTCCTTCCTTTTATATAAATTATCCTCTAGGATTGTATTTTTCATTGGAACCAGTGTTCTTTATTGATTTCATTTATAATAATGAATATGATGATAGAAATATCATTTGAGTAAGAGGATCGAACTCTTGTGTCTTACATCTGAATTAAACCTTCATCAATCCATTTATCGAGGTAAATACAGCCTTTTGTATTATGGTAGGAGTCGAACCAATTACTTCTACTACTCCTCTTATAAAAGTTATCCTTTCGGATTGTCCTTTTAATCGGACGAGGGGTCTTAGTTATACCAATATAAATTATAATTATTAATTTAAATTATCAGCTACCCTTATAATTTAACAGAATGTTGGGAGTCTAACCCACTTTATTATGTATCAAAATGGCCTTCATCATCAATTATGGTAATTCAACTATTAGCCGAGTGTCGGGAGTCGAACCCGTCACATTGTCTCACCGTCTCAGTCCAATTCCAAATAATATAGACTGGCATAGAATTAAAGAGTACTTGACAATAAAGTATTATATTTACTTTAAATAATATATGTGTAGGAGGAGTCTAGGCTATTAAATATTATCACTTTGTGTTTTATGTTATTTCTACAGCGTACGTGGTACGTTCTATGAACATTTCCTCAGGTTTATATCGTAGTTTTATATACATGTATTTATTTTGTGATGTATTATTTAAATTATTTTGTGACTTTATTATTCATTATTTCTTTATCGCTTTTAACGATAAGGTCGCTCATTGTATATTATCTCTATTTGTTTTCTGTATTTGTTGATTACTGGTGTGCAATGAAGAATATTTGTATTGTATTGCATTGTACTGTACGTTGTGCCAATCCAGGTACAAGAGGGATTACCAAACCATTGTTTTGCAATGTCGCCGTTACCCATTTCCTTCTCGTAATTAATTTGTTCCTGAATATATTTGCTCTACTTACACCTGACGTAAACCATCGGTTCTGTTTAAAACAATATGGAAGTTATCCCACGAATCAGTTCCGTGAACCGTCTCTAAACAACTGAGCTTTCCTTTTATTCATACCGTTCATGACCTGTTTTATTTCGAGTATCTAGGATTTTATTCTTAAAACCAATATCATCACTTTTAGGATTTGTTTCATACAGTTGTAACCACTCTCGATTAAGGCAATGTTTTCATAGCCACTGCTAATTTAAGCTGAGCCGTACTCGATTGCTACTATAATAATATAGGTTCTAGGTTTATTAATTTTTTCACTAGCTAGGTAGCCTAGTAATAGATTTGTGATTAACTGTGATTATGATTCGAGGCAGATTATACAAATCATACCTACACTTTACAATCGTACTTTGTGCTTTTGTCTCTTTCAACATTTAATTTGCCATCTTATAATTTTGTTGCCCAAGGTAGTTTATTTTGTTTTTTGAATCAAATGCAATTTAATTATTGACACGGCAGGTCGGATTCTTGATTATATATATTTTTTCGTGAATCCTAACGTAACATTACGTTTGATATTGTAATTTCTATTTTGTCTGTTATAATAGTGTGTATTTATGTATTTCACTTTTATCTTTTCGAGATCTAGAAAAGTCGTTTATCAAAATATAGTTCTTTGTAGCGCAACTTTGTTTTACATCTGCTTGACACGTTAAAATGACACCACAACCATCATGCACTGTAAGCCTTAAATGTATCGACAAGTACTAAATTTCTGTTTCGTACTTGGTTTCGTTATTTTGAATAACTGTGTTATTATTTTGCCCAACAAATAAAATAACACGCCGCCATCGCTTCAATATAAAGTCTTTGGTCATAAAATTAGGTCTGATATTTTTTTTATGCATAATGGCCATCAATTGGTTTAGCGGCAAGCTATTTATTTGCCTTTTAGCTAAACATAGCAT
The DNA here is from genome assembly GCA_955876795.1 of Eupithecia tripunctaria. Classification (NCBI taxonomy): domain Eukaryota; kingdom Metazoa; phylum Arthropoda; class Insecta; order Lepidoptera; family Geometridae; genus Eupithecia; species Eupithecia tripunctaria. Next base: position 496,150 of record OY041607.1, read on the forward strand.
ATTATTATGCTTGCGACAAATGATCGTTAATTGTTAAAATAAATTTGGGTTTGTAATCGTCAAAATTAATTATATTTCATTCGTTTTAATGCTCATCAACTGGTTTAGCGGCAACCTATTTATTTGCCTTTTTGCTAAACATAGCATATTATTATACTTGCAACAACTTAGCATAAGTTGATAAAATGAATCTGGGTTTGTGATCGTCAAAATTAAAGTCTACGTTGTGTTTTTATATTTTTAATTCACCAGATTTTATCTAGCAGCGAGGCTACCGCTTCGCACTTCACTAGATCCTTGCTCACGAGCACCAAATGTAACGGACCCGGGCCTATGTGCTTGTAGGAACACCAGATTAAATTTATTAATAGCATGTACAGCTCATCTATTTGTTGAGAGCTTATATCAATGACCTTATTGAACTTTTAGACACGTACAGTTTATGGATTGATACCGTATAGAGCAGTGTGTTTTAAGTTGTGCGGCACAGTTCTTACCCATGTAAAAGGAAGGCCCCAGTCAATTAAGCTGAGCCTCAGGTAGATTAATGGCCTTTTGATTGGTTCTTAATTCGTTCGATATGCCTGTGTCTCTCGGTTTATGGACTTTACCAGAGGGCAGCCTTACATCAATATGATGTGTATGTGGATTTATATTTTTAATTATGAGGAGGCCTCCTGCTGCTACATACGCACCGCTATGTGGGCTACGCATGTGTTACATTCTACTAGAATAGACCAAATCAATTTTAGTATAGATAATGCTCTTATTGACGTAGTAAGTAAGTATTCGAACAAATATCAATCCATCTCTGTAACTCTGAGTGACTTGGCTGTGAGGAAGGCTTATTTTTCCTTAATAGTGATCTGTCTTTCGATTAAGGCTTTAAATTAACCTAGACTTTAATTGAGTAGCGTAAGCTTTACGAAATCTCTAACTTGTAGGGCAAATTAATATGAAATGTAAACAAGCTGATTGACAGGAATTTAGTATTGTTTAATACATATAACACACACAAAAATACAGTAAATATACAGAACTTAATCCTAAGATGCACAAGGAAACATTACAATAAGACTATTAAACAATTATAGGTTTTGATTGATTCCGCCACCCTGGTGCTGTAACTTAGAGCTTTGTTACGTAGCTGTGTAAGCACGAAACCAAGGTTTTAAGTTAATAGGCGACCCGTTCTGTCTCAATAACAGCGCCTCCAAGGCTATTGAAAGCTGAAGGCTTACACTAACCTTGTACCCAGAATCAATCAGAGAATAGTTATGTAAATTGCGAAACACAGTCGCTCTATGAACTCAGTAGAGTTTTACGGGGAAATGGCCTCAAAGATGGGCGGGATTTCTCTGTGGAGAGCACAATAATGAACAGTAAATAACACGATTGATTTCAGTAACAGTGAGTTCTGATTATGTTATCCAAATGGGCCTCTCGGGCTCTCAGTATGCTATATATTAGAGTCACCAATATCAATCGTATGGATACAACAATTATATATTAAACTTAGCTTTTATACTCGAAACAGGAACACACGTTCACCACAGATTCTAACTCTAATTTTAAAAGTACTTCTTTAACCAAACTAAAAGGTAACAATGACGCTCAGCCATTGTGACCTTTGTATCTCGCTAAAATATCGTGCCGACTATCCCCGAGCTCCTTGCTGCGAGCCTATTTACGTTTCCCCTGCTACCTTCCCTTCGGCGTGGACGCATGTTAGGAATTCCAAGAAACACGCTATCGTGCCGCGTCTCTATTGGTTCGCCATCAGCTTTCGGGACCTTATGGGGGCGTAATTGTCACTCCCTTTTCGAATGATTCGACGTCTGTTCACGAGATGTCGTTACACGTCGCAAAGTCAGTCTCTCTTAAAATAATGAAAATAAAAGAAACATTAGTTTTAACTTATAACAACATAGAGAGCCATTACCATTGTCCTTTCGTGACAATTAACCTTCAATCTCGCCAATTGTATGGCATATCAATTTAGTAGTACAGGTAAGAGATTCGGTATTCTTAATTAGTTTATTCATTTTCGCTGTGACGTCTCCAACGAGAATGAATAATGATACATGCATTTCAGATCAGGCCTTAAAACTAGGCATACCAATTAAATTATCATTCATTAAAACGAAATCTTTCATAACAACAATACTTATTGTTGACCATGTGCGACGTTTAGAAACCTCGACGCGCCGAGTTAAAAGAAAGCAAGGCAATAAAAAAATATACTTTATTGCTTTGCGCTTAAGTGTATTTGAATAGCCAACCATCCATGGTTCCACGTTTTGTCTAAAACTGCACGTGTGGAGACCGTATTCATTCTTATTCAACAAAAAATCCTATTAAGAATCGATATTTTGTTGCGAGAGTTTATTGTTTTGAAGTGTTATGCTTTTTTTTTCATGGCTAGGTTTATCCATTGGCGTGAGATAAATTTTAATGACTTGCAGACGTAGAAACCGCTTTAAAAACAAAAAAAAATCGTTGCCTTTTAAAATTTTGTTTATGGGTTATGAAGATAAGTCAAGGGTCACTAGCGTACCACTACAAGGTAAAGTGTAATAGTAAAACAGACTGCATGCTTCCATTTGCTCCAGTCTGTTTCAGAATGCGCTCGTAATCTTTATCATGAAGTAATTTTGCTGACCCACTAATAGAATATCCGTAAACTTGATTATGAAATCAACAAAAGCAGGTAGGTAGGGAAGGAACTTCCCAACCAATTATACCAAAGATGAATAAACAGAAGCAACAGGGCGTGCAGTATCGCAAAGAATCGGGCGCACCTTCAAACATCAAAGCGCGTGGCTAATCACATCCTACACCCAGCCGGTCCGGCTATCCGGTCGTTTGTTTATATTTAGTGCACAGGTAACAAGAATGCCCCTTTGAAATGTAACACTTCCGCTCGTAACGTTCGAGTTCGAACGTGAGGATGAGGTGGGAGGGAAATGTTTACCTATTGCTGTGTCGCCTCATTGAGGACGCTAGTACCATCGCCGAACATGCTGCTTTACCACTTACTAATTATTAGCATTGGGCTATATTTTATCAATACCTCTTAGATTTATGATATTTATGATAGAACCAATATGGATCTATCGAGAACTTTATTCGTCAGTAGATCCATCATGAATATATCGTAGATCTAATATGAATTCATAAAATATAGCCCAAATGGAATTGGAGAATAGTTAATAGGAAAAGCCTTCCGCTGACAAAATTTACAAAAGAGCTACGACTATGGCTACAAAGCAAACAATATTATAATATAAATGAACTTGTAAACTAACATTGTTGGATTAATTATCTCAAGAATTGTTTAAATATAATTATTAATAACTAATTTATAATAAAGGAAACAACAGCATGAAGACTGAAAATAAATTAGTATTTACAACGACTGATTTTCTTAAAACTGTTAAAAGTGTTCGTAATAAATTGCTATATAGTAGGATATTATTATAGTGTAAGATTATAGACACTAAGACATATATAGTGTAAGATGATAGACACTAAGACATTGCTATACCAATCTAACATGGTGTATGTTCCAACTTTAGCTGTAATTAGAACTTAAGCTACCTATCAATGTACAGTACATACTGGCAATAAATGATTTTGACTTTGACTTTGACTTTAATGAGAATCTAAGTTCTCGATAGATCCACACCTTCCAAAGTGGATCTAATGAGAAATAAAGTTCTCGATAATCTAGAATCTAGTCAATAGATCTAATGAAAATCATCCATCAATTCAAAGATCAAAATACCAACTTGGTCATAAGACTGCAAAAATAATGAACGGTCAATATATTCAATGACAGAAATGTTTGATCGGACTGTTTCAGAAGACAGCGCCATCTTTTCACAAGTTAATTTTGTTTTGAGCAACCAATTAGCTTTCAGTAATTTCTGTAAAATACGAGTCTCACGGCAGCCTTCATCCGTTTCACAAGTAATTTTAGAACGGAATTTCACACACAATTTTAGTTGATTTGGATGTTTCAAAAGACAAAATGCTCAAAGTTATGGCCCGTCTGTGCTTTCAACTCTCTAATTTACCTTCCAGAAATAAGCCTGTTGGGGCACGTCGATATTTTATATAGTTTACACTCATGAGCGTCGGCAACCAACGATTTTGGTTCAGAACATGTAGAGACGGAGCGATCCAAGACAAAAACGTTTCATTCCATGTCAAGTTGATCAGGTTTGGACTTAGTTGGCGATATACAGCATGATGCAGTCTTTTCGACTTCAGACCGCAAGAAGTTGGATCGCGTGAGCTCATGTGAACATTTTAAATAAATTTAAATTTCAAGATGACGAATTTAAGACTTGACCAATGTCGGCCAACACATACCGTAGGCAGTGTGGTAAGTGATTCGAGTCTTACATGTCTTCATGCTCCTACTATCGACAAATAATTAATCTCAGTCAACGTTGAATTTTACTGTTAGTTGTACTAAGTTCAGCTTAAAACCTGATCAAGGTGCTTTATGCACTGAACAGAGCAAGTCAAAGCGTTAAGCTGAGTTTAACTCACCGACGACGTTTGACAATGTTAATGGCGCACGTGGCAGGTGAAGGTCCGTCTGCTACGCAGGAGGTTGCGGATCGATTCCCGCCTCAGGACAAATGTGTGTACGATCTGTAGATATTTAGTCAGGGTGTTCTGGATGTTTTCTATCTGTAATAAAACATATCTATCTATGTAGTGTATTGTTATTAAGTATATCAGTTATCATGTACCCATCACAAGCTCTGCTGAGCTTGGGGTTAGATAATGCTGTGTGAATTGTCTAAAAATTATTATTTTATATTATTATTTACTTGTGATGATCACGTTCTATTGTAATGGTGAAATTGGACCTTTATTGAGTTTTGACCATAGGCTCTGTCAATTCTATTTTGGTTATTAGTACTAATTTGACATAAAGGTTTATCTTGTAAATGGGTAAAGTGAGTTTACTTTAGTTCATTCCATCGTTTATTTTACCCAGTATCAAGAGAATTTCTGCCTACCTTCCAATATCTCAAGATGTCACAAGCAAACACGTTTCAAACAAATCAGAGGGTGGTTTTAAATTCGCATTACGTCCTGCGGGAGGGGAGGAAGGGGGAGGGGGAATAATGAGGTAGGTCTTAAATCTCGCGGCATCTAGTTTTAATGGCATTTAAATTAGCTTTTTATTTACTCTGTTTCGGGATTTGAATTCGGGGTAGTTTTAGGTTAAGGGTGGCTTGCGGAGTGATTGCGAAGGAGATTTTTTTGTAATCCTCTATTGAGATGGGTTTGTTTATTAGGTTTCGTGACATTTGTAAAGGGAGAAGTGGCAAAACTGAGAGTTGAAGTGTTTTGTAGATTATTTACAGTCTACATATAGGTGGACAGAAGTTCTGGCAAGAATAGAAAAAAACATATTTTAAAAGGAAATTTTAAAATAATTTATTTAGGTGTCAACGCATTATTTTCAGTGCCTTCTGTTGCCGAGTGAAGAGAGAATAATCCATGAATCTTTTTCGTACTGTGCAAAACCATGAAGTGTGCTTTACTAACTGCGCCCCGCGGCTTCGCACGCGTTTTTCCTATGGAAACGTTAAAAGGTGTTTTTCATCCCACGGGAACAGATTTATGGGATAAAAAGTAGCTTGTGTTTGATTCCAGGATAATAATTACTAGTGTGCAAAATTTCAGCCAGATCCGTTCAGTAGTTTTGGCGTAAAGATGTAACAAACATCTATCCAGACATCCATCCAAACTTTCGCATTTATAATATTAGTGTGATAGTGTACAAATAAAATACGATTAAGTCACGTCACCAACGCACGCCACGCTCGTAATTGTTCTCAATCAAAGAAACACCAAAAAAATCATAAAACAATTCCAAAAGGGCGAGTGATCACGGCGATCTCGAGGTGTGCGCTCGTCAGACCGGAAATACGTTGCCCAGGGCGGCCACTTCCGGCGGATAAGTGGCCCGCTCTGACCCAATTTCCGGTTTTCACATTTCATAGATCGCGCATGATAACACGTAGATTAAGGTTACGGTCAGATTGGACATCGAGTCTGACTCCACACAGATTTGACCAATATCTTTAGCAAGCTTATGACATGTACTCGGCTTGGCTCACTTCTTGAAACCACATACCATAGTAGTGTCAAAGGCAAAGTATTTTACTTTCTCATGAACTTATCACGTTAGATTTCAGATATTTTTGTATAACCATTTAGTTACTTACATGTTTCCCTTCTGCAGCACAGCGCTGAATTTACAATACATGGTATTTATTCCAAATAACACAATTTTAAAATTCAATTATTGTATTAAGTACTACTTTCTAATTAACCGAATAAGGCTTCTTTGAAATAGATTTATAGTTTATGTGTACATACTAAATTAATATATTCTGGAAATATTAGAAATAAATTGGCGAAAGGTAGGACACATGAAAATAAACCTGCATTGTTTTTACTATTCATTCTATAATAACATTATTAAGTATTAATAAAAAATAAAAGATCTTTGAACCGAATGAGTAAGGAAACGAGACAAGGAGCAGTCCCGGGGTGGCTATAATGTAGCGTCAATTGGTAAAACTTGCTAGTGGATTCTTTTTCACTTCTTCCGCTAGTGGACAAAAAAGTGGACTTACACGTTCTGAAATGATGATGTGAACCCTAGTGGGTGGTTTAGTCTTCAGTTATGTTATAAAACGGCACAGTAACGTCCAATAGGGCATCGCGACGTTTCAGCTCAAACAGATGTTTCAAACGGACAGACACTTTGATCTGCGAGGCGGGTAAACAGATTGATAATTACACGATTGCTAAACTAACGTGGAAATGGAACGGCTTTTGTTTATTTTTGGATTCATCAACCTGCATATCGAAGAGATTCGGACGAGATGTCCCTTTTACTTTTGCATTGGGGTACAACTTATTCGAATCAAAAACTTTTAAGTTTCAGCCGAGATGTATCGCTTCTCAAAAGTGAAGTGGTCGTTTCGTCCGCGAACAAGTTTTAGATTCGGACGAGTTGTACCGCTCCTCATAATCGAGAGATGAACTTTTACTAGAGCACAGCTACCTACAATCTATGCTAATCAACTGTTGTATAAATGATACCATGATGTGAGGGTATGCCATAATCCTCATGTATGCGAGTTAGGTTCACTGTTCAGTGCTGAAACTATTCTGTAGGCGCTGCGCCTGGCCCCTGGTGCATATCTAATAGTCACCTATCTCATCATACGATATTTAACTTTTACCTACCTACCGGTAAACAACTGAGCTTCATCTGCTTTTAGAAGTTGGATACCTCATTCTGAGAACCAATGGAGGTTGGAGAAGGCAGATGAACCAGAGTAGGTGAAGATATTAATCAAACCTTTCGCTCGATTGAATTCTTGACGAACCTCAATGAAGCATCGAGCGACTTTAAAGAAACGATTTACAATTATAGTATTATCAAAACTTGAAAAATGAATAGTTGATACCACTTTGTATCGATCATTTTGTGGGTGCTACAGTCTTCGCAGAGTGGAGGTAGAAATAACATCATAATGTGCAATATAGCCTCCATCAAAAACGTAATTAGTCGAGTTCCGGATGCCAGCGCGGTCCGTTAATAACTGGCTGAAGAGACTTGTCAGCCGACTGGCAGGTATTACCAGCGGAGACAACATGGAGGACGAAGATACAGCGAAAGGGTTACACGTCTTTTTGTTGCCACAGTAAATAGTGAAGGTTCTGTGCAGGAGGCGTGTTACTCAATACAGGCTATGGACCGGGGTTGAAAATAATTTGATGAATGAATTCTTTGATATATTTAGAACTAGATATAACAATTTTCAGATATAATCTACTTAGTAATTTTTGGATCTTATTCAATACTGCTAAATTATCTTTTCTCTTTAAAGAGTGCTTTTATAACAGGGTGAAAATGTTAATAAATAAAAGTTTTTTCGCTGTCGTCAAGTTCACGCTTAAACTAATATTTTTTACAAAAGAGCGTTAACGTTTAATAATAGACTTATCTATTCCTCATAAACAGTTAAAATAGTTTAGCTGTAGACCACCTAGAGGTGCAAACAACCTAGATGTGTTAAAAAATTATATTCTGGTCTGACTCCACTATACCACCTCCATTTTCTTACTAGATCCAGGTGAAAAATCCATGGCATAATAACAGGCTTCTGGTTGTTGCCATTAATGACTGAACAAGCGCCTGATTAGAACTGAGTGACGTCATCCATTCTCATTAATTTGCAACTCTTTGGCGAATTTATAACGAAGCCCTTCAAGGGAGGTGGGTAGGGAATTGGCTCAGTCCGCACGGCATTGTTTTGGTAATTGCCAAGTTAAGATTTTCTTGGCCACTACTAGTTTGTGATATCTAGTAGTAACTCGTTCAACGCACACTCTGCTTATAGGTACTTATTTAACAGTTTTCCTCCAATTTCAAAATATGAACCAGGACTTCTTGCAAATTTGTTTAGTTCCATCAGGAAATCCTTACGAGCCCGCACTGCCAGCATAACATTGTGTGAAACCTAAACTTCCTAACTCGATTCCGATGTTCCGTTATATTCCGACGAAAAAGTACTCACCTACAGATGTTTTACATTCGAACTTTTCGCAGCACTACAAATAAATCTGGTGAACAAAAGAAAAAATCAGGTACGCGGAAACAAAAGCGCGGGATCGCGGCGACGCCCCAATCTGTCACGGGCGGCGCCGTTGTCACCTGTCACTGTCACTGTCACCTGTCAGACGCCAGCTGATTGCCGCGACACGTCGCTCGGCCCGCGGGCAAGACACACCTGCAGACTTATTAAAACTTGACACAAAGAGAGCTCTGATTACAACTCCGCCATATCAAAGATGAGACTCCCCACGGGGAGAATATAAGGGGAACTTATGCCAAAGAATGTAGCGAGCTCATCCCGAGTTGGTGTAACATTCTCGTAAGCAAGGAGTGCAAATGTGCAGCAGATTCAAATAAAGCTGTCTCTACCAAATTATTGTTATAGCAGGACGGCACCTACTATTTTTCTCCGCGGAGCGCCGTCGCAATAAAAATGAAATTATTATAATTGGGCGCACTCATGTTTCAGATTTGCGTGGGCTTGATGTATGAATTGCATGTTTTGCATTTTTTGATGCAATTTACAAACTATTTTCGTTTTCACACTTTTACCTTCGTAATGAAGTGTTATAGCGCATCAGGAGTGAAAAGAAACAAATTATTGTGATTAAATGTATTTAACTACAATAAAACTAAATAACGGTCGTTGAGTATAATGCGCGCACTATTTCAGGGATGGGACATAAACACCTTTGAGATTTCTTTTTAGTGCCAAACATTGTTGGCAGTCGCTTTTTTCAGACGATATTTCCTCAGGTAATCTTGTATACAGACAACAGCTGTTCGAATGGAGATTTATTGGCTTTTTCTCTTTCATTTCGCAATGAAATGAAAGGAATGCCATTATAGTTAGCGTAAAGAGAAATGAAAGAAAGATGTTTATAATTTTTCTTCGTTCCGCCCGAAGGTAGTCTTTGAAGCGAACAAAGTAGGCCGTAAAATGGACGCTTTAGTTGTAGAATTAATTTGTTATGACTCCTGTCACAGAGCTTTTAATAAGAAGGTGATAGGGATGGTATTTTATTGGTGACTGCGTTATTTGTGGGACATGTCCTTTTGATTTTATGGAGGTGGGCTCGAAACTGGAGGTACCTAGCAAATAAATAGCCAAATGTTTAATTACCGTGAGACGAAATACAAACCGAAACACCTTCCAGAAAATGATAATTTAATTTTGCTTGAAAGAGAAAAATAATGAATTATCGACCTATTAAAAGTCGCGTGGGCACCGAAATAAATGTTCAAGCAAATCGAACACACTGTGGAGGAAACCGATTTGAAACGTAATGTTGCAATGGTACGCCGCTCCCAAGGGCGTAGTATTTTTCATCGAGTACCCCAATTTTCCGGTAAATTGCTATCCGATATCCAGGTTATAGGGTTCCTTACGTACGGGGCTTTATAAATTAGGTGTGAAATAAACTTCACATTTTCAGATCATTTGTGCTGTTTGTTGCTAGATTGCATTAACACCAGGATTCTTGATTAATATGAGCTGTTTGGTGCTGGCTTAAAATTTGCACCGCCCCAACTCTTCCCTCGGGTGTTGACTAAGGGATATCCACCGAGGGGCAACCCCTGTAGAACAATTATACCGCCAAACTGCCATCCCCAACGCGCATGCCCAGCGTGGGGACCATAGACATTACCCTCCATAAGATGAACGCCAATAAGGCGCTTATCAGGGGATGGCCTGCGTCCAGCAGTGAACCAATAAACAGGCTGTTGAGGTCGAGGTTGAGGTTCGATTAGAATAAAAAGATGATTAAGTAGGTAAATAAATAAAACGAAATGTTTACAACAGTCTAATACTTATCCACTTTTCACTTATCACATTCGTTGAACCGCACGACGTCAATCAGTAAAATGAATTCACAAGTAATCTCTTCTGGCGATAATCACAAGTGAGTATTTTTCACAACATTATGTCATAAATGTGACTTCTGAAAGCAAAGCTTAGCTACATACATCTTATTTCAGGTTGGTTTACTTTTATAAGTAGTTACGTTGTAATAGTATCTACCTACGTTTGTAGGAAAAGCCTCAGCTAATTAACACCAAAACACCTTAATTACACAGCCGGTTGGTTTTCTTTTACCGTGCCAATTCTAAAATCGTCGGTAACTGTAACATGATGCATTTCCCGCGCAAAGAAACTCGTAGCTGTCACTGTCAGGTATGTTGTGGCGACACGACTTGTGCATTCTGCCATTCTGCCATTCTGCCATTCTGCCATTCCGCCCGCGTGTTAGAGACACCTTTCGTTGCGCGCGTTTTATTTGGCGCCTGTAGGGATGTGACATGTTATTTTTATCGATGGTTTATCTTGGCACCTACCTAATCATTCCTAGCGAGTGTAAGATTACATTGTCAAGGTGCTGGCTGAAAATAATCGAGATTTTTTGGTATTTACGACTGAACATTTTGAAAACTATTAATTTCCTGAATATTTTAATAGATTATAGCAGAAATTAATATGCCTTTTGTTGCCAATCTGCATAAACGTATGGTTATTATGACGTGTTTACAATATTCCAATGTAATTTAATTTTACAAGCAAATAAAGTAAGTATAATAAGCAATCGAAAGTTTCAATTTCATTTCAAACTTTCTAGATTTGACTTTAAAAAGTAGGGACCACAATCAAAAACGCAAATTTGAAAATGTTTGTACCAAAAATATCGACACTTTCGTCGATATATTTCATTATTCAACACAGAGTCGTCACGGGTTCCTAATGACCGCTCCGCCAGGTGAGCCGTCCGCACGTCATTACCCGTCAACGCCACCGGATGTCCGGCGTGCGACTCGCTAAAACGCCGTGTAATTTCTCTTTTTATCTCGCAAGAAATAGGTTATGTTTAATTGGACTCTCGCAACAGCATTAATTGGATATATTTATTTCATATTATAAAAACGGGTGTGTTGAGATAATTTGTCAGTTTTGTAGTAGAAAAGTTATTTAAACTTCCTGTCTGAAGTGTGGACCCTTCATAAATAATGTTGCTGTCGCAGATTTCTTTTTAATATCGCAAATCGTAAATATCATTTTCACTTATAAAATTTCAAGACAGGTATTACTCTACATTTTAATTATAACTTCTTAGTTTAAATAATGCAGCACTTATCGAATGATTTTTTGTTACCTATTTGGTTTTCGCTTATGGTTTTGATGAATGATGAAGCTATCGAGCGTATCGAAGGTAAGTAGGGGAGTTTTTCTTATTAGAAAATCTAATAAGAAAACGTCCCCTACTTACCTTCAAACTCGATAGACAGCAGGATATTTGGTACTCAGACACACATACTATTATATTAACATAGAGATACAATGTACAATAGGTTTCATAATTCAGACAAGCACTTTAAAAAGTTAGTAAGTAGTTAGAGTAGAAAAAATTGTGTGTGTTGCAGCACATCAAATAGGCCACACAATTTTTTTTCTAGTACACTGATTTTCACCCAAAACCTGATTGAGAGCAAGCAGAACGAGTACAAACAGACAACGCGTAAGTACCAAGTACAGAATTAATGTGGTTATGTATTAATAGTAAAAGTAAGTATGTTTGTGTATTCATGAATTTTTAACGATTACCAAATACAAATAGTAAAATAATAAATTACTTGTGGAGAATTATTATTATTGTCGTCATCCTACTTTACCTGAAAGTGTCCGACACGTCCTACCTCATGTGTGCCGAGTCGTTTGCCACTTTGATTAGACAGCCCTCAGTAAAAAGCGCTCTCTTTACAATCATGTCAAATAAACAAAATAAAGTTATTCTTTGTTTTTTTTTCGAACTCGAAACTCCTCGTTGCTGTTGATCTATTTGCAGGTAATTAATTCATTGCATTGTTAAACTGCTTATGTTTACGTGAATCGATAACTCAGTATCGACAACAGGTAACGTTATCGCCGCCTCCTCAGGTGTCCCGCCCTATTATCGACACACAGGTGCGCGGGCTGTGATTGGTCGAGAGCTGAGGTGAGACACGTGTCTTGCTGCTCAGCCAATCAAGTGCCAGTAGGTCATAGGTACCTGCTTACTTGATAGCACCTTCATACGATCATAGTAGATACCTACCTATAGTACAAATAAGAATCGGATAACTACAATGTAGATTATTGTGAAATCCCTTTACATAGGTATGGCTTTTCCTGAAAGATAATTTCTAATTAAAAGCCTTTCAAATTCGCCATTTTGCTACAAGCAAACGTTAGTGTACGGTACGTAACTACTAGCTCTTACACTACTCTATAGACTCTGCGCCCTTGTTCAAATCAAAAGAAACAAAATCATAGTTAATCAATCTGTTGCTTCCATAAAAACAACTTATGGTACCTGATTCAGAACATGTATGGTTGCTAGACAGGTTTTTTTCCCTCTTGTCCCTCCAGTCCAGCCTGTCGCAGCAGCAGGTGAGGGCAGACCACTCTAATCCTCCGCCAGGTATTTATAGTCCCCTCGGAGATGCCAACTCTACACGCACCATTTGGTTTTATACATCAATAAAGTATTCAAAATAATGCCTAATTAACTGTTTTCCGTCTAGGATTTAGTGCAAAAGTGAAATATATCGTGGACACACGTTTTAATGCTTCGAAGAACACACCGGATTTCGATCTCGTAAATTTAGTACCTAACTGCCTTTGCCGTGAGTACGGAAAAGTAGGGCTATTTGCGTCTCACGTGGATCTACTCGTACCTCCAGACAAATCATTTAAGCCTCGACCTACCATAACCTGCGTGATTTATGTGTGCATTAGCTAGCACCGGCTATTCTTTACTGTGCCTTACGTACGCACCTAATATCTAGATACACTTGCATTTATGTCTTTTATTACCAAAATTCTCTTCTTTCTTTAGCTATGATGACATATGTAGATAAACGTGACGTGATAAAATAATCTCTGAGAGATTAATGATAAACATAGAGATTGCATTTTACCCAGCCGTGGATAAAAAGCGTTCGATGATGACGATGCCTACCGCAAGAAAAGATTAGAGATGTTTATGACAATGTACCAATCGATGTCGAAAGCGATAGTAGAAAAGTCCAAAAATGTATGGGTTTGACATATGCCTTAGATAATATCAAGTGATCTGTTTCAAATTTATCCCTACGAATCTTTTAATTATTTTAGATTCGTTTCATAGCCGCCCTCAGGTTATTATGACATTCAAACCTGAGTAATATAGAAATATTTTACAATAGGTACATCTTTTAGTTGCAATAAATTTGCGCATTTATTGCAATATTTCGGTTATAGCCACGGATTATAAATTCTCAGGAATTAGCGGGCATCGTTAAAACGAAACATCTACACAAGTCATAAAACACTTAGAGTTCCTTTGAAAATGTTTTATTGGGCAATTCGCTTCCTTAGCGCAGCGCGGCGCGGCGGGGTGGGACGTACTTGCAGTTCAATGTAACACCGCTTCTCAATGAACACATTCACTTTATGATAAAACTATCTGATGCTTATCAAACAATTAGTTCCTCCTCAAACCCGCGCTACAGTTTTTATTAGCTTTGGTTTTGTAACGCACTGGGTTATTTAATATTATATACTGTCTTTGTCTTCAAAAAATATTAGACAACACGATTGTCTCTTTTTATAGCACAAGAAAAACCTTCGATGATCAAACAAAACCGTAATTCATTTGTTTCATTTTAGTTACCTATCTTGTTTAGGCAACCGAGAACATGAAAATTTAACATTTGGATGCAGGAACTTTTATTTGATCACTGCAGCTTGCAAAGTTTAACCATATTTTACCCTGAATTCACTTGTTGCTCTGTTTATAAGAGATTCATCTCCAACCTCACGGATGAAAAAGGGAATTACACATTCCTTTTTTCATCCGTGAGGTAGGTTTTAAGAATACATTCCCAGGCCCGTATCTACCCCTCAATCAATCAGTCCCGGGGGTCGTGTGTCACCCCACACTCAGGGAGGGTAATAGCTGCCAATTGAGTTTTTATTTAGCTATTTTACTGCTATTGCTACATTTGTATGGTAATTTTGGTACCTTCGGAAAAGGAATTAGAAGCGTACAAGAACATTTGTGTAGAAATTGTTATTTTTGGAATAATACTGTATTATCAGAATCCATAACACAAGCTCTGCTTACTTTGTGGATTTATGATATTACGTTGGCTTTATTTATACATTTGATTATCTATAGATAGCAGAGATTTTGAAAGAGACCTCAAGTAAGATAAAGTTACAGACACGACACGTTTTTAACCAAAAGGTAAAACCTACGGGACTCTATTACTAAGACTCTGCTGTCCGTTCGTCACCAAATGTTTTTGTGTTATTTTGTAGCTCAATGTAAAGTTTTCCTGGTTGGTTGAAAATAACTGAATATAATATGATAGGAGTTTTTTTTTCATTTGTGATATTATTTTATATACTTTACCCTATGTTCCATGCTAAGTTTATTTGTGTGTAAACTCTACAAAAAAAATGGTGGAATCAATGTATGAAAATTAAAATTATGTAAACAACGGAATTTGGAGCGGGGTGAAACTACCCTTCTCATTTGTGTGACCTTTCTAAAGCTTTTGATTGCGTTGATCATGGTACATTAATAAATAAACTAAGACATTATGGAATTCAAAACAAGGCACTGGACCTTATGCAATCATATTTATCTGATAGAGTCCAAAAAGTAGATATTGGTAAAGAAAGATCTAGGGGATCAAAAATCGATTTAGGTGTCCCACAAGGATCAATATTGGGTCCTTTTCTATTTTTAGTATATGTAAATGATCTCCCATTTCTAGCAAAAGATCTCTGTGATATAGTCTTATTTGCTGATGATACTTCATTGATTTTTAAAGTTGACAGAAATAAACATAATTATGACGATGTAAATAATTCTCTTTCACAAATACTAGATTGGTTCACCGCCAATAACCTCTTACTCAATGCTTCAAAAACCAAATGCATAAAATTCATGTTACCAAATGTAAGAGAGCTCCCAACTAAGATAATGCTAAAGGATGAGATTGTTCACCTTGTAGACTCAACTGTTTTCCTAGGGTTACATATTGATTCCTCTCTTCAATGGAGACCGCAAATTGATGCTCTCGCAAACAGACTTAGTTCAGCAGCGTATGCGGTTCGAACAATTAGATACATTACCGATGAAGATACAGCTAGGTTAGTTTACTTCAGTTACTTCCATAGTGTTATGTCTTATGGTATTTTGCTTTGGGGACAGGCAGCTGACATCCAGACTATCTTTGTTCTTCAGAAAAGGGCGGTACGCGCTATTTATAAATTAAATCCACGTGACTCGTTGAGGGAATTATTTAAAGAAATAAATATTTTAACAGTAATATCGCAATACATCTATGAAAATCTAATGTATACACACAAAAACAGACATAACTTTATGAAAAGGTGTGATGTTCACAATAAAAATACAAGAAACAAGAACAAATTACACATCCCATCATATAGATTACGAAAGGTAGGGAAATCATTTGTGGGCAATTGCGTAAGATTCTATAATAAGCTTCCATCTGAAGCAACTGAGCTCCCTATTCGTAAATTTAAACTTTACATAAAACGAAATCTTATCAAGAAAGCCTATTACTCCGTAGATGACTACGTAAATGATGTTAATGCTTGGCCGGATGTCGCCCAGTTCCATACAGACAATAGTATGTAAGACCAGTTAGACTTAGTTATCCTAAGATTGTATTAGTTGATAAGCGATGGACTTGCTAGTGGTTTCTTTTTCACTTCTTCCGCTAGTGGACAAAAAATTGAAGTGAATTAAAGTCAATTGCACCTTATTTCTTGTTGATTGTAATAACTATTTATCAAGCTGTTTATATAGTAAAAAATTGACTTGTCTAAGTACTTATTTTGTAAGTCTAAAGAAATAAACGATTTGACTTTGACTTTGACTTTGACATGAAATGTGGTAGTTAGACAGTTGACATTTTCACATTATTATGATGTATTTCTGTTGCCGCTATTCCAAAAAATAATGAAAAAACAGAATATATAAATATTTAAGAGGGCTCCCATACATTCTTTTGCCTTTTATAAAAATAACTAGCTGCGCCCCGCAGCTTCGCAAGCATTGTTCCTATGGAACCGTTTAATGTTGAATTATATTCCATAGCAACAGATTTAAGGGATAACAAGTATCCATTCAATAGTTTTTGCGTGAAAGAGTAACGAACATACCTACATCCATACATTCATACAAATTTTTGCGAGACTCTACATGTAGAGACTAACAGATTAAAATAATAAAATTATACTCTAAATAAATATAACTTTATTTGAATGACTAGGTGCACATGTGGCTTTAACAGCTACCGGTACAAAATTACCTAACTACTATTTTTGTCTTTTACATACGCACTTGAATTTTATTGGCACAGAAGAAAATAAGCAGTAGGGAAGCTTTTCTCGTTAAATACAGATAAATGAACTGGATCCCTGTATGTTACTTTATTATAATCAATAATTATAATTGGAAGTAGTATTTGCAACTGCAAAGCTACAGACAACAGCTTATGTTATGGCTGCTTCCAAGAAGTCTTCTTCTTGGAAGATGCCTCAATCAAAAATAATGCCCATAATGCCCAACGTGTTCCACGGTCTCTTGACCGTGGAACACGTTGTGTCACGGCCATAGAGGAGGCCAGACACAAAACTGGGCTGAAGTGTCTCATTGAGGCATCTACCCCATCCACAACCACAGAAACCACCCTGATTAGGTCATCTACACGTTCTCGCCATTATTATTTAAGTTTTTTTACATTATTAGAAAGGCTGAGACGAAGCTGTCAGTCACCTAAAGTCCTGCTCCGATACTTCAAGGAGCTGGGCTGGTTAGGGCCTGCTTAGGCATGGGAATAATGCACAATAAACTTCTATGCAAGATCCGTGCAGATCTTAGTTCCCCCACTTAGAATTAGAATTAGTATTTGCCATTGAAACAATTAATTGAGCTGACTGCAGATTATAACAATATACAGGTGGCTCAACATTATGATTGATATTAGTTTAGTATGCTAATTATCTTACCTACAACTTGTTCTCACAACATTTTCTTGAGCACGAATCAGTAAAAATTGACAATTTAAAAAAAAATCAGCATTATACAGCAGTAGTTTAATTATTTTATACATAATGGAGAACAATACAGTACCTACCTATTAAATACTACTTTACAAAAACAGTTGGTCAAGGAAGGACAAAATATAATATGGGAAGTCTTTTAATGTCTGTGCTATAACAATAACAGTGTTCTTCTAACACAAATAAGACTCGTAGTTAAACTAATTTCATCCGTAATGAATAACAGTTGATTAAAGAACGCTGACGATGCAGGAATAAACAACTTGTTGTACTGAATTTTCTCTACTTCGCCACGTCTCACCTCCTGCCGCGAATTAATTGTTTATCTTTTATTTAAACTAAACACGTGTTACTCTCATTATTACTACTTTACGAGGTGTCATTAATACCGACTCGACCGTCGGTTCCGAACCTGCGATCGGTTCATTTACGTCAGGCGAAATCCTCAAATCTAATTGTGCTGAAATATATACCATTTGTTTCAATATTATACGCAAAATGTTTCTTTCACAAGCACCTACGATTTAGGGCTCCGTATATAACTGTTATGTCTACTAAAGATGACACTAATAGTCTACAAATATGTCTGAGAGTCGCTATCAAAGAGTTCTTGTTCAATTAAAATTGATAGAAACAAAGGGTTTTCATGGAGGAGTTACATGTTGCGCATTTTGATAAAAATTTATTGATCGTGAAGAACTAACTGGCCATTACTTCATAATGTTACTCATGCATGTCAAGTTTCTTCAATAATATAATCTATTAATAAAACAAATAAGTGTGACACTGTGAAAAATAGTCAATTTAATATATAATTTTCCACCTTCGCAAAAGTGTAGAAAATTGAACAGCCAAAGACGTCATTCGACAGTTCAATGCCACCATCAGGTGTGGACGTTCTCAAAAACGTGTTGACTTTTAAACTATCCTAATTATGTTCAGTTAGGCAAAGTGCCAGGTCATTTGCCGCGATTTATAACTTCATGTAAAGAAAAGAACACAATTAGATATAATTGTTGGACATATGTCAGAACTTTAGTGAGATGTCGAGCCATATTGATTGCTGCTCGTCACAATTTTTGCACTAGTGATTGCTCTAATACTTGATTTTTTATATATAAGACAATCTATTTACCACCTCCATCATAATAAAAATAAGGGTGAAAACTTATTTGGTTACTCTGAGAACAATATAGAGTTAATAATTATAAACAACCTTTACCTGTTTTCTGTCATGATAGTCGTTCATCAGATTTTAAACAACATCGCTTCCTAAATTTAAAATAATTTATTATTTATTAATCTATCAACACATAATTTAGTGCAAATTCTGAAATTTATGTGTTTTATTGCGTGCTGCATTTTAAATAATATTATTTAAACGCTAGATATTTTTGACTGGGACGTTACAAGAGCATTTGCAATTTGTATCTGTTGATAGAATTATGAATTATGCTCAATTTACATTGAATTACATATAAATTGTGAGATTCTACATTTTTTTGGCAGTATTTTTCGTTCATCTGGTCGCGACTTGTTTGTGATGGTACCTGGATTCCTCAGAAATCATGTTATCATCATCATCCACACATTTTACCCACTGCTTGGTATAGGCCTTCCGAAGTTTGTGCCATCCATCACGGTCCTGTGCTAACCGCCTCCATTGACGTCCCCCGACACGTGCTATGTCGTCGACCCACCTTGTAACTGGACGTCCTACGTTTCTTTTGCCCATTATTGGCCACCAGTCAGTTGTTGTTTTGCTCCACCTATCATCACCTCGCCTTGCAATGTGCCCAGCCCAACTCCATTTAACTCCATGACTCGAGTGCCAACATCTTGGACAACTACTAGAAATGTAGCAACCATATTTAAATGCAAATATTAAAGTCAAAGTCAAAGTCAAATCGTTTATTTCTTTAGACTTACAAAATAAGTACTTAGACAAGTCAAATTTTTACAATATAAACAGCTTGATAAATAGTTATTACTATCAAACAAGAAATAAGGTGCAATTGACTCTGATTCACTTCAATTTAAAAAAAAAAATCAGACAAGTACTTTCTGATATTTTTAATTGCAAGAAAAGTTACAAACAAACATATTCTGTCAATACATAAGCATCTTAAATAACGTCTTGCAAAAAAAAACCAACTAACATTCTTTAAAAACGAAGAAACGTACGATCACCCTTTATTTATTAAACCTTGATTCGTACCCTTCAATGACTTACACCGAATTCCCAATAGGTAAAAATGTTTACATACCAACACCTACGTATCAGTGAATTTAATATGTATTTTGAACAATAAACTATCAGGTGACGAAAATACTCCGATCGTTGTACAAGGTGACCCGTGTTTACATAACGCAACAGCAATTTGGTGTTAGTTATCTCCAAATATTTCACCTTGTTTTTAGTTTCAGGTTATGTTGTTTGTGGAATTTAAAGTGGATACAATCGAAATTTTCATTTTCATTGCGTTTAATTTTATAAAAATATATAAAGCTATATATTTAGAGCCTTTATTGTTGATTATTTGACCCCCATTAATCAAAATAAGCCAGAACAACTCCTGCATTGTTGATTTTCTATAAATGGTGCCTAGATATTTAATCTTACTAATGTAATTGGTTTATTTAAATCATGTTAGTTGTTAGATTAATAAATCTAAATCTAATTTAGATCGTTAGTAAAGGTGACTCCATATTTCTATCTCACTTCGCTCGCTCGACCAAAACAACTAAATAACTACCAGAATGCATTATCGAGTCTACGATAGATTTGCAGGGATTTATCTGCGTTATTTCGCGGAAGGTGTGCAATGTCCCGGCCCATACATTTTTCATCAGTTAGTTTCAGGTCTTACTCACAGTTAGAGCGCCCACATTCGATGACATCTCTATCTATCCTGAATATCAAAAGTGTGCGTGTACAGGTAGAATTATATTGCTGCGTTGAAACATGCTTAGAGTTACCTGTGAAGTCATGTTATTAATAACATATCGCTAATAATCTATTACAGTAAATTTTATAATAAAGGTCTAAAACTGAAGCGATTAAAATACATTATAATTTATTCATATATCGGGTATTTTTAAACACGTTTATTTACCTATTTATCCCGACCGACATTTCAATAAATTTCACACACATTAGTTTATTTTTAATATTTTCAGAAACTGTAGCATGTCGTAGCTATAACCATAAATAAACTTGGCAAATCTTTATTACCATTTATTACGATTTTTTTTGCTAAGAAGGGTCATTCATACTTATCACAAATTAATATTATGATATATTTCTCTATCTTTCCTTAAAAGTACAAGACAATTTTCTTCATCTCTCGTCTGTGTCTCTGTGAGTGACTTGCAGTGAAGATAATTGCAGATATTGAAAATAAAACAGTTATTTGTAAGGTAAACAAAGACAAGAAAGTGAGTTTTGTGCCATGCCAAATGCTTATTCCATTACCACACGATAACACTGTCATGAACACTACAAGTTAGTTTGTCTGACCGTCTTAACCTTAACACCAATCTTATCTGCGCCTGCATAACTTGACCGGAAGTGGGGTGAAGGCGGGACCGGAAGCGACGGCAGTGCTCTGCGGTGAGTTTCCGGTTCCGGTGAGCGGCTCATTTGAGGAGATTGCGTGATGAGGCCAGTTGTTCTGTAAATGGTGATGAGGTCCTGATGTTGGGTGGATCGTTCGTCATTTCTGAGGATGTATGGTTTAGCATTTTAGCATTTCCGTCCAACGGTCCCCCTCGGAGGGAAATGCTTCAAACTGCTACGAAAGTATCTATTTAGGAAAAGCTTTTGAAGGAAATGGCTTTGTAGATTCTAATCCTCGTGCGTCAGTATTTTTTTCCTTTAAAAGCTATCAGTCAGTTCATTATTGTATTAGATCTTAACTTCAATTGGTTTCTTAATCTTGGTCAAAAATTTCATTATGTTGGTTTAATTTTATCACTATAATCAAATTTGTCCGAAACAAATGAATTTCATTTATTCTTCGTGAAACCTATCGTTGCAGATCCTTGGTTTCAATATAACTTTTCACATGATTATTTTCTAAATCCAGACCGCAATCCATTCCGGTAAGTGTTTAAATAACTCTATCCAAAATGATGTGAACCATAACTCGAGCGTACCTAATCCTCTAAAAAATAACTGGAGCGCATTTCAACGGAACAAATCGCCGATTTCCGTTAAAGTTACGACCCGGGAAGCGAACCTGCGCCATCAGACACGCGCTGCAAATAAACAAAACACGAAGCTAACCATCCAATGATCTTTAGGGCCTCATTTCGAAATGATGTTCGAAATCTATAATAGCACATAATCCTCACAGTAGCACAACTAAAAAAATTGAACATACCTACCTAATCTCGAATTTTAAATTTGATGGCTGATTTCATTTGCTTCGAATAATTTTCTAGCTTGTTGCTTTTCGACCAGTGAAATTGTAAATCTGGCTGGTAGTTCTTAATCAAATTATTATTATGATTAAGGTATATTAATTTAGCTAAGAGTAAGAATGTAAGAAAGATAGGTAGATAGGTAGAGTAATTCCCAACGTCTCATGAAAATTATTCCCTACGTCTAACGTGAAATGTGGTCATTCTCATCGTCTCACGATAATTAGGGAATAACTTTCATGAGACGTTGAGAAAACTAGAGATTATTCCCTACGTCTCACGTGAGACGTAGGGAATAATTGCATCGTCTCTCAAAAAGTCAGATAGCTTCTTATTATAATCATATATTATTTATCAATACGTTTTGCTCATGCTAAGTACCTACTGGATTCTAACAAAAGAAGTCTTGTTATGAAATCTTCACAAAAACAGTAGGTAACTGAACTACCTAATTGTGGCACATGTTCTGGCGTCGGCGCTTCAAAAGAGTTCCCATAATTTGAGACGACACCCATCACTCAGCAAACTAGGTTTATAGAGATATAAATCATAATCATTTACCTTTTAAAAATACCACAGAACAAAGTAAAACTGACTCTATTGGGCAAGGAAGAAGGTTCAAAGACTATGACAGTGATTAGGCACTTGGGGACATCAAAGTAGGATTATGACATGTGTTTTAGTTGGTGTGTTCTCATGGGCTGGATGTGTTATTGATCATTTTATTGCTATGATGTCATTTTATGAAGGCGAGGGACTTTGGTATTCGATTCCCAGAATTTTACCGCAACAGTACCTACCTACCTACCTAATTAACTAAATTCCTCGGTAAATTTATCGCAAGGGAATATTAAAAATAAAATCATTTATTTCTCTGTCACAAAGATAAAGCGATATTTATATTATTTCCCTTGGCAAAGATAATAATATTGATAAATACAAGTCCTCGATAGGCCACATTAAGATTTACAGCAACTGAAATATTTTCCACGTAAGTAATGATGAACATCACACTAATAAAACTATACTATGACACTAATATTATAAATGCGAAAGTTTGGATGTATGGATGGATGTTTGTTACTTGTTCACTGTAATTTTACCAACTGGTAATTCTAATACTGGAATCAAACATAGGCTACATTTTATCCCATACATCAGTTCCCGTGGGATGGAAATCATCTTTATACGTTTCCATAAGAACAACGCGTGTAAAGCCGCGGGGTGCAGCTAGGAGGCAGATAAATTATCAAATACGTTAAGAAATAGATACTCATGTAACGTTAAAAATGTAAGCCCTACGTAACATCTGTCAAATTGACAAATAGTTTGACAGTGGACACATACTTCGAACGCTGTATTTTCTTTCCTAACGACCAATTTTTTAAGAAAATTATATATGAATGGGTAGTTTAGCACAATCAAGGGAATACCGGAGCCATTCCCGAATGTGTAAATATGCTCATTATGCGATGAGAAATGAAACGGTGCTGGGCCACGGCGTGGGCGTGGGTGCACTATTGGCCGTTCTGTAGATATTTATTGTTCGCTTTGAGAGTAAGTAGGTATATTGTTTTTGATTTAGTTAAAATTGATGGGATGCTCTTTTCCGTAGCTTTGACAAAATTTTTATGTAATAGGTACGAATATATATTTTTATGTGGTGTTTTAAAACTACGACAAATTTATCGACGCTTATTAATAACAATTATAAAAGATATTGCATAACAAATACAGATCATTTATTTCATAATAAAATATAAAAAGCAAGTGGCAGGGGTTCCTGGGTGTTTTAGTTTAATATTAAGTTGCGTTACAGAATACCAGTCTTCCCTCTTACATATGGATTCTAAATCAAATTAGAAAATAACAGCAAATGTATCTCAATAACAACACTAATTAACTACATATCTAAAATAAAAGCCTAAAGTACAGTTGAATTATCTTATGTGAATATGTTAAAACTTAGACTAAATACATGTTAAATCAGATATAACATCATACCTACATATATATGGATTCACTAATCATCATCATAAGCCTATACTAGTCCACTGCTGCACATACCTAAGCCTCCCCTAATGAGCGCCATAGCGCCCTGTCTTCAGCTTGACGCATGCAGCATCTGCAGTCTTTCGTAGATCGTCATCCCACTTATCCGGAGGGCGTCCTATTCTACCACCACCAGTTTATGGATTGCAGGTTACAACTCTACAATGCTATATGTAAATAAATCATATCCAAACTCAAAGATAGACTAAACATTCATAACGCAGCAAATCACAAACACGGCACAACAATAGTGTTGCTTCGTGAAAACAAGAGAGTGGATGCCAACGCAGTAATCTTTCACCTACACAGTCCGCGCGGGCGCCGCCGCTTATATAATATAAACACCTGCTGAGACACAACAAACGGACTGAAGGTAAATTTACCGGATTATATGAATCCAAAACCATAAGTCAAATCGTTTAAGAGTGTCTGTACCTATACTTCATTTGCGAAAGCTTGGCCTTCGATATGCCAGAATGTTTGAGTGGATCAAACAAATAATAACTTGATATAATGGCTTGATATTTTTTTTTCTTTTATATACCTTTATCTTTTTTAAACATTTTATAACATGTTAGGTAATATTTTTCTAAACTTCTAATTACGTAGGGAAAGTCAAAGCAATATCCCGAAGACTTAAGGCAAAGTTCCTGAAAAATATAATATATTCAAGAACTAGGGAACATTTGGTTAAACACCTAGGATTTGTCATCATCATCCGCAAACCGACTTCACCCACCGCGCTGGGTAGTGTGAGGCCTCCACTCTTGTGCTCGAACGCTTCTACGCCAATTTCATCCAGGGCAGTAGTAGGTACTCAAAAAATCAAAGTTTTTGATTCAGTTTCTTAATCGCATGAAAGAATAGTATTGTTTGCACAAAAACATACCAGAAAGTTCGATTATCGTTTGCCTAGTCATCCCTCAAGTTCGCCCTACGACGTTAGCGATATCGTCAGATGTTATTATCTTGAACAAAAATGCTGATTAACCTCTTTACAGCCCAAATCCTCTAATAATTCCCATAACAATTTCTCGCCGATACATCAAACTGACCGGCGTACCCTCGCCGCCGCTCAATTTGTCAGCTGTCGACCTGCGCCTTAATTACACGTCCCCCGTCACGCCCCGCACACCTTGATTAGAGCAATCCGTAAATACCTACATGAACTGTTTACTTCCATGCTATGGTAAGATACTGGATCACTTTCTGTGGAGTGCGATCCTAAATAGTTTTCACTGGATGAATTACTTCGGACAATCAAATAATTTTTTTTCTTAACTACCTACGCCTACTTAATTTATTTTAATCCTTATTGTGTACCTACCTTTTGTAGGGTCACTTATTTGTTTCTTATATCTAGATTAAACGCCGTTGAACAAGCGTAAGTTTTTAATTACCTAAGTTATACTTGCATATTTTTAGATGGTTGATCTCACTTAGATCCATGATGGATCTATCGAGAACTTTATATCTCAGTAGATCTTTTTCTAAAATGGATCTAGTGAGAACGTTTTTCACAGATTATCTGGCTGTGTAAAATACAAATGTATAGGTACTCATTCTGAGTACAAATTGTTTGTTCTTTTTGAGTGAAAAATCTTTAAACCAAATTTAGAAATGAAATTTTAAATTTCTTTTTAAATTTTAAACTCAAATGTAAAAAACACTGTTACTCGTTTAACCATGAAAGTTATATATTGCCTAACCTAGAAATCCATCCATCCACAGCCTAGAAATAAACTTACTAAAATCGTGAGTTCGTTCATAGTGGTCAGTGGGCTAAAAGGTGTCGACAGCCTAATTATTTGTTCTAGTTCTATTTATATTTTCCCATTGAACTACGTATTTGCTAAACAAATAGGTACATCGCTCACGTCGTCGCGCCGCATACTTTCAGTGTTGACAGCTCGATGTATGGACCAATATGTGGACAATGTTGTTTGCAAGTGGAACACTTCGAATACGGTTTCGTGGCGAAACTAGATTCCTTAAATCATGTTCGACTTATCGCTATTTTGTTATCCTAGATTTGGATTCTTTCGACTTTAAATCATGTAATTTATTTTGTTTTCAGAATATAGACAGATTATAGTTTTATATTAAGGGTATAAACAAGCACGGAATTTACTGTCGGCCGTCACAGCGATCCAACCTTTGATCATGGCAAGTTTCGACCCTCCTTAGCCAGTACAGGTTGTCAAATCAGACAAAACAAACGACATTTGTGATGACTAAGCCAGCATTAATGTGATACCAACTCTGCAAATGAGCAAACTGTAATAAACCGCAACTCAAACTTTCATATCGTTCATATGAAATATCAAAATAATCACCCCGCTGCTAATAAAACGATGCCGAGCACTTCCCGTGTAAATAAGTAGCTAAACATCCGTCGGACGTCAATGCAAGTGACAAGTGTGACCAACATCTACGTAATGTAAGATTTATCAAGGTGCGCGGGCATCACCGGCCAGTGGTTTGTAAACCGGGTAAAGATAGATGCACATTTATCTACACTATACCTGACTAACTATTATTTTCAGACTAAAGTAGCACTTAAGCAATAAGGTTTGGTGTAAGACTACTCTTGTAGGGTTGCCTTTGTCTTGTCCTTTATGTTGTTAACTTTTGTGTATTGTTTTATTTGAGTACAATAAAGATTATAAGATTTTTTAATATGGAAATAAAGGAGGTGAGCTCAGATAGGAATGAATAACTTAATAGTTGTACAGCCCGCACGGGCTTGCTTTTGTATGCAATTGGTGAGTCAGCACAGCCGAGATATTATTGGTTTAAGACTAAACTGTATGCTTTTGACCGATCTCTAGGCTTGAATTAGACGAAATTCTAAAGTATATTTGTTTGAAAAACTAATAAAAGAACCCCTTGATTAATAATAATAACACAAACACTGTCTTCGAAACTTGAACTTTCATCGCGACTCACTGTCCATCAAGACGAGGTCAAACAAAAGTTCACCTGCGCAAACCACTTCCTAGGCAAAGTTCCGAGTAATGGTAATACTAAAGTTTGATAAATCTCTCGGCAGCATCAGAACTAATTATTTCCTAAACTCCGAGCGACAGGCGCGCGCAAATTCAGCGTTTCAAATATATTTCACAGCGCGTCAATTAACCTGAGAAACAATATAAATCATTCAGTACGTGCTGTTATAAGCCGAAATTGCGTATAAGCGGAGCGATTAGCGCCTGACGAAACAGAACTGATTGTCCTTTTCAATTCTTTTGTTTCCCTTTAACCTCAACCTCAAGTATGTATTAGTCCACTGCTGGACGCAGACCTTCCCCTGATAAGCGCCATATTGGCGTTTATCTAATGAGAGGTAATGCCCATAATCCCCACTTGGGATGGATCCCCAAGGGAAACCCCTTACATAATTATGTCTAATCATTAATTATTAAGCAATATACCCTAGCCTTACTCTACGCTCTTGAAAACGCTCCTTTATGCAAGTACCGCGGTCGCAAAGCATGTCGCAACAAAGTCGCGTGCACCGTCAACAAAGGGTTTGATTTAAGGACTGTTTAAATCAGTTAGAACGTTTAGTAGTGGCTATTTTCGTTAGAATTTATAAGCTTGCAAACGTACATCTAGTATAACTCTTGGAATTTTTCATCAAAAAAGTTTAGAAACTGGTGGCTCCACATAAGTATACCATACGCAAGTAGTGAAAACATGAAAGTTCTTAGTTGATGCATCAAATCATAAGACAAAACGCCCATAAAAATGTTCTGGGTAGTCAAAAGTTAGAAGTTCTGAACAGATGCATTAAGCCACTGGAATAACAAACGGTTTAGTTTTTCACGCATCACAAAATAGGCGGAAGCCATAAAGTCCTATTACGCACAAGCCTACCTTCAGACGCGCTAGTTGGAATAGAGACATTACTCCTCGCACCATTGCCCACCGCTGGGACAGAACAGAACGCAATAAACTCATCTCGAGCGCGCTATCACCTGAAGCTTGCCTTTTTCTTATAGCTGCAACAGGCAGGGTGTACACGACAGACTTTCCCGCAACTCTACCGCCACCTGCTTTTGAAAATTTGGTTGCTATCGAGGCCTCGGTTATCTTGACTCAGATCAGACTGGACTCGTGGTTTATTAAAGCTGGTGATGAAAACATTACGTACGCTTGGAAATATTAATAAGGCAGACGAGATCCTGCATCTTCATATTTTAGTGTCATCATAACTTCACTGCAATTTCAAGGTCACCGGACACATAATCTTTGCAAAGTTATACACAATGGAAACCGTGTCATCATTATGTGTTTACGATCTGATAACTGAATGAGATAACCAGTTTATAAGTTGTTTGATACACTTTCTTCTAAATTTAGCTATGCGGAACATGCGAGCGGTGAGAGCTGTGTGTCATAAATTCCTGGCAGCATACAAAAAAAATATGGCAACGTCTTTAGATGTGCATTTATTTTTTGTAATGGCCCGAATACCGCCAAAAGGTTGGTAACCATTTGGATTCACTTCGTCCCTTCTTTCATCTTCTTAATCGCATAGGATGTGTTTACAAATTGTTGTATGTCATAGTTTTTGAGCAAGGACTTTAACAAAGCAAGACAATAGTCGAACACCATGCGCAATCATTGAGCGTTTTCTTTCTGCGAATTTCTCTAGCGTGTATTGCAACCTTAATTCACGTGTATGATTTATGGCCTCGTAAAGCACGTTCACTTTTAAGTCGTGATGTAGTAACCGTGGCTAGTGGCCGGTCCAGTGTAAGTGCCAGTCGTTTAGTTGGATGTTTAGAGACATCAAAGAGAACTGATGCACAATGACAGTGTGGTCGATTGAAACTTGATAGTTTTGTGTTTATGGCCTTGGGAAAGATAAATAGTAAATTGTTTAAGTAGAATCGGAATTTTATGGTCTTTCATATGAAGCATCTTGATGATAAAATTACGAATAGACGATCCTTCCATAATAGTGAACTTGTTTTCTAGTCTTATTGTGTTCTTACAATTCCGATCATAACTTTTATGTGATCTCGCCTAGCCTCTGCCGCGGCTTTGCACGTGTAGTCACCATCACAATCGTGTCTCTTTCAGGATCACTGCTGGTATACTGAATGGCAACTGAATTCAAACTACCACTTTATTTCCTAGTCAGTGTAAATCCATAATACAATTGAATCCTTACTAAGTGAACATTTATTGTATTTATGGAAATATTTTTTACTTTGACTTTGACTATAGCTTCCTCTTTGTTCAATTTATTTTCTGCCAAAATTATTCTGAAAGTATAATTTAAAACACATCATTTTGTTTTCCGATGAAAACCACACATCAACAATGATAATTTTATGAGTTATGCCAGGTGTCATAAACAAGAGAAATCTTTTCTAAACAACTGCCACGCTGCAGAAAGTCTAAATTCTCCAGTTTTATTCCATTTTAATTGTAGCTGTAAAACTTTTATATCCGTTAGGTTTACGAGTTTTATCAAAAATGTTGTGACAGGTGATCATTGTATGAAAAGT
Organism: Eupithecia tripunctaria; assembly: GCA_955876795.1. Lineage (NCBI taxonomy): Eukaryota > Metazoa > Arthropoda > Insecta > Lepidoptera > Geometridae > Eupithecia > Eupithecia tripunctaria. Next base: position 525,932 of record OY041607.1, read on the forward strand.
CTGGTTCCACCTTTCCTCTTTTTTATTGCTACTCTATGAGACTATAGGGTATTAACTATTAAATTTACAGGTTTCTTGTTCTCTGATGACATCATTTGGTCTATAAAATACCGTTGGATTTTTCACGCAAAGTTAACGTTTATATTTAACTTTTTGGTAATTTGAGCTACAGCAAGTACAAGAGATGCTACTATGTCGCATAAAAAAATAAAGGAGTTCAAATAAAAACAGAACGTAAGCTCGTGATCATGCAATTTTGCTTTGATCACACGCAACATGGTTTTTGTTTTCATAATTACAATCACCCAAATTTGCCTCTTAATCTTACAATACTGAAGAAAAACGTCTATTGTTTGATCAGTCCCTGAACTGATAAAAACAAAAAGATCCCCTGACCTTTCTCCGCATTTTTCTATAAATCATTTATCAGACTGGCCAAGCCATTATATCTAGGCTACTAAACTAAATAGCTGAACATCAAAGTCACCTCAAGGCTTACTCTGACTTTTCTGAGAACCACCTGGTGGAATCTGCATCGTAAAGTGATCAGAGAGAATAAACCCACATCAAAGCATTGCTAAGCTAGGTGGGTGTGTAAGTGTGGATACGGTAATTTGCGAAGGATGATTCTCTGTTTTTGTGTACATAAAAATATTCGAGTTTATACACCACAGTTGACAACGCCATCGACGGGCCGAACACGGGTTGATGTCGGCAACATTAAATTAATGCTGCGGCAGTGCCGCCGCTATAAAAATATGTTCTCATCTCAAGTATAATAACTGGTACTAGTGGGACAAGTCAGTACTGTCTGGCTGCAGTTGTACCATCATAGATACGTACTAGGGGGATAAATCAGTGCCAAGACAATTATACCATGCATCAGTGTACTGCTTAATGGTACAAGTGGTACGGCGGCGGCCTATTAAGAGGTCACTCCTAGATTAGATGTAAAGCCGCCCTCATGTTGCCGAACAAGTTGGCAACATCCAACCCGCCGGGTTGTGTCGGCGACTTTGGTAGTCTACGTACCGAAGTCGTCTTCTAATAGTTTGTCGTTTTGGATTAACAAAGGTTGGGAAATCAATTCTTCTAGAATATCACGTTACGTTTATTCACCAGTGGCATTAGCGTCAAGGTCTTTCAATAGAAAATTCTGGCAAAAAATACACATTACGTCCTCGAACTCGACTCGTCAAAACTTTTTTTTACGTTTTTCGAGAAAAGATCTTTAAATTGAACACAATCTCACCTTATGGAAAGTGACCATGTGGCTGAAGAGTACGAAAGTCTAGAAGACACGACACGTTTTCACCCTTGTCCTGAAGAGACACATTTACCTCCTTATAACATGGATATACCTTGATAAGTGCCACATGCAGTTCTTCACAACTCCATGTGTCACGACTGTGGTTGAAATGTGGGTTAGTGCAATACATTGTGGCAGAATTATGAAGTCATTCGTTTGTAGTAAGCGACTGTCAGCCAGAGCACCTCGTAACTTGCCTGCTTCTATTTACATATGGGGCGATCAGTTATCGCCCCATATGTAAATAGAAGCTTTAGTAATTTGCGTTTCATCGTCTTAATCTTTACAACCTTTTGTCACACTTTTTTTAAAATTGAAATCGATTAAGTATTTTGTCTTCTCGAAAGGTATCATCTTCTGTTTAAGTACACGCAATACAGTCAAGTACACCTTCTGATGCTACTTTTATTGCTGTTTAATTTTTATCTTCATCAAGAAAAAAGAGTACCTACACACACCATAACTATAAGTACTGAACTTATGGTTATGTATTATATTTCAGTTATTTATTGATAAGAATTTTTTCTTCACAAAATAAGCACCATTATATGCATCATTGGATACAAATCGTTATGTATTTTAAAATAAATCGTCGTGTTTGACTTCTACCAAAAACTTAACCTTTCTTGCTCCAAACAACTAAGCGAATTGATGCTTTATCTGCAACCCAAATCTCATCCCAAAATGTGATTGTAGTTTTCACCTTTTCCGCCCTTAGATCAACAACACCACAGTCTGGCTGTCTGCGCTACCTGTATAGCTAGATATATATTCACGAGATAGCATCTATAGATATGGAAGCAGATTGTCAGAATAACAATAGGACGCCAGTGGAGGGAACGGACAATGCGAGCCAGTGGTCGACACAACCGCAGTCTTTGTTGGGAAAACGGCGCAAAGAGTGCACGACACAGATGGGACCTCTTAGGGATCTGTAGTGATTTATTATTTTATTATTTTGCTTACTAGATTAGCATCGCATGGGACCTTTTCGAATCTAAGTCGATCAACCCGTAACCCACATCGGGTTACGGGTTGATTGACTGCAATTACTATAATCTGTATTTTTAACTTATAGCACTAAGTAAAAGACTAATAAACAGCTACTGTATGATGAAAGTGATCGTTTTGACCTCTATTCTACTGAGATTATGAGTAAAAATCTATAGTTTGATGAATGATTTTTCACAATATCATATTGCGCTAAAAACATGTGTAACTTCAGTACATCCTTAACGAACAACATAACTGTGTTTCAACGATTTGTAACCTGATAACATTTTACTACTAACATTTTGTACAGACATAATGGTTTCATAATACCCACAAACTAAGGTATAATAGCCTTTTTAAAGGAGATATAGCCCCTTTTTAAAATTTTGTTTGTATAGTGCGCTCACACTCTTGGTAATATCCTAAAATTTAATAATTTAACAAATAAATCTATTTTGACGTAACTTTACCCCGTAACCCTCCCTCAATACAACAAACACTCCCAATTTTACTGTGTAACGAGGTCAAGTGAGTTTGGATGAATTTCAATGTTTCCCCTGTAGGTGGAGCTAATGGCACTAGCGTTCGAAGAAAGTAGTACCCAAACCACCCAGTAGAAGTCGAAAGAACTTTGGGATATTATTTAATTGTCCCTTCTGCCAGTAGTTTCCTCTTCCATTGCTCTTTGCCCCTCGCCGAGCGTGGCTGAAAGGTGCTACGGCGCGAACGAAACATACCTTTCACGATACAATACCGGTTTAATATGACGATTCACCCTAAACTGTGTGCATACCAACTGAAACTAGACCATTTGTATCAAGCAATAGAGCTGGAATTAGTTTGTATCTCTTTGATTGATGAATATCAATTTAAGTGAATGAAATCTCATTTGAATTACAATGGTTAAGCAATCTTTGAGGAGAGGTTGTCTAAAGGTATTGCGGAGGTATTATTTACCGTGCTTAGTTGATGACAGAGAATAGATTCTTAACTACCCAGTTGTAGAGTTGGAAACATTTACAGGGTATCTGGAAGTTCAGGAGTTCTGTGACCTTTTCGTGAAGTGTCTTCTAGATGTCGCTAATTCGTCATACCAGACATCAAAAACCCCTTTGATTTAGCATGATACGTGTAGGGGTAACGGGTCAATTTTTAGAAAAAAGTTAAAATAGTCTTCAAAAGGTGGTTTTATCAAAACTCAGTTGAAACTCTATAATACTTTAAGAAAATAGTAAGTTATTCCGCTTACATCCATAATAAACTGCAGGTTAAATAAAAGGGAGAGATTCAAATCAAAAAATATCGAGACCAAATTTTCTATTTCATAATATGAGAATAGTGAAGCACTTTTGTTCACTCATGTACCGGTGAGATGTGAAAGTGGGGGGCGGGGGGTCCAATTGAGCTGATTGCCTTCAATTGTGGCAATCGAGCGCCCGCGCACTCGCTGAGGTGGATAATGGTCATGGGTATGAAGAGGTATCTAACTATCTACCTACACATAATGGGTTTACTTCATAGGTAGATTATGAAACATAGTCTGACTATTCCAGGAACGAAATATAATCTACAGTCTTAGCTGTAAAGCGTCTGTAAACTTAAGTCTCTACATTTTTTTTAGTTCATAGACCAGCATTGTCGTACCTATTACTTTATTATATTGAGATCCAAAATATTTTACAAACAAACTCACTTACCGTTCTTAGTCAGTAAATTTGACTGTCATCAGTTTTTCCCTTGAAAATTTTCTGCTTATGGTGAAACAGAACAGGTTCGATGGAAACTATCCTGAAGCGAAGATTCAAATTGCCATAATATTTTGGAGTTGACGATTCGGATTCAGATCGAAGATGTTCTCATAACCAAAAAAACCACCTATGTTGTAAGACAACATAGCTATTGGACCCAGGTAAAATTAGGAAACTAGACTTATGTATTTGTAAAACAGCTCTAGATTGTGACGTATGAAAGGAGAAGGCCTATCCCTCCAGGAAAAAAACCAAAGCAAAGCCGACACGGAGTCTACATAGTAAATAAACACTTTTTCCTCAACCGCCACTGCACAAATCCAAACAACATAAACAAAACCCACCTACCTACATAGGATAATAGCAGGCCGACGACCGCGCCGGACGCGGCCAATAACGCTGCACAATAAAGGTGCGCCGGCACCGACCCGCCTTGAACTTCGCGCTGGGTGCTGTCACATCAGCACGTGGGGTCAATGAACCTACAGCACATAGGTCTTTTAAGAGAGCTACGATAGATTGGGTCAGACTGTAAGTGCAATAAAATGTTGCATTGTTCGGATACCTATAAATATAAACCATCTGAAATTTGGACTTTTTGCTACATTGACATTTGGTAATAGACTAACTGCTCATTAGACGTTTCGCGCTGTTGAACATAGATACTGAGACCTTCTGATCAGGAGAAAAGTTTTGGATGGATCGCGAAAATGTAAACCCTCCTTTGCCAGAGGGAAAAAGATATCTGAGGCGTAGATGAGCGTGAAAGAGCGAACCTGATTGAGAACTTGGAGAGCAATTCAAGAATTTGCAGACTCTGCTGATAAAGCATGAATTCAGGGAGGATGAAAGAATGATGATCGACACACACGGCGATTCAACAGGAAGCAGGGCTTCAGGCTGATAATGATGATGACAAATCAACAACACTGACTGGTTACAAAACTAGATGCGTCCAATTGCTTGTCTTTTTTCTTGTGATCAGACCTTAAGCCAAACATGCCAAAACCAAAACTACAATTTAATGAAAGGTTAACTTCAAAAAAGTCCCCATTCTTCGTTTCTTTTCACACAAGCTACCAATATACCGTAACAAGTTGCTGTGATATTTTCCCTTGTAAAATCTAGACAACTCACCACACGACTGTACCAATCAAGAAGACAGGTCTACCACCTTTTATTGTTGCTTTCATTCCATCCCAGTGTCCGGTTGCCATCCGTACACCACAATTACCACTTTAACTTCAAAACGATCTAAGACCACCAAAACTTCCTCGAAAAATTCACCTTCTAGTTCCACAAATACAGTTGACTTTAGGTTGTCACACACGAAGAATGAACACTATGTTTCCTCTCATTGTAACGTCAATCTTCGGGGTAGGTGTTGAAGGTATGTTTTCGTTTGGGATTCTCCAGGATCGGTAAGGTCAGTTACTGTTATCAATTGCGTGAATTGATCAAGTACGTGAATGGTTGTTACCTTTGTTTTATGGTTTGTGTGGGCGCTTTGTTGCTACTACCTACTGGGCTCTGGGACGGATGGAAAGTTCAGACGTTTATGGGCATGGACATTGGTTCCTGACTTGTGTGAAAGGGATTTTGAAGAAGAGGTTGTTGCAACTCTACACTGAATCTGAGATCCTATTATTTTATCTAGAACAGAGGCTACTAGATATTTGGCTTAATTTGTATATAAATTAATAATGTTTAAATATTATTTATGTATATACAAATAGCTGCGCCCCGCGGCTTTGCACGCTTTGTTCCTATGGAACGTTCCTACGTTTAAAGGTGATTTTTATCCCACGGGAACAGATTTACGGGATAAAAAGTAGCCTATGTTTTATTCGAGTGTTAGAATTACCTGTATGCAAAATTTCAACCATTTCATCCGTTCAGTAGTTTTGGCGTGAAGAACAAACATCCATCCATCCATCCATACATCCATACAAACTTTCGCATTTATAATATTAGTGTGATTCAAGCCTTTTTTATGATGAAGCGATTGATTGAGTGGATTCAGGGATTAAATGAAAAGTTCAGACGTATAAACACGGGCACAGATATTGTTCTTGACGTAGAAATTAAGGTTCTCGACTGGCAATACTCTAGAGATTGTTACGTTACTTATAGATGTCTTCTATGGAACACAGGAAAATTTGAAAAGAAAGTTTAGCCAAGGAATTGATGTGTGTGAAAATGTAACCCTAACAATAAGTAATCTAACGGCCTTCCATACAAAATAATAACAAAGTCCATCCTCGACCGTTCGCCGGTAATCGGTAAAGTTTCATAGGCTCCTAATGTCCCTGATCTACGGCGCAATAACAGCTCCGATTTATACGAATTTTGTTTGTTAGTTATGAAAAACTTCGCCATTAAAGTTGAAAAACGCGTGACCATTAAAAGTTTTAAGTGTCTACGTCCACCTATAAAAGTTCACAGTGTCGTAACATGTTGACCAACTCACAACTTAGTTATGCAAAAAATGGTAGGTAATGACTATATGGATCACTTTTTGAATCCCTACGATTTTTTTCCAATTATTATGCGGAATTACTCAGTACCGTAGACAGCTTTTGACTCGCAAAGAATTCTCACTTTTTCCTCTTACAAAAATATTATTCTTATTTTTACCATAACAAAAACACCTCAAGGATAAATCGGTCCTGATCTCGAGATCGGCGACGCGACTGACCGGAAATTAAGACACGGGGCGCAGCACCCCCGCATATCCGCTTCCGGTCGGACAGCACCTTTGTAGATATCCTCGGGATGATAAATCTAAAGGTTAATAGACTTGTGAGGTCACTTACTTTTGACGAGACGGAATGGACTATTGGAAAGGTAATGTACAATGTTTTAGATACCAGAGTCCGTTTTCTAATTTGATTTGATGCGAAAAGACAATGCACAAAAGGCATTAACGTTGAATGTATCGGTTTGTTTTTTTTTGATTTGTTTGTTGTTGGACTGTAGAGTGGAGTAGAAAAACATATATTTATAACAACAAAACAAACAGTTAAAAAATCAGACACGCCTAAAAAATAGGTTCATGAATAACGTCGTCAGACTCAAAGTTGGCTTTATGTGACGATGATGATGTCAGAGCTTTACGATTTTAGTAATATGATGTCTCAATCTGCGACAAAACGGCCAATCCCAACGGAGACTATCTGGTCTTCGGGTGCGCAGGATATACATTATAGTACCCAAGTGAGTGTGCAAACACTAGTGCACTTTCTATTCCCTCATTTTCATAATCCGACAGGGTGACAGACTAGAGAGACCTTAACATAACACGAAGATGGAAAAATGATGACCAAGATTATTCACGAAAAATCGCTGAGTACCAGGTGTGGCACATGCCATTTACTGCCCGAGATCCACCTCCTCCCAACATTATAACAAGAAGGCATCAAATCCAGCGGGTGTCCGTTTTACGACTCGCACAAGGATCCCTAATCTTGACCCACCTTGATATCTTAATAAAGCGCCACGTGGACACACGTCGTAAAGATTATCAGAGGACCCCGGCAGGGACATCAAATATTAAGTGGAACTGAAGGAAGGTTTTAGAAAGAATCACGTATATTTTTGGATAAACTAAAGACAAAACGAAAGAAAGAAATTAACTCATCCTGGAGAAATAAAAATATGCCAGAATTGAAGATATAAGACTGAATGATGCGGTGAGTGGATAATACTCACGGAATAACTACATAAAAAAAGTTTTCCTATGAAAGTCTAATGTTAAAATCATATTACATCTAGAAGGACATTTGGAAATTGATGAAAACCCTTTAGACCCGACCACCATAATAACACAAGGTCCCCACCTTCCAGCAGTAACAAAAAGTGCCGTATTTTTTTAGTACACGTCCGAAGTTGGTGTAATAAATGCGGCGGTGCGGTGCGGTGCGGTGCGGTGTGCCGAAACATAAAATATATAAAGTTTGACCGCGGGTAGACCACCTACGTCTCGCAGCGGGCACACATGGGGACGGTTGTTATTTTTACTCCAAATAAGTGGTTTGGTTGAAATCCGAATTGGTTTGAATTTGGCTTGGAGTGACAATGAACTTAGACGGTTGCTAAGATTATTTGTATCGTATGCCCCTTCATTATTATTGTGTATTTTTAGAGTGTAGAGATTTCTTGACCCTAATTCTTCTAAATTATTCATCATAACAATGGTATCGTTTTGGAATTACGTATTTCTTTATGCAAGGTCTGTCTGGTTGACTTTGGTTAAATGTTGAAATCCCAAAATATATAACTACCCAAGATGACTCGTTACAAAAGTGCCAAGGTTGAAAAAATTCTATTAATCTCTCCGTGCAAATAGAACTGCGCGCACTATCTAGTTTCTTTCATCTATTACTACCATTGTCATAGTAAAGCGATAACTTATCAAAATTCGGACCCAGATTGTTCTCTATCTCATTAATTCACATTCTCGTTCTTTTCTTTACAATTCTAGAACAGTATTATTCATAAATGATTGTCTTATTTTCCTTCTTTCATGTTTGTTACACTGCTTTGCCTTCATTTTTATCGATCTTGCCAATCTTATCTGTTCCTTGCATTTATCTACTGGCATGAAATTTAACTACTTTATTCTATAGGTTAAGTATCCTAAATATTCACAATTTTCTTCAAAGATATTCATTCCTCCATGTAAGCCAACCACGCTCCTACCAATATTGTATCAAGTAGAAGTGTCCACGTAGAGACGTGTTTGTATGAAAAATATTCCAATATCCACCCCCTCCCGCCGCCACCTCCCCCTCCCCGGGTGGACAGATCTGATACACGTATTCATGAGATATACTAGTTTGTCTGTTTATAATATTGAACACCTAATCGTTTGGATTATTTAGCATTGTTTTTAGTGGGAAATAGACTTTAAAAGAGATTAGAATGTTGACTAATGAATAGAGGACATTCTATAGTTTTTGGGTGTTTTATAAGTATAATAGGATATAACTATATGTACAAAAATAATGTACAGTAAAGGTATCCTAAAAAAATTAAGAACTAGAAGAAATATGATTCGATAATTATATTAGAAGATATAAATATTCTAACTGATGGATTAAATAGATTTTTTTTTAGAAAAGTGTAGTGCTATTGTCATAAAAATATATGATATTTAGAAATCATAACACATTTATTTGATTTATTTATAATTTTATGGCACCCTCTGTGGGAAACATTATCTGGAAACGGATGATGTACTTAGGGAGCTTTATTGATCAAGTGAAAAATTGCCCACTGCGAAACAAAACAATAAATGAGCACTTAATATGTGTTAAGTGCTCATTTATTGTAAAAGTCTTAATGGCCTGTAGAAAATCTAGATGCAAGCAAGGCAAGGTGATCCCGCTAGTGTTGCCCACAAGGTGATCGCAACAAGATGGGTCTGGGGTTTAAGGTCGGTCGCTTGTCAAATTATATGTTTTTATTCGAAGGAGTGGACATGATATACGAGGGACAAGATTGCTGTACTTTTTCAGATGGATCTATGTAAAGGGATTGATTACAAACGTAAAGTGCGTTTTGTTTTAGATAGAAATATATATTTCGTACCCTCTAGCTGAAAACTTCATCTACGAAAATAACTAAAACGAGATTCAGTCGAGGGTCAGTTGTAACAATGATTTGTTCCCATTATATAGCGTATCATCTCGAAGCGAATTTCATTCCATACAAGTTTTTAAGCAAATCGTTCATGTCCCGTAACGATCAGCCAAAGTACAGTTAACAATTCGCAAACTCTGGAAAATAAACCTATAAGATATTCTTTTCCCATCGAACTCATTAATTTGGTCCCAGACATGTTCCCAGTCGTATAAATTAGTCGCATATATATCCAGGTGTTTAATATGTTACTCCTTAAACGTGTCTGCGCTTATTTCATGTTAATTTAACGCTTATAAACATCCCACAGAAGTGCTACCTCCCTACAAAGTAAAGTGAATCTTAACAGCTCAGAAATAAAGTAGATCGGACCGGTAGAGATAAATTGGTAGGTGGTGCCCACAAAGGTGACGTGGGAAGGGTAAAGGCGCCACATGTGGACCGGCCGCAAAATTAAAATAAAAAATATATAATTTAAAGAAAAAGTCGATAAAAACGTGGCTCGGAGCGCGAGGTGAACGGTCTGGGTGTGATTGGTGATGCGATGCCAGATGGAGTGCGGCTATTGGTGCGTTCTGGGTTACTGAATTTTAATGCGCTGTTTTTTGACCAGCGTAGGTACAAGAATTAAATTTTACTTATATTTGACGATCATAATCTTCCCAAGGACATTGTGATAGTGAACGTGTCATTTAGACTCGAGTAAATATAACAAGGGCTCATCATAGAAGTAATGTCAGTGCAATAAAGCAATAATGTGTGCAGGTCTCATCGGAGACTAGCCAGACATATTCTAGTGCACAAATGTGCGCGCAAACACAGGTGCACTATCTATTCCCTTACCTACTCTCATAATCCGATGGAACGTCAGATCAGACATAACCGGGGAGAGGTCAGGCGCAGGACCAACGGTTTAACGTGCTTTCTGATGCACGGGGGTGTAACTCCAACTTCTTGACTCTGGGCAGTGAATTTTACCTGCTAGAAAACCCACAATATCAATGGCTCGATCCGGGATTCGAACTCAGGACGTCATAATCAACGGTTGAACAAGCTGACCGCTAGACCAACGAGGCAGTCATCAGGAATCTTATTAGTGAGTCAGGTAGGCTATAGAACAAACAATAAGTTCGTCACATGCGAAAGATGAAACGTAAACCATACAGCTCAATCAGACACAACAGCCATCAACACATTCGTTAATACACCGTGGGAGACATGAGAGCGGACATGACATCCTCTCACCTTATTCCTAAGCGCATAAGCTTCAAAATGTGTCATAAAGAAAGTGAATTGCATAGGTGGTTTTGTTTTAAGTGTAATGTAACGAGGCTGCGGAGTGACGGACGTGAGAACGCGACGGTGGTGCTTTCACAGCGCTTCCAATGGTCCTTTTAATTCGTTTATTAAAGGGGATTGGCTGAAAATAGCCCGTAAGTAGCTTTACAGATAGGGAGATAAACTTGACAGGTTAAAAGGGTGTCAAGAATGCTTACAGTGGTGACGTGATTGATCAGGATAACATTGTGTGTTTGTGGTGAAGATTAACACTTTAAAATTTTACCTTCTAAGGAGAGATTAATAAATTTATTTATTTAAAAAACCTACACACCTACACATTCACACAGCATTATCTAGCCCTAAGCTATGCAGATCTTGTTTCATGGGTACTAACTAGATAACTGATATACATATTACACTACATCAAAAGGTATTTTTTATTATACATAGAAAACATCCAGAACGCCCAGAACATTATATCTGCAGATATTTGTCCTGAAGCGAAAATCGAACCAGCAAACCTCCTGCGTCACAGGCGGACCTTCGCCCGCTGCGCCACAGAAGTCGTCATGCAACTTGTGTTTCGGTTTTGATGAATAAAACGTTATTTTTCACATCTTACCTTTTCAAACTATGAGGTACTAGTAGGTACAAGAACTATCTTCCCTCTTCCTAACTGCGGGCCTGTGCTTATTGTAAACCTATACCTTTTCCTAAACTGACCAACCCACTTGGAATTCCACTCACAGCCATTTTAAGGAAAATAAAAATTCCGTGTAATGCCAATAAAAGTTTACAGCGCGCAGCAAACAATTTCATTAGACGACCTCCGAGGGTTCATACACTCGCAATATTGTTTAAAAACGGACCGAACCCTAAGCGTATGCTAATTTTATTTTTAAACCCGGCTAGCGCGCGCGGCTAGCCAAAAGTGGAAGCTGTAGGGTTTTAAGGATATGGTAAAGGGTTTGTATTTGACAAACCTACGTTTCGACGTTTCTAAATGTATTGTTCGATTTTTTACAAGAAATTTCTGGATTCATGATGAATGTTTATTACGAACCTAACTTGTGTTAGAAGAACACGAACGTTTGATATCTTATCGAGGACATCATCAGGGTGTGTGCGGTGCTGGATGCGCTCGTCTCGCGTGCTGGCGTGCACTGCATAAATATTACTGCGTAAATATTTTAACAGTAATATCGCAATACATCTAGGAAAATCTAATGTATACACACAAAAACAGAGATAACTTTATGAAAGGGTGTGATGTTCACAATAAAAATACAAGAAATATGAACAAATTACACATCCCATCATATAGATTACGAAAGGTAGGGAAATCATTTGTGGGCAATTGCGTAAGATTCTATAATAAGCTTCCATCTGAAGCAACTGAGCTCCCTATTCGTAAATTTAAACTGTACATAAAACGAAATCTTATCAGGAAAGCATATTACTCCGTAGATGACTACGTCAATGATGTTAATGCTTGGCCGGATGTCGCCCAGTTCCACACAGGCAATAGTATGTAAGACCAGTTAGACTTAGTTATCCTAAGATTGTATTAGTTGATAAGCGATAAACTTGCTAGTGGTTTCTTTTTCACTTCTTCCGCTAGTGGACGAAAAATTGAAGTGAATTAAAGTCAATTGCACCTTATTTCTTGTTGATAGTAATAACTATTTAACAAGCTGTTTATATAGTAAAAATTTGACTTGTGTAAGTACTTATTTTGTAAGTCTAAAGAAATAAACGATTTGACTTTGACTTTGACTTTGCACACGTATGAAGGATTTCAGAGTTATATCAGGTACCTACAGCCAGAATACAAATTGCTAATGACAAAACTTTAGTCCCTTCATTTGGATAGTATCCGGTTGCCAAAAGTGATGACTGATGAGCGATGACTAAGTACGAATGTTTGTTTCCATTTAGTGACATAATTTTCACAATTTCAAAAATCACTGTCCACTTATCCACTGGCAGGAATGACAAAGGTGATAGCGCTGTTTCTCACCACAGGTTTTCATGACAAATTCTTTTTTGCCGTTTCATACTAAAAACTGTCTGCGTTTCCCCACATAAAAAAATAATATTTTGTCGGCGTTTCAACCCAAAACTCGTTTCCGTTTCTCACCACAGAAAATACCTAATTCGAACTTCAACAGACGGACAGGGTGGACTCCAAAGATTTAAAGTGGACTCTAAACGTATGCTAATTTTATTTTTAAAAACGCAAATGGAGGGCCAGATGTCGCCGACCGACGACGTCGCGTCGTCGTCCGGCGTATTGCCTTTATTGGGCGCCCACCTTGCGAGCGAAGCGATTGCGTATTTATATGTATGAAATTGGATTGGTCGATCGAGAATTGGTTCAATTTGATAAGAAAATTTGGCTGGTTAGGTAAATTTGGCCTTTGATGCATCTCATTGGTCAATTTTGTTAGAACCAATATGTTTTACAAAGTTTTGTCTGTAGCTGCTACTTGTATTAGCACATCACGATAGGGTTAATCGAACTGCGTTCTTTAGAGTGCAGCATCTACAATATTTGTACATATCGTTTCTTTAAATTTGATGTTGGCCATTTAACTTAATCTCAATATCTCAGAAATTCTATAAAATTGTACTACGAGCAAAGATTAGTATCTGGATGACCGAGCTGTGCTGGGTTTTTTTTGATAAGTTTTGTTTTTTAGAAAGTATAGTATTATTTTTTATTCGTCAATAGATGTCAGGAAGAGTCATATTTTTCAGTTTAGTGTTTAACTTGATTAAGATTAAGTTGATTATTGAAAACACGAATGAAATAGTATTATTATTTGCCAATAAATGTCCGGAAGAGTCAATTGATTACAAAAAAATTAATAATGAAAACATAGTAAAAATGAATCCTAGCTAGATCGATTTATCGCCCCCGAAACCCCCTATATACTAAATTTCATGAAAATCGTTGTGGCCGTTTCCGAGATCTAGAATAGAAATATATATACAAAAATTACTCGTTTAAAAGTATAAAATAACATAAGATATACAGATATTTGAGTAAACGTATAGTCAACTCATGAGGTGTAAATTTTGCAATCAAATGTCAGATCCTCATACGAATAGTCTTTTCCAATTAATAGAGAACTGTCTCTCCAGACATCAAGCTATGTTTTCACAGGCAACTTCACCCATTACACTAATTAGAGCGATGTCATCGCGCGTGATTTATGAGAGGTGTACGGACGGACGGACGAATCACTGTTCTTGTAGTTCCATCATTAGGAGATTAGGTGAGGAAGTCCTGCGCCTCGGTACAGACCAAATAGAAAAAAAACTATACGGCACTTGATGTCTATAAAGGAATGGAAAGCAAAAAGACAGGCCTTTGTTCTGCTATAGTAAACTACACACTAATCAAGTAATCACAATAATGTTATGTAGATGTCTGTTGCTTCTTCACGACAAAAATACTGAACCGATCATGAAATTGGCACACTGGTAGTTCTAGGGCTCGAATAAAACATAGGCTTCTTTTCATCCCATAAATCAGTTCCCATGGGATAGGAATATCCTATAAGTGTGTCTAGCTCTCTATTTTGTTTCTATTGTTGTTATAAATAAATATTATTTTTTCTTTCTTTAAAAATATTGTAACGAATAAAAATTAAATCTCTTCAAATTAGGAATCAGCTTGAAAGAATTTAGAATTAACCGTGTCCACGTTAAAAACTATCGGGATCACCTAATTCTGTGTAGAAATGGTCCCGGAATAGCTTACCTTCCCGTGCGCTGAGCGCAGACGACAGGTGCGCCTGCGCAGCGTCAGTGGATCTGTCATTGTCGCGGGTTCGCGTCCCGGTGATCGATACTCTTTCAGCTAAACCACCGCGTGCAAGATTAATTTTTACGTGGGACTTACATGTTTTTTTCAAGAACGAAAATTCGTAGAATTTATACAACATCGGTGCTTTGTTTACATAAACAGATAGGTAAAAAATTTGTTTGCTTCTTCTCGTAAATAAATATAATGTTTCTGATACGCTTGATATTGGAAAAAAACCTTTCTCCTATCTTTCAGACCACTGGATGGTGTGTGTGTATGGAAGAAAAAATTTTTGTACTTTTTTTTTTTTTTTTTTAGATTTTTATTCATCACATTAACAATCACAGTTAACATTATATTTGTACCGTAAAACCTTGTAAGGTTTGTCTCGGTACTCACATTCGTCTTAACTCTAAGTGTCAGTAATAAAGAAAATTGGAATACAGTCAAATTGCGAACAGCCAATTTAAAAGTAAAATAGTTATAATTTGCAAAAAAAGATAATTATGAAAAATATTAGTTTCTATAAATTTTGTCCGAGCCGTATCTTTGATACAGAAAAAATATCGACAACTACACCTGGAAAACCGAAGAGCAGATCGTACAGTTCATGATTAACAAAGAGTTTTTGTATAGTTCAGTAATCTAAATACTACTTATAAAAATCTTATTTTACCTATTTGTATGCAGAAATCTTTTGATTTCCTATTCCATTGTTATCCCAGTTATTTAGTCAGTTGGCTCTGAGCCAGCTGTAAGTACGTACATTCATCAGCCATCACTTGGATCACTCAAAAACTGTTTCACGCGCATATCTGACGTGTAAACATACTTTTTCAGTTGATTTTCCTTCGAGTAGATTAAGCAGAATTACAGAAGAACTCGAGATCTGTTGAAAAATTATTTGGAAAAACGTAGACCAGAGAAATGTCCTGTATAAAACCATCGAAAAGTTAAAAGAATATTAGGAAAGGAATATTAACCAACGAAATATTTGTCAATTTTTTGGAGGACTATATCGCTCACGTCCGTAGGCGATGACCCTCTGTTGCCCTACACGTGTCCTCTGGGTGGTGCTAAGAGCGATACTCTCTGGTGGTAGGCTTCGGCCGTGGCTTGTCACCACCCTCCGGACTAAGCCAGACCGTGAAGCAACTCTGTTGTGTTTCGGAATGTGGTCCGGAGTAGCCATCGTGGAGGAGACGGGTTTGAGCAGTTTTGCATTGGAACAGCAAGAGTGTTGCAGGACAGCATCCAGGCCAGTGTATCGGGCGGCTGAACATGGAGGGTAGCGGGATCCGAAGCACGGTTCTCCGCTGGCCGACCGCAGGTTGTAGGGGGCCCAAGTAGCGTGCCAGCCACACGTGAAAGGCTGCCCCGCCGCCTCGCGAAAAATCCCGGAATGCTCTACCATGCCGGTTGGCGACCGGATGAGAGGACCTGATAGCCATTCTCGGGGGGGTTCGGGCGTCCCCGCAGTCTCCATCTTCAGCCCTCCAATGATGCACAATCCTGCTGTTAAACCTGTGCTCGCTGACCAACGCCGCGCTCAACTGCCGTCCACCCACTCACCTAACTCACCCTCCTCATGAAAAAGTCCAAAAATAATAAGTTGTGCTCACAGCGGAAGCACGTCCTCTCGCTTAACGTGCACCTCTGCAACATCCGAGGAATGCACTCAAATTTCGACTCAGTCCATCACCACCTAGAGACTGCGAAGCCCCACTTATTGTTTCTCACGGAGACGCAGATACGAAAGCCTCCAGATGTTGCATACCTCACATACCCAGGTTACACCCTGGAGCACAATTTTAAACCCAAGGCCGGAACGTGTGTGTATGCCCGGGACGACATTTGCTGTCTGCGCCTCCGTGACCTCGAAGAACCCGGTTTTTCGTTGATATGGATTTTGGTGGACACTGGTCTAGATAAAATCATCTATGCCAGTCTTTATCGGTCACATACTGGAGATGTTGAGACAACCAGGCTGTTCGATCACATCTGCAATACGGCTGATGTGGTTCAACGACGCTACCCTGCTGCCAAACTGGTACTGTTAGGAGACTTTAACGCTCACCACCGCGACTGGCTCTTTCCGTACCAGATCACCGATCATGCTGGTCGAGAGGCCTACAAACTCGCTTTGTCACTTAACCTCTCCCAGCTCGTGCTAGAGGCGACCAGGATCCCTGACGTTGATAGCCACACCGCCAATTGCTTGGACCTACTGCTGACCAATGACCCAGACCGAAATTCAGTGTCTGTGCTACCCCCTTTAGGAAGCTCAGATCACTGCATGGTAAGGTCAGTATCGTCGTATTCGCCTCCAGATCTTACCCCTAAGGGTAACAGACGAATATGGCGTTACAAGTCAGCAGACTGGGATAAGATGCGTCATTTCTTTGCTTCATATCCTTGGCGGCAAACGTGCTTCACCTCCTGTGATCCATCTGTCTGTGCCGATGCTGTAACGTGGGTGATTAAAAGTGCAATGGAATATTTTATTCCATTCACTGATACTTCACCCTCTGATAGGACTCCCCTGTGGTTTAACTCCTCGTGTGCCAGTGCTGCGGCGCAAAAACACAGGGCTTATCTTGCGTGGGTCGACGCCCGGAACAGTAAAGCAACAGATACATCACTTAGGAAGTCAGCCTATAACAAAGCCGCCAAGTCCCTTAAGAAGACGCTAAGGAAGGCTCGCTTTCAGCGGATCGGACGACTGGGAGCTAGACTTGCCTCATTTCCAGCAGGGAGTAAGGCCTTCTGGTCGTTAGCCAAATCCGTCGAAGCCAACTTTAGCCGTCCTTCACTTCCCCCATTGCTGAACCCGGATGGATCGCTAGCACACACTGCGAATGAGAAAGCTAATTTATTTGTGACTCAATTCGCAGAGGCCTCACGTCTTGAGACCTCAAATGTTTCACCACCCAGCCTTCCTCGATGTAGTACAAACATGCCTGAGATCCGCATACATCAAAAGGAAGTGCTCAAAACTTTGCGTGGTCTCGACGTGAATAAGGCTAGTGATCCGGACGGAATCTCGGCTGTGGTGCTGAAGTCCTGCGCTCCTGAGTTGTCTCCCATCCTTACCCGACTCTTTCGCCTGTCCTTGAAATCTGGTAAAGTCCCCAAGTCATGGAAGCTTGCTAATGTGCAGCCTGTGCCCAAGAAAGGTAGTCGAGCTGATCCCACTAACTATCGCCCCATTTCAGTCACCTCCCTGCTCTGTAAGTGCATGGAGCGTGTCCTGAATGGCAAACTCCTGGCATACCTCGAAGACAATGACCTCCTTAGTGACCGTCAATACGGCTTTCGCTGAAAACGTTCTACAGGAGATCTTCTTGTGTATGCCACCCACATATGGAGCGAGGCCATTGAGAAGCACGGTGAAGCCATCGCGGTTTCACTTGACGTCTCTAAAGCCTTCGATAGGGTTTGGCACGACAGCCTTACTAACAAGCTTCCAGCATACGGACTTCCAGACCTCTTCTGCAACTGGCTTCGCGACTTTCTGAGAGAAAGATCCATTCGTGTAGTCGTTGATGGCTGCTCGTCTGATCAATTGGCGATCAACGCCGGGGTACCTCAGGGGTCTGTTCTCTCTGCCACGTTGTTCCTGCTGCACATTAATGACCTGCTGGTACCCGGTATCATTGGGTACGCAGACGACAGCACCGTGGTTGAGAGGTACCTATCTAACGGGAAAGCCAGTCGGAATGACGTACAGGTGCAGAGAGAAGACATGCTGCAGCGCTTGAACTTAACTCTTAAGGCAGTCTCGGACTGGGGCAAAGCCAATCGGGTTAACTTCAATGCCTCTAAAACGCAAGCATGTCTCTTCTCTGCAAAAAAGAGTCCGCTTGTCCAGCTTCCCGTTTTCCGGAATGTACCGGTACCTATAAATGATCAACTGGAGCTCCTCGGTGTCACTCTCACACCAACTTTGAACTTTGGCACATTCATCGAGTCGAAGGCCAAAACAGCAGCCATGAAGCTAGGGGTCCTAAATAAGGTTAAGCGATACTTCACACCGGAACAGCTTCTATCCCTTTATCAAGCACAGGTCCGGTCTGGTTTGGAGTATTGCTGCCATGTTTGGGACGGCTCGGCCAAGTACCACCTTGCAGCCTTAGACTCGATCGAACGAAGAGCCTTTAGACTCATTGACGAGCAGTACCTTGCAGAGACTAAAGTTCAAAGTCTCGAACACCGCCGCAAGGTTGCTTGTCTCTCGATCTTTTATAGGATACATTTTGGTGAATGCTCACTCGAACTACATGACCTGATCCCACCATCCCCCTTCCACTCCAGGACAAGCAGACGCACAGCGCACTACCATCCATACTTGGTGGATGTACCCTCCACTCGCACTAAGCGGTTTTCCTCCACCTTTATTATTCGCACCGCAAAGGAATGGAACTCGCTCCCTGCCTCTGTTTTTCCGGCCAATTACAACCTGGGTCTCTTCAAGACAAGGGTGAATAGGTATCTTCTAGACCTTCGTGATACACCGTCGACCGCATCTTCGCTTTCCATCAGGTGAGATTGCGGTCAAACAAAGGTCTATTTATCGTAAAAAAAAAAAAAAAAAAATACAAAATAAATTATTTGTCATTAGGATTACAAGAAGATGTTACCTATGAGTAGTTGTTACATTTTTATGGTTTAATGTGAAAGCATTTCCTATGATCCGCGCACTAGGCTAGGCCTGTTTCGCAGGAATGATTGATAAGTTCCTTATTTGGTACTCCTATATTGAAGTTACATACCATTAATTTAAGTTTTTTACCTACTTTCTTTTCTGGACCTCCCAAAAACTATATCAGATTAAAAAGTATAAGAAAACTTCGTAGGTTCTGTACATTCACAAATCTATTCACCATGCTTGTTTAAAGAATAGGGTGCGTTCACACCGATGAACATCCAGCCAGTCGACACCAACAATTAGCCACTCATCACCTTCTCTTCCGGTGTGAATGAGGCTCCGTCATAGACACTTCAGCATCAAGCGCATAATAACATGGAAAGGTAAACATAATAAAGACTAAAGAAACAAACAGTCTTCTTGGAAGACATCCGTGGCGTAGTGAACTGCCTGAAAGACAGAGGTTCGGTTACCACATCTATACATTGTACATGTTTTGGATTCTAATATTGTGCTATTCTATGGTGGTACATAATTTACTGATATAAATCTTTCCTAAGCGTCTGTACGTACTTACCAAGACTTTACTCGTTTTGATACACAGTCTAACAATAGCAAGAAGAGTAAGTAACTATTTTTAAAAGTTTTTGATGCAATGTAGTTTTACTAGACACAAATAGGTGACCAATCGTCGCCTGCAGCGCTGCGCTGAAACCACACTTTTCTTTGTCAGCGGCGGGTTGTCTTGCTAGTTAAAAGTGCAAGTACTGTACAAACCTGTTTTTATGACCGACAACCCTTCTTGAGTGGAAGTAAGTGGAGACAGGGAAAGGTAGTGTAGGACGCCAGAGGGCGTCTTATACTACCCGCTGTAACGAGAGAGTCAGAATTGACTTAGTTTCGTTTATTTGCAAATAATCTGAATGTTTAGTAAAACCCTTACGTCACTGGAGTTTTGTAAGGTTTTCGGGGCGGCTGTAACGAGTCAGAATTCATCATTTGCAAATAAAGAAACATTTGGCGGATTTTAATATAGATAGTAACATTATCGACTTAAAATCTCTTTAGGTATCGATTTAAAGCCTCGTTATGGTAGACCTCGCTTGAAAGACATAATATTCTAAGAATTCGTCTTAGTGAGGTAGCACAATAACATTTCATGCAGCGAGTTATCAATCATTCGATGATTTGTTTAGAAACATTTTACACTAAAACTAGAATCTTTCAATATCTGTAAAAGCTGATGGAAGATTCTAGATGCTATCGATAGAATACATATCGATGGGGGATTTGTCGATACTAAATTATTAGAAGGCGTACGTAAAATAAAAGAATTCAAAAATTATCAGATTTTGGGCAGGGAGAAAGCGGAAGGTTACGGGAATGGAGATTTGGAGTTTGAATAGGACGGTCGAATTTCGGTTATTTTACAAAGTTCTCTTAAAGATTTCTTGTGTGCTACTTCGTGAAGTAATAAAGCAATTCCAATACGGGTTATTTGGCTGCTGGGATAATCGTGAATAACTATGGATAAGGGAAGTATTCTTCCTTGGGTTAGTCCAGCAACATACTCCTAAAGCTCTACCGAATCAATCGTATTTTCTTTACAGCTATTCTCGCAGTAGTTAGTTCAACATCATGCTATCAGCCTTTGGCTTGATTTAACTGAATTTTACCCCAAACAGGTACCATTTTACTGTAACAAGAGCCCGGCTCTACCTAGGTCTACTGGAACCTTTTAAATGCCAGTTAATGAATTGAATAACCTTCAGTTGGTAATATTAGTAGTCAACCTCTTATCTAATTTGCTAAAGTCTGCTGCTAAATTGTATTATTTCTATTGAGTCCCCGGCACCGATGGGCCCTGGTCAATGTAGGGTCGTAATCGGTGGTTCAAGGACCTCGCTGAGCGGGTTTCATTCGTAGAGAAATCCTAGGGAATGGAATCTGAGGCATTTATATGTATCTTTCGTTTTCTTTCAGCAAGTTGAATCCAGAACGAGGCTCAAGTTATCAACGGAAGCTATGCGCGGAATAGGAGACTGTTTATACCTATTCCACTTAGGTATGGACAGACCCCGACTGATAAAAAGGGGTCACCATTCACCTCTCTGGAAGCGGCAGGACTAGAGGTCTAAGCATGGTCTAAGACTACTTACCTTGCGCATGGAAGAAGAATGGATGGTGAACCGACTTTATTGGATAAATCTTGATGGCATGAAAGAGTTGTTTGCGAACATCACAAGTAACGTACATCACAATTCTGAGAGTGAGTAGATTCATACTATATTTATTATATATGCTAGGAGTATTTGACGGACGTAAGCTGGCATAGGTTGGAAAAGAATAAGCCCCATTGACTTTGTGATGAGTCCGTAGCTTAGGATAGACTGAGTATGGAATTCCCAGCATACTTTCTATCAGCGGAAGGAGTCTGCCCAATTAGGAGCCGAGGACTATTGTACAGAGCGGTGGAGGAGCTCGTACCTATATGCCGCAACTTAGACTCGGTGTGATTGAGCTAGCGTGGAAGCTGTGTAAAGAGTAGACGTGTGAAGCGACCTTAAGTAGCCGAACTAAACTCAGAGAGAAAGGCGAAGGCTGATAAAACCAATATTAATACACTCTTTAATCTTTTAATACATCATTTTCTATAACTAGTGCTATTACATCTTACTTCCTTGTAGTTATGTTTCCATTTGTCAAAGCTTTCTTTAAAGAACTCGGGTTTCTACGACACAATGTAGGTCCTACCACTAAACTAGACGATCACCGTTGGCCACCTCAATCACGTTTCTATATCCCGACGTAAAAGTAGGATAGGTTAAATTAATGCGGGGGGTTGTTACACCACGATCTGCGAAAGACTGCAGGCAGATGCTGGATGCGGCAAGCTGAAGTAGCAGATCGTAGTTTGCGTTCCCGTGGGAATTCCGGGATAAAATATAGCCTATATCACTCCCTGAAAAGTAAACTTTCAAATGATAAAATATATTTTTTTAATTAGTCTAGTAGTTTCGAAGCCCATTCAATACCAACAAACAAACAAAAAATTAAATCTTTCCTCTCTATAATATTAGTATAGACAGAATACACACAGAACAATAATTACTCTAGACCGTAAAAAAATATACCGAAGCGCGAATCAAACTCGCAACCCCCTGCGTCGCAAGCAGAACTTACTGCACCATGCATTCTAATCCGTCAATTCAATTTACGTATTTTCTACGTTGAAATTAACTATTAGTTCTATTTTTCTTACCCTGTAACCCTGCACCGATTACACCCGATAAGATTTACGATATCATAGTGTTTATTAGCCAAGATATTTATCTCAAGTGCCTGAAATATTATCTATTGCGGGAACCGAACTAGAAAAAACATACGATAATAAATCATACGCTAGGTGGCGCAGTAATCTTGAAAAAGCAGAATTTGTAATAAATAAGAGAGGTGTCATCGGCGTGCGAATTACTGAATTAGATAAGAAGTAGATTAATTGTTTTATGTACTAGTTGTGAAAAAATGTACTTAGATTGCCAAGGGAGATTAGCTTCGAAGTAAATCGAGGTCTTGAAGACACGCTGTTGGTAGGAGGGATCATTATTCAGGTAAAAATGTCTCTGAAGACAATTACACCGCACTGTTGGACGCAGGCTGATCCTGATAAGCACCTTATTGGCGTTTATCTCATGGAGAGTAATTCCCACAATCACCACGCTGGGCATTCGAGTTGGGGATCGCAGTTTGGTGGTGTAATTGTTCTGCAGGGAGCGCTTTGCCAGCCCCCTATCCCTTTGTTAGTTGTTACCACAGTATTATTAAAATAACATAAAATAGGCAGATGATGTTCCTACTTATCGTTTGGAGCATGGAACTGTGCCTTAGTATTTATGTATAAAAAAAATCAAAATATCATTAAACAACGGTAAATCATAGGTGGCAATTTTGCAAAGAATCGTATAAAAACAAAAAAGACTTCTTTGAAATAGTTTTCGGTAGGAACCTACATAAAAATGTCTACATAATTATGTAAAACTGTTTTAACCTTTTAACCTTATACAAATAAAATTGGTGTAGTGCATGTGTAGTGCTGTTTTGCACCAAATTTTTTGCAGGACAAGCTAAAAGTAATTACAATTCTTTTAAGATTTTCGTTTCAAACCACAAATTTATAAAAGAGCCTAAGTCTACTAAAACCATGGAAAGGTACAGTTTAAGAAAAAAGGCATTACCAAGTTTAAAATTCTCTAAGTATACATCATCGACACCACAGTGCTTTAATTTGATCGCTCAGTGTCAAAGTAATACCTATTCTTTCCTGATGAAGTCTCTTGAAGAGACGAAACTGGTTGACGACCACTTTGATGGGTTTTTCCATTTTGTTTAATATTATCAGGCTTTGCGCTAAATTGTTACTGAAGATTTTTATCCTCATATTTTTGCAATGGACTTCCGTAAAGTAACGCGTTAATCTGTCACCCAGTGTACTTTATACATGTTATCTATGTCGGTCTAACTAAACATTTATATAAATACCTAATGTCCTAAACTCCCAGAACCAATTTGAAGATTAATCAGCGCGTGCGCATCTCGTGCTTATTTTTACGCGCCACTTTCGATGATGGAGCGCGCGAGGGCCGCGTTATTAATCGCCATAGACGTGCGAACTAATGCATGTCCATTTATTCACGGCCGATGGAGATTACTATTCTGGGACAATTCCATCTCGTAAGCTTCGACATAATATCTCGAATAGTAAGTCGAATGTGGCGAGATTGTGAGACTGGATTTTGTAACTCTAATGTAACAAATTGTCTTCTCTCTTTTTCTTTTAAATTTATGTGTTTGAGTTACTAATCAAATATGTTTTCTATTTCTTTGTTTCTATTTCTGGTGTCTACATTCTGAAATTGTCCAGAAAAGCATCTTTCCGCTTCCACAATCTGCCTGCAGATTTTCGCAGATCTTCACCACCTGGCCACTTGACATCCTAAACGAAGTTTATCGGGTTGCGGTCACCACTCTGTCAAATAGTTTAATAATTAATCCTATCACCTTTTCTTCAGAGAATTGCGTGCATAGCTCTTTCCGTAGCTTGCTAAGTGGATGATTTTTATCGCACTTTTTTCTTCAACGATCGGAAGGACTTTCGGTAGTCAGTGAAACAATCTAAAAATCTTCCAAGTAAAATAAATAAATAAATAAATAAATAAATAAATAATGCTGGACAATTCACACAGCATTATCTAGCCTCAAGTTAAGCAGAGCTTGTGTTATGGGTACTAGATAAATAAAAATAAAAATCAACAAAAGTCAGCAACCATTTGGAATAATGTTTGATCTCGAATGGTAGATAAATATGACGATAATTTCATCCAGAATACCCCCCAGGACACCTCTAGGAATCCGTAGACACGGCTCGTTAGAGCCGACGGGTACTAACGATGTTTTGATGTATTATTAAAATATTGTGAGCGCGGCACCGCCGCCGCCGCGGAGGAGGTCTCTAGGTGGCTAAGTGGACGTCATTTCTCAACGCGACCTGTCTCAAGGGCTAATTTTATGAAATACTAGAACAGAAATAAAAATTGAAAGAGAAAATCAATCATAATTTTCTGGAATCAAATATTAATTTTTATAGGAAAGCCCACTTGTGGCTGATGGTGTCGTCTACTTTCTTTATTCTGGCAAGTTTACGTCAATACTTTGAAATGCAAGCACCTCCTCTCTTTTACTGCTTCTATTTTAAAATCATCTCTATTTATAGAAATATACCACCATAACTATACGGTATCCTATTTTTAATTCCTAATTTTGTCCAGTAACAACGTTGTCCATAATGGTTCCATATCCATATATAATATCTAAGGATAATATCTATCTCACGCCTTTTGTTAGCAGCAAAATAAGCTGTCATGTTATTTCCCGACGAACTCCACAAAGCGGCTTCAAACATAATTCTTTAGTTTGACAATGATATCGTCACAGAAGTACACCCTATGGTATTCTGCCTTACCTCAACCTTAACATCTTGTATTGGCCTCCCCCTGATAAGCGCCTTCTTGACTGTTATGTCATGGGGGGTATAGTGCCCATGATCTCCATTCTGGGCATGCAGGTTGGGGATCATAGTTTGGTGGTAGAATTGTTCTGCAGGTGGCGCTGCTGCCCGTCCCCGGTAGATATTTCTTAATAGCCTCTTACGACATCCGCAGGAAGAGTTTATGGGTGTAAATTCTATGCCGGCACCACACGGCAACCGACACGGTTTACCTTCGATGAAAGAAATTACAGATGGAGGAACGAGCGTCAAAAGTGTCAATCAAGATTGAAACCATTATAAATAATCAATCTGAAGTTTTTTTAATCAAAGGATGCTATGTGACGATCCTCAGACGAAACCATTATCATAGTGAGTCGGTTGGTTAGCAGGATTGACCCCCCTATCACTGTTCGTGTCGGAATGCGACACAGGTGAGGCAACAGTTAGTCGGCGACCGGAATAGACGTCGCTAAAGGTAAATTCGTATCGTTATTTATTATACCTGATACATAGTTGGGTTTCTGGCTTGTGGGGTGGACTTAGGAGACAGAGGAATTTACCAGATTCTTATTAAATAAGCAAATCTAAGTGGTGCTGGCTTAGAATTTGCACCACCCCATCTCTTCCCGTGGGTGTCGTAAGAGGCAACTAAGAGATATTCTTCGTGGGGCGGGCAGCAGCGCCCCCGCAGAACAATTCTACCTCCGAACTGCGTTCTCAACCCGCATGTCCAGCATGGGGATTATGGGCGATACCCCCCATTAGATAAACGCAAACTAGGCGCTTATCGGCGGGAGGCCTGCGTCCAGTAGCGGACCAATATAGGCAGTTTAGGTTGAGGTTGAGGTATATTATTTAATCTGTAACCTGCCTGAATACCTCCCTGTTCCCTTATTTATTTATCATTCTTACGGTTGAGTGCCAATTCTTTCTGTTTCCACGGCGGCGCGGGCGCACGCGTTTATTTCGATGCACGCGATAAATCCACGGAAAAATCCGAGTAGCGCAGACGACGTGACGACAGACGCGTGGTACCACGCGTGGGGATTAGACACATTCTCTAAATTGATCATTTTGTTGGTGGAAATACGTTTATAATGTGTAATAGTCTGCTCATGACTCGAAGGTGAGCTTGGGGCATTGTAGAGACATTATCTTCATGCCCACAGAGTCAGAGTCAGAGTCAAATTGATTATTTCCTTAGACTTGGCACATTCATCGAGTCGAAGACCAAAACAGCAGCCATGAAGCTAGGGATCCTAAATAAGGTTAAGCGATACTTCACACCGGGACAGCTTCTATCCCTTTATCAAGCACAGGTCCGGTCTGGTTTGGAGTATTGCTGTCATGTTTGGGACGGCTCGGCCAAGTACCAGCTTGCAGCCTTAGACTCGATCGAACGAAGAGCTTTCAGACTCATTGACGAGCAGTGCCTTGCAGAGACTAAGGTTCAAAGTCTCGACCACCGCCGCAAGGTTGCTTGTCTCTCGATCTTTTATAGGATACATTTTGGAGAATGCTCACATGAACTACATGACCTGATCCCACCATCCCCCTTCCACTCCAGGACAAGCAGACGCACAGCGCAATACCATCCATACTTGGTGGACGTACCCTCCACTCGAACTAAGCGGTTTTCCTCCACCTTTATTATTCGCACCGCAATTGAATGGAACTCGCTCCCTGCCTCTGTTTTTCCGGCCAATTACAACCTGGGTCTCTTCAAGACAAGGGTGAATAGGTATCTTCTAGACCTTCGTGATACGCCGTCGGCCGCATCTTCACTTTCCATCAGGTGAGATCGCGGTCAAACAAAGGTCTATTTACCGTAAAAAAAAAAAAAAAAAAAAAAACACAAAATTAGCACTTAGACAAGTCAATTTTATTTACTATAAAACAGCTTGATAAATGGTAATTAATATCAAACAAGAAATAAAGTGCAATTAACTCTCTCTTAAATTTTTTGTCCACTAGCGGACGAAGTGAAAAATAAACACACTAGCAAGTTTATTGCTTATCAATTAATACAACTTTTGTCTAAACATAATACGACTTAGGAGTAATAGTTGCCTCATTGAAAAACGTTTCATTGGTAGCGATAAAATTAATATTAGGTCCTTACATATGAAATTGGCGTTTTTCGTACTGGCCACTTTAATCACAAATGTCTCCTCTTTGGTAAGGAATTCCAAATTCAAATTTGTACAGCTATAGACTCATGTATTTGTGCTTCGATGATCGTCATTCATTTGTTTTTTTTCTTCTGTTTTTTTCTGTTTGCGTCACTCATTTTACAAAATGGAAAACTTAAAATATCGCATTATTTACGAGTACGAGTTCCGCCGTGGCACTAGTGCTGCGGAAACAACTCGAAGGGTGAATGATGTGTATGGCGGTCGTGTTGCAAAAGAAAACACAGTTCGTTTTTGGTTCCAACGTTTTCGTTCTGGAAATTTCGACCTGCAGAACAAGCCCCGTGGACGGCCTGAGACTCAAGTTGATAATGAAGAGTTGAAGGCTATTGTGGAAGCGGATCCATCGCAAACCACGTCCGAGTTAGCTGCAGGCTGCGATGTTAGTGATAAAACTGTTTTAATTCACTTGAAGCAAATTGGGAAGATTAAAAAGCTTGAAAGGTGGGTACCTCACGAATTGACTGAAGCAAACCGGCAAACGCGCGTCGACTGCTGCGTTACATTACTAAACCGGCACAATAATGAAGGTATTTTAAACCGAATCATTACCTGTGATGAAAAATGGGTTCTTTACGATAATCGGAAGCGCTCAGCGCAATGGTTGGATCCTGGCCAGCCAGCCAAATCCTGCCCCAAGCGAAAATTAACCCCAAAAAAGTTACTTGTAAGCGTTTGGTGGACTAGTGCCGGTATTGTTCATTACAGTTTTCTCAAATCTGGCCAGACTATTACGGCTGATGTCTATTGTCAGCAATTGCAAACCATGATGGAAAAGCTAGCGGCTAAACAACCTAGGCTGGTCAACCACCAGGTTGGTAGTTCTTTTTGCAGATCACATGCAATTCGTGGAGGCTCTCTAATATTACTAAATAAACTCATAAAGTTCAAAGAACGTAAAGACATAATAAACTTATCCGTTGAAAGCCACATCGAAGTAGCATGTGTTGAGCTGGAGCAAAGTATTGTAGTAAGCGTATACAGCCCACCATCCGCCTCCTTTGAAATATTTGAAAGAATCATGGATGATATCTTGTATAAAATATCAAAATCACATAAAAATGTCTTGGTATGTGGAGACTTTAATATTGATCTTTTAGAAGTCTACTCCCTCAGTAGTAGATTAACTTATTTATTTAATTGTTATAATTTAAGGCCAATATTTATGGAACCAACTAGAATAACTGAAACCTCAGCAAAATGTATAGATAATATATTTGTTTGTCAAAATGAAAAAGTATTAAGTAAAAAAATTATAAGCAATTTAAAATCAGACCACTTGGGTCAACTAATTAAACTAGAAATACAAGTTAAAAACTATAATTGTAAACAAAAAATTAAATATACACCTGTGACCACAAGTCGATTTGAACGGTTGAAATTGGATTGGGATTCTAAACCATCACCTGATTACTCACTTAACAACCCAAATGAGTCGTATTGTAGTTTTTTTAATAAATTCACCAATGCGTTCAATTCAATATTCACACCCAAATCGAGGATGGTCTCAGAAAAACTTAACTTTAGTGAGTGGGCAACAGTGGGTATACATAAAAGTAGAGTAACTTTGTATGAACTATATAGTGAAAAACAATATAATTTTAACAAGGACTTCAAAGAAAAAGTAAAAAATTACTCAAAAATGTTTAGAAAAGTTTGTCAAATAGCAAAATCAAATTATATTAGCTCCAAAATTAAAAACAGTGAAAATGTAATAAAATCAACATGGAAAATAATAAATAGTGAGACTGGAAAGGTCAGTACCTACGATAATGATTACAATTTAAAGATTAACAGTTGCACAATCAAAAATGACATTGAAGTAGCCCAAGCTTTTGAAAACTTTTTTACTGACATTCCAATCTCTACCACAAAGTCCCTAAATTCTTCTCAAGCAATTGCCGAGTCTTTACTGATAGAAAATGTACCTAAATGCGAAAATAAATTTAATTTCAACCACGTTAATGAAAAAGATATTATAAAAGTCTTTAAACTTTTAAATATAAAGAAAACTGCAGATCTCTGGGGCATTTCCGTTAGAATTATTAAACCTTTGATTGATACCATTGCACCAGATCTAGCTTTTATATTTAATGAGTCTATTGATTGTGGTGTATTTCCTGATCTAATGAAATGTAACAAAATAATCCCACTGTTTAAATCAGGTAGTAGGTCTGACCCCACTAACTTTAGACCAATATCAGTACTGCCAACATTCAGCAAAGTTTTTGAAAAACTTATTTTACATCAATTGCTCAGTTATTTCAATTGCAATGACCTGCTTCATAGTAAGCAATTCGGGTTTACTCGCGGCAGGTCAACTACTGATGCCGGTATAGAGTTAGTATCGCATATTTTTGATGCTTGGGAGAAGTCGCAAGATGCCTTAGGCATTTTTTGCGACTTGTCTAAAGCATTCGATTGCGTACACCATGAAACATTAATCAGGAAACTACATCACTATGGAATAAGGAACACCTCCTTGGATCTTCTCACATCTTATTTGAGTGATAGGATACAAAGAGTTGACATAAATGGGAAACGGTCTTCGGGGTCTGTAGTTACAATGGGTGTACCGCAGGGATCTATCCTCGGTCCTTTCCTATTTTTAGTTTATATTAACGACCTGCCTCATCTTGTCAAGAATAGTCACGAGATTGTATTGTTTGCTGATGATACTTCATTAATTTTTAAAATGAAACGACAAAACACTAATTTCGACGATGTAAACAATGCAATCTCAAAGGTAGTTCATTGGTTTAGTGTCAACAATCTTTTGCTTAACGGAACCAAAACGAAATGTATTAGATTTACTCTACCTAATGTAAAACAAGTTAAGGCTGATGTAAACGTAAATGGAGAAACGTTAGAAATTATAGAAAGTACCGTATTCTTAGGAATCACCTTAGATAATAAACTTCAATGGGGCCCACACATAGATAAGCTATCGAAGAGACTTAGTTCTGCAGCATATGCAGTCAAAAAAATCCGTGATCTCACAGACGTGGACACATCTAGACTAGTTTATTTCAGCTACTTCCATAGTATTATGTCTTATGGTATACTGCTTTGGGGGAACGCTGCAGATATTAACACCATATTTGTGCTGCAGAAGCGGGCTGTTCGTGCCATCTATAAAATGGGTCCCAGAGAATCCCTGCGTGATAAATTCAAAGAAATAAATATAATGACAGTACCAAGTCAATATATTTATGAAAACTTGTTGTATACTCATAAAAATATCAATAGTTTCCTAAAAAATTGCGATATACATAATGTAAATACTAGAAATAAACATAAACTCGCTGTACCCACAACTAGGCTGCATAAAATTAATGTATCTTTTAAAGGGCAATGTATACGCTTCTACAACAAAACCCCTACTGAGCTGCAAAAATTATCAGTAAATAAATTCAAACAAATTGTCAAAACTTTATTATGCAAAAAGGCTTACTATAAAATATCAGATTATCTAGAGGATAAAAAAGCTTGGGACGGATTTTGCTCCAACTCGAAAAATAACAACTAACAGGCTAAAGGTTTCTTCGTCGTTTCTTTACTTTAGTCTACATACCGAAGCGATCGAAATCAAAAATACCACTTTATTTCCGTGTCAGTGTATTTTTTACTATGATTTGACCTTTTCTAAGTGTACATTTATTGTATTTATGGAAATAAAGCATTTTTGAGTTTGAGTTTGAGTTTGAATCGCTCCACGCCACTGCTGCTTCACGACAACGCTAGACCACACACTGCGCAACAGACGGCTACTAAATTAGAAGAGCTTCAATTGGAAAGTTTAAGACATCCTCCGTACTCCCCGGACCTTGCTCCAACAGATTACCATTTTTTTCGAAATTTGGATAACTTCTTGCAAGGGAAGAAATTCAACTCCGATGGGGCAGTCCAAACCGCCTTCAAAGATTTTATTGATTCCCGTCCGACTGGTTTTTTTAGTAAAAGGATCAATGAACTACCTATAAGATGGCAAAAGTGCATAGAAAATAATGGTTCATACTTTGATTATGTAATTAAATATATTATATTAAAAAATATTCGACTTTTTGTTCCTCTCATACAAAACGCCAATTTCATATGTAAGGACCTAATATAATATTATAATAGGGTATCCGGAACTTTTATATTTTTAAATTGAATATAGGTTAATATTTTTATTATATTATTTATATTTTTAATTTAGGAAAAAAATAGAATACCTACAAAATTTCAAATTCAAATGAAATTAAATTAATAATAGTAAAACTGCTGCCACGGCTCACATGACAATTCAAAACGTGTATGATGACTTTATGACCATTGAGCTGCATGCGCACTAGGTTTTAGGACAATTTTGTTATTGCTCTTATTTCATTTCATTTATTGCAGGAAATATGGTCTGAATACAAGGTCTTAAACATTAAAAGAGTGTCACATACTTCACCAAAACACATTGGCATTCAAAATTTCTTAAAAGTACGTTCCTATGTAAATTGAATTTAAGTGGTTCACTAATCACTAATACTTACATTGGGAAATAACTAATATTGTGATAAAATAACTGAGACATACCTAAGTACAACTTTACCAAACTAAGTTTGCACCTCACTTTTTGTGTATATTTTAATTAAACCGTATTTGTGGCGCAGCCTTGCAGCCAGGCAATATGAATAGTTAATGCAAAGTAAAATCTAACAAACATTTGTTTTTTTTATTCATAGCAAATCCTTTTTTGCATACCGTACCTAAGCGTCAGTGAAACGTAATCGACGCGAGGTGCAAACTTAGTTTGGTTGTGGTATAAATGGTGGATCATACCTCGGGCCAGCCACCGTGAAGGTGTCCACTGTGAGATGAGCAGACAGAGCCCCGTTCATGCACATCCGGCGGACGCGGCATCAGCGCCAGCGCCGGTATCAGGTTCACGTGGATTAATGAAGGCGAATAAAACAAAACCGGCCAAGTGCAAGTCTCGCGCACGAAGGGCCCCGTACATGTGAGTGGGAACTAATGTATGAACAAAAATATTTTTTAAATTATTATTAAAAAGCTCGTTGGATGTGGTTGGGAACTAATGTATGAAACTTTTCTTTTCCGAGAACAATGGATTTGGATGTAATGGGAATAAGCCCTAATATCTATAGGTATAAACGGCAAAAAAATCCCATCTGCTGTATTGAAGCCCCCTTAAATATTGATTTTATTCTGTGTTTTAGTATTTACTGTTGTAGCGGCAACAGAAATATATCATCTGTGAAAAATACAACTCTCTAACTATCACGAGTCAGAGTCAATTATTATTGTTGAGTCAAATCGTTTATTTCTTTAGACGACAAACAAGTCAAATTTTTACAATATAAACGGTGCATTAGATACGGCCTGGTGACGGACAGACGAACGGATGGACAGACGGATTGACGGACGGACAGCGAAGTCTTAGCAATAGGGTCTAGTTTTACCTCTGGGTACGGAACCCTAAAAACGGCAACACTTAAAGGAATATGGCATCATCACTTTTTGGTTTTGCGGTGTTTGCCGTATACTGTATTGGTTTCTTATCGGATATACTGATTCAAAAGTAAGTTTTATGTGTAGGTAAAGTACTAGTTCAAATATAAAAACCCCTAACATCTACATTTATGAAGATTTATACCTAGTGGAATGGGTGACTCTCGTTTTCATGTAAAAGAGAACAGATAATCCAAAAATCTATGGTCTAAGCATTTGAAAAAACTATAACCAAGATAATAATGGTGCAATATAGCATATATACATTGCATTTAGAAACTGTAAAAGAGTTAAAAATCATTATTCAATTTGCATATTATTATCACCTGAATCTATCAAAACATTATCGTTATCGCATTTAACTCCTTCCGATTCCCGCCTCTCTGACCTTGATTCCCATTCACAGAGCCGTGCTGTACGTGTGTCTGTCTGTATGTATGTAGGACACGTCAATATATCCGTGATGTATCGGACGTTCCACGAAACTGCCGTCCGCTGGGTGCCGGTGCACTGGGCCTCGACTATGGGTTTTCTAGCTATCAGAGTCAGAGTCAGAGTCAAATCGTTTATTTCTTTAGACTTACAAAATAAGCACTTAGACAAGTCAAATTTTACTATATAAACAGCTTGATAAATAGTTATTACTATTAAACAAGAAATAAGGTGCAATTGACTCTAATTCACTTCAATTTTTTGTCCATTATCCCAACGTTTTTCTGCAATAAGTCTGGTAAAAAAACATCGCGCGCTGAGATAATCATGGGTAAGATCTGATGAACTTGAACGACTGTTCAAATGAAAAATAGAGATTAGGTTTTTTATGTTTGCCACATAGCTACGACTATATTTTGACTAGTGCATCACAATTTTAAATTTAAAACATTGTGCCAAGATTGGATTGACCCATCTAAAAGGCGTCAGAAGAGATTTGGGTAAGAAATCTGAACTTGTCTCTATCTCTTGGGATTTCTCGACGTCAAGTCATTCTAGATATTATCGAATAGATACTAGAATTGAGGCCCTGAGGATGTTAGCCGTAATGTTTTAATGAACATGCTAGATCAAATGTAACTAACTATCAAATGCTAAAGCGTGTTAGCTCACACGGAATATTGTCGACGCGCGAAGTTACTTCGTCTTGAAAAATATATTAAAACGCATTTAGATTTTTTTTCTTATACTTTGGATAAGATAAGTTTACTCAATGCAAGGTCATGGAAATGTATCCACAGCTGATTTTAACCAGAACCAGAAATATTACATCTTCATCATCAACCTTCCATAAGCACACACAACTTTTCCATGCTAAGAGTTTATAAGTTTTTTTTTCCATAGACCAATAAAAAATTATAAATTTATAAATTTAATATATCAGTGAAAATATTAGACCGAGAAAAAAAAATGAAATCAAAGAGTTCCCACACTTGCCGCGTTTAGTAGCACTACTGCACGCTAGATGGCGGTAGCTGTCTCTCCAAGAAGCGTAAAGCGAACTCCGCATTAAATCAAAGTAGCTCGTTTGTCATTGTACGTTTATACTTCTGACCCTCGAGTACTCTCTCAAGTTGTGATTTTTTGACAGTTTCCCATGAAATTCTGACGAAAATTCGTCATTTCCAAGTGAACCTTTAGTCGCAAGGCTGTTTAGCGTTTTCAGCAAATCTAAAACCGTAGACATTACTATGACATTATTTAAACATTTAAACATTAAACATTTATTTATTACTTAAAATTTAAAATTATATAAAAACTGTATAAAAAGTTGAAAATGTGTATAGTTTCAAGGCCCGTTTCAAAAACAAAGTTAGTTCTTGTTCCTCAAATTGTTAATCTTTAATTTTAAATATATATTTTAAGTAACTTTTTTTGTATTGTGACATTTGTTGACTGAATAATTGAATTATATTTTACTTAAATGTAACTTAAAAATGAATTGTATTATTTATTATCAACGTAAAATAACTCGCCCATCGCCCATGATTATTTTTTTCATGCTGTCGTTACCTGCTTATTATGCTGACACTTGACATTTAAATTATGTTTACTCTAAGCTAGTATAAGCCGTTTCCGGCTTAGAAATTGCAACCCCATCTTCCCGCGGGTGTCGTAACAGGCGACTAAGGGATATCTACCGGGGGCGGGCAGCAGCGCCTCCTGCTGAACAATTCTACCACCAAAACTGTGATCCCCAGCCGCCTGCACAGCGTTAGGATTATGGGCATTACCCCCCATGAGATAACAGGCAATAAAGCGCTTATCAGGGGGAGCCCTGCGTCCAGCAGTGGACTGATATAGCTGCAAAGAATTAGTAATGACCTACGAATCAAAACAGAACTCTTTTCTGTAGACCGCGTTCCTGAGATCTAGAGCCTGAGACAACCAACAAACCGATTTTTTTTTTAATGTATTTTTTGTTTTTTACCATGGGATCCCGTTATTACTGAGATCTAAGATGAAGATTAAGTCCTTTTTGTAATTTTTTATTGGTTATTAATAGCCAGTAAGTTGTACGCTAGAGGTAGTAGGTACAATATAATAATATGTGGTAGGTATAATTACGAAAACTGAATATTGATTACCCATGAAGATTTGTCCTCCTAATTTAATTATTGTGATTATGATGCTTATCGTTTTTGTGACGCACTTACATAAAATTCAAAATTAATAATATACCTACATAATTAGGCTGTTAATGATTAAAGTATAGTGTAAAATTTATTTCCTGTTTTTCTTTTATTACCAGAAAAAGCATACGTGTACATGATTATTATTTAATCGTTTGTTATGTGACGTCAAGATTTCACAGAAAAAACACGAGGGTTTTTTTATTGTTCAATTTATAAGGTAATACGAAATGTTAGCTATTCATTTTATGAAATCAATTGTAAATGCAATATTATTTTATAATACCTATAGGTATTTCCTGAGAACCACGTTCCTGATCACTACTCATGTTCTTTGAACCATAAAACACATGTGGACACAATGATCTTTTTATACCACCTTCCAAGCTACTTTTAACTTAAATCCTTAGCTTATAGATCTTAAAATCCAATGAAGGCATATTAAGAAAACATACAAATACAAAAACTGACTGTTGGACTTTGTGATAAGGTGTAAAGTCGAATGTGTGGATGTTTTTGTACGGTTTACCTGGGAAAGGTGTGGCCATGTGGAGACCGTTTGGTTTTTGTTACTGACAATAATGGCGGCGACTTTGACCAGCTTTTTGTGACTTCATCTGGAGGTGGAGGTACCTAACCCAATATTATTTGAACACGGTTTAGTTTTTTATGTGAAGAAGTTGCATTCTGAGAAATGTATTTGTCTGAAAAAATATACTTACACATAATAGTCTGTTTACCTATGACATGCCCAAATTCAAAATTTTCTAAGGTTTTAAGATATTCAGTTTTCCCCCTTTGAACAATTTTTCTGAAGTGGGAAAAATTGTCTTTAAAAAAAACAGTTTTTCCCCGCAAGGGGGGATCTGTCAAGGGGAAAACTGGAATAACACCTTAAGTAGACTTGGAAGTATTTTTATCGTAAAAAATGCGGAATAAGTGCCCGACATAACTCGGTCATCTAAAAGAGCAATAATTTATTTTTTAAATATGGCTGAGATGCTTATTCTTTAACTCAATGATAGGTTTTACTTGGTAATCAAAGTTGCCATCTGGCCATGTCGTCAGTTTTCAAATTCACAATTTCAAAATAATAATAATAACATTAATGTAGGACAAATGACACAAAATAGGAGTACCTATACCGTGTCCATTTTGAATGAAGCATGTTAGTAAACAATCCGCCCATACTTAACCTTAAATTCATTTTGTTGGTGCGTCCTTTTAAACGTTATTTACATTACTTGTCGATTTTAGAGCCTTCCTTTAATAAAAATTGCTTACAATTATATCTGAAACTCGACGCCAAGCAAGTGAGATTTTGTTATTTGTGTCGTAGTTTGTTTACTACCATGCTTCATTCAAAATGGATAAGCCATAGGTTCTCAATTTGCTTGTATGTTTTTTATGTAGACATGTTATTCGAAATCTCTACCAATTGGTAAACGATTTTGAAGATTCGTTTTAATATTATAAGGAAAATCTCAAGGTGGTTCGACAAAATCAGAATCCAGTCGATAGCTATTTATCCCTAGTCTGCCATCTTGTCATCAGCGAGTAGAACTTTCAAAACCAGTGTTTTTTATTCGGGAATTTGAAGGCAGTTTCTAGTTTAAATACCTTTTGATTTTAGTACTATTCCTTTGACATCAATGGTATGCTTACCTGTTCCTATTTAATATGTGTGCCTTTAATATTGTTACTGTTCTATTTCTTACTTTTCCTGTGCTGTTTGTGAGTGTACTTAATAAAGAGTCTATCTATCTATCAATGGATCTACTTACCTCTAGAGACCAGTTTACTTCATAAAACTCTCAGTATTCTATAACATCTAAAACTAAACTCCATCCAAGCTAAACCCACCTCGGGACGGTAAACTAGCGATAGCCTCTGACCCTCCTTCCTTGAAACACTTACGTACTCGCCCGCTGATAGCAGGAGGTAGTTAATGTTATCACCTCTTGTAGAATACGGCTTATCTCCGCGGCTCGGGTCAAGGAGCGGCGTTTGATTTAGAAGAAGAACGCGTTTCACGAAATATTGTCTAAATGAGTTTATTGAAATAGAAAATTACAATGAAATAGTAGAAATCAATT
Source organism: Eupithecia tripunctaria (assembly GCA_955876795.1). Classification (NCBI taxonomy): domain Eukaryota; kingdom Metazoa; phylum Arthropoda; class Insecta; order Lepidoptera; family Geometridae; genus Eupithecia; species Eupithecia tripunctaria. The sequence goes on from OY041607.1 coordinate 563,831, forward strand.
AAAATAATATTGACCATTGAAACAATTGAGATTTAATTGCAGACTGTTACAAACAATCCATTTAGTTTCAGCCCGCAGACAGGTGAGCTTTTTCGCGAGGTCGATTAAAATGTCAGGTAACCCGATGAATATGGGGCTGGATAATTGTGAGTGGAATGCTTTACAGTTACTTAGTAGTTGTAACAAAATCTATTTTGATTTCTTAGTTTCGTAAAACGTAGTGTACGCTCTTGATAGAAATTAGGTATTGTAATTTTAATGGATTTCTCTATCGAACAAAATAATGCGAGTACCTAATTCAAACAAAACTAAAAAACATTTGAATACATACAGCTTTGTCAGACGTTGAACTATAGGTAGACATTTTTTTTTGTATGGGAGAACTCTCTAGTTTTTTTTGTTATAAGTACTTACTGTACGAGAAATGCACACTGAACATTTTAACTGTCTTCTTTTTACGGTTCATGAGATGCTCCACATCCCGCTGACTGACGGACAGACAGCGGGACTTAGTGTCTTTCAGTATAAAGATCCCGTAGGCAGCTTTTAGGTACGGAACTCTAAAAACATTCCACTTCAAAATGAGAACGTGATTGGCTGTCCCTCACATCACATACAATAAAGGTGCGTTATCTAGCGCGGGCGCAGAGCGCGCCGCACTGCGATAACCCCGTGCGTGACGCAGGCCCTTATCGCATCAATGGAAAGGTGAGTGACACTCTGTACCTAAATAATGCTGTTGAAATGTTTTATACAATGCTGTCGAAATGTTTTTATCTTTTTGCCGCAAAAACGTTCACTAATACAACGCTTTGCCGTTATGCGATCACACCACCTACATTGATGTGCATAATCTAAAGTAAATAAGCTACCTAATTACCTATATCAGTAAGGTAACAGTTTTTTGTTTTAGTTTGTAGTTAGGTGTTCAGTTTTGTGTCTATGGGAACGTTGATTATCCCACGGGAACGGATTTATGAGAAAAAAAGAAGTCTAGATACCTGGTTCCTTTATTATGAATGTAAGCGGGTTAACTACAAACCTTGTTTGTGTTGGAAGAACACCAAAGTTTTATTTCTGGTTCCTTTATTTAAAATTTCAGCTAGATCGGTTCAGTAGTTATGGCATGAAGAAATGGCAAACATCCGTAGGTACTTCTATACTGGATGGATCGAATAGACACGATGTTTGTTAGTTCAATTTTTCAATTTTACTTATAAATAGCGTGGCTGAACTTTGTTTTTTTTTATCTGTTTCAGCTATTGTTGATGATATAAGAATTACATAATCTATCCCCCTTTTATACATCACGTAAGTAAATGTCTACTCGATACAGTTTTATTTTTATTAACTTGGTTGGTACCTAAGGTCAGGAGTCAGGGGTAAGAAAGTAATTTAATTTAATTAACGCGAGTTCTACATACAATGTAGGGTTTCAATCAATCGTATGAAAACTCGTACAAGTCAAACGAGATTTGTCCTGAAAGGAATTGAGGGTACTTTGGAGGCAACTTTTAATTATTAATTTCTTCATCGAACTCTTTACTTCTCTAAATTTCATTAAAATTTAAATTTATTTATAAAAAATTACTTAACGTTTATTTATCACGTCGCGATAACTGATGAAGAAATAAGATATTTAAGGTTAAGTTTTTTTAAGGGTCCAGTATTTGTTTACTTGTATGATTTTGTGTGTACAATAAAGAAGTTAAGAAATATATTATTATATAATTTCTTCTCTAGTCACCCCGTGACCACGACTGCGATAAATATATGTTTAGTAATAGGTACTAATAACAATTTCTTAACACTTTTTTTACTTGAATATCACAAACAATATTAACAATTTCTTCATATTAAAACTCTTTTGAAAATATTTGAATCTTACAAACAACCGTATCTCCCTAGCTACAAAATCCCATCGACTGCTTAAGCAGAACAACGCACACTTTGTAGTGTTTGATTGCTACTTTAGTTTGAACGTCTTTTTAAGACTCGTGGTTTTACGGCCTAAGAGACACTTAACTAAAATGAATTAAAAAGGTAATCGTGGTAGAATTGTTCTGCAGGGGGCGCTGCTGCCCGACCCCAGTGGATATCCTTTCGCCTCTTACGACATCCATGGGATGAGATGGGCAGGTGCAAATTCTAAGCCAACACCACACAGCTATATCAGAGAATAAGCCACGTATTTTATAAGCATGCTCAGTCATCGATCTATGCTTTGGTTATGATTTTCTTTGGCAGAAGCGTTACTCAAGCATTTATAGTAAGGACCGAGCATAGTTTCATAACACGTTCTCTAGATTCCTGCTGAGTTGTTCGTTACCTTTTTTCTAGGACAGGAAATAGATAGGACCCTAGACTCTTTCAGAAGCGTTCAATATTTAGGTACGTAATGATTGCACCATAGTTTTATGTTTTAGTTTTCAGTGTTTTACTTACAGAGATCATAACAAAGGTCCTTTCCGCGCCTTGTTATTGCTATGTGAAAAGAGATAGCTCGCTTATTTACAAGCAGTATATTTTGTAGGGTATAAAATTGCGCCTTACCACCATTAGGGTGATTTTTCTGTGAAGTGAATACTCGTAGTTGCCAACCCCGGCTTGCTCGATATCTTTTGTTTTTAACGCAAAGCAAAATAGTTTCAAACTGGATAGGTATTACGTTTGGCGATGGTACATACAAAATACACTTGTCCCGGGCTACGAGGGACTTCATGGTTTATAGTATCTAATCAAGCGGTACAGAAGTAAGTACCTTACTATTTATAAGCATCAAAAACACCCGTAGTTATCAGTTGGTTTTTTTATTTCTTGAGACGTTGGGAATGAGCACTTCTTACGTGAGACGATGGGATTGACTCAAATCATTAATAGGATATTTAACGAATTAAATGAGAAAACTGTTTTAAATAATTTAATGGTTTTGAAAACACTACAAGCTGACTTTCCTAAAACTGTTTTAAGTTTTGCAAAGAAAAAAATATATAGGACCACCCTGTACCTATACTCGTACAACTGCAAAAGAATCATCCATATCAGTCCATAAATTACGGAAAAATCCTCAAAAAAAATATACATATACTACACATAGAACCTCTTCTCGACCTCCCACGCATACAATTCTCGTTTTTTCTAAGCCAGTCATAAAAAATACCGTAACGATAATATCTGAACTACCCATACACGTCATACAAAACCAATTTACCTAGGAACTTATAAAATACAAACCTATTGAAACATACCATATAAAGGTACATGCCCACACCTACATATAAAGGTCACACACACCACCTCCGCATGCAGCGGTGACGTCACGCGACAACCTGTCGCCCGCGCCGTGTAATTAAACCCGACCCTGGGGAGGGGGTGATGTCGATAAATTATTACTGAGATATCGATAAATATTTTATTGATTCGTTAAACGATATAATGATTTTAGTGACTTTTAAAAATAAAAATAGATTGTTTGATCATAACAAGACTGAAAGATTTCCTGCTATTTGTGCATTGTGCACACGCGTATCGACTCCTGGCCCAAGCTTCAGGAGGCATTAACTGTCTGCTTACTGTGGAATCTGATGATGATGATGATTTAGTTTTCAACCTCTGTTTAGTACTGAATACTCACCTCGGAGTGATATATTATAAGTGTTTGTCCTAAGATCACATATTAATTAAGTATGTACCTACCTAATATCTTATCGTATCTAGCCTTAACAAATGCATGACACAGGACCTTAAATATACCCTGTCTAATTTGATAATTAAACCTATCGAACAAGTTACAAGGCGTCCCTAGCGAGGTGACTTTGTCGATAGGTAATTGCGGAGTGGTCGATAAACCTGTCATTACTGCCATCGATACGATACGTATCAAATTAATAATGCTCTTGATAGTGAGGTGAGCGATAACGACTTACTTGTTAACAAAGTAGTATCGCAAATTCATGAAAATTTAATAATAATTTTGAAGCTTGTGACTGCAATTTGCATTTTATTGAAATTCTAAATGGAGTACGTAAGCTAGTTATGTGTTTGTATTATTAAAATTATGAATATAAAGTATTATTAGGAGCGTTACGCGTATTGTAAGTTCTCGCCTGCGGTTTTGCACGTGATTTTCCAAGCCAAAAGTAATATAGATGCTAATGGAGGTCTAGATCTACGTCTGCACAAAATTTCAGCAAAATAAATGGACCAACATTTATTTTTTAAATACGTTAACAAGGGTGTTTTACATGTGCGTTACCTCTTCACGTTTAAAAAATAAAACTTTCATAATAGTTTTGCCTACAAAATATGAATGCGCAACTTTACATCTAATCAAAATTTATAGAAATAAGAAAAAATACGGCAAGACTCGAATTAAAACTTGATTTTCCTTCCCCTTATAATACCCACAAATTCATAGCGCAATAACTAGTAATCCCCAACTACAAAAACCTCACACACCACCTACAAACTAAAATCGATAATAACTCAGCATTAGGCGTGTAAGGTGAACGTCCCTACTCCCACCTCGTGTTATTAAGGCGCGTTTTTTGTGCGTCCACACGTGCGGCCCATACCTCGGCCTCTCTCCGAGCGATATTGCTATGGATACTGCAATTTAGGTGGACGAAGGGGTCGCCACACCACCGGCATCGACACTGGACTTGACGAAAAGTCTGCCGTCCTATCACTTAAAGGCCGTTAAGTGACATTTCGTCAAATTTGACTTTTGTGTACCATACTAAAAGGCAGCTTTTGCTCTATCTTCCAATCTGGTTAAAAAAATTCTATCTCTTGTCAGTGCTGAGATACAGAGTCCAGCTACACCACTATCTACATCATTTTTGGGGTTTTCCAAAACTAAAATACGGTTACCTCACTTTACAATACTAAAACACGATTAAACCAGCTTAGCAACGTATTGAAGCCTAATTTTGTCCGTTTTATACCAGCTTATAAAACGGTTACTTGTAATGACAATAAAAATAAACCGTTAGCTGACTTTACATGTGTTTTAGTATATTTTAGTACTGCATGCCACTCTTGTGCTTACGATGTCTAAAAAACAGTTTTCTAACCACTCCTACACTATAAAAGCGCTAGATATACTTAGCTGGCTAGTCATTGCAAAACCAATGTATGATTGAAACACTTACAGTACTAAAAGACGGTGACCGTTTTTTAGCTGTGAAACTAATACATTCACGTGAATAAAAACAAAAATAAAAAACAGTATAATGACAATGCAACGCTAGGAAAAGGTTAACTGCGAAGCTTTCTGCAAGCCCCTTACTCCTGCACACTCGTCGCCACAGAACAATATAACTTAACACGTCGCTAGGACGTCACGGAGGCAGGACATACATACGATAAGTGCGAATTCCGGCCAGAAATTAGTTCAAAAGCGAAGTTTTTGTAATACTCAAGTTATTGTTTTTATCACACTGTTAAAAATAATATTACAAGTTAATATTTATTCCCTATTATTAGACTACCACTGTGACTCAGTAAACGAATAACCAGCTGAGAAACAAAGTGGCGGGTTCGATCCCGCGGCGCGGCGGTAGAAATATTTGATGCAAATATTTCTTCTGGGCCTGGGTGTTCTAATAGCAAAGTATTCGTAGTTCGTGACCCTCACGACACATGAAAAAATCCTTGTGTGGTTATTATCATTTTCATTATTCAATTCCGCGAGGTGAAGAGTATAACTACATATTTGGATGGATAACTGTTGTGCCCAAAATAAGAACTGGCTATTGTTTTATTTAATTATTATATTTGATTAACAGTGACTTGATAGCAACCGAAACAATAACTCTTCAGTTTTTTGAGTCTGGTCACAGCTTCATGAGCTACGATTGATTTTATCATCGGGTAGAGCTGGCCATGAAAAGGAAAGGCAAACTGTACGACTTTCAGGATTTCACTGTGTGTCCCGCTTCTAATCTAGCTAGAGTGGATATAAAAACTATGGCTCCAAAAGGTTTTTCCTCTAGTCCTCTCAGGCCCAAATAGCTGCCGCGGCATCGAAGTGGTAGACAACTTCATTTCTCGGCTCTTACATCTGCAATGATGGTAGCTGTGTGCCAGAGATCAAACGGCCCATGGTTATGGGAAGGGACGGAATGATTCGGTTTAATGGCATCTGGAAGAACTGAAGTATCTCGTGCAAGACAAAGATGCGCTCTTAGTTCGTGCTCTGATCTTCCCTATATTCTTATACGGAGTAGAGACATGGACCATCTTATCTAGAGAGAAGAAAAGGTTTGGTGCCTTTGAGATGTGGTTCTGGAGGCAAATGTTAAGGATTCTTTGAACGGCGAAACGCACCAACCAATATGTCGATCGTTACGCAACTGAAAGTGAAGGACAGGCTATCCACGATTTGTCACCGCCGTATACTCTCCTACTTCGGTCATATTGCAAGGCTCGGCAACAAGAACCTCAAAAAGCTGGTCATTGTTGGCAACGTGGAGGGCAAGCGATATCGCGATAGATCTCTAAGCAGATGGACTGATCAGCTCAAGGGGGGTCGCAAGTATTACGACGTGGTGAAAATAACCACAAACAGAATTATCTGGAGACAAGCCGTCCATTCCGGATTTCCGGCACAATAGAGATATATATCATGAAGTACCAACTATAGAGAGAATGTTGATTAGGTAATTTGTTTTTGAACAACTTATATGATTTTGTTTAATCAGCGTTCGTGCAACCTGATTTTATTTAAGTGACAAGTTATACCTTGTCAACTGATTTGGGATGTGATTAGCGTTCGAGAAACCGGCTGTAAGTGTAAAAGACCTGAAAGACATAACACAAGTCTGTTTCCAGAGAAATAACCACGATATGCTCTTGATAACTGAAGTACGACTGATTGATGATTATAAAGATGTTTTGAATCCTGAATTTAAATGTGCACCAAAAGTTATAGAGAAGGCAATAACATTTGCAATTATCAATGCGTTAAAAGATATACCTAAGCGCACCACACAAAATGCAATTCTGGCATGAGATGCCTGAATGTAACTAAAAATGAAAGAGTAGATTGAATCTAGTCTGAGTAAACAATTCAATTTTAATTAATTGTTATAAAACGAATAATATAAACGAATAATTGATAATAAAGTCATATCATAGACATATAAACTACGTCTTTTAAGTATCACACTAATATCACACTATCACATCACACTAATATTATAAAGGCGAAAGTTTGTATGGTTGTATGGATAGATGCATGGATGGTTGTTACTTCTTCACGCCAAAACTACTGGATGGATCTGGCTGAAATTTTGCATACAGATAATTATAATCCTGGAATCAAACATGGGCTACTTTTTATCCCATAAGTCAGTTAACGTGGTATAAATCTCCTTTTTAACATTTCCATAGGAAACGCGTAGGAAGCCGTGGGGCGCAGCTAGTAATGTAAAAGTAATTAAGTAGATTTTTTGTGGTAAGATTATTAACCCAGATCTTTTTCATAATAAATAAGGTAATCATAAAGATTTTTTTTAGAATAGTTGTACTTTTCTCTTTATACATTGATTACATAATGACGTAAACAGTAAGAAGGCAATTTTAACTAAATTGTTAAATTATATTATTTTAATTGACCCTTATTTCCTTCTTAAACAAGCTTATTCATTTTAGGAAAATTTAGACTAAACTGCTTATTTGTAATTATATCAATATACTTCAGATCAGTATTTTCAGCACTAAAAAACAGTTAGCTTGGATTGTTTATCCAACTACTATGTTTTTGTTTCTTAAATACTTTAATTTTAGCATCTCAAAACAACAATATAAACAACTAAAGTCCGATGACGCCATTTTCAGAGTTGAGGTTAGTTACATTTCAATTCACTTACTACTCAAGAACACGGCTAAGAAACTTAGCCGTTATTTAGTTTTGAATATGCATGTAACTGTTACTCGTTATAAAATATTATCGCAGTTACAGTTTGTTACAACTCTTAAATACGGTTGCGCTTCAGCAAGCCGTTTTTTTGCATTTCAGATGGTCACATTTTAAAGCTGGTAAGCTCAACTAAAACACAAAATCTTAAATTGAAAAATAAACTTTTAACTTTTTAAACAAAATATTTAATAAAATAATAGCTTAAATGTTGATGGATAATTTGGTCTAACAAAGAAATCTGTATGTCTTCCCAATTTCCAGGGACAGCATTTCCCACGTTTTGGCTCATACCCACAAATTTGGTTTTATCACTTAACGACCTTCTAGTGATCGGACGGCAGAAGTACAGCTTCATTTAAGATTTAAGCAAAACTCATTTCGTTTTGAATTTATGGTACCTACACATACCTAGCTGTGCTCCGCAGCTTTGCCAGCGTGAAAGTTTGGGAACTTTATTGTACATACACTTCGTGGTATTTTTGTGCAAATAAAAAAGTGTATCGTTAGTTACATACCTTAAAGTTTATTTAAGCCGAGATTTTAGTGAATTTTACTACCGTTTGAATACCTTCAGAGGTTAATTTTATAATAAATTTTGTTTTAAAAAAACTATAAACCGACTTAAACTTTTTTCATGGATCCCGTTGTTAGAACTGAACAAAATAAAATTTATAATGGGACCACACGGGAAGCATCAGCTTTCATAAAATTATGAAAATCAAACCCATAGAAATCAGTTCAGCAGTTAAAGTGTTACCTCCTTCACATTAACTAACATTCACACAATCTTTTCCATTATGAGAAAGGTTCTTCCTACACCAAGAGGTTGAAGACGAATGGTGGCTAAAATCAGGAACAGCAAATACAACACTTTTTCGGTGAAATATTCTTTTCTCATCAGTATCACTTACGAAGTCATAACTAACTCTACATTACTATTTTACAGCCCATGCCCACTCCATCGCATTTGATCATTCCAATCCGCGCCATAAAAGAGCCGCCATCGCCATGGCGCGGAGAGAACACCTCAAAATTCACATCTATTCAATATTCGAACAACTATTTTACGACTGGCAAACTTTAGCGAGGTGACATTGTATACCGCTGCTATAACTTATAACTCAAGTTGTAAGACTGCAGGGGTGGACTCAGGTGAGGGCATGGTTGGTCTATTTGTGCACCAAGTTTTCTGACGAAAGTGAAATGTGACAAAATTAAGGGACTGATGGATTAGGTACATCGTCGATCTTTTAATGGAAACTTGATACAAATGCAAATATAAAATGAATACTTTAGATTTTTGTGCGTAGGTTCATTGATTGTTAATGAATACAAAACTTTTTAACTCCATAGGTTGAGCTTATTTTAGAACATTGTTGTCTTCGTCTTCGTCTGTCTGCTTGAAAAACATAGTCATAAAAAAAACTCATTTGGTTTGCTTTGAATAAGTACCTATCGATCGACGCTGTCATCTCACGCGCCGGCGAAGCCGGCGTGGAGAGGCAGTTTCAGGCTTGAGCCTTTTACTGCAGAGCGCATCCGCCCTCGCCTAAAGACGAGGGGTCATTGGGTCGGTCCATTCTGGACCTTCGGGTTGCCGTTCTCCTGCGGAGCATGGCTGCCTGCGGCTTTACGGAATCTTGGTTTTCTGGGCTTGCCCTCTAAGTACGCTTCCGCTGTCCTCGTTAGCCGGGGCTTGGCTAGTTTAGGTCTCAGGGCGGGCGGACTTGGCTTATGCTACCTGCGCTTCTGTGTGGCCTAGCGGACCTGGAGTTGCACCAGTCGCGCTGTCCCGCTTAGTATGAGCGGGGTCGGGTTCGTCCCCGCTTTTTGGGCCTTGAGGATGTCCTGCAGTACACCCAGTGCCACTTCCAGGACTTCCAGGGAGGACTGGTCCTGGGGTATGGGCTGGTAGTGCTGTGATGGTGGCGCCTCTTGTGGTGTGGGGAGGTTCCGGGGGGGCGAATAAGTACCTAAATATTTACTATCAATTTATATACCTTGTCCCCACCTAACCGCCATCCTGAACCAGCCCTGGCTGCAAGCTGCAATAAAATAGTTAGAAAATAATATGACACTGTCGGCCGGCGAGATTGGAAAACTTGCGATCTCCGATCCGTTTATGGCGCGAGTTGGGATTTGTTGGCGAGCACCTCCGATCGCGCCTGCTGAGGCTGGCAACACTTATCAGGTTATAACTGGCTACTAAAACCTCTTTATTATGAAAGGAGTTTATTCTCTCTGGAAGTTTCAAAGGCATTGTTTGGTTCGCTAACCGAACGAAGGACGTATTTTAACGTTTAGTGCTTTCTGCCGAGGTGGTTTAGGCGATTTGTCAGGTTATTATAATAGTAGCTTATTAAAGCTCAAAAACTACACCCATTTCAGTTGAAAAATAAGAAGAAGAAAAATATCTTACATTCTAGAATAGAATAGAAAAAAGATTTATTTGGTAGGTAGGTACTATAATTATAATCTGAAATAGTCAGTTGGATACATCGGTAGGTAGTTTTGTCGTGACTCAGCAACAAATACTTAGGGTCATTGCGCCTGTTTGCGTCCAATTAGCGGAGTTGTCAGATTCAGATATCGAAATAAATATATTTTTTTGAGCTTTTAAGAATAAAACTGATTGCACCACATGGCTAATATACTCTATTTTCACATGAAAAATAGACTTTCTTCTTAAATTTAACTGTTAATTTTAAAATAATATTTTAATCCGAAATACCTCATTTTACCAGTTCTCGTCCAAAAATTCCAGTTTGCGACCCTATTTTTCCCAGATCTCGACCACCATATATCTGATAGGAAACTTACTTAGAATAATCATAATCTTCAGCCTGTATTAGTCCTCTGCTGGACATAGGCCTCAGAGTCCTGAAATCTTGGTCTTGTGGTCTCGTCGTTGGGAACGAGGGGTATGTGCAACGTATAATCTGCCATAGAATGTCCTCCCATCGTGCATTCTAAGCTTCGTCAGGTGGCTCCAGCCAAGCTCCTGAGTGAATACTTTGTACCCTCGGTTCAGGTCGGACTTGTCTGACGAAGTCACTTAGGTGGTTTCCCGTCTTTTTTTTGCCATCAGCCCGAAAGACACATCCGAGAGTTTGGATTGCTTGCCAGTACGCTGATTTTGGCAGAACTTGATGCCCTTGTGCCACAACGTTTCAACCAGATTGTGTAAGGCCTCGTCAGAGTCATCAGAGGGATCCAAGGCAGCGAATCTATTCCCCAGAAGCTGCCGGAACTTCTCGGTGCCCGCCATGATTTGGATTGGATTAGGTCGGAGCGTGGATTTCATCAGACGGTTTCTTTCAAGCTTTAGGTTGATATCCAGAGAGCCTCGGAGCAGTCGGTGATCAATAATCAATAAATATGCTCCACTTCATCATCCGATTATGCCGAGGTCGGTGCGCAGACCTGACTTACTGTTCCCTGAATACCTGTCAACATAGGTACTGGAGATTTCTTGAACGTAGTTAGCAAGGGCATTATTGATGAGGAAACCTACGTCACGCTGGGATGTTTTATCACCCTCGCGAGAGTAAAGAAGATGGCCCGAGTCTAGGGTCTAGGTGTCCGCCCCCTCTCTACGGAATTCACTTAACCCCAGAAAATGCCATTTAATGTTCCACTTCCAACAGCGCTAGGTGATGGTCAAACCTCAAAGTTCGGTGTGACCTCACCCGAGGATTCTTCGCACCCCTGACCACAAGGCTGGCATGGTACCCGTCAACGCCCTTCACGTCAACGCCGGGCACTTTGAACCTTTTTGTGGGCTATCTATCATTCATTGAGGGTTTGGGCCATGACCCACCACGCTGGTTAGCGTGTTAGTGGGTTGTTTTGTCATTGCCTCGTTTGTTGGTTGGATTTAGGAATTAGGAAGCACCGCGGGCAGTAGGAAGGCCGCCTTACCTGGCGGCACTCCTGTAGGTGTGTCCATCGTTCGGCATGCGTTCCTCTGGTTTTTTGCCTTATCCATGTTCGGAATTGTGAGAATGCTAGGGGAGGAGTGGACGTGGGCCTCTCATATTCATCTCTTTTAGGTGTCTCTCCTCATATAGTTGTATCTGGTAGTGTTTCTCTTGTATAGGTTTGCTGGGCATTCTGTCACAGGGGGCGGCTTAGAGAGGTTCATAGGTTAAGGCTCTGTTTAAGATCTGAGTGTGAGGGTTTTCTATGCCCCCCCAGAATCTAATGTTTTGTAGTCTCAAAGCCGATAAGGTCTCCTCTTGTTGTATATATAAGTCTAGTGGCGCTATGTCTAGGATTACCTCCAGGGCAACGCCCGGTGTAGTTCTCATGCAGCCTGTTATCGCTGAGCACACCAGTCTTTGGAATCGTTGCAGTTTGGTTATTGAGGTTTATTGTATTGTATAGGTATTTTTGAAAGTAGTAGTGGCTATCACTAGCTACTAGTATACAAAAATACCTAATAAACATATAACCTTTATTAGTATTCTATATTTAGAACTCTGATGACTGGCACTGTGTTTAATTATACGCAGATGGTCGATATCTGGTCTTATATAGTAGTTCTCGACCACAATATTTTTAAATAAAATTGCATATAGCTTATTTCAAATAAAGTAAAATTGAATGAAATATGTTAAATACACAATACTGGATAACTCAATGACTTAATATACAAAATTCTATTACATTATTGTTAAGTTTACATAATCAATAAAGCTAAGGTCGAAATCAGGACGTCATTTAATCTTGTCCAATTCCCGACCATAAGAAATTTCATGACTTAGTATTTTATAGTTCGTTGCTCCGAGCCTGGACGAAATATGGTTTTTAGATACCTTACGAGCATAAGGTTCAAATTTAATAAAATGTTTGAGTAAATTTTCATACAATAATTAATACAAGAAACCACCTTATTGACACGATATGTCCGATTCGCGTCCAGCCCGGTCTAAAACGGGACTTTCTCAAAATATCGTGGAACAGTTCTCGTCCACGTAATATTTCAAATTTATTGACTATAATTTAGGCAGAATTACACAAATTCATATTTTTTATCCAAAATGAAGTCACACTAATAACCATCAACTCTGAAATGCATAAAAATAATGTAAAACTTAGCGTTGAATTTGCGACACGCTGCTATTTTTCGCGTTGATATAGACACGTTTGGTCTTGTTGACGGCGGACCACAAATTGATTAATTTATTTTACTTATAATTGCTGGTGCTTGTGTTGTGTAGTTAGCTTGTATGCGTAGCTTACACATCCAGGTTGTTGATATAATTTAATGTCTTTGTGTGAGAGTGCAAATAAGGCTATTTTCGACAAAAAGTAACTAATAGTGCCGCGAAAGGTCGTGAATGGGGCCTGGACGCATAACAGGCGCATCTACCCTAGTTACCCAGTATTAGTAATTATAAAAGAAAAATTATAAGTAAAAAACGTATAGTATCTATTACTCAAATAGCCTACGAGTATCCAATCCACGTCACCGAAACTACTATATTCATCACCATCAGCCTATATAGTCTACAGCTGGACATAGGCTTCCCCTAATGAGTGCCATAGCACTCTGTCTTCAGTTTGCCACATCCAGCATATACCTGCAGTCTTTCGCGGGTCGTCATCCCACCTGGCCTGAGGGCTGATTTGCGGTCTCCACTCAGGAACACGTTTTCCCCAGTCTGCGGTTGTTGGTTCTTCAGATATGGCCGGCCCACAGCCACTTCAGCTTGCTATAGGTAATATGAGAGCCGTGATATCTATAAATATATAAATTTAATCCTTACTAGTATAGCTATACTAGCATGGATTAAAGTCAATTTAATAAATTGACAAAGGCCTATGCCGTGTGTCGTTTGGTAAATTCAAACAGTACGACAAAGAACTAAAAGATTCTTTATGTTCAATCCCCACACGTTAGACAGAATAAAACACTCTCTGTAAAACCTTTGAGGGGCCACATTAGCTACCTTTTAGCGACGACCCGTCTTGACCCAGTTAGCTCCATCCGAAGTGGAGCGGGCTAACGGGGCGCGACGCGGCGCGACGTGCTGTGACGTCACCAAAGGCCACTAATGACGTGTCCTGTTACGACGTAATTGGCCGCGACGTGCTCTGGAGGATAGGTGGAGTGCTTTTGAATTATTAGGTGTGGGTTGGGAAGATTAGTTTTTAGAATAGACCCTTTTAGTCGATGGACGAACGATACGTCTACAACTCTTGACTGTGTTTATGGTGTTTCACTAAAATGTCTGGACACGGTTCAGCCACTTTACTTTTATTTTATATATTTATTTATTACTTTTTAAGAAAAAAAAATCAAGTAGCATCATAAACTGTAAATATTTTAGACTACAATAAATAATAAGTAACCTTAATTATGTGAGCAAATAAATTAGAAATAACAAAAATTAAACAGACATAGATGTCGTCGTATCGTAAGAATAAGGTCACAGTTGCAAAAAACCAACTTTACAGGAGACGTTTTTCCTTATTATTCAATCGGTGCCATTTTTTATTTATTATAAGATAAGTGTAATTAAAGAGTTTACAAGCGAGTTACATGAGTCTGGCTTAGGCCCCCAGTGGCACTTAGGTAACTGTGGTCGACGCCCCCGATTCTATTAGGTTAATAAAACACAAACATTATGCTTTCACTTAGTTAGGTACAGTATATGACAAAAGTGTTTACAAAAGTAAGTCATAACCACCACAAAGTTACTTCAAAGAGATAATGCATTAAAGAAATAAAATTCGTCAAAATAAATAAACAAACAATACAATCCCCAAAAACAACCGCAATACCATATTTCAGGGCCACCATACCTTACGACGTCGTACTACGTCGTATATCCCATACACCCCATACCCATGCTTCGTACTCCGTACTAATAATAAAAATGTGAAAATCACTCTGTCTGTCTATCACATGCCATGCTTTTTTATGGCGACTGATATGCATTTGATTCCCGCCTCGGGTCAAAATGTTTATACGACTTGAAAACTTTGCTATTACGGTGTTTATCAGAAATACAGAAACACATTTTATTGATAAAACCACTTATTTAGTAAATTTTGGAAAATAAATACCTACGAAATCGTTTATAGTAATAATTTACAAATTATAAAATAAAATAAAATTAGGTAGGTTCATAAAATATAATAAGTTCATAACAAATTGTATAGTTAGAGTTCCCGTAATTCGTTTACACGCTTCACAATTCTGAGCCATCGTTTTAGTCTGAATTTAAAATAAGGTAGACTACCATCAGATGTGACAGAGTCTGGTAGTTTGTTGTACACTGCCGGACCCATTACATGAGTTAACTTTTATAATATAAACCATAGATTTTTATATCTATGATATAAACATAATATCTTAATATGTACATTAAATAATGTACTAAGTACAGTTGTCTTGTATGTACAGTTGTCTTGTACCTATAACACAAGCTCAGATTACTTTTTGGGCATGATGATGATGATGCGTGGATTTTAATGTTTAAATGGCTAAACGGTTTACTTTGTTTTTAACCGACTTCAAAAAAAGGAGGAGGCTCTCAATACGTCTGTATTTTTTTTTGTTTGTTACCTCAGAACTATTGACTGGGTGGTCCGATTTTCATGATTCTTTTTTTATATGAAAGCTAGTGCTTTCCGTGTGGTCCCATTTTAATTTTGTTCAGTTCTGATAGTGGGTTCTATGAAAATTCATGAAAAAACTGTAAAAATTTAAGTCGGTTTATAGTTTTTTTAAAACAAAATTATTTATTAAAAGGATATGGTATAGATGGTATCCCGGTAAGGGACACAGGCGACTTCTGATCCCGGAATCGCGTGCCAAGCCGCGGGTGCCACTAGTTTTCCACACGCCATCGCATATCCATGTGATCTACTATTGCCCCACTAATTCGAATAAGTGGATTATCTAGGAGACGCGATGTATTTACATACAGACGATCACACCTACTTGATTTAGGTGCTTGTAGTGCGGGGGAAAATATGGATTGTGTTGTTCAGACAAATAATATCTACTACAGTAAAGGGTTCTCTGTTTTAATAAAATAAATAAATAAAACGTTTATTTGCCTCTCACACAGGTCTTATCTAAAAGAACGTGAACACTATTGTTAACACGATTATAAGAATAGTGTTAACAATAGTGTTAACGTACTTTTCATTACCCCCCCCCCCCCCCCCCCCTCCCCATGAATTTAACGCCTAGAAGGCGTTTATCAGGGGGAGGCCTGCGTCCAGCAGTGGACCGATACAGGCTGTGGATGGATAGATGGATACAATTCACACAGCATTATCCAAGGTAAGCAGAGCTTGTGTTAGGCGGACCTACCAACTAGATAACTGTATATAGGTATAGATACTTATTACAACTACATAGATAGATAGATATGTTTTAGTATACATATAAAACATCTAAAACACCCTGAACGAATATAATGTAGATCGTACACACATTTATCTCGAGGTGGGAATAGAACCCCCGCAGGCGAACCTTCGCCCGCCGCGCCACAGACGTCGTCAGACCCAATAATCGAAAATACAGGGGGTTTGGTACAACGTTTCACATGTACCTAACTGGGGGTAGATGGAACCAAATACAATAGCTTAGCGGCTTTTTTAACCCTCAAAAGCCTGCCGCCTTGCATTTGTTTCTATCTACCCCCAGTTTCAGATGGCTAACGTTGTACCAAACACCCTGTATATTGGGCCTGCGTAAATTAACAAGACGTTAAGGTCAACTCTTTTTCATAAAACATGATTCGAAAACACTCATTTACTTGATTTAAGCCCCATTTTTTATCATGTCCCTTTCATGACTTCTGTTGACTTTTAATTGATTTTGACTCTGTTATCTCTCTTTTCTTGTATTGGTTGTATTTCCTTGCTGTGCGAATTTGATTTCTATATTACTTACTGTCAACAGGCCCACGGAATCCTAATAACGTTAACTATTCGTATTTCGCCGATGGTATTTTGCCTTCGATGTTGCTCGCTACAGGCGCGAATCATCTGCATAACACAATCAGCTAAGTGTTGCCAGCGTTGCTTACGGTTCTTGCTACGTTGTTTACACGGAGCAATATTAGGCAATATCCCACTATATTATGTACTCTACTTAGAAACATTTTTACCTCTTACTTGATTACAAAGATCTTTTTACCACCTTATGGAGTCTAGATCTTATTTGAGAGGTTATTCCGAGCATTATTATTTTTAATCACTGTATGAAAATGTAGATATTTGTTATAATTTTTGTTAAAATTTAAAAACAGGTAATTTATTTTATTATTTTATGCAAACTTTTAGTATAACTTACAGCTAATAAGAATATTTAATTACGCAATACATTCCGGTACAGATAAGCGCACTTGTATTGAAATAATAATCTCTTTTCTATCTATTTATCTCTTTTTATATGTAGGTATCACATATTATAAGTATTTTCCTTGACATAACTTGCCAACTCCCGTTTGAAAGTGTTAAAAAAATTTCAATGAATCGTTGTGAAATCACAACAAAAGAATCAACAAATCCTGCATCAAAAGCAAACAGGTCAATTCAATGGTCTCCACTCACCACTTTTAGTAAACCATGAAATTACAAACAGTTTCCATCAAAAAATGAATAAAACAGACGTTCCCGGGTATTCCCATAACTTGGCCGGGATTTCATATTCAGTTCGTTTCAGAAAAAAGGTGTTCAGTTTTTGTGCGCGCAAGTTGGAATGAATTCACACCCGCGGCCGAAAACTGAAAAAACTCGCCTAGAGCAGGAGCTTACTGAGGGATATCCTACATGACCATTAGTAACAAATACTTAGGTGATTGCAGAGCTTGATACATAAATACCTACCTCTTGCTCTTATTTGTTATGTTACGTGTTTTATGAGTAGACATAGAAACCAGGCTAAAAATATCTTGCTTTTAAAAATCGCATATAAAAACATAAACTTTAAATTATACGTGCTTCTGTACACAGAGACAATATTTCACATTTTACTATAAAATTAACAAAGTTTGATAAATTTATTGTAAACTAGCAGCTCCTTGCGGTTTTACCCGCGTAGTTCCCGTTCCCGTGGGAATTCTGGGATAAAAAATATAGCCTGTCACTCACTGAAAAGTAAGCTTATTAATGATGAAATAATTTTTTAATCAGTCCAGTACTTTGGAAGAACATCTGGGTGTGCGCAAAGACGCAAAACGGATACGACGCAAACCGCAC
This sequence comes from Eupithecia tripunctaria, assembly GCA_955876795.1. Lineage (NCBI taxonomy): Eukaryota > Metazoa > Arthropoda > Insecta > Lepidoptera > Geometridae > Eupithecia > Eupithecia tripunctaria. Next base: position 581,982 of record OY041607.1, read on the forward strand.
TCACCCTAATAACGGGTGAGTGCGCTACGCAAAGATGAAACATATACACATTCCATCTGTTTTTTTAATGTTAGGTATTGAATAAGGTGGGCCGCTGCCGGCCACCCTGGGCGCAGTTGGTCCGAGGCGAGGTGCCCGTGTTCCTCAATTTATGCCCGGCGACCGCAGAACTTTCGGCCAGGCCGAACTTGTTTCACCAACTTTGTTGCCTCTATTTTTCATCTTCAATTGGCTCCGCAAGCATAAGGTATGCTTTGGATAAACTGGTGAGGTCATTTTGCACAAACTTAGGTACGTTACGGCATACATTTGTGTTTATGTAATGTGTACTTTAGCTTATCAGGACTCATGTCCACTGCTGAGCATGCCTACCCGAAAGAAAGGGAGGCATTGGGTCATTTAATAATATTTATATATTTTTTGCCGATGCAATGAATTCAAAATCTAGTTTTTCAACTACAAAGATGTTTCTGGCGTGTCTCAGAAGACGAATCATCAAATCATCTTCCATGGTTCGGTTGTTACTAATGTGACCACTTCTCAGTACGTACGTACGTACTCAGACTCATACTCATATTGTGTAGTTGACATTATTACTCGTAGTCATTATTAATTGTGGTCCTAATCTGCCGTAACTCTTAATAATATAACTTTTTTGAAACTCCGTCGTCATAACATTAGGTAGTAGGTAGGTACTAGTAATTATTTCAATTCACTATTTCCTTCAAACCCTACACCATGCTTACAAACTGAGCAGCATTTATTCAAAGCAAAGGATTTCCATACCTTCGTCCCACGGGCACTCTGACAATCTGCGCGGGCGAAACCGGAAAATTAGACATAGCTTACTACCACCCTCCCTCACCCCACCCCCTCCCCGGACCGTAATAAGCCGGGGGCAGTGGGGGTGCACTGAGCAGTTCTATTTATGTTCAAATAAGCTTGTTTATGGAGATACTATCAAAAAACTGCAGGTTTTCAAAATATATCTTGCTTTACTGACGTAATAATTCGTATGATCACTCCCGAGGGGTAACACTGGAAGGCCAAAAATCGGTGAAAAGGGAAACTGGAATTAAAAAAATTAATTACAGTTTTCCCCCTTGAAGTTTTTTTCTCAAGAGGGAAAAGTGGACTTAAAAAAAACCAGTTTTCCCCTTAAAGGATATTTGTCAAGAGGAAAAACAAGAATAACCCCTAAAAAGCTACCTATTCCCATTATACAAATAGTATGAGTGTAAGGTAGGTGCTATGCATGGACATAGAATCCAGAAACGAAACTAATGCTTTCGTTTCTAATTTTCCAAAAAAGAAAGTTATTATGGGATAACTTTTTTATTTGACAAATCAGACGCTTATTCTTCAGACTGCTAACTGGTTAACTGCATAAAAAAGGTACACCGAGAGGGATACATAGTCGCAGTCGTGGGATCCAGTAGTCTCATTAGTAGTAGTAGTAACATTCGTAGTTCTTGAGCTGACACATGTTTACCCGGGTGGTTATAAAAAGAATGTAATTAGAAGTTCTGAGTGATCTGATCTGATCTGAGTTAAAGGAGAGTTATTTACCGCAAGGTTCTGATAATCCCATGCCAGTTAGGTCCAAAAACACCTTATCTTAAACTAGTTCATCTCAAATCTAAACCATTTTTAAGTTTTTGGCTGTAGTGGTTTTCCTTTTAAAGCACTAAACTGAGTTTATCTTACGTTGATCGCATTCAACAGTGAAATTGTACCTAATTACTCCGACCATATTAAGGCCACCATCGTCTCCCCACACTAAGCATCCATACGCAAGCACGGCATGGCAAAGTTCTTTTCATCCTCGTTACAAGTTGCGCTGCTTCCGCTGTTGTTAACTTGCTGTTTACCTTACCGATCCACGGCTTCAAAATGTACCGTCAGGACTTTGTTTTTGCTTAGCTTATTAATTAGTGCCAGCTTGTTGATATTAGCTTAAGTCTTGTGTTCTAATATTGAGCAAAACCGATGAAAAAGCTGATTAGTACTAGGAACTACTACTTAAGTAGTATAGTAGGTAGAAAGTACTGAAATAGAAGTGATAGGCCAGAGTACCTGCACAATCAGAAGTTGCAGTTATTGGAGAGTTTGAAATGATAGCGTTTTGAACGCATTTCAATACATTATATATACCTAATACCTACTACCTTCAGCGAAAAGGTCCTAAAACTCGCAATCAATGGTTTCTTCATAAAGTTATGAGCTAAGAAGAAAACTTCTAGAAATGTATTAGAGAGGTTATGAAAATACATTCGATAGTCAACTATACGCATCTTTTTTTGTATTGTGTATCCATAGTGAGAAGCACGAAAAGTTTCTCACCTAACAGGTCATCGAAACCTCTATCCTCTAACTAAAGCTACAATTCACTCTTTAACTTTACTAGAATGTTACAATATTTATTTTTAAACTCCGACCTGAGACGTCATTGCGCCGCCATTTTTTCACCCCCTCCCTCCATTTGTCTTCAAACTTGCGACCTGGGAGTCTGCCCCCCTTGTAATCAGGCTTACCCCCCTTACGGCCTTAGGTAGCGACCGAGGTAAAGTTGGAGGTGCCTGCCTACCTACTCGCTGTGTAAAAATAGAGTCATTTTATCGATTCTCAAAGCTCCGGGCGTGACTGACGACCGGTTAAGGTTCAAGGTTCTATGTGTGGCTTTTTCAGTTTGTTTAATTTCGACTTTGATAAGAAGACATGTAGGTACATTACCGTGTGATCATTGTGCTAGTTGAGTCTAACACAGAAATCAGTATTGTATTTGTATAAACTTTAATTGAAATTCATAGGCGCGTATGAATATGTCTAGGTTCGAGCGAGGTTCACTGATAAATACCTAGTAGATTTATATCCGCACACACAAGTTCATATTCCATCTCATTCAGTAGCTTATTTATTAAAACCCGTTTCATTCAACGTTATTTAAAACCAGAACTTTATCTGCATCGCATTTTATTTGAGTTAAACCAGCTCGCTCCGAACAACTCCAACTCTACCTACTCTAAGCTCTACATAAAAGGTTTTAGCGCAAAGCAGTTTCCTCCCAAACAGCTATAAAGACTGTATTTAAATGTGCAACGTCACATTAATCCTCGGAGCGCGCGGCCGCCCACGCCGCACAGTGCACATACTTGACCTATTTACCTGACCCAGATCACCTGTACCAATCACCTGGCAGGTAGCACAGGTAGCTATCTCCTGATTGGCCGGCTTGCCATCCAATCGCACCTGCAATGTCGCAGGTAGCTCAGGTGCGCAGAGTGCGCCACTCCGCAGACCACGCCCGTTTTATCGAACTGCGCAGGTGAGGTGCGCGCCGATTGGTCGATGCCTCAGGTACACCTGCCAATAGGTGAGTACAGGTGCGCGTTCCGAATGCGAAAGACTTGTGGATCATGTGCTAGTGTTGTGTCGACAGGTGAGCTGGCAGGACGTCCTTGAGAGGGCACGTGTGCTGAAGGTGTAGTGCGCATGTCTTGTGCAATTGATGTTTTCTTGAGGTGTATTAAATTTAGAGGTGGGTGCGGTCGGGCCGGGCCGCGGCCTAGACTTTACGTAAGTACCGTTCCATAACCAACTTCAAATTTATTTTGTAAAATAATGAACGCAAGTAACATAATATTGGTAAAAGAAATATAAATATTGTATACCTAGGTCATTAGGTAGGTGAACGTAAAGTTCAGGCCGAGGTTCTGGCGCTAGGCCAATTAGTTCAGCAGGTTCGAATGTAGGTGAATAAATTCAATGGGAATTCTACGCTTGAGGTGTTTTGTGTGAAATGGCGCAGTGAGGTTAAACGGTGGCCTTAGAAATGTGTTATGTTACCTACAGTAGTTTTTTAAATGGTTTCGACTCTAGTTTATCCATCTCACTCAATTCTCAAACCTGATTCTGGCCTCACGTCAGTTCTGGTCTCGTAGATGGTAGAAAAAGTTCTAATCGAATGTGTTGCAAGAAACAACGCCCTCAGAGTTCAACAACCTCCTTTATATTCAAGCACATAAACCGTCTAGGTAATTCCAAACTCTTCTAGAAGCCACCTTAATATAATACGTTTCACTAATTACTACAGTGAGTACCTATACCTAAGTCCTAGGTAATGAACGCGGGCTCAAAGGACGGGAGGGGGTGGTGGGAGGTGGGGGGAGGGTGAAAGCCACTTTAATTATGAAAGAAGATTGAGTGGCATCGTAATGCCGTGGAGATAGGTTGGAAATTTAATTTTAAATAGTTTTACAGAATGGAGGAGTAAATTGGAGACTGGCTAAAGGTGGTGTAGATTTTATGGCTTTTGTGAAGGGAAATTTATGGTTTTTGTGGAAGAAAAACGTAGTTTAAGTCTTAAGGAAAATCTTCTTGAGACGAGGTAATATGAGTTCGTGATATCTGAACTTCTGAAGACAATATCAACACAAAAATATTTTATTTACTAAGTATTATTTGCTTCAAACATCGTGTAAATATCTAAATGATCATTAAATGCTTGAGTAACACTAAATATTGAACCGTGAACATATTACGACAAACCACATCTACCTTAGTACGTTGTAATAAGTATCTATGGACATATGCCATGCTTTGCTACGAATAGCATTTATTTATCAAGTAGGTAGGTAGGTATGCAGATTCTCTCGCATGTGCTCTGGCTCTCGAGCAAACTGTCGCCAGTTTTCTTATTGAGTTTCCACTCGTGCATATCCATTACCGAGGTATCAGCTTACGTGTGGGCGGCGTATTGCAATCGCAGGGAAGCTCTACAAAATCACACACTACAAAATTGCATCAATCCACTTTGCTTTGGTACTTTTTGGTTCCATTACTTTGAAGAAATAGGTACGATTTGTTCTTAAAGTTTAATGCTCTAGTCAAGAATGGAAAGAAGTCTAGAAGATTACGTGAGCTGGCCTTTTAAGATAAGAAACGTGAAACAGGAACAACCCTCTAAAAGCATTTATTTGTATGTGAGATTCAGAAAAAAATATTTTATCATGCGTTTTTTTGTAATCCACGCTTTTATTGAGAGTCATGCTAGAATATTGTTGCGGCTTCTATTCAAAAACATTTATAAACTAACCATTTTGTAACACCGTATAGATTAGATACCTACCTACTCGTAGTTTACGAGTAGGTAGGTATCTAATCTTTAACTGTAACATTCTTTCATAATTTAGCTAGAAACGAATTATCATCTTAAAACTTTAGAATCCATCATGGTTATTAAAACTTACGACGGGATATTTACCGTGATTTGAAAGCTCAAAATTTAAATCAAAGTCAAAGTCAAAGTCAAATCGTTTATTTCTTTAGACTTACAAAATAAGTACTTAGACAAGTCAAATTTTTACTATATAAACAGCTTGATAAATAGTTATTACTATCAAACAAGAAATAAGATGCAATTGACTTTAATTCATTAAATCATGGTTGTTATTCCGTTGTAAATGTCTTAAGTTATCATCTTGTAATATATTGGCACCCAATATGGGGCACTAACGTTGGTCGCCAAACTTGATTCAACTTAAAAGTAATTTTCTCCTTAAATCTGTTATCAACTGTAACTCTGACTTGAACGGTGAACAACTTGTTTGACTTTGACCTTACACCTTATAATGCCTTGTGAAATATTGGCGAGCAACGTAGGGCCCAACGTACGGTGCCAATATGCTATAATTAGCCCAAAGAAATCCATCTAAAGTTAACGTTATCTGTCAATATTTGTGAAGCTGTACCTCTCATACTGAAAATTAACGAACGTTCTCAATATTCACATATCATCAAAACTACAACATCTAACTCCTAGATACCAGAGCAACATGACATGAGAGGATGTTGTCCAAAGCCACGAGACATCAGTCGACGTCCCCGACAGGCTATATCTGAAGCAGCAGCTAATTGCGCGTATAATAAAACAATAATCGAGCTATTTTTCCACTAGGATTGCGCGCTAATGCGTCCTGAATTTACATTTGGTGGGGTGTGATACTGAGAGACTGGTTCTCTGTCATGATTCTGTCTTAGACATTACGAATCAAAAAGTTAATGGTCCCTTCTTTTGCTTCTTGACACGTGTGTTTTAGTTGGTAATATTCAAGACTTCTGTATTTTTAGGGTGCATTTTTTTAATACGAAACAATCGACGACATGAGATCTTCTGTTGTGGAATGAACTCGGGATACTTATAATATTTTAGGAATTCACCACAGTGTCTGAAAGTAATTGAATTAAAATAGAATTATATCCTCATTAATAAAACAGGGCATGTCATTATCAACTATTCACGCGGTAAGTAGCACCGCACCATAGTTTCTGAACATCTTCAATATGCTGCTGCAGATCAGGATGAGGTAATTACTGTGTTCTTACAGTTTTATTTACCGTAACAAATGTCTTAAGACAACCTACTTTAAAGGGTGCATTAAATGCACCTACTATAAATTTTATATTAGACCGCAAGGTGGATTTTTGAGAATATCATCATCAGTTCAGTCCATACCTTTGGCATTAAAGCCCTGAGGATGAGTTTTGCATAATCCTTCGTTCATTATCGAGGTACATTTTCATAATTTCCTTTAAAACTGTTTTATTATCCCTTAATACTACCATCTAAACTAAAAAGCAGCCCGAGAATGTCAAATAAATAAAGTCTGCAATAAGTACCATACTTTTAGGGAAAAGAATACTCGTATTAAAGCCTTGCAGCAGATTTTGAAAGAGAACATGGTTAACAATTGTTATTGAGTAAAATCCATCGTGAAAATGAATACCCACCTAACCTACTACAGAAAAGAGGGAAGAAGACTCAAAAGTAACTTTAAACTGAGGTAGTTTTTGTAGGTCAGCGTGGAGTGGCCAGCACCGCAAACATTTTAACTGGACAAACAGCCGGAGTGCGACCTGCAAACATGCGCTGACGTTAACAGGTTTGTATAGACGGGGCTTTCAGGACAATAAGCGATTGGAGTAATGTAGAAAATTACAACATTCTATATTGTTAAATTCTGATGAGGTTTTGTTAAAGTTTTTATTTATCATAATAAAAAAAATATTCATGATTTTTCATTGTTAGTTTGGCTTTAGATGATAATTTAAAAATATAAACTTGTTATTAATACTGGTAAGACTATTTGTTTTCCGCGTGTTTTCAAAGCTTTATATCTACATTTTAACTACTTGGACCATGCAGACAGTAATTCCAGAAATCTTCCATCCACTTAAAAAGCGTTGTTTGATAATGTACACACGAAAATACTTGGCTCTACCATCCAACGGTATAATTTATTCGCTCACGATGTATTTACATCCGACTGTCAAAATAAAACTTTCAAAACGTAAATTATTAGAACCTGTGATTTATTCCAATTAGATGTGAGAGAACATCGGCGCAGGCGCAAGGTTAACTAACACTAATGTACCGGCGGCTTCCGTCAGCGGTTGACACTGCGTGTGTTTTAGTTTGACTGTCTGCACTGAAAAAATATAATAGTTAAATTTACTAAATTCTCAGTATTTTTTACAAAAGCAACGTGTAAAAATGGGTCCTACACACTTTTTTGTTAATTTAACTAAACACAAATGGTTAAACTTTTACAAAACTGGTTTAGTATAACTGACTCATAGCTTTTGTAAACTATACAATACCAGTCATGCAATATTCACTCATTCTGTTTTGTATAATTTAAGGATTTTGTTTAGTATTTTTTAGTAAACCTGTTTAGTATATTTTACTCCATGATTTACCTAAAAGGTACTATACTAGTTTTGTAATACCTACTCATTCTGTTTCGTAGATTTAACGAGTTGTACTTAGTATTTTCTACTAAATCGGTTTTGTATATTTTACCCCTCAGCTTTTGTAGACTATACGATACTACTCATGTAATATCTACTCCTTCTGTTTCGTATAATTTAAGGATTTCGTTTAGTAAATTTCATTAAACCTGTTTTGTATATTTTACCCCTAATATACGTAAAATGTACGATAGTGGTATTGTAATATTCACTCAATCAGTTTCGTATAATTTACGGGTCATGTATGTATTTTTTGCTAAATAAGTATCGTCTAAAATACCATTATTGTATAGTACGTTCTACGAAATTTGTTTACTTATTTACTTTCGTATATTTTGCAACTTTACTTTGGTTGAATCTACAAACAAATTGAATAGGTATATAATACGCTTGACTTTTAACAGTAGGTATTGCTTTCGTAATATTTACATATTATCTTTTGTATATTCCACGCTTTTTTTATTATTGATATTATAGGGTACCTGGGTTTTTAAGTTGGCTACTTACGGCCGTTCCCAATAATCAGATGGATTGAATATTTGAGAATGGCTGTAAGAAGCTAACTTAAACATGTAGGTACCTATGATCAATAATCCAAAAAGCGCAAACAAGTAAATAATGGGAGAACAATACGTACTTACCTAAAAGTCAAGGGTATTATAAACTCACAAAAAATGTCCAAGTAGAAAGTTCCAAAGCAGATTAAATAAACGAAAGCAAATGCATAAGTCAAAACAAATTCGTGAAATGTACAAATTTAGCAACAATATATATATAACACAGGACATTATACGCAAACAAATTATTATCAAAATCATTACACTCAATTGAATTATCATATTATACATAACAATTAATTAATGAATATTACAATTCCCAGATTTGGCCAGGATAAGGATTCAAATAATAGTAAATGTAAAAAATAAAAGAACTTTTTATTTTACTAACAAACACAAAATGACACCAACAAATTACGTAGGAAACGCTCGTTCCCTCGTTTTACATATTTTAGTTTACCTAGACGTAACAGAATTGCCACCATTATATAAATAAGTACGAACTGAATTCTACAAGAAATATCTCAATCACATCAGGCATAAAAAAAGTTACAAAATAATGATAAACATTTCTGGTTTTATCAATCTCTGCTGACAACGGTCAAACATCTTCTCGCCGTATTTACGGTTATGGTGTAGTTTTCTTCGTTCGTACTAAACTTATGCAATTTTTTTGGTAGAACTTGTTTTGATCAAATTCGGCCACTTTTTAAACAACTTCAACTCACAGTTCGAAAACAGGACGTCAAAATCTGATTCAATCTGAAAATAATTTAAATTTTGGTAAGTAGGTATTATATACATTTAATCATAATTTTTTTCAAATTTAATTTTAGGAGAAGAGGAGGTATTCAAGAGGTTGCGGGGTCGATTCCCGCCTCGGGACAAATATTTGTACGATCTGCAGATATTTTCGAAGTAAAATAAAAAATATCTATCTACATTAAGTAGTGTATTGTATTAAGTATATCAGTTATCTAGTACCCATAAGATAATGCTGTGTGAATTGTCAGAAAAATATTTATTTATTATTTATTTATTTATATAACCAGCCGGTAACACCCACTGCTGAGTATAGGCCTCTTCTTTATCTCGCCACCCCATACAGTCTCAAAGTATGATAATAGAGCTAGTTAACACTTAAGATGGATTTTATTTTATATTACAATTTGTATTTTATTGATTGTGTAATTAAATTATAATTGTAATCAATGGCAAATAGACTACAATATTTGATGTAGTAAATAAAGAAACTTACTTCTTTTGAAACTGCCACTCAACCCAGAGATATTTGATTCCACTTCAAATTTATCAAGATCATTGGATGCAATAGACTCTGAGTCCATAGAACAAGTGCTCTGAAAAAAAAAAATTAAACTATTTAGTAAGTGCAAAGAAAATATTAACTACTTTGTAATTTTTTTTAAAGAAATTATAATTGTGCATTAAAGTACATTCACAAAGCATCACATATCCATGTAGGTACCTACCTATAATATTATTTGCTTACCAATGGTTATTTTCATTTCCGAATCGAGATAGTCCAGCCTTCAACTTTATTCTATCTTTTATTTTATTTGATTGTATGAGTTCATTAATATCTGACTCGGTAATATTTTCAACACAGAAATAGCTCCAAATCGTGTTCTAGCAAAGATTATATAAAAATGATTTAAAAATGTCTTGAAATAAGTAGGAACAATGATGAAATAACTGGGACTGCAGTGGTTTATGAATGACGATGAGCAAAGTACCTACCTATCCTTTCTTTGCTCATCGTCATTCAAAAGCCACTGCAGCCCCGACTACAATGATTATATAAACAGCCTAATGATAAACTACCTAACATCATCAGGCTACAGTAAGCCTATGCTGGACATAGCCCTCCCCTAATGAGTGATTATTATAATTCACTACTAGCTACTCACAGACAGAAATTGTAATAATAAGCTACTATTATTACGATTTCTGTGTAGTTACCGTAGGTAGGCAAAGATGCCCAGTTAACCAAACATCGAGATTATTACAGTTTATCGATGTCATCAAGTCAATTAGTTAGGTAGGTAGGTATAGGTTTTACATACCTTTGAACACTCTTCGAGTGTCTTCCGAGACTCCCCACGGATCCAGCTCAATCACGAAATTATTATCCGTATCAATATCAAGTACGTTCGGATCGGATTCCTTTTCTTCCATGATTGATCAGGCAGGCAGGCAGGCAGACAAAGCTCAGAAAAATGGCTAACGAAACACCCTCCACAGTTTCGAAAAAAGGCACTTTATTGCGTACTTTCAATGAAAGTAGGTAGTATAATTCTGTTTTACCCATATGAACACAGAATCGTTTTAATATAAGAAGCAGGAGTCCAAATAAAATACAATAACCACGTAAAGCAGGAGTCGTCGTCTTTCGCTCGTTAGCGTCCCACTGAGCGAAGTGAGCGCGACCCCCCTCCCTTATTACAGTTATTAATTTTCTAATACGAAACAAGGTACGTTAAATTAACACTCACAGTATTGATTCTACAAAACTACTTTTGTAAATTATTATGCCTGTCCGTAATTTACCTACCTACCTACTTACCAACGCAAGGTTCTTTCGGGTCTAGGTACCAAGAGAAGACTGGTCTTCGGTTTTCCTAGTTATTACCTGCGCCATTTACGTCAATAGACACTTCCACCCCCAAGACTCTAAGGCCCGTATTATGAAAGCATGCTCGGTCATCGACCTATGCTTGAGTGACACTTATGCCATAGAAAAGCGTTACTTAAGCATAACTCTATGACTGAGCAGGCTTTTATATTATAATACCGGCCTAAATCCTAAGCAGCTTAGGATTTAGGCCCGTATTATAAAAGCCTGCATAGTAGGTACCATACATATAGATAGAAGATGGAAAATACATAGGCAGGAAGGTACCTACTTATTATAATATGCCTAGGGACATACCTAATTGCCTGATATGTATTCGAGAGCAAGTGTCCTCTATATTAATATTAAAAAGGAAAATTAATATAAAAAGGAAAGATCTGATTGTTTGTTTGTTTATTTGTTTGTGTTGAATAGGCTTCGAAACTACTGGACCGATTTAAAAATTCTTTCACCATTAAGAAGCTTACTTTTCAGGGAGTGACATAGGCTATATTTTATCCCGGAATTCCCACGGGGCTAGTAGGTATAAAATAAATATCAGATTGTCTAGATAGAGGATAAAAAACCCTGGGACAAGTTTTGCTCCAACTCAAAAACTAACATTCTAACCAAGTAAAGGTTTCTGATTCGCTCGATAGGTAGAGATTGAAGTGATCAAAAATTCAAAGTAATCACCTTATTTCCTAGTTTAACTATAAGTTATTAAAATTTTGTGTCCAAGAGTCCTGTAACGTAAAGCACTTTGACTTTTGAGTAGATAAGGTAGGTACCTACTTCGTAGTTTAGATTCACTGTTTCCAGTAAGTACCTAACTCCCTCGAGTTTGGGCTCATTATGATTCGTATGATACATTGGGCTTGGTAACGAAGGTCTGATAATGGAGCCAGTAGGGGCAGGAGGTGATAGTCGAACTCATCACTGGCTAGTAGACCTCTCAAGTTTGAGCTCATTCGATTAGTTTGGTAACGAGGGTCTGGGGACAGAGCCAGGAGGTGGATTGTGGAAATCTTCCCTGGCTACTTCTAAGCCCCTCGAGTTGGAGTTTGATTTACTGGTTTCAGTTCTGTAGAGTTTGAAATAATTCCACTCTAGCCAAGGTGAGATACGTGCTGATGAGGGGGCAAAATACGCCAGCTAACGATAGGTACCTATTCTAAGGAACCCTATTACAAAACTAGAAAGTTATTTTTACGACAGTACATTGTTGATTTTATTATAGTTTTGTGTAAACTGTGCATCAAAATCAAATTATTTATTTAAAATTAAAATGTTACAAGTTTGGATGTTTGTGGCTCAATCACACCCTAACCACTGAACCGACCACAGCCACAAAAGTGGCTCGCAACGAAAAAGCTTGATTTCCAACGCCACAATAGTGGCGTGACGTAAGCGAGAGCGCAATCAGTTTTTGTTATTTCTTATTATAGGGTACCTGGGTTTTTAAGTTGGCTACTTACGGCCGTTCCCAATAATCAGATGGATTGAATATTTGAGAATGGCTGTAAGAAGCTAACTTAAACATGTAGGTACCTATGATCAATAATCCAAAAAGCGCAAACAAGTAAATAATGGGAGAACAATACGTACTTACCTAAAAGTCAAGGGTATTATAAACTCACAAAAAATGTCCAAGTAGAAAGTTCCAAAGCAGATTAAATAAACGAAAGCAAATGCATAAGTCAAAACAAATTCGTGAAATGTACAAATTTAGCAACAATATATATATAACACAGGACATTATACGCAAACAAATTATTATCAAAATCATTACACTCAATTGAATTATCATATTATACATAACAATTAATTAATGAATATTACAATTCCCAGATTTGGCCAGGATAAGGATTCAAATAATAGTAAATGTAAAAAATAAAAGAACTTTTTATTTTACTAACAAACACAAAATGACACCAACAAATTACGTAGGAAACGCTCGTTCCCTCGTTTTACATATTTTAGTTTACCTAGACGTAACAGAATTGCCACCATTATATAAATAAGTACGAACTGAATTCTACAAGAAATATCTCAATCCCGTTCAATCAGTTTTTGTTATTGTGGGACAAATCACACAGCATCTTTAGAGTTAGTCGACAAAACTATTAACTCTTGTAGAGAAGAAACAAATACAAAATTTTTAAAAACTCTTTTCAATTCAAAATCATTACAAACCCCAATAGCTGAAAACCTTTTCAAAACACTATTCAAAGGCAAGCAAATATACAGGGTGGCTCAAAGAAAAATAAATAGCACATACAGGGTGTAAGCAAAGCGCTATAATCTGCGGAGCGCCGCGGGCGCGTGATTAGCCACCCTGAGAGCCTTTAAAAGCCTTAAAAGGTACCACTGATGTACGGAAATATCAGAGATTATGTTCAGAAACAGATGAGTCAGTTCAAATAATGAAGCATGTGAAAATGGAGTGTGATAAGCTGATAAGTCGTGTGAATGTAGATCGGGACTAAAAATACCAGCCTCTCTGATGATGTCCCACTTTGATCAGAGTTTGCACTGCAGACTGTTGCAAAAAATCTACAGGTAGCTCAACTGATCCATATCAATACCAGTTAAAACCCTCCCAAAGACGCTCTAGCTGCATTGTTCCCCTGTATGGCAAGGCTAAGAAGGTACCCGAGAACTAAAATTAACAAAAAAAATCAGGTTTCCAGGTATAAGAATACACTAAAACAACAGACGTACACTAAGATAGCACGAGTTCAAACTATCATTCTTATTACATTGAGGAATTAATTTTAAATGTTAGGGATTCAAAATACAATCGTCATAATCTGTCCTATCTGTTAATTTAATGGCGTCTATGGCAGCTCGGCACGGGAGCAGCTCATTACGTGTGTGCAATGAATGCTCCGGCACGGAACGACACTATACAGGGTGCTTTGATATATACTGTACACATCAACCTGTATGACAAACATTCATATCTAAAGAAACTATAGGTTGAATCGAGGATGTTTCACGGATGTAACAAAATTTTAAAAGAAATATAATGATCAAGAACTGCGACCTCAATTCCCGTCAAATATTGTTTTGGACTATTATTAAATTTCTTAAAACTTACTCCGCGTGTGAGGGTTTACACATAGTAATTAAAAAAACAATTGTTATAAACTTTTATTTGCATGCTTAGCTAGTTTTCTGATAATTTTTAAGGAAGTTTTGTCCAAAAACAACTCTTTAAACACCCACCTTCAAATCCTCTGCTGAATATTCAAGGAACTAAGCATCCCCAGATTATCATCTGACCGCCTGCGCAACGAAAAACCTTCCTAATCCCTTCTAATTTCAATTTTAAATCTTTTGATCAACATCCGACCTCCATCAACCGTTTTATTGAAAACCGGAGGTCCAATTAACGGACACCCTGTATGTAATAAAGAGCACCCTGTATGGTTAATAAAGGCACGTTTAGCTCTTTCATTACACCATGTATAATGGGGCGTACAAATATTTTTAATCCTGTGTCTCATACATCTTCTGATGTTCATTTTGCTGGACTCTACTTTTACCGGCACTCTCACTTCCCTCTACAACCAACCTTATTTTAACATACCTAAGGTTGAATTCTCTTATACTCGTCACATGATATAAAAATTCCATGTTTATTCTGAATTTTACCTTATGATTCACTAGATAGAGTGTTATTTGCATCGTGGCGAGTGGAGGTATCCATCAAAAGTCTGAATACGGTGGGTTATGCGAAGTTCTTTTTTGCGTGGTTATTGCTTCGGTATCATGTCCTTCAGTTTAGCGGACAGGTATTGAAATATAAAAGACGTGATGGTTTATAGCAGTCCCTTTTCATTTAATCAGAAATTCTTTGGTAAAAACAGCGTCACACAAACTCGAAAAATATTTATCTCATCACTTCCTAACCTCAACAGCCTGTATTTATTAAGGTATTGGTCCACTGCAAGCTTCTTCCTGATTAAGCGTTGCTTGTACTTAACGATTTTTATCGATCATCATCAAAAATCAAATCAAATAACTTTTATTCGTACAAACTTACAAAACAAAATCAACGACAAATCAAATTTTAAACAAATATTACTTAAAGTAATAAATAGAGTGTTTATTGATTCTTTCATGCATACTTTACTATATAAATGGATTTTTCGTCATCAATTAAATCCTGTTTCTATCTCAAAGTCATTTCAATTTTGTACCTGCCTGAAAGCCGCTCGAAACCAAAACAAACCACGTTCAAATTGAAACATAAATGCATCAAGATTTAAACAAACTGTATCAATTCAATGGGATATCTGCACAATAACGATCAAATAAATTGCTTTCAGAAACAATATGAAATTGCGTTTCAAAGTTCAAACTCACGTTCATTTGTCACAGTTTCCTCTCTCCCACCCGAAACAAAAAGTCTCTACTGCCGGGGCACTACAACAGAAACCGACTGTATTTGTATAGGCTTAGATTTCAAAGTTGCTCTTTAATGATTTGTACATGATATACAGGGTGTGTAAAGTGTGTCAGTAAGGCGCATCACACACGATATGCCACGTGACGCGATAGTCACAATTAGGCTCGCTATTCACTCGCGTCTTGCGGCGCGTGGCGAGCGCAGCGTTACGTTTTCCGCACTCCGCGCTTCGTCCTAATGAATTGGATGAAGTAATTGTTTGAATTGGACTATTTTAGTGTGAGAAAGCTTCAATAGACTTGATTCGAGGTTAGTTCTGTATGAATTGATCTATTCAGCTGAGATCAAAAGGTGCAAGCGATTTGATTGAAGGGTGCGTTTTAAATTACAGTGTTGCTTCTGTTTGCTACTGAATTAGCTAAATTACTATACAATCAAAATCAGGGACGAATACTTTTAAAAATATGAGGGTTCAGATTACAACTTTCAAAATAATTCACTATTTTATTTTATATATTTTATGAAGCCAGAAGTTCGGCGACATAAAAAAGTTACCTATCTAATGGGTAATTACGATGTCAAAATTGTAATAACGTGTAAAACTCGTAGCCAAGAATAATTTTGTAGTGCCATAAAAATGGCAGGCAGCTATGAAAATTGGAATTTAATTTATGTCATAAACTGTTGATGTGCAGAAGTGTTTTGATGTCGCTCAATGCAGACCAGATCCCGCGGGATGGCAGCCAAACGGATATGTCATCGACGGTGTAATATCACATAAATAAAACTAATTATAATATACGGCATCGTCTATTACATGAAAACAAAAACATGATAAAAATAGGGCTCTTTACATGCGATCCGATGAAAATATTCTTTGCGCAAACAAATCTATAGGAAGGTAATGACGCGAGCTCGATATGAATCTATGGAATCTCTCCATCTGAGACGAGCAACGTCTGTCTGTTTATTTACTTAAACTCAGAGTACATCTACTACAAACAAAATCTTCAAATTTCTTTACTAACCTACTTCTATGAAATGTTGGTTTCAAGATCACGCATAAAATTTTGTCAATTATCATTTTTGATACAATTAAAAGTGTGATCTCGAATTTATCGTTTTAGCAAACGATAAAAGTGTTGGTACGTTTACACGATAAATGCAGGCGGGGTCGGCGGAAAACCTAGTCTTATATAAATAATCGTGTATGTATGAACGACACGCGCTATTAGGGAACGTGTATGGAAGGCATAATAATAAATATTCATCAGGTTTTGTGTTAATGCCTATAAAAACAGACGGAGTGGGGGCGCCGCTCCAGCGACATAAGGGCGAGAAGAGTTATTTAAAGAATAGGGAGCACGCAAATCAATAATTTGAGTAATAATGGTTTTACTAGAGAAAAATTATTGATTTGTTAGGTAAGTATATAGATTTAAGTCACCATGTATTAAGGTTTTGTGCACAACTTTTACCCAACCTTTATTGTCACGGTAGTTATATCAATCAAATTAATTGACATAAAAATAAGCCAAAATTAATTAAAATCAATCAAAATCAATTTCATACTAAAAACAGTATTCAGCAATCGTCTAAATCGAGATTCACAATCACGAAACCATTTCATCAAGCGACAACGCCTCCACAAAGGGAGGAACACTTTAAAAGCACAACAATACTATATTTTTCATTAAGGCGCATCCACACAATGACAGTGAATGGCGTCCTACCTTCCGCGGATTACTCGGAGATACGAACCACTCCGCTCAAAAGAATAATATGTCTTTATAAAGGATCCAACGGCTTTTCCTGCCTTACTTCTTACACATTTTTCAGTAAAATGTGGAAGCGCCTTTACTTTTTCCACGGGTTTGTGCACTCGACTTTATACCTTGTTTTTATCTAGGTAAGGTGGAGTTTTGAATCTAAGGTGCTCTTGGGGGATAGATTGCATTGTCTTTTAACGTAAATCATTCCAAATAAGACGTCCCATCTCTAGCACTTGAATTTCAGACTTCATTCTGACTATGTTACGGTTCTATTTCACTTTTTGATTTTATTAACATTATTCTTTTAATGAAAAAAATTTAGACTAACAACTTGTGCCTAATTAGAAGATTTTAGAAATAATAGAACAGACAGAACAAGAGCAGCGGTATATTAAGAAAAATAATAAAACAAAATGTTTTTAGAAGAACAGAAACTTAACCATCACCAAAACAATAATGGAATTAGTTTGAGCGAGAACACAAAAAGCCACAAGTTACAGCTCTCTCCGCGATAAAGTCGCCATTTTATTAAGGCGAGCGCACACGATACACCTGCTATAAACATAATCTTTCATTTGCCGTATTGTTTATAGCTGGCCTTTTCGTGCGGGTCACCTTTTCTTGGGTGATTCTATTTCGTTTTTACTGCGAATGACTTGCTTTTAAATTGCTTCGGTTGATTTGCTAACATTTTGCATTAGGAGGATTTCAGGGTGCGCTCTTATGTTGATTTTTTTATGTGATACGAAGAGGAAGTTTTCGTTTCGGTTTTTAGTTGCTTCATGATATTTCTAATTAAAGCTGCAATCAAATAATGGAAACTAATAGGACTAGTACCTATTTACAATTAAAACGGTGGAGGTAACTGTAGATGATTGCAATCTGTGAAGATATGTAGTTTAACTTTTCCATATCTAATCGAAGGCTTTCCCAAGATGTTGCCTATTTCCCCGGGTATGCTGAAAAAAGTAAGTTAAATCAAATAAGTTAACAATTCTAGCTTATTTTATTCGTAAGTATTTTGTTCTGGCAGCTAAGCCATATGAAAATTATTCTGAAACCAGTCTTTTTTTTCAATTTAGCTCACAACAAACAATCAGGTGAAATAAAACAGGCCCGTGGTCCACTATCAACCATCATTAGGCCCCCCACACGATCGTGAGTGACGATACGGTGCGACTAAGTGAATTCGTGTGTCCGGAACATTCAGCCGCTAACTAATCATCATTTGCAAAGGGTCACGTGATAAAAACCACACCGTGTGCACACCTTTTGTGGTCATCACTTGTGTCGGGAAATTCTTCTCGTTCTGCGACAAAGAAATAAATACTGACACGATTATCGACATGGTTTCCGAGTAGCGACAGTCAATTGTTTGGTATATTAAAAGTTAGACTGTCATTTCATTCATTAGAATTTAAAGATACCGTGGATGATTCCACAAAAGCTAGCCCTGTGTGGTGTTGGCTAAGAATTTGCACCACCTCATTTCTTTTCGTGGGCGTTGTAAGAGGCGACTAACTGTTATCCACCGGGGGGCGGGCAGCAGCGGTCCCTGGAGAACAATACTTACACCAAACTGCGATTCCCAATCCGCATGCCCATCGTGGGGATTATGGGCATTATTTATTTAATGGGGGGTCCCATTAGATAAACGCTAAAAAGGCGTTTATCAGGGGGGTGCCTGCGTCCAGCAGTGAACCAATACAGGCTATCATGGTTGAGGTTGAGGTAGATGATTATTTGAAATGGTACTTATTGAATAGTAGGTTAATTATCAAAATTGTGGACATGATATTGCACCTGATGTTCTTTAGCATTTTGAAGGTTGATGTGATGGTGATCGGTTTACAACTATATTGTAACTATTTGCAACTCCGAGTACCTCCCACATCTGGGTTATTCCAGTTTTCCCCTTGACAAATCTTCCTTATGCTGGAAAACTGGAATTACTTTGTTCAGTTTTCCCCCTTAAAAAACACGCTTCAAGGGAAACTTTAATAAAAAAAAACACTTTCCCCGTTCATCGATTTTTTTTCTTCCCGGTTTCCTTTCTTGGGAGATTGAAACCAAATATAAGCAATAAAAATTACAGTGGTTATCGATTTCTATCTGTACAGCAATCTAAAAAAACAGAATTTAACAAAAATAACACATTTACATTTACCACATAAAGATATGTCTTGCGTACTAATAACACACTGAACTACAATGATCGGAAGCAAAAGTCATGTTTGTAGTTTAATTGTTGGGACTCAATCGACATGTTCGCATGTTCTTCATACTACGAATGCTCGATAGAATGCGAGGCGACGAGCGACCAGTTGACGCTCGCAGCTTTTTGCCGCCAATAGACCAGCTTCCGCTCACCGGAAGTGACTCGGTTTGGACACAGATGGAAGCTGACAGCTAGATAACTAATTTAAATACTTGTAAGAGCATTTTATGCATTATATGCTGTGTGGTGCTGGCCTAGAATTTGCATCAGCTAACCTAACCCTTCCCGTAGGTGTCGTAAGAGGCGACTAAAGGATATTCAGGGGGCGGGCAGCAGCGCCGCTGCAGAACAATTCTTCCGCCAAACTGCGATCCCCAACCCGCATGCCCAGCGTGGGGATTATGGCCCCCCATGAGAAATACGCCACTAAGGCGCTTATCAGAGGGAGTTCGAACAATTAGATATATTACCGATGAAGATACAGCTAGGTTAGTTTACTTCAGTTACTTTCATAGTGTTATGTCATATGGTATTTTGCTTTGGGGACAGGCAGCTGACATCCAGACTATCTTTGTTCTTCAGAAAAGGGCGGTACGCGCTATTCATAAATTAAATCCACGTGACTCGTTGAGATAATTATATAAGAAATAAATATTTTAACAGTAATATCGCAATACATCTATGAAAATCTAATGTGATAACTTTATGAAAAGGTGTGATGTTCACAATAAAAATACAAGAAACAAGAACAAATTACACATCCCATCATATAGATGACGAGAGGTAGGGAAATCATTTGTGGGCAATTGCGTAAGATTCTATAATAAGCTTCCATCTGAAGCAACTGAGCTCCCTATTCGTAAATTTAAACTGTACATAAAACGAAATCTTATCAAGAAAGCCTATTACTCCGTAGATGACTACGTCAATGATGTTAATGCTTGGCCGGATGTCGCCCAGTTCCACACAGACAATAGTATGTAAGACCAGTTAGACTTGATTGTATTAGTTGATAAGCGATAAACTTGCTAGTGGTTTCTTTTTCACTTCTTCCGCTAGTGGACAAAAAATTGAAGTGAATTAGAGTCAATTGCACCTTATTTCTTGTTTGATAGTAATAACTATTTATCAAGCTGTTTATATAGTAAAAATTTTACTTGTCTAAGTACTTATTTTGTAAGTCTAAAGAAATAAACGATTTGACTCTGACTCTGACTCTGAGGCCTGCGTTCAGCAGTGGACCAATACAAGCTGTTGAGGTTGAGTTTACATAAGTTTAGTAGTAGAATTATGAAGTATGCTGAGTTTGATAAAATTAATTCTGATTTTAGAGGATCTAAGGTTTGCACAGACATCTCGCATATTGTGTATTATCCCCCTGCCTAAGTAACTGGGACTAAGGGCTCCCATACAACGAACGTGATTTTTTGCCCATTGTGTGGGAGTCGACTCACTGCATATATGTTCCCGTGTGCCTATCTATAAGGTGAAATAAATAAACATATGAATTGATTTAGTTCCGGATAGTTCCCAGCCGTCTCCCCCGCCCTGTGCCAGCCGGTCACTCGGCAGGACAACAGGAGCGCTTACCTCGGTTTTTTATTTGTGTTGTGATTTATGCGTGTTGTGAATTTGCGTTTGCGCCAAAACGCCTCGGACGGAAGTCTGCAGAACTGCGGCAAGTTCGAGATCTGGATGAATGGCTGCCGGACAATGGTGGACCGAGATGAACAGTTTTGCAAGCTTTTTTAGAAAACGCTAGGATTATGTTTTCCTCTGAGACTTTCGTATGATATTTTTCGGTATTCCTATAGGAAAGTTTTAGGTAAGAATTAAAGTTAAGTCGTATTTTACAAGAGTGATTTCCATTCCATACAAAAGACCTGAAAATTCAATTCAATATATTAGGTCCTTACATATGAAATTGGCGTTTTGTATGGGAGGAACAAAAAGTCGAATATTTTTTAATATAATATATTTAATTAATCAAAGTATGAACCATTATTTTCTATGCACTTTTGCCATCTTATAGGTAGTTCATTGATCCCTTTACTAAAAAAACCAGTCGGACGGGAATCAATAAAATCTTTGAAGGCGATTTGGACTGCCACATCGGAGTTGAATTTTTTCCCTTGCAAGAAGTTATCCAAATTTCGAAAAAAATGGTAATCTGTTGGAGCAAGGTCCGGGGAGTACGGAGGATGTCTTAGACTTTCCAATTGAAGCTCTTCTAATTTAGTAGCCGTCTGTTGCGCAGTGTGTGGTCTAGCGTTGTCGTGAAGCAGCAGTGGCGTGGAGCGATTGACCAGCCTAGGTTGTTTAGCCGCTAGCTTTTCCATCATGGTTTGCAATTGCTGACAATAGACATCAGCCGTAATAGTCTGGCCAGATTTGAGAAAACTGTAATGAACCGGCACTAGTCCACCAAACGCTTACAAGTAACTTTTTTGGGGTTAATTTTCGCTTGGGGCAGGATTTGGCTGGCTGGCCAGGATCCAACCATTGCGCTGAGCGCTTCCGATTATCGTAAAGAACCCATTTTTCATCACAGGTAATGATTCGGTTTAAAATACCTTCATTATTGTGCCGGTTTAGTAATGTAACGCAGCAGTCGACGCGCGTTTGCCGGTTTGCTTCAGTCAATTCGTGAGGTACCCACCTTTCAAGCTTTTTAATCTTCCCAATTTGCTTCAAGTGAATTAAAACAGTTTTATCACTAACATCGCAGCCTGCAGCTAACTCGGACGTGGTTTGCGATGGATCCGCTTCCACAATAGCCTTCAACTCTTCATTATCAACTTGAGTCTCAGGCCGTCCACGGGGCTTGTTCTGCAGGTCGAAATTTCCAGAACGAAAACGTTGGAACCAAAAACGAACTGTGTTTTCTTTTGCAACACGACCGCCATACACATCATTCACCCTTCGAGTTGTTTCCGCAGCACTAGTGCCACGGCGGAACTCGTACTCGTAAATAATGCGATATTTTAAGTTTTCCATTTTGTAAAATGAGTGACGCAAACAGAAAAAAACAGAAGAAAAAAAACAAATGAATGACGATCATCGAAGCACAAATACATGAGTCTATAGCTGTACAAATTTGAATTTGGAATTCCTTACCAAAGAGGAGAAATTTGTGATTAAAGTGGCCAGTACGAAAAACGCCAATTTCATATGTAAGGACCTAATATTTGCTTTTAGTAGACTAGATATGATGAAAATATTATTTTGGAAATCATGTCAAATAATAAGAGAGTTAATTACCTGATGTATAAATTTATTTATAATTATTTAAGTATGCAGTTCAGCACTTTCATAAAGTTTGAAAACAAGGCTTACCTAGTTAGGTTTTTATTTCTCCCATTTTATACTTAGCTCGATGGTGGTGACTCTGTGATTAGTCAGGCGTTTTGATTTACCTAGACTTAGACCCGTGTTATGAAAGCTCCCCAGACATAACGCGGCCAATACGTGAGTTCTACTCAAGCTTAGAATTTCTGCTCAAGTACATCTTTATTATAGAACGTAGGTCTGACGCTACTTAGCTAATCTCAAAATCTCTACTTGAGCGAGTGTACATTTTGAAATGACTTCCCAAACATTGTTTTTGAAATTTAGTCTTTACTCAAAACTATACATCACTCAACTTGAAAGGTGACTATATACATAGGCATCACTCAAGTTGAAAGGTGACTGAGCATGCTTTCATAATACGGGCCTTAGATACTCGAGACGGGTGTTAATTTCTACCTTTTCATGCAGCTCTTTAGTGGCACACCCAAGCATGTTCCTCAAGACTAGATCACCTTTTTAAATGTAGCACTCTCGTTATATTTATTTGACAATCGTATTACAAAACTTTGAATCTATACGTACAATGTAACCATTCTAAAGCAGTCAACACCATCTGCCAGGCTCCCAGCCGGCCAGCCAGCCGTGCAGACTATCAGGGCAGGGATCTTTTCATTAAGGTTATCTGCTGAGGATCTGCGACGCCACGTGGACCATTCAGCTCCATGAGCACTTTTACTGATCCATAAGAGGTACTCTCGAATGATAGGCTACAGATTAAATAAATAAAAATGTTGGACAATCCACACAGCATCATCTAACCCCAAGATAGGCAGAGCTTGTGTTATGGATAATAGATGACTGACTGATACACAATAAAACAATACATTACATAGATATAAATTTATAAAGATTTTTTATTTTTTATTTTACATAGAAAACGACCAGAACACCCTGAACAAATATCTGCAGAGCGTACAAATATTTGTCCCGAGGCAGAAATAGAACCCGCAACCTCCTGCGTCGGACCTTCGCCCGCTGCGCCACAGAGGTCGCCTGAATATATTGTTTTCTTAATCTAGTTTATTTTCTTTTATAGCTAAGTAAGTACATGTAGATTTTCGAAACATTCTTATTAGATTTCATACATTATCTAGCGTCATCCACTCGAGTCATAGCATTTTCCAAATAAGAAAATAAAGGTCAAGTTGGACATTATTCAAACCTTCTACCTTTTCTTTTCGTCAAATAACAAGCGCCTACGCCCCGCCGTAGACAACAAAGCCTACGAGTTGCCACGATTTCGTAGCAAGATTAGACAATTTATGTCACACAACTAGGAGTTCATGAGATGGAGAGTCTATAACTCCTAAATCTCGTCATTGAACTTAAATATAAAAGTACTTCAAACAAATTACCATCAAATACTTACCCCAAACAAAAACCCCAAGATGCTTCACAATGCACATTAATTGCGCGTCCGTTCTCACGCTACATCTCACTCTAACAGGTTCCCTCTCGCTTCCTCTCGTAGAAAGGGTAAGCATGGCCCTCGTGAGGTGATTAATAATCGGCGAGCTCTGTCAAAAGGTTTTTAATTTGCACACACGTGCGTAGAGAATCGCCGCGTGCGCCGGTGGCGGCGGTCCAGGGGCATTTGTTTACGTTTACGAGGTATTTGTACTGATGCTGTGCACCTTGGTTATTTGCCTTAAAGTTGGACGTTTTGTGGCAACACCTGCTTATTCATTTATTCATTCATCATTATACTAAGGCGGATAATAAGTATCTATTCCCTTAAGCACAATCCTGAGTCATCACCATCATCATAAACCTATATTAGCCCACTGCTGGACAAAGGTCTTTCCTAATGAGCGCCATGGCGCCCTGTCTTCAGCTTGACGCATCCAACATCTGCCTGCAGTCTTTCGCAGATCGTTATTTGAAGGATAGGATTCGTTCTTTCCATAGCTCGTTGAGCGACTTTGAACTGGTGGACCAGCCCTACCGTAAGTTTCCTCGTATGAGCTCCGTAGGTCATGACATGACGGGTAGGACGCACTGATTTAAAACATTAGTTTTCAAGCATTGCGGTATGGATGACGAGGAGACTCGACGTAGTTCCCCAAGCGCTGCCCAGCCTAAGTGGATCCTCCTCTTGGACTACTTCTTAAAATTATTTTTATTTAACTAAATAAATAAATTATAAATAATGCTGGACAATTCACACAGCATTATCTAGCCCCAAGTTAAGCAGAGCTTGTGTTATGGGTACTAGATAACTGATATACATATTACAATACACTACATACATAGATAGTTTTTATTATACATAGAAAACATCCAGAACGCCCTGAACAAATATCTGCAAATCGTACAAATATTTGTCCCGAGGTGGGAATCGAACCAGCAACCTCCTGCGTCGCATCGCAGGCGGACCTTCGCCCACCGCGCCACAGAGGTCGTCGACACAGTACAACTAATGAAATTATTGCAAATTGTCGTGGATAAATGTGGCTGTTGATATATGGCTCAGGTTTTATCCAAATTCATGCCATCGGGAGGCTGAAGCTAGGTCGTCCAGCATCTGGTTCAGCTCTTCTAGCTGTTATTAGCATCATTCCGGTCGCTGATATGAATAGAAAATGCATTTAACATATGAGTGTGTTTATATTTTTATTGTTTGTGATTTATATTTATTAAATAATTAAGTGTTTTAGTTGTAAATTATCGGACATTGGGATATTTATATGTAAATTAGATGAGAACCAGTGCCTAGATAAACCTAACATAGGCTTTAAGGCATTGCTAACCAACATTATGTAACAAAGTTTTAATGAATAAATTATCTATATATCTATCTAGCGACAACACCATTAAAACTATGTCGCAGTACCTCGATATAATTACAATGCTGAATGAAGGTATACAATTATATGAACCTTCTTTCAGCATTTTCGTTATATGCCAATGAACGCTGTTACGCAAAAAATAAATTTATTTTGTAACTGTAGTGGTATAACTGTCTTATAAGTTTAAGGCATCGAGTGGATAATATAATAACACTTAATTTGAATGAATGTGTCAATAATATTATTATTTACCTTAAACCATCGATCAAAAATTTCGCGGCAAAATTTTTGATCGATGGTTTAAGGTAAATAATAATATTATTGACACATTCATTCAAATTAAGTGTTATTATATTATCCACTTCAGAAATAGTTACACAGACTAGTTGTTGAGTAAGCGCTGCTAGGAGAACGTACCATATCTGCAAATTTTACTAAGATTTTATCGGCATCGTAGTCGAAATCGGCTTAGATGACATCATCATTTAGATTATTTTAGATGGTAGAATTATCAAATGATAGGGTTTTATAACTCATAGCATCTTAAAGTTGATACATAATTAAATAAACCTTGAAAGCAAAAGAGAGAACGTGTCAAAGAAATGGTGGAAACGTTGTTTGACAATGTTGTCGATTTGTAGCAAACCACATTGTACAAAACAAATTCAATCAAATTCACAATTCAAATCTCGTCAGACATTCAAATCAAACATACCTTTCATCCGCGGATCGATTAAAGCGCGGGACACACGAGCGCGCAGCCACGCGTGCGAATCGGCGCGCCGCTCCATTGTTCGAGGCATTTAATGCAGCGGGGACTGGCCGGCTTATTCCATTCAGTTCAGCATTGGCACCGATTAAAAAGATTGTTTTTCTGTGGGGTGATTTTAAATGAGAGAAAAATGGCCTGTTCAAATTGCATTAAGAACGGATTTACCTATAGATGTGCAGTGAAAAGAGGAATTAAAAATGTGGAGGATAAAATAACAGCGTTGGCTTTAGCAGATTCCTTTGCCCGTGTATTTCTTTATTTAAATTATATATTTAAACAATTTCAAAAAAGTACACATAAGGTGGGCATAATGCCAGTGGTATTTTATTTTCTGACTGCTTACCACACAAGGTCAACAACAAAAAAAGGCATGCTTGCTTATGCTTGTTGTTTAAGCACAAGATTGTACTGTCATATAAAATTAAAATCTTTTTATCATTTAAAACAGGGAATTTTTGTAGAAGGTATCCTGAACTAAAATTAGCTGTCATTCATCAGTGTCACAAGCACTGTGAGAATAATACCGAAAAATCACGACCGTTACATTTCGCCATTACAACCCTCACCTAACAGTCACACATGCATAATTAACATAAAAATAAATTCATAATCACATGAAATATCGCGTCGGACAATAAGTGCAATTTTCCACGCGATAAATCTTGCAATAATAATATGAAATGTTGAGAAGTGAGGTTGGGGACGCGGTGCCACAATGGAGATGCGGCGCGTGGCGCGCCCGTGTGCACCTCGCCTTTGTCCCGCGGTGGCGAGGTGAGAGGGAATCATGCAGCTATTATTATTGAACGTAAATTGTTGTTTTTTCTGATCGGATGTGGGTTAACGGTTTTTTTGATTGAAATGTTTTGAAGCAAAAGGAGATTTTATTTTAGGGTTACTTTTAGATAAGTATTTTTTTACAATCATCTGTGAAATCGAGTAGGTTGGTTAATTTACAGTGCTCCGTTTCTGGTTTGATATGAGTTTTCTTAATCTGAACATGTTTTTTAACTGTTATTAGGTATAGGTTTTTTTACTATATATGTAATGTACTATATATACTTTCGTTTGACCATAACCTCACCTGATGTAAGTGGTGACGATGTGCCCGACGACGGTGTATAACGAAAGCCTAGAAATCACCTACCTATTCACTTGCGTCTTGAAGAAAAACCGGATTGTAATTGGCTGGGAAAATAAAGACAGGCAGCGATGATTAATTCGTTCCCGCTTAGTGCGAGTTTATGGAATATCGGTAAGGTAATGGTGGTAATGCGCCGTACGTCTACTAGTCCTAGATTGTAAGGGAGATCGTGGGTCTTGTTAAGTTCCCTTGAGCATTCTCCAAAATGACACATATATTATTTGTATAAAAGATCGATATTTGACCAAACCTGCACCAACAAACGGTTAATTTACAAAATATCAAATCATACACACACTCTGCATTTACCTACGAAATCACGGCCCCAAACTTTAATTCTAGTGATTGAGCATCACAATCACAAAGCTGAGCCAAATGAGAGAATCAGAAATGATAATAATAATCGGCCGGACTGTAGGGTAGAGAAGGCACTACGGGCCGCTCGCGAGGGTGCGGCGAAGGGTGGCTGCATGATGCTGGACGCATCTGACGGTTACCGACGCACGGGGACGTTACTCATTTACTTATGTTTTGATGTGGTGGATTTAAATAATGAGATAAAAGGATTGCTTTTAAAGATGTAGGTACCTATGTACATAGGTAGGTACCTACCGAATTAAATCAAATCACAATCACAAAAACTCTTTTTTTTCCTTAAATAGCTAAAATAAATTTACACTCACAAAAGGTCAAATTCTTAAGATTAAAACCTGACTTGAATCACATGTCACGAACATAAAGTGATATTTATGTCGGTTTGGTGTGTGAACATCGCACTAGTGAATAAAGAAGTGAAGAATGAGAGGCATAAATATAATATGGCTATCATTCTTCACTTATTTAGCCTGTTTGTTGTTAATTTTTGAGTTGGAGCAAAACGCTTCCCAAGATTTTTATTCTGTAAAAACTTATCATATTCGAATATATGACTCACACCAAGATTGACCTAATAGACACTTAGCAACTCGGTGTTTAAGAAGTAGTGGTTACATCTTGCACTTTTTTGCTTCTAGAACGTTTTCGAACGACTTAGTTAACTATACCTAACTAAATTTCATTAGTTTGTCCTTTCAATGAGATCTTACCTACATTAAAATATTGAAGATAACGTTGAGAAGCGTCTTAAAATTCAATTTCATTTCTTAATTCCCACACAAATAACTCCGTAGCAAAATAATATTTTCACTTCAATAGCTGAAAATCCAATCACACATTGGAAGCGAACACCTTCAAAGGGTTGTCTCAGAGATAAAGGCCCGTAACACATTTACTCAAGCATTCATCGAATAACAACGTTAGGGGCCTTCTCCCCAAATTAACGGTTTCCAAGACATAGATCCGTCTTCTCGATTTGATTCGCGACTGCTCACTCACTGTGTTTATGTTAATTTAATATTTCGCAGATATAGGGTGAAGAGGAGAGGGCAAAAAGTCGTACCTTGAGGTACCCCGGCCGTAATGTAAGTAATGTGCGCTATGAGAAGCGTGTTCACCGCAAATTTGTTTGTGAATGATAAATTATGACAAAGGGGGCTTAAATTGTATAAAAAGTACCGAGTCATCATTTGTGAACACGAATAAATTCAAAGTTTAGGCAAATATTATTCCGTCAGCTTACATCTCATCATCTCCTATGATAAGGAGTTCTATCGATATTCTATATAATAGGGTAGTGTCCTGAGTAAAAAAATATTATTCTATTCCGTCAAATAGATTATAAGAAACTATTAATTACATATTTTTTTCTTTTGACAATCAAACATAAAATAATATAAATAAAGCGAGTGAATTTATTAGCCCATGCATAAAAAGCTCATTCATATAAACTGCTTAAACACAAGTTTCACATAAAGTTAACTTCAACTATAAACATTATTATTAATATCAACAAGCGATTAATAAAAATGTGATGATGGCCGAAACGAAACGTGCCTTTTTTGTGGTGATATAAAATTTCAATAAATTGCCCAAGTGGTCATAAACCTTAAAGTGGATGTTATGTGCATCTAAAGATTATGTGATCGCTTTATGGTCATTCAACCTTTATGGTAATGTGCAAACAGGTGATAAACGTGCATTTACTTATCAAATTTATCACTTTTTTGTGGTCGGAAGGAATTTGATTGAATATGACTACCTAAACAAATTGAGTACAACAAAAATAAATTAATCTTATCTTATCGCACCAACGGATTTAACTTATACTCGTATGATTGGCTTGGAATTTAATATTGATATTCCAGAAACATTTATTAATTGATAATTTATTTATAAAAAGTACTCAAGTACACTATTTTACAAGGGCACCAAATGCAATAGTGCGATATATCAATAAACTAGCCAAATTAAATATTTGTCAGACCTAGTTAATAGTATAAACATGAACTAAAAATTTAATTTAAGCCAGTGCTCAATATTATACAAAATATTCAATTTAAATCTTCAAAAAGCATAATGTCAAACCTTATAATATATTAAAAACAAATAGTCAACGGATATGTCAAACAATTTCACAATAAAATATAAAAATTATTTGATAAAAATTCAAATTACTTTAAAAAAATATTTTCTGTTACACACAACAAAATCCTAGAGAGTTGCAAAACTTATCGCTTTATTTTCAAAGCAGTGTTTCTTTATAATGATACCATTTACTTTCCTACCAAATTTCATAAATATTTGTTCAGCCACTAAGGCATGAAATGGTAAGAGACAGACAGACATACGTATTCGTATGGATGCACTTACATTTATTCAATATCTCACCTCCCTCATTGCATCAACAATATAGTCAAATCGAACTTTATTGCTGAAATAAAAGTGCATATAAATTTTATGAAGTATAAACGCGACATTTCCAAGTTTATGACATAGCACTCATACTTACGGGGGACAGTGCCTGAGCATCGGGGGTCTTTTCTATTATTTCAAATGTTTACTAATCTGTTACTGCTTACACGATGTATTTCGTAGTTGTAATCGGTTCAATAGAGCAATGTACAACGTGAATTAAAAATGTCGTAAAAGGGTAACGATAAATTTATGGTAAATATAAATTTGAAGTTAGCTTGGAGACATATCCTTTAATGTGGCTTTATTGAAGTGTTTATGAGTAGACCCACTTTAGTATCCTACCTAATATCAAATGAATTTGGTTTGACACAGGCTCTGTTACCCGAGGAAAAATAGTTTTTGCTGTGTCGAATCGCAATGGCCTGAAGTTTTTTCAATTAATTACATCAATGAACCTAACTTCAATGGTATTGTGAAGGGTTTTGGAAAGTTCTTGGACGTAAATAAAAACATCTTGTCATATTTATTATGAATGTAAGCGGGTTAACTACGAACCTTGTTTGTGTTGGAAGATCTTGGATCTGGATCTTGTCATATGCTTTCTCATTTTGAAATAAGAAATATTTTCAAACATATCTCTTGTCCGAAAACGAAAACGTACCCTAACAAAGACGTACTTAAACGAACGCGAACTATAACGAACACGCACTATACGTATGTAGGTACACAGGGATGTAGGGATTTTCACTGCAATAAACAAAACAGTATCTCATTACCTTCCCCAACCGACGAAAAATTAACGAAAGAAAAATGTTTGGCCGTTACAATGCAATTTCCGTGGGATTAGAGCTCGGGGGCGACGCGGGCGCAGGACAATGCGTCACGTGGCCGGGGCGGGGGGAGCGGGGGGTAAGGGTAATGCAATATTTGTTCGGCGACACACGGGTGACACACGCGGGGCCTATTGTGCACCTAGGCCAGGGGTGCTGAGCCAGGGATGCTGAGGTTTTTTACAGGGACTTTTTGGTAGTTATAATTTTCTCTTCTTACCTAATAACATAAAATAATACGAGCATTTTGATTTTTAGACTCCCTGTGATCGGTCTATCAGGGTGTGTTGGCAAAAACAAATAATATTAGAAATAGCTATAGTAGAAAACAGTTGCCACTATGATATTAAATTAGTTCTTGTGTGCAGTTTTTGAATAATTCTATTATATTTGCGATGTTTCTTTTAAAACATGAACGTTAATGTAATATTTTATTCGCTATTTAATGTGACGTTGATGTATAAAACTAGAAAAAATTAATATGAAAAGTTAGTAGGCTATTTGTAAATGTCATAGTAGAATTACCTACCTACTATTTTACATAAAGACGAATTAAAAAATGGAATGACATTCATTTGAAATACGTATTTACGAATTACGAATTTAATTATGAATTAAAAAAAACTAATTTCATTAATTTGAAACTTAATATTTTGGAAATAAAAACAAAACCTCTGTCACATCCAATGTTAAGCACCCCTGGCACGTACAGTAGGTAATCCGACATTGGCATGGGGTTGCAGCGATAAAAAGATAATGCGGGGCGAGTCGCGTGCGCAGCCTAACGACGCACCTATAGAGGCCGGCTTATCGCGCCTGCGCCCTGACTCCCGGACCATACAAATGAGCTTAATTGTAATACCTTCGGAAGGGTGGAGGATCACACGAAACTCAAATGTACCATTCAAATTTGTAGAATAACGAATGTGTTGTAATCAACAGGATTACATTTTAGATTGCGATAACGAACAGCACTGAATGATGATTAAAAGTTACATATTTTTGGAGTCAAAAAATTTCATACGGATTAGTAATTGACCTCTAATGAAGCTTGACCTTATGTTTTTTGGCACGAACTTTAAAAATGTTATAAAAGACACAAAATGGAAAATAGTATCTATCTATATTATATAAAAATAAATATTTTACCTGTTAAACAGTGTGACTCTACAAGTCTGCTAACTCTACATTTTATAAAGTTGCATATACGATAAAATACGTTACCGAAGTTACCTACTCCACCCTAATTTCAACTGAGCTCAACTGATTCCCTGCAATCAAAAAGACAAAAAAATAATAGTAAGGGAGCGCGGTGTGACAAAATAAACATGCTTGCAGGAGGTCCCGGGGTTTTTATAGCGCGCGCGGCGCACGGCGCTCGGCGGGGCAATGTCGCGCGAGTAATGATTGTAATGATGGGAACGGGTATTGGGGATGCTAATGATGATTTCTTGTTGTCTGCTGGAGTTTGTGACGTAGAAGTTATTGAGGACTTTGATTTTTCAATGGGAGTTGTGTTGCATGATGATATTTTGGCGATGTTCTAATACTTTTATGGCCCAAGATGCGCATGGTTCATATGCAGATTCTTGATACTGGATCAACGCGTGCCCCTTTCCTTCGGGTCGCACTGGTGGGCAGTGAAATTCTGCTACTAAACATAAAAAAGCACTTTGTACGTGCAACAATATCGTAACGTTAGTTACTTGAAGCTAGAAACTTTGGATGAGAGTCTTCGCAGATGACCTTTGTTATATTATGTTATGATATATTTATTACTCAGTTTACTAGACTTGTCATGACTCGGTCTAAATCTGCTAATAAATTCGTGCGTGTTTCACTCATTGGACTCGATTAGATGCGAGGCTATGACTTTTCTAAGAAATAAGTGTAATTTTTATAGGACTCAGTCTAAACTGGGTTAAAACATCACCGTGCCAATAAAATATTCCAAACGCTAGCTCAAAAGTCAATGACCAAATTAAAATAGCACCGAAAATCACGTCGGAGCACTAAAAGCGACAATGTAGCATGTGTGGCAATAATTACTGGCCGTACAGAACAACGGCCATTCACGTCTACCCTCAATACTAGTTTCACAACCGTAACCGGTTCATATTGTTCCACCGTTGTAAATCATTCCAATGTGTCACGGGTAAAAATCATTTCGGATTTATTGTAGGTGGGGAGAGGTGAGGTTTTTTGTAACTATTGTAACGGACCGGTTCGTAATGGCGGGTGTCAAATGTGACACACGACTGTGTCATATCTGATTTTGTTTTGGGATATTTGATTTTGTGTCTGCTGTCTACGTTTTGCAGAGTTACTTTTTATCGACGATTAAGAAGTGAGTTTCCTACCATTCGATTAGGATAGTCGGATTCCATACTTGGTGTTTCAGGACGTGCTTTGTTTGTTTTCATTTTTAAGAACTCACACGCGTCCTCCATTAATTTTTCATCTATCGCCGATGGTGGCAGGTTAGGGCGACAATCTAATAACCGCCCGCTCCCTGCCGCGCTGCGTCCTGCCCAGTCCGCGCAAACCTTGTTACCCTACACTGATTAATATTATGGCGATACTTACTCTCCATTTTATAAAATTGAAATTGTAATTGAATTATCTTGAACATTGTGTCTTTAAAGAGGGAGAGATTGTGTGTTTCAAGCACCTATTACCTCAGCAGAGCTTTTGTTTTGTTACGTGCTTTTGTTTGCCTTGTTTGGACTTTATTTGCTTCAAGTTAGTTAGAAGGAATTTATGGAGTTTTATTTTACTGGTTTGTCTACTGGTACAAAGTTTCCAAGTGTCTTACTAGTAAGTCTGTTGGAAAGAAAATTCCCAATAGTGCAACTGGTAGGTAATCTAACTCGGTAAGACTAGTACTTATACCGACTACTAGGTCCTTCATTCTCTTAATCAAAAGCTTGGCCAAACCGATTTGGTCCTCGGTGTTTAACTTTTTTTGCCTATTGGAAGGTGGCACTACATAATGTAGCTAAGAACGTTAACCAAACGAGCATTTTGATACCTAATCGCATTCGCTGTTTTAATCCTTACAGATGGTAAAAACGACACGATTTACACACATAGAAAAACACGAAACACTGACAACAGACAAAAATTCGGTTATAAATATAGAGCTCTAGTTGGAATAGTGGGATTTCAAAGTGCTTACTTTCGTGTTCTAAAGAACCTCTTATTGGATAAAACGAGACACCTTGAGGCGGAAACTGTCGTAAAACTATTACAGAGCCATCGACATCACATTTACATAAATGTTTTTACGAGTCTTACCACCGTTCGAATGTTACAATGAAATCCGTGAATCTCTAGAGATAGCACCTTTAATAGTTCACTAGTTCAAAAGTTCTTTATAACAAATACAAGTTACATGTCAGGTTTATAAATCAAATATTGCTACACCAATTACATACCTATAATACAATTTTACAAACCTATTGTGTAATTACATACGTATTTGTAGCAAATAATAATAAACAATCATTCAATACAAATATAGGTGCTACTTGAGTAGCTTACGCTCTGCATTGACTGATATACTTAATAGATCTATAGGTTTCTGTTTTGGAACATAATCAGCAAAGCTGTGTGGTGGTTGTTTAGAATTTGCACCACCCCAACTCTTGCCGTGGGTGTCGTAAGAGGCAACTAAGGGATATCCACTGGGGGACGGCCGGCAGCGCTTCCTGCAGAACAATTTTACCACCAAACTGCGATCCCCAAACCGCATGCCCAGCGTGGGGATTATGGGCATCACCCCCATGATATAAACACCAATAAGGCGCTTATCAAGGGGAGGCCTGCGTCCAGCAGTGGACCGACACAGGCTGTTAAGGTTGAGGTTGAGGCAGTAAAGCTAATATCTTTACACGAGACTCGATCCTGGGCATTAAAAAATATACAAGCAGTGAAAGGAACCTACTTAAGGCAGTTGTAGGTATTTCTAATAAAGGCACTCTCAAAAAAGTATATTTTGTTTTTCATGCTCTCACGAGAGGGCTCAAAATTATACAGCTGTACTCGCAACTATACGCAAAAAAAATCTAGAACAGATTAAATTATAGTACCTACCTATTGCTCAATAAGTATTAGTACTAAATAAAATTGAATGGAGGTCAGGTTGGAAATGCAGAGCAATTAAACCATGAGTTGACATTCGGGTTAAGCCGCGGCCGTGAGTTACACGCAGTTCTGTTTACCTACCGCGCAGCGCCTAAACTACTCATTTGAATACTCTAGGGACGTAGTTTATCGACTTTATTGATATTTATCGATAATTTTATTGAAGAACAAATTACAATGATACAAAAGAAATAAATTGGAACTTACCTATTTACGATTGTAACAATAAGACTATATTTTATTAGACTTCAAAAAAACTATGAATTTTTATAATGTGTATTCTGTATTAATATATAGAAATATATCTGTATATTTATTTTTGTATTTTTTGATGTTTTTATTGTGAAATTTAATCATTTTTTTTGTTTAGATATAAGTTATTTTGTTTTTTATGTACAATAAAGTGTTCATTCATTCATTCATTCATTCATTCATTCATTCATTAACCGCAACGTTATTTGCAGCTAAACCGTGACGTCACACTTGTACTTATTATGGTCATGTTGAGAGAGTGCAGTTTTACTTTTTGTTTTTTACCTCAATAATCCAATTTTTTTTGTACGTGTTCGATTTTTTTTTCGTTTATATATTAGTTGAAATAATCGATTAATTTTTTTTTAAGTTCGATGCCTATACTACGATGGCTAACTGCTTAACCGCTGTTGGAAATTACTTTGAACTAATTTTACTTTGTCTTGCAATCAATTTATCTTCAAATTAAGTTTTCCTAATATCTAGGTAATCTAAAATAAATTGCATTTCTGTACCTATTTCTATGCTAAAGACAGGATGATTTTGATGTGTGTGCTGAAGACAGGAATAAACAATGAATGAATTAACACTTTTATTGTACCTACATACAAAATAAAATAACTTAAATCTAAATAAAACGAATGAAATAAAAAAAAACGTACAATATACGGCCTTATTGCTTAAAGTAGTTTTTTCCAGGTAACAGGATGCTATGACATGTGATGCCTAACTTTAGCGTAGGCTGATGGTGTAATTCATTTCATCGTAAGTTCCATCGCCGTGTCCCATCCCTAGTAAAGGAGCATGGCACTGGCAGTTTGCATAAAAGCATCGTTTGTCACGGCACTAATGCGGTGTCCACGGCAGCTAGCGTGACGCTGTGACGAGTGACGCTGACGTCACACGGCCTGTTAGCTCGAGGAGGTAGCCTAATGTTGTGTGCGATGGAAGCACACATTAGTTGCTCAGAAGAGCTTAATCGACATTAGAAGGTAGGAAGAA
This sequence comes from Eupithecia tripunctaria, assembly GCA_955876795.1. Classification (NCBI taxonomy): domain Eukaryota; kingdom Metazoa; phylum Arthropoda; class Insecta; order Lepidoptera; family Geometridae; genus Eupithecia; species Eupithecia tripunctaria. The sequence continues at coordinate 618,466 of OY041607.1, forward strand.
TCTCGCATTCTCCCTTTTTATCATAAACATAAAATTTCAAGGCGAACAGGGTTGATGTTATGTTACCTAAACGTCACAGCATTGGATGTATTTGATGTTGGCAGCAGGCGTGAAGCTGCAATGCTGTAAGTGAAAGACGCTGACGTCACACGGCCTGTTATCTTGAGGAGGTGCTCCTAATGTTGTGTGCGTTGGAGACGCAGAGATAAGTGCTTCTCCCCACCAGTTTTAAGTTTCCATAGGAATAAATGATTCCTGATTGAGATTAAGCTGTGTGGTGCTGGCTTAGAATTTGCACCACCCCAACTCTTCTCGTGGTTGTCGTAAGAGGCAACTAAGGGATATCCAACTCTACCAACAAACTGCGATCCCTAAGCCGCATGCCCACCGTGGGGATTATGGGCATTACCCTCCATGAGATGAACGCCAGTGAGGCGCTTCCAGCAGTAATCCGATACAGGCTGTTGAGGTTGAAGTGATTCCTATGGAAACATTTTATAATCGCCAAATTAGAAGCTCTAATGTCTTTTCTTGCTTTCGACGCAATCATTTTATCTTCAGCAGTAACGTAGACTAGAGAATCAAACATTTCTTGCCTTGCAGTAATAATTCTCAACATATTTTATTCCAAACACATTCGTATCGCAGACCATCTCTCTAAAACACGACTCCTCACATCCAACCGTCGTCCAACCCCGCTGCCCGATGTCCATTAAAAACAATCTTCAGCACATTTCAAAAGACATAAAGCCATTGGCAGCGCATAAAAGACCAAAAACGTCCCCAAAGTGAAAATACCTTCAATTACAAAGGGCCGAGGGCTATCGGACAATCAGCCCATGCGGGTGAAGGAAATTATTAATTTGGACTATTAAAATTACCTACAGCAATTGAGATGGACGGACAAAAAGGTCCCCTTACTCGCCGACAGTCAGCGTTCATACTACGGGAATCAGATAAGGTTAGAAACTATACGGAGTTGAATATGTATAAACATATATTAAACGTCAGGAAAGTTGTAGAGAAGAAAAATTAGAAGAAGAGATTAACATTTTATCAACACCAGCAATCTTGAAATTAAGGTTATATACAAGAACAAATAAATAAACACTATGATGATTATCAAACTAAGGATAAAGCGCTGATACTCTTCATCACACAAATTTTATCAATGAAATTAATGGATCTTTAATTATTTCTATGTTCGTTAGGTCTCCACGCCAAAACTACGTAGCACTGTATACTATATTTCTTCTGTACCAGAACTTCTGATTAGTTCGATCTAAACTTTTGCATAGACGTAGTTCTATAACTTGAATAACATAAACTAAATAATATCCTGAAAAATATCGTGCAAAGCTAGTATTCAAAAGTACGGATGTTCAGATGTTGGTATTATTTTTTAAAGGTACCGAACGGATCAGGCTGAACATTAACATAGATGTAGTTCTAGACGTTGAATAACATGATGGCAAATATTCAGTTAGTCAACAAGAAAGCATCATGTTAAACTCGTTCCAATGATACACATATTTGTCCAACTACAAAAAAAACTAGTATTTTTGAAAATGAGAAAGTTCCGAAAGCGCATCACACCTTGTAAGTTGTTAGTGTGTACAGCCACTAAGTCACCTCTTAAGTAAGGGTACCTACCTTGTACCTTTTTAACGATAAATGAGTGTGGGGATATGGTAAGCCAGCGCTGCCTATGACGTCATGAATGATGGCCGGGCTCGGAGCTGATAGTTGTGATTAATGATAGGTAAAGGGTTTGTTTTATTTACATTTTCATGCAACCTGTGGTATTTTACATAAGCTATGGGTATCACTAGGGACCTTCACGACAAAGATATTCTTTAAGGTGGAACTAGTCGCTGATTTTTTCATACAAACGTGGAAGGGAAACTACAAGGCTTTTTGATGTTGACCATCAAAAACTAAGGATGAAATCAATTTATACCGTCATAAACTATGTTTGTATACAACTAAAACAGTAAAAAGTATACGTTTGAAAAATACAAGTTTCTAAACTTTTCGTATTTCAACACGAATTTCAGTTTAACTTTGGGCGAAAATAAATAATAGGAAAGAACACTTAAAATCAAGGGTTTACCGACATAGTTTAGTTATTAATAAGTTAAAATAAATTAATAATAAATTATTTTCAAGATATACTCGTACATTCTATAGTTTTTATATGATAACCCTTGTGCTAAAGTCTGTTCGGCGGCATAAATCTTGTGCATTTCATTCTATCGCGCGGGTATGTCTATAATGACAGGTGAGATAGCATGCATTTAGGCCGCGCTCACTGATGACAAACAGTGTACTCTTAAAGGTTCCAAACTATAAAATTTTACGCTGATGGTTTCACATCGTATAAAAACAGAAAAATTTGGCTGTTTATTTTTGCGAAAACAGCAGGACTGAAATTTTTCCTCCAAGTATTTCTAAACCTGAAAATAATATTAGGTCCTTACATATGAAATTGGCGTTTTGTATGGGAGGAACAAAAAGTCGAATATTTTTTAATATAATATATTTAATTAATCAAAGTATGAACCATTATTTTCTATGCACTTTTGCCATCTTATAGGTAGTTCATTGATCCCTTTACTAAAAAAACCAGTCGGACGGGAATCAATAAAATCTTTGAAGGCGATTTGGACTGCCCCATCGGAGTTGAATTTTTTCCCTTGCAAGAAGTTATCCAAATTTCGAAAAAAATGGTAATCTGTTGGAGCAAGGTCCGGGGAGTACGGAGGATGTCTTAGACTTTCCAATTGAAGCTCTTCTAATTTAGTAGCCGTCTGTTGCGCAGTGTGTGGTCTAGCGTTGTCGTGAAGCAGCAGTGGCGTGGAGCGATTGACCAGCCTAGGTTGTTTAGCCGCTAGCTTTTCCATCATGGTTTGCAATTGCTGACAATAGACATCAGCCGTAATAGTCTGGCCAGATTTGAGAAAACTGTAATGAACAATACCGGCACTAGTCCACCAAACGCTTACAAGTAACTTTTTTGGGGTTAATTTTCGCTTGGGGCAGGATTTGGCTGGCTGGCCAGGATCCAACCATTGCGCTGAGCGCTTCCGATTATCGTAAAGAACCCATTTTTCATCACAGGTAATGATTCGGTTTAAAATACCTTCATTATTGTGCCGGTTTAGTAATGTAACGCAGCAGTCGACGCGCGTTTGCCGGTTTGCTTCAGTCAATTCGTGAGGTACCCACCTTTCAAGCTTTTTAATCTTCCCAATTTGCTTCAAGTGAATTAAAACAGTTTTATCACTAACATCGCAGCCTGCAGCTAACTCGGACGTGGTTTGCGATGGATCCGCTTCCACAATAGCCTTCAACTCTTCATTATCAACTTGAGTCTCAGGCCGTCCACGGGGCTTGTTCTGCAGGTCGAAATTTCCAGAACGAAAACGTTGGAACCAAAAACGAACTGTGTTTTCTTTTGCAACACGACCGCCATACACATCATTCACCCTTCGAGTTGTTTCCGCAGCACTAGTGCCACGGCGGAACTCGTACTCGTAAATAATGCGATATTTTAAGTTTTCCATTTTGTAAAATGAGTGACGCAAACAGAAAAAAACAGAAGAAAAAAAACAAATGAATGACGATCATCGAAGCACAAATACATGAGTCTATAGCTGTACAAATTTGAATTTGGAATTCCTTACCAAAGAGGAGAAATTTGTGATTAAAGTGGCCAGTACGAAAAACGCCAATTTCATATGTAAGGACCTAATATTTATCCAGAAATAACGCAAACACAGCCACGGGCAAGAGCTTGACCCTAAAGCGTATAAAAACCATTTCGTTTCTTATTTTAATTACGAGCAGTAAAAATTTAACACTTTTAGCACCTTGCGGTGGTTTGCTATATCTCCAATGTCTGCAGATTCTGCAGTGAAAGTGCTATTCCAAACCGAGTTCCAAACCAATGGAGTCGGCCACGTCATAGTTGTAAAAGTTTCCTAGTACGCAATAGCCCCCCCTCCCTCTCTGATCACACCTCTGTGTCTCAATTGGCAGTTAAGGTGATAGCTCGCCAGGTGGCCTCTGACTCAACTACAATTTACTCAATAGAATCCGCGTGAGAACAGGGAATGGAATGGAGTTGTTACCCAATTATTTAGATATGTGTTTGTAATCTTGATTCTGCCAACTGCAACAATGTCTATCTAAACACCGAAGTGCTGTATAATGCTAATGCCTAATCTGTACAAATCAAACGGTTGCCGTATGCCACCACTAGCTCATAATGGATCGTAATGTATGTAAACTAAACTAAATTTAAAAAGTACAAAGTTGACCATGGTCACACCAGAGCAGTTAGTATATAGGCGTAACGCCTTTTTTGGAATAAAAGTAGCCAGGTTGCAAAATTTCAACTCGATTCATATATAATAAAAGTTTTGATGTTGTTTTTGGCCAGACACAGAATTATAACCGAATATTCACAGTGGCAACAAACTTTACTTTATATAATATTAGCAGGATAGTTGTAACGCAGACGTCTCCAGCCCTCCCCTGTGCTCCTCACCCACATCACGTCCAATTGCTCGAGAGGCAGGTATGCGCGTGGCTCAATTGCTGCACCCATTCTATTACCTTGTTATACTCCCATTATTGTTGCTGGGACGTATTTGTATGATGTAACTGGTTATCTACGCGGTTTTCAAGGTAGCTGTACGTTGATGTAAACAAACATTTTTACTTCTATTACATAGGGACTTTATTTCATTAACTAAGATAATTACAATGTAAGAATAAAAACTAATTAGTATTCATGATTTAGTATTCATAATTGAAATAGTTAAACTAATTGCAGACTCTTGCAAACTGACCTAGGCTAAAAATTCACGAGCTTTCTTTCGCGCTCTCTAAGATAATAATATAAGGGCGACCCTGGAATCGCTGGATCTAATCGGAGTTAAAGCTGATCTGTCCGATTCCTGGAGACATCGTGTAAATAATACTAATAAGACGACAAAAGCCTATGGTCGCTGGGTCACAGTAGTAGGTGAATGACCGTAGAAATCTACCATCTGGCTGGCTGGTGCTAAAAAATCACAAACTAGAAACTAGCCTCAACATAATAGGAAATCACAACGAACCACATGCGAGAAATAAGTTAAAACTTCACCTAGCCGTTGGCTACCCTCATAAAGGCCAGCCCCAACTATGAGCCCCTTTCATCCTTTGTAAGTAAAACGTGAAATTAAATAAAGCACTATAAGGTGTCGCCCGCAGAGCCCGCATCGGTAACTTTACACTCGCCCGCGATAGTTGAGGTAAAAATATACCCTTTTATCTCTCGTGACCCCGCGCTTGTGTGATTTTAGACGGAGAATTTTAGGAATTGCCTACAATAATGTGAACTCTATAGCTCGTGCGAGAACTGGTCACCTGTATGCGAGCAGCAAGAGATTACATTTGGTTGGGGGCATTGTCTGTCGAGAAGATGAAGATCTTATTTTGCTGTGCTACAGACGTTTCCGTACCGCACACTCAATATTTTTACGTTAAACCGTTGGTACAGTCTGTTCAAAAAGAGAAGCGTTGCGTCGTCGCGTGACGGTGAACTAACACTTTTAGTCTTACTGCCATGACAGAGCACTGTTGTCAACACAACAGAAGTTGTCAATTGGCACACGAACGACCTCAATTCCCACGACGCTTTTCTTTTCACACAGACTCTACATGCTAAACTACGTACTGTTTTAGAGACTGTTAATATACCAAATTATGATAATGTGTTTACTTCAAAATAATCAATGGTATTTCCACGTTTTCTAAAAAAAGTAGTAGAAGGAAACTTTTTGTTTCGTTATAATAAGTTAGTAAGTTTTTGGTATATTTTCGCAATGAAGTTTAAGTTCATATAAACTACCGGCATGCTTCGTTTCATTTCCTCGGGCTATCGTCCGATCACAATGCTGTTAATTCGAGGGAGTCGAACCCGCATTGGCCTCAATTGACGCCAATGAGCGCCAACACACAATGACTTATTGCTTCAAGGTAGACGGCGAACAATTTCTGCAAAAAATTACGATGCAGTTCAAACGAAACTGTAATTATGAGATTTTATCTTTGAGTTTTTGTTGAAAGCCCACATCAGTTCGTTAAGAGCAAATTCATGGAAGAGAACTCATTTTAATCAAAGACTTGAACACAGCATACGGACCTAAGACTAATTTTTAAAAATATAATCAAGTAAATACGACTTACGTTGAAAATTTATGACGATAGAGATGACACATAAATTGAAAATTGGCAGCTGTTTTAAATTAATGCAATGTGAAATCATATAGATGATTAAATCATACCTATTACTACTAATCCTCACACAATACCCTTTCAAATCGCTTCATAATCGTTACAGGCCGTAATCCTGAATATAAGCTGACCCGCTTTGGTTTCATTTACCTTCGAACTGTTTAACTCAAACACGGGTTTTATTAATCTATGGGTCTTCCTGACCCAGCGCAAACATGCACGGATACAGAAAAGATGGTACCAGAAGGGTAAATAACTAAGCTTAACTTTATATTAATGAAACAGGAAAAAAATAAGTTTTTTGTTTTTGGTGCCCAACGCGGGACCTTGATTTTGGCGTCCAACGCGAGGCGGGCCTTATGTAATAAATCAGCCGTATTATCAGCCAAGTCAGTGGAAATGATATATAAATAGAAAAAAAGTAGTCAACTAGAAAATATATATAAAGTCAGTGGGTACATTTTTTTTTTAGATATTTATTCATTATATTACCAATCACAGTAAACATTATATTTGTACCGCAAAACCCTTGTAGGGTTTGTCTCGGTACTCACATTCGTCTAAGTTTATTTACGAAGTCACCCGCCATTTTGATGCCAGTAAACAATTTTGGCGTCCAACATGGGGCAAAGATAACAGTGCGAATGAAAGTCCAATACAGTTATGTACTATGAATAAAGTAATGTACTATAATTTTTGAAAAGTAAGTACTTGTGATAGTTCTCACAAATCAACGTATCCTTCTGTTTCAACTTTACTGTACCCGATTTGGGCTTAAGTAATTAACGCGATGTCGATGGGCGATGTTTTAATAACTTGCCTCACAATGCCGCTGTTTGCTCTCATAGGTAATTCTGAATATTGCCGGCGGTAGACGGGGCACGATAATGACTTTGAATATTGCCCAGTTTATTATATTACCTACGTGCATTTTGTTTTGTTACATACTGCTTTTAGAGATTTCTAAGTGGCTATATTCCTGATGATTTTGAAGCAAAAAATGTACAACAATTATTAATATTTTTGCCTTCTTATATTGACAGCCTCAATGATTGGTTACAAGATGAAGAGACTGTCCAGAAAAGCTGTTTTAAAAATTTATATTGAACTTGCAATGTATGTTACTAGGTTTATACAGTTGAATCTTGCAACTCAATTATTGAAGCAGATATATAATTATCTTCAACAGATTGAGCTGGTAAACATGTTAAGTTTCGATGCAATAATAATGCACGGTTGCCTGAATTATTGGTTGCAAGATGAAGAGACTGTCCAGAAAAGCTGTTTTTAAATGCCAGACTGATCAGAGTCTGTAGTGATAAGACAACAAGCCATCCCCACCTCTCGATCATAATAACATGCCAATAGCAAACAACCTCCAGAAACGAGTAGGTACACAACGTAGTACACGGCAAAAGTTATTAGTTTCACCTGAGGGTCTGTGTGCGCGCAAACAGTTGGGCCCCACTCTATTGTACTCGGGTATTAATGTAAATATCGTAGAAACTAATTTGTGAGCGTGTTTGTCTACTATCAAGATGATAGGTGCTCGAGCCTTTGTTGTGGGATCGTTGAACTATTGAGTTCGTAAATTAAAGAGTTGAATTGAGGCCAATAGTAATCAAAAATTACTACCCAGAAAAATCTACAGGTAAACTACCTGTAGATTGTTTGCAACAGTCTGCAGTTAGCTCAATTTTTTCAATTGTTAATACTAGTTTAAAAATCTGATTGCAATTTTCTTTTTCAATAAATGTTTCAACTACATAAAAAAACATTTTTTTTTTCTGAGACAAAAAATTCTAACAATATTAAAATAGTGACTCCGCAGGATCTTGAAATAAAATTAACTGTATAACAGGGTCAATATAGGCAAGACCCAGGTAGCTGTCAAATTGCAGTCAATATTTTTCAAAGGCCAAAATAGGAAGTACTAGCTTCGAAGAAACGTTTAAAGTTAATTATATCCTAGAGGAACTGATTTATGAGATAAATGTAGCCTGTGTGATTCTAGGTTAAAATTACTTGAATGCAAATTTCAGCCTGATTTTTTAAATAGTTTTGGCGTAAAGAGGTAACAAACATCTATCCACGCGTCCAAACTTTCGCATCTATATTATTAGTGTGATAGTGTGATGTAATGTGATGAGCAAGTCCTTCACTAAATTTCGTAGATAGATAGGCAGAAGTGACCATGAAAATAAATTTCCATTTAAAGTCTTCGAAGAACAAAATCTTGCTTGGGTAGGTACAAAACTTTTGAAATCCACCGTCAAATCAATTTATGGCGCTCATTGAATCCGAGCCCCGAGGGCATTTCTAATTGAATTAGTTTTCTTGGCGGAAAATAATAATTTACGGTGTGATTTTTCCCATTTCTGGCTTGTGTCGGTTAATTGAACGTGCATTGGGAAAGGGGTGAGCCCTTGCAAGACGCAGGCGTATTCTTTAGATATACGTCAGTCAGGGGGCTTATTGTACCTACTGTTTGTTCTATAATGCTTATAACATTAACTTATGGATGACAAACCATAGCTGGAGCCGCCCGTTTCCCGCCAATGGAAGCGCCCTTTTCCTGACACTGATTCCCGGACTGGGATAGAAGAGGACTGGCGTAAAAGTGGAGGGGATTGCCCTTAAGTAGAAACCCTTACTTCTCTTAATATTTTTCTGTGTAATCTTAATTGCTCATCCCTAGGCTTGCCTGGATAGGTGATAATGCACTGAAAAAAGATCTACATCAGTCTATTTGTTAGTCTACTTCTAGATATAGGCCTTTTTAATGGCTACCATAGCACTCTGCCTTCAGCTTACCGTATTTAGCATTTGCTTGCTGAGATTGAGATACAATACTACGACTTAATGATAGAAAAAGAAACCGTGATCTCTAGGATTGTCGTCATCAAAATCGAGACGGGGGCGTATACATACACGACAGAATTTCAGTGACATTGCAATTTTTATATACCTATTACAAGTTTGCCTGATAGGCACCTGTGTAATTAGAAGGTTTTTTTTTTCAATTTAGAGAAATCTATAGATGTATAAAATAGTCCTATTTATCCTCTATCTCTTCTTCTCCGAGTCATATTACTTCATGACTACAAAACAGACCTCGTAGTCATCAAATATAATATTCAGTATAGTTCAGAATACCCCCGCTGTCGGTACCATCGCTGGCAGACCTCCCGCGGGAACACCTCAATCACGCGGGAACAGACAAAGGATGACGTTAATATTATATCCACCTATCGATGTCCTATGAATTCACTTACCGATCCAACCAGGTTTGGGGAGCGAGCATGCCTTTGATATTGTTAACTTTGGGTATTGAGTTGATCGTTACGTAGAGAAGGTTCAGGTTGACTTATCATCACATGCTGATAAGTCAAATTACATCTTCAATACCAATTGAAGATGTAATTTTGTTTAATTTCAATTTTGAATGCTTTTCTTTGTCGCTGTTTTACTTTAGTCTACATACCAAAGCTATATATATAGAAATATATCTTTATCCATGTTGTTAGTGATTTTATTTGTTTCTAAGGAAATAAAGAGTAGGTATCTGATTACATTTCCACTCCCAATTTGAATGTTCCACGCGATGACGCTTTGAAATATCTACTAGGCTCTTGAAATTAACTCATAAAATGCTGATATACACAAATCAGTCAGTATTTAATGGTTGGTTAAGAGTTGCCAGAGTCATGGCGTACGTTGACTTGCTTATTGAACATAACCGACCATGAAATCTGTCATCAAAACGCTGGTAACGTCTCAAACATGACGCTAGACGCTAGACTCCGATGATTTCCCACTTCCAACTTGAATATTTCATGTACATCGTTTCAAAATGAAAAGGGCATTCAGCACAGACACCGACAATAACGCAGATACCTGAATTAATAAGGGCATGTTCAAATATGGAGGCGCAGACGGTGCGTTAGTTACGGCCGGGTCGTGTGCGGCCTGCCTTATCACGCGGCTTGTGGTTGAACTCTGCTTTATGAGCACGGATATTACCTGTTTGCAGAGCCTATTAACTAGAGGTTATGATATGATACTTGGGTTATTGAATTTCTGTCTCTGAGTTTCATAGCTTTGTTTTATTGATCGTTTAAATTGCGAGTTCGTTGTTAGTGGAAACGATAATACTGGGAAGCCAAAAGAATCGAATCTGAAAACTAGTTGTCTGAAATTTTATAAAAAAAAACTTTTCAATTCTGACTTTGTTATGATACGTTTGTTAGATAAAGTTCGTTTTATCTATGTACATATCTGCAATAAATGAAATTGATTTAATTTGATTTGTAGGTTATTCTTGCCAGAAATATTGTTTGTTATGTTGTGTTCATCCCCGTACTCGTCTATATCATGTCAAATACAATAATCGTGACCGGGGATGTAACATGTTGTTCTCTGCGCGTCCACGCATAATGCGCGCAATAACAGTAACATTATGCGCACGCCTATTCCGTGGTGATCTACCTTTATTGGTGCTATGAATAGAACATGGGCGATATTACCGGCTGCTGAGTCAGTGGGTGAAATTATTTCTGTCTCTTCTTTTCTATAACATATATGATTGGTAGTAACAATATTAATGAAGTAACTTGTAATCTAATAATAGCGACAAATGAGAACAAGTATTTACAATGAAATAATTGAGCTAGCTGCAGTCTCTTGCAAGCAATCTATAGGTAGCTTGTAACTGATCCATATCAATACCTGTCGTCAAGATGCTGGCTGCATGCCCCGCTGCGCTGTATGGCAATACTGATGTGCTGTGGTAGATACTCAACAGATCTCTTGGGGGGTCATCTCATGCGTCGCTTCGACCATTGACCAGGAACCTATGATCTCGACTCTAGGGGGAGCAAATGCTCTGTCAATAATGAATTCATATTTGCGCCTTTTAAGATCCTCAGCCATATCTGCAGCCGCAACAGCTTTCACGTATTATAGTCTACAATTATAGTCTACCTACCTTTTACAGTTCATAATATTTTATACGAAAGTTTTCCCCAGACATTGATTCCATAAGACATCACTACCCGAACTATGGCAGTTGTTATTATAACTTTGTTAACTTCTAATGAATAGAACGGAAGGTTCAGAGTCCTAGTTGGTAAAGTTTATAGTGAGGAAACATTCATATCCCAATACATTACGAGTTGGAAGTTGAAGGTAGGCTAAAGTTCGCTAGTAGATATGTCTATTTGTAACATTACGTCTTCCCCTCGGGCCGGGTTGTGAATACCTTGACAAAGTTTAATTTCAAATGATGTGGCCACTAACATAGCGTGATGCGATGAGGCACACCAGAGAAAAAGGAGCAATTAAAATTACAAGTTGGTACCTTAATGTAAATTTCGTGGCTGTACGTACTAGTTGATTGAAGATAACTGGGTTAGTTTTTCTTACTTAGTACTATAACCATCAGGAGCATGGCACCAGTTACAACATTAAATCGTAAATTTCTAGATGTAGCTTAACATATTATACTACTGTGCACCATTGAATGAATGAATAAATGAATGAACACTTTTATTGGACATAAAAAACAGAATAACTTATATCTAAATAAAACAAATGAAATTAAAAACAACGTACAACCTTATTGCTTAAAGCAATTTCATCCAGGCAACCTTACTAAACAATAGATATAAGTAGTTAGGTAAAGAGTTGGTAGCACAGGAGTAAACAGTATAAAAGTTTTATCATTAAAATACTTATGTAGGTACATACAATACAAACATAACTAGAAAGTTTTACATACACATCATACCTAAAGAAGCTTTACCTAAAAACAGACAAAAATATATATATGTAGTAAAAATAATACCGAAAGAGGAGATAGGAGACAATTATTTATTCTAATTGTTGACAACTAAGCTACACTGTCATAAAAAGTTACATGTAAAGGAAAGGCGAATTATAAAGATAAAAATAATGGTTTAGATAGCGGAAGATAGAAAATGGGACTTGAGTTGGGATTTGCCATAAAAGGATTGGGAATGGGTGGGGAAACCATTAAACTTACCATACCTCCGGACACAAATCAGATTATGCTCTGTCATCCTGAAGGATATTATGATTATGGCTGATGCCATCGCCTTTCTACCGTTTTCCATGATCTAAAATAATACAAATAATGAGAATAAGATTTAGGTATTTCTGTTATCTAACCTCAATCTCGACAGCCTGTATTGGTCCACTGCTGGACGCAGGCCTCCCCCTGATAAGCACCGTATTAGCGTTTATCTAATGGTGGTAGTGCCCACAATCCCCACGCTGAGCATGCGGGTTGGAGATCGCAGTTCGGTGATAGAATTGTCCTGCAGGGTGCGCTACCTACGGTGGATATCCCTTAGTCGCCTCTTACGACACCGATAGGAAGAGATGGGGTGGTGCAAATTCTAAGCCAGCACCACACAGCAACAAAACGTCAATTTATATAATTACACATAAATACACATAACTAAGAAAAACTACGCGTTATTTGATTGACTTCATAGTAGCTACTCCTTTTTTCGTAAGTTAACAAACGTTGAACCGCTCTTCTCCTGGCCTTAATCTTAAGGTCGATCCATTCGCATAGTTTCATCCGACGAAAGGTTTAATTGTCCCATCTTAACCTTCGCGCGTTATTTACGAGTACCCACCGCGGGGCTCGCTTGACCCTTCCGAATTAACTATCAATTTGGGTAGTTACATCGCTTGGAGCTAACGGTACAAGTTACGGAGCACATTCAAAATGGACTTTGGGACAAATTATTAGTTTATTGCCATAACATAGCTTTACTTTTTAAAGGGCTGCACATACGGCAGCCATAATGTATATTCATTATGAATGTAAGCGAGTTAACTACGAACCTTGTTTGTGTTGGAAGAACAACAACGTTTCATCCCTTAACGAGGGACATCTTCAGGGCGAGTGCGGTTCTAGAGGCACGCGTTCCGCATCCCTTTGAGCACTTCGAGGTGTTCTTCCAACACAAACAAGGTTCGTAGTTAACCCGCTTACATTCATAATGAATTCGTCAAATTACGAAAGTTTCTATAGTAAAATAATGTATATTAATGCAAAAAAGAAAAAAACTTTACATTCCTTCAAAATATACAGCTGCTGTGTGTGGTCTCCTGGCGATTTCTATGTAAAGATGTAATGAGATGTATCGTGCGTGACATAATATACATTATACATACATCTTTACATTATAGCTGCTGGCGTGTGAAGTCATTTAGGCGTTCAATAAACCAAAATGCTAGCTTTTTAATCTCTTTCCTTGTAAAAAGATAATTATGAATAAACCATGAGGAGAGAAAGAAAATAGTTTCGTTACGGACCACGGTATTTCATTTGCCATGGATAGTTCCACCATAACTTATTTTTCCTTTTGCTGTTTTACAGTTCCCTGTTGCTTAAATGTTTGGACTGTGCCATGCATGTTCGCCTGTAACAGTAACAGATTTATTTTGCAGCTACGAGTACCACAGGAGACAGTCTATTACCTCCATTGTAACACATTATTATAATAAACGTTTTGTATTTTGTATTTACTTATGCACAACCTAACCTCACGAGGACAATGCACAGTATACTCCCGTGCGAGATATAAGGTAGTATACCTATCCAAGGCATCAGAATTTTTGATTTGGTTTGATTTGAACTAGACTGTGCTGTGTGGTGCAGGCTTAGAATTTGTACCACCCCAACTCGTTCGTGGGTGTCTTAAGTAGCGACAAAGGTGTATCCACCGGGTCGGGCAGCAGCGCCCCCTGCAGAACAATCCTACCACTGAACTGTGATCTATAAACCGCATCTGGGCATTCGGGTTAGGGACGTGGGGATTGTGGGCACTACCCCCATGAGATCAACGCCAATTAGGTGCTTAATCGGGGGGAAGCCTGCGTCGAGCAGTGGACCAATACAGGCTGTTGAGGTTGAGGAACTAGATTAGATTGGGCAAGCTACAACGTAGCACGAGTACAACGCGACTCGATTCAAATACCGATTTAGAAAACTTACTAAACCTGAAAATCCCAGCGTCATTCACTGTCTCGCGTGTCGTTCACCGCAACCGCGGAACTCGCGAACTCTGCGAACTCAGGAACTGTGCGGAACTCCGCGGCGGGGGTCGGAACCCAACCCGACGACACCTCATTACTGCGTCAATCTCCGAGAACTGATAGTTGTGGCTCCACCAGGTGCCGCTGATATGTCGAACTTGGGAGACGACGGGAGAGTTTCACTAGCTGAATGGAAATTGTGACTTTATCAGTACATTGTGGTATAGTGCTATATTTTACTACAAAAAGAAGCATTTAACCGTTGATCACCGTTGATGAACACTGGTGTTGTGATAGACCAGTGCATTTCAGACATCTTATTTTTAAAGACATCAGTGCTTATATGAACAGTTCATGTAGATCTGAGTATATAAATAATCAAAGACACGAAGATTGTGTCATCCCACATTACCAGTTAAGTCTCGGGAGTCTTTTACAACTTTAAACTTTAGTTACAATAATATTTCTCTGTTTAACTTCATTTGTTTTGCATTTGAGGACCTACCTATGTTAAAATGCAAAACACTGGACAGATTTTTTGAGATACCACAGCTTTGAACAAAGACGCAATGGTTACTAAAGTTTCTGAAAGCCTAAAAGACTCCCGAGACTTAATTGGTAATATCAGGGAAGACAAGCTCGGAGTCTTGATTATTAATATACCCAGATAAAGACTGACTGATGTCTGAAACGCACAATGTATACAGTTCTATAACAACAAGAATAGAATTCAATTGATTGAGTTGCATTTATTGGTCGTATTGTTGACAAACGAGGATTTGACTTTATTTCACCTTAGGCTCCTGATCAAATAGAGTCACAAACATAGCGTAGAAAATCCATTAAAACGTTAATCCAGAAAATTCTCCTAGTGCCTCCAACAAGTCAGCACGACGGTGGGTGCCTATAGCCGTGGCTGTGACCGACTGACGCCGTGACAATAAACACGTCTCGGGCATCGTTAATCAACGGCAAACGGAGACTCACCTTCTAGGGCCAGTTACACCGTAAGTAAACGCGGGGTTAGCAAATTTGGGGCCAAAAAACTGTGTGAGAAAACTAAATACGAATTACATAAGTGGAAGTGTCAGAGACTATATTTTTTTAAACAAACGTGATTTTAAAAGATGATACATAACAACGATTGTATTATAATATAACCCCCCGTTCCCACCTGTCTTATGTCGGGTCCGGATTTAATCGGATGTTCCAATGGCAAAGCATTTTATGTAAATCTATTCTCACTTGTCGAAACCGATTTTCATACAAAATGTTATGTCCAATTTTCTGTTGACACCCGGTAAGTGGGAAGGGTTTGTTAGTAACCTTGCTTATAGCAGGAAAGAGGCGATTTAACATAAAGGTGAATGTTCACTTATCTCAAAGTTATAGCAATAATTTAAAGCATCATGTCGGATGATTTGATTTATCAATCGCAGCTGCAACTGGTCGACTCAGGTGTATTCGTGGGAAAACATCGAGTTTAGATGAAGACTGTGGAACAATTCATAAAAATACTCTAGATTCTGTGGTTTCTCTCGACAACTAGTCGCATCGAACATGATCAAAGAAGGTACTTAACCCTTATAGATATTATTTCCTTGCCTAGAAAAAACCATTATCCTATGATCAACTTAACGATGAAGTCGGCCCCCGAAACAATATCATCACCTTGACACAACACGGCTTGGCAGCGGGGGGCACAGGGGGGGAGATGTAGGGGGGATATAATTAATTACGTCACAGTGTCAGGTGAACAATGACGGCTCTGGAGGTGACGACGCAGGTTTTTTATCTGCGTGACGTCATTCAGTGACGGTGAAACAAAAGTTTTGGGTTTCATTTTCAGTATTTGATGGTTTTGCTTTTCATCGGGATCATAGAGGGCCATAGTGAAATCCTTCACTTAAATCAAAATAACTCACCAGCACACATACGTCCACTTCTGGACTTGCCTTCCCAAACAAGGAGGGCTTTGCCATATTTATCAGGTAATCGTAGTGGAGGTGTTAAAATACTAGTAGGGAACTTAAGCGTCTAGTACTAGTGAAAATGGGAAGTGAGTGTTACCAGAGAGGTTTGGTGGGTCTTTCTCAGGCGTGAAGACCCACAAGTCGTAAACGAATTACCTCGCAAAATAAAAAAATAAAGCCGTCTAAATGCACAATCAGCTAAATTATTGTATGAAATAAGTCCATCATAATCAAAATGCACGACTCCAACTATCAATAACCAAAACAGTCACGAAAACCGCCGCTAAATAAATCCTTTCCGCATCGCCGGCCATTGCGGCATGAACTAGCGAACAATGGAGCCCTTCACAATCTGCACATTTACCTGAAAATCCCGATTAATTCATATTCCAGCGAAACAATAGTCCGGAACTGAAACCTGTCCACGATTTTACACGCGGATTTACACCTATAAAACACCCCACCTACAACTTAAACACGACCGTTCTACTCCAAAATAAAGCTCAATTTTCAACAACTAAAAACTCCCAAATACTCGGCAATTAAACTCGAAAATCAACTTAAACCGAATTGAATACAGTTCAGTTTAAAACAACACCAGTAACTGGCCAGAAAGATGATCTCCACAACCGTTTCGCAAATGTAACACAATTCAAATTGTCACCTGAATTATTTCCCAATTGAATTTCAACCTTATCTGTTTGACTTTGATTTTAAATCACTTTAACAGTTTCATTTTTGGACTGTAACTGAAAATTTTCGCTGTTATCACTGGAGTTTAACTTCTATGACAGTTGTAATACAGTTGGTTTTCCGTCGTGTCGGTCGGGATGAGTGGATCCAGGTGCGACAGCGCGGAATGCCCGACAAGCTGATTTCGTACAATATGGTGGACTTTCCGTTTCCGGCGGCGATCGCGTGGTGGCGTGTTGGTTGCAACAGATAAAGGCTTACGGTTTGCCGAATATTGCATGGACATTATTGGACATGGACACCCTTTACTTACATTTGATTAAATTTTTACAGGACCAGTGATATTTCCGTGTATTATTTGAAATTTAATTTTGAAAACATGAGACCTTAGAATTGGATAGACAACCAATATGACAAAATTATTTTTACCTACAAATTAGAAGCTATGGATGATGATGATGATGATCTCGACCTTGATATCAATGATACTAGCCGGACGTATTATAGTGCACAAACACAGGTGCACTCTACATTCCCTCACACTTATAATTCAAAGGGACGGCCGACTGACACGATGGGGGTGAGGTCAAGCGCTGGACCAACGGCTTAACGTTCTTTCCGAGGGTCTGTAGCAACGTCAACTTCTTGACTCTGAGCTGTTACTAAGAATATTTCTTGAAAGAAAAATCCTAATTACTAAGAATATGCCCGGTTAAGAGTAGAAACACTTCAATTGCAATAAACAAGTTGCATTGACCAAACACTATGACGACTGCGTTTTTGGTTTCGACATTCTTTCTACTCATTTTATAAGTAGAGTTCAAAGTTTGCGAGACTATAACCCACAATAACCTCACGATTATAACGAGACAACCACTACCAACGGTTCAAGCTGAAAATTTGCACTTTTAGTTATTTAGGATTATTCCAGTTTCGAAATGAATTCTAGGAATCCTCATTTGCCCTTTTCTCCCCCATAAGTGGGACCTACGAACAAGAAAAAAAGCTTCTGGGGCAAGATAATGCTGTGTGACTGAGTAGCAGTCGTCATAGTGTTTGGTCAATGCAACTTTTTTATTGCAATGAAGTTTTTCTGCTCTTAACCGGCACACACAGTCCAGTCCAGCATTATTTATTAATTTATTTAGGCTAACCAAAACACTCTATGGGGCGAATTCTGGACTTTTTAAACTTATTTATTTATTATTTATAAATTGAGATTATGTTTCTAGTTTTCCCCCTTGAACGAATTTTCAATGGAATAATAAAAAAACAATGAGAACGAATTCTGCACATTAAAAAAAATAGTTTTCCCCTTAACGGGGATATTTCAAGGAGAAAAACTAGAATAAGCCAGATTTTATTGCTACTAATATTGCTTATAATCATATAATTCTCGACACTTAGCATAGGTACCATATCGAAGCCTTACAGTCAGTTGGAAAAACGTGTGCAAATCCACGGGCTCATACTAGTGTAACATGGCGCGTGTGTAAGTAGACCCGCATTCCTGCAGAGAACAGTCTTGTCCTGAGATCATCCGCTAAGTGGAGTTGTTCCAACAATCCATCAAGTTAATTGTGCGCGTCATCTCTAATCCCGTCCTGTTCCGAAACATACAATCATCCATTTACGAGCGAGTTGACTAACTGACCTAACAGAATTGTCGTTTAGGACTGATGCTGAGATGGTTTCGGACCTCATGGACTGGATATGAAAAGTTTTAAGACCTTACAAGAAAAGGCTTATAAAATAGGACTTAAATAAATAACTAAGTATGTACTCATTCATGCTGGATACACAAAATGCACAAAACATTATCTAGCCCAATCTAAGCAGAGCTTTTGTTATGGCTTGATATATTAAAATCAGTACTTACTTATTACAATCCAAACTCATATTCGTTTATTTTGCGAAACATGGGTTACAAAGGTGTTTAATGAAAATAAAATGATTAGAACCATGATAGGCTATAAAAAAGCAAAAACACGATACAGACAAAGATATTTCTTATATTGGAACAAATATCTGCGGATCATACAAACATTTGCCCGAGGCCGGAAATAAACACGCAACTTCCTGTGTTACATACGGACCTTTACCCGCTGCGTCACTAAGATCGTTAAGACCACCAGGGAAAGTAATTAATATAGTAGGTACTTCAAAACGCTGAGAGCTGCACCTCTAGTTGCATATTTCCAAGGTAGGTAACGAAAAAAAAGCATTTTCTTGACCACGATGCTTCTAGAACTGTTCTTACTGAAAGTTCTTGGTTTTTAAGAGAAGTCTTAAAGGCAAAGATTATCAGAGTGCGATGTCTGAAATAGCCCTTACAGATACCTATCAGTAAGAGGAATATCGTCGGCGGATTCGCGGAATAACCTGAGTGAGGCGGTCGTGGCTCCGGCACGAGGCTCAATAACTGTTGTTTCTTTTGTTTGGACGCTGCTGATCAAATTGCTTGATGCTTGATGATTGCTTGATAAGTTTACTCTGACATGAACTTTGCTAGATACATAATCTCTACATTATATCGACGTACATCTGGGTAGATCTTTGCAAGAATTGAGCTTAGAACGTGTATATTTAATGAAAAAAGAATAGTAACATAAAACACAAAAATTTGTTTCAGGAAAGTTCACGACAAATCAGTTTATTTACTACAACAACAAATCTTAGCTAAGCAAATTGAAAATGAAAAAATATTAAAGAAATGGAAGAAATAAACTAGTTTTAGGTAGTTGTCCCAGCGAGCCGGTTAAGCGACTAACTATCGACTATTTTCTCGCTCAAGAAACGTACTACATTCATGTAAACAAAAAGATGCTATGCTTGTATTATTAATTAGTTTATCGCTGACTTACAGATGCATGCCCAGTGTAGGGATTATGGTCATTACCCACCAGGAGTTAAAGGCCAACAAGGTGCTTATTAGGGGGAGGCCAGCATCCAGCAGTGGACCAATACAGGCTGTTGAAGTTGAGGTTGAAGTTGAGGCACCTTATTTCTTATTTGATATTAATTAATATTTAGGAAGCTGTTTATATAGTAAAAACAATTACCCATCTAAGTGTTTATTTTGTAATTCTAAAGAAATAAACGACTTGACTCTGACTCTGATTAGCCATGGTCACTTATAGCCGAGCGACTGAACTATCTCACTAACACTCGTTTCCAACTGCTCGCCAACTCGTTTCTAGTTTCTAGCTCTACTCGCTTCTCACCATCGGTGGTCAGACAACTGCTCTAAAATCAAATTACTTCTGGTAAATAGCGAATTTATATATTCTACCCAAATATCTAGTTCAATTAGAAGTATCTAGACGCGCGCGCTACACTCGACAACGCGCACTATTCCGGTGCGCGGTTGATTTATCGCGGCGCGTGCGCAGCGAGCGGTTCCAAGGAACCACATCGCTCATCCGAGACGAGCAGGTATTTGGGTGGCGCTACGTGCCAGTAAAAATGATGATTGAGCAATGGTCGATGCTTGTACGCTGAGAGATGGATTGAGTGGGCACCGTGGGCAGGTATTGAGAATATTTGATTACTGCTGAGGAACTTTTTATATGTATGCATTAAGCCCAGGCTTGGTGGCTGAAATAAGTAAAGCTCTAGATTTAATCACACCAGCCGGCCTAGCACGGGAACTTCTGTCTAGGGTAGAAAAGAGAAAAATGACATCGCATCGTTTTATAGTGTGTGAAATGAATTTCAAACATTTTACGCATACGATATGACAAAGTGACGTAATTTTTTCTATTCTAACCTAGACAACTATCCCCGTGCTAGGCCTACTGTTTCTGTTTATAACCGAATTAGATAAGAGGAGGACGTTTTATGTAAGCTTTATGTATTTTTATGAATCTCGTTTCTCCGGCGGAAAAACCATGCACCACCATGGGATTTTAATCCTGAGGTATGGCTATACATATTTTATTATCCAATAAAATATTTATACGCGAAGGATTTTTAGTTAAAACAAAATTAAAAATATTTTTGAAACTAAGGGACTCAAAACCGGTTTTTATTATAAAAAACAAATATCTGACTCTGTTTTATGCTTCTCTAAATCTACAATTATTATGAGAGTGGTAAAATGTTAAGAATAACCAGAATAATAACAAAAGAGAATAAATACTGTCAGTAGGATGCAAACCAAACCCAACATTTTGAGTCATTTACTCTGCGGCGTGTGTTATGAAAGCTTGCTCAGTCATATATATGTGATTAAGTAACGTTTATATCATATAAAAGCGTTACTCAAGCAAAGATTGATGACTGAGCAAGCTTTCATAATATGGGCCAGAGAATTGTAAACTCAATTTACAATTCCCAATTATTTAGGATTATTACAATTTTATGTTTTTTTACTATGTATCTACATAATTGAAGGTAATAAAATACCATCGCACAAAATGAAGCATCGGAACAAATAGGTGAGGGCGGTATAAATCACGTCCGCTTCCTGACGGTCAGACGCACCGACGGACAAAATGTTAAATGTATTAATGGATGGTAATTGCGAATGAAACTCTCATCGGGCGCATTATCACCATGATGGATATGATCACCGGGCAGTAAACGTGTCGGTGCTGGCATGTGCTTTGTAAAGGTGACTGCGAGTGTAATAATTAAAAAAAAACAAAGAAAACACGGTTTTGCCCTTTTTGAGATAATGGAAAATCCGTGAAAAACTTTTCTTTCACTAACCATCATCGCATGGGGCCACAGCGTGGGGATTATGGTTACCCCCATGAGATAAAAACCATAAGGCGCTTATCAGGAGGAGACCTGAGTCCAGCAGTAGACCATTATAGGCTGTTAAGGAGGATTATCGATTGAACAACCATCGACAAAGCAGCAGGATTTTTATGAAAATAGCTCAGTCCATACTTTTTTTAAGCATTTCCTGACTAGAACACCGATTATAGGTACATAAGTCATTACCTGACCGCGATCACTGCAACACAGTAAAAAGGTAAAGAAAGCATCGAGTACCTTCGTGTCTGCGAACCCTCAGTATCACCAACAGCGCATCATCAGCATCCAGCTAATTGCAGCGCGTGTCCCGTCGCGTGACGCAGCGCTTCCGTCCGGCCGCGTGCCGGTACTAGGGGCGCATGATGCAAAGAATATGTACGAAGAATAACCTTTATGTAAGGTATGTACGTCTACAGGAAATGATCGAAGATGCAGCAACAAATTAAATAGCACTGAGAATCACATATAGTGACATTAATGGAAATACATTTGAGAAATAGAAATGAAGAATGGAAAGTTACGCCAGTGATCTAATGGCATCACAAACATTGTTAAATAAAATGTGAGCGATCGATTTGGTCAAGTAAAACTTAATTAAGTACCTACCACGTACCTACCTACCAATTGGAGAAGAACCGCATTCTAAAATAAAAAAGAAACAAAACCCACGGCCTATGCACAGAATGACGACATCATTACTCTCACTAATAAATTAAAACTCAACCAGACATTTAAGATTACTGAACTGTAAAATCAAGAGTCCAATAGGTATAAGCAGCTTTCGGGAGTAGAAGCAGCATCAACAAAGTATGCGATGACACACGCGCTATCCATTTAGCATCAATAATAACGGAATGAGCCAACGGAGCGTAAAAGTCGCGTCACCCTCTGGGTTCGCGTCAACGGCGCATTGTGTGACAATGACATTGAGTTTGACTGCGTCTAATCGATTAGCACGGGGGGCAGTAAATCATGCTTACTGCTGTTATGAAATAGGTGTATTTTGGCAGTTAGTGCTGATGCTATAGCTATAATAAAGCAAAGCTTTTCGACTCTATATACAGACTCTACGGACTAACCCATTAAATCTTAATATTCTTTACTAAACTAAGGTAAGAATAATACTCAGTTTAATGTGATTCTTATATTATGTATTCGTGAAGAACTTTAATTTAATGTATGAGAACTTCTTCTATTATTATAATTATAAGAGAGTACCTAGCATTCTTACATCATAAAAAATTTGATTTAAGTGACTAGGTAGACCGATTCTTTGTCTTCTTTAAAAATAAAAACAAATTTTAGAGTCCTAATACGAATTAGATGCGATCAATTATATTTTGATTGCTTCTTTGTTACGTCCTTTATTACTTTGAAGTGAATCATAACATTATCATAATCATCATTTTGAGTACTGAAACTCAAAACTCAAAAATGTTTTATTTCCATAAATACATTAAATGTATACTTAAAAAAGGTCAAATTATATAAAAAAATTACACCGACAGGGATATTAAGTGGTATTTTTTATTTCGGTCGCTTCGGTATGTAGACTAATGTAAAGAAACGACAAAGAAACCTAAGCCTGTTAGTTATTATTTTTCGAGTGAGACTGAGAAGCCAATGGCCAAGAGTCGAACCCACCTAAGTTAGGTTAAAAGAACGACGATTGGGTACTTCGCGGTTCCTTGCTTCCCCGGTCACATGTTATCTGCTATGCTGATGATACCCTGTTCATTGCCCGGGGACGCAGTTACGAAGACGTTGCGCACCTGGCCTCAGTGGGATCTACTCTCCTAGTTGGCCGCATTCAACGCTTGGGGCTAAAGGTGTCTTTACACAAGACAGAGGCCCTTCTCTTTTATGGGAGAGGTGGTAGGCCACCAACTGGTGCCTATATTATAGTGGACGGTGTGCGGATCATGCTGACGACCCGCATGAGATATCTGGGGCTCACCCTGGATAGAGCTTGGAAATTTTCTGAGCACTTCCAGCTGCTGACACCCAAGATACAAAGTGCAGCGGGATCTCTTGCGCGTCTTTTACCTAATCTGGGTGGACCAAGAGCATCCTGCCGCCGTCTTTTTACAGGGGTTATCCGCTCCATGGCCCTGTATGGAGCGCCAGTGTGGGCAAACGCCCTAACAACAAAAAACAGAGCTCTTCTGCGGAAACCGTAGCGATACGCGGCTACCGCACTGTGTCATACGGGGCCGCCTGTACGCTTGCAGGATCTCTACCATGGGAGCGAGAAGGAAGGGTGCTTGCAAAATTGCATGAGCACAAAAAGGAGGAACAGGCGCGAGGACACCGACTGGCTCCTCAGGAGGTCCAGTATGCGCGGGAACAAGCGAGGGAGGCTGCTATCCAGGATTGGGCCGAAGAACTGGAGACCGCTCGCTATGGCCGGTGGACTATTGACGCCTTACGTCCTGTCTTGGGAGAATGGGTGCACCGGGAACACGGTGCTCTTACGTTCCGATTGGTGCAGGTACTGACTGGACATGGTTGTTTTGGGCGGTACCTACACCGCGTTGCAAAAAGAGAGGCAGCCCCTACCTGTCATCACTGCGGTGCCCCGGAGGATACAGCGCAACATACCCTTGAGGAGTGTAGTGCTTGGTCGTCGCAGCGTCAGGCGCTGACAAGAGTAGTTGGTCAGGACCTCTCGCTGCCGAGCTTGGTGAATGCCATGCTTGACAGCGAAAGGGCTTGGGAAGCCATGGTTTCCTTCTGCGAGGAAGTCGTGTCTCTGAAGGAAGCAGCGGAGCGGATCAGGGAGAAAAACCCTCAAGCTGAGCCGCTCCGCCGGCGGAGAACCGGAAGAAGGAGACGGCAATTCCATCGTCTTCTTCCGCTTGATGGAGACCAGCTGAGTGATGGTACGAGGAGAACCA
The DNA here is from genome assembly GCA_955876795.1 of Eupithecia tripunctaria. NCBI lineage: Eukaryota > Metazoa > Arthropoda > Insecta > Lepidoptera > Geometridae > Eupithecia > Eupithecia tripunctaria. The sequence goes on from OY041607.1 coordinate 643,154, forward strand.
TCCCGGCATTGCACAGGTCTCCAACGGAGAGGGACGCCCCAGATACTTCGGGACATGCCTCGCCCTTCCAAGGGCCAATAAGAAGAATCCGTCCAAGACGGATGATCACCGACAGGGTAGCGGTCGAATCCGACCGGGAACCCGCGACCCTGTCAAGTGCTAGTGTGCCGTCGAACGAGTCGTCTGGTGACGACTGGTTTGACGACGCTCTGGCACTAAGGTGAGAGAGGAAGTATCGATGGGTTTTTAGTTGGTATGTCACTAGCTATTAGCACTCTGTTAATAGCTAAGTGGAGAGTCCAACATACCCCTCTGGCCCTCCTCAGGCTAGAGGCAATGCGCAAAAAGCATTTTCCCATCGGAAAAAAAAAAAAAAAAAAAAAAGGGTAAAAGAACGATAATGATGAAGTTAACATGAGTAGGTACATCATTTTTTAATGGAAACGTTAATTAAGAATCGAAGATGATGAATTAATGTAGTTACCTAAATCTACCTAAAACTCATTCCGAAAATTCAAAGATCTGCAAATCCATCGACGTTTTCGTATAAAATCGGAGGACGCTGCTGTTCTTTTAATTCTAAACATTAATCGGAATGACAAACAAAAGTGCATTCACGGGGAGAAATCTGCAAGTATAAGCTACGGGGGTGCGTTGCGGGGTGCGGGGTGCGGGGTGCGGGGTGACGCCTGCTTGGACGTCCGTTCCGAACCACTGGGCACTGCTTAATTGATACAGGAGGGTAACAAATGCTTTGTCGATGCGAAAAGACGGCTGCACGGGTTGTTGTTTTATTAGATTTATTCATCTGAATGGAAGCTTTGAATACCCGGAGAGATTAAAATACCTTCATTTCAAAGCTCACAAGGATCATAAGGACTAAATTTACTAAAGAGTGGTAAAGTTTTAATAAGGTAGTAGCTATGTTAAGGAAATTGAAAAACCCTGGAAAAAAATTATATGGTGTGGATCTCAGTATAACGAAAAGTATAACGTTGTAAATAACTTTAGTATTAATAACCATGATGGATTTAAAAGTTTTATCAGTATAACGAGTTCAGAATAATAGCGAAATCACACAAGTACACGCAACGAACACACAAATTTCGATTGCTTTTCTTTGGGAGAATAAGAAACGCAACGCAGTAGAAGGGAACTCGATAGATTCGCTTTTTTCATGAAAACTTCAAAATGCAAGAGGTTCCTCCGTGAATAGATAGGGAATCAGAATCGTGACGTCAGCAACAGATCTCTGCACAGACCAGTGATGCACGCTCGGCTCGACCTATGTCTAATCATGTAGCATGCAGATCTAGAAACGTTTAGACATGGCAACTTTCGCTAGTTTCACACACTGAAAAATATCTCTAAGAATTTAAATGATAACTAAATGGACGATTAACGGTCTGAAATAAATTATTTTTATTATATCTATTTACATTGTATCCTTTTTAAGAATATTGTTCGAGAAAGTTTCATTTATTTATGTCTGATATTTTATCTTATTTTCGCAATATAAATAAATAAAAAAAAAATGCTGGACAATTCACACAGCATTATCTAGCCCCAAGCTAAGCAGAGCTTGTGTTGTGGGTACGAGATAACTGATATACATAATACAATACACTACATAGATAGATATTTTTTATTATACATAGAAAACATCCAGAACGCCCTGAACAAATATCTGCAGATCGTACACACATTTGTCCCGAGGCGGGAATCGAACCCGCAACCTCCTGCGTAGCAGGCGTACCTTCGCCCACCGCGCCACAGAGGTCGTCAATATAAATATAACAATTATTTAAGCCTATCAGCGCTGAAGGTCACAACTAACGGATATTGATTTTTGTGAAATTAGTCAACTGTGTTCAAAATGAGTCTTGAATAAATTTAAGAGACGGAAAAAAACAGGAAGCTTTTGCCCTGCACTGGGGCAATTAGGATATAAAAATCGAAAAAAACATACCAGATCATCTCTATTCTCACCCTTACTCTAGGCTAGTTCCACCGGACACGGTGTCAGCAGCAGACGAGTCCTCGACTGGAAACTAAAGTCAACTGTTGCGATCCAACTCGCCCTGTCTGCCGCTGACTGCTCTCGGTGCTCCAACGACAGTGGAACGTTTAAAGTTTTTAATTAGAAGGTTGAAGTTTTAGTCCATTGCATCATTATCACTGTCAGATTGGGTCACTAATAATTAAAATTATAAAGCAACAAGCTGCGCCCGCGGCTTTGCACACGTTGTTCACATGGAAACATTTAAAGGTGATTTCTAGACCACGGAAATTGATTTATGAGAGGAAAGTAGCCTATGTTTGATTCCAGGATTACAATTACCTGTATGCAAAATTTCAACCCGGTCCTTTTAGTAGTTTTTGCGTAAAAGAGCAACAACATAACAACAACAAACATTGAACTCGTGTGATGACCACGTTCGAGTAAATAAAAACAATTACCGTAATACATAATTGGCGTGTGGACACATAACGCAAGTTGTAAGCATGCGAAAGCTTGGATACAATCAAACATCAAAGGGCTTCATTTGTTTTAGACCTTACAACTTACTAGAGTCTTTGACTCGTCACAAAATTCAAACAACATAAGTAAAACTAGGAAACGCAGTGATCATTTTGATTTTAAATTCAATCTTTTCAAGGTCAAGAAAAAAGCGAACAATAAATCTTTAAATTGTTAGGTTGTTCATTTTCGAGTTGGAGCTTATGGAGTCATGAATCCCATACTATGTTTACTGTTTCATTAATTATCACGTTCGTTTATTTAATCCAGACATATCTTAACAAATATAGTAAGTGGTTTCACGAATCACTCTTATATCTAATTTGGGACAAAATAACTCTTTATCCCATTTATATAAAATAAATCCGAACCCTCACAAAAAGTAGATGGAGTGCTTTCAGAAACCTGGAGGTAATCGCGACCTCGACACTTGCATACAATTACTTGATCTGCCACTTTCTTCGCGAGCTCACGGATCCCTGTCATTTGTTGGCCTTCTTTATTCCTCTCTCAATGTTTTTAAATAATTCCTACAAATATATTAAACTAGTCCAGCTTTAAAAAAAAATGTGTTTAACGAAAACCAATGTTTTTCATTATGTTGGAAGAACACCAAAGTTTCATAATGAATTCTTCAAACTACGAAAGTTTCTATATGAATGTTATTATTCAATACTTCTTCATCACGGGCGAAGGCACTGAGGCATGCATAGTCTACCCAGAATTGGTCATCCGGTGAAGTGGGTGACTCTTTCTGAGTTGATTGGTAAAACTTCAAAAATAGGGTGATTCCTGAAGCAGAGACTTTTGCCCAGCAGCACTGGTTAATTAATCCAAGTGTTATCCCGTACATGTATGTTTGATGATATCACTACGAACTAAATCCCTATCACACACTGAAGTGTTGTAACTTAAAGGGTGTGAGAGAAACAACCTTGTTTGTCCATGGTTGTATAATGAATGCAAAAGAGTAAACTAAAAGTGCCCGCAGAATGACATAGATTAAATGCTAGCTTAAGTTACAGTAGGTTAGGTCAATAAATTGAAAATAAGAAGTACTGTCATTCTATAGCAAGGCCACCTCGTAGATCTCCCGTCGATACCACCCGTGTTCTAGCGCAACAATATCATCATCAACATGTATTAGTGCACTGCTGGACATATACCTCCCGTAGTGAGCGCCATAGCACCCTTTCAGCGTCTGCCTGCATTTTTTCGCAGATCGTCATCCCACCTATCCGGAGGTCGTCCTACACTACGTTTGCCGTTTAGCGACTGATAAATGAATAACAACATCATTTATAGAAACTCATTTGAAAGCCATAAAGTGCCCACGTTTGCACGTTCGGAAACAGACTGCAATAACGCAAAGCATGAATAGCTAATAGGCATCTATAAATGTGCTATTAGGGCCTGGGTACACTGCACATTACCGGTACAGAATACTTAGCAATACACTCCAAGAAAAGATTCATTTCAGAGTTGCTGAACGTTTTCTGGGTGATCAGCGATTTGGAAATGTTCATAATCCTGATAATAGTATCGTTACGTAACATTTGGGCTTAGAATATTAGGTAAGTATCCTAGAATGTCTAACAGGCATGCTAAAAAGTCACAAGTCTAACCACTTGTGTAGGTGCTAAAATATTTGAAATGAATGTGTGTAAATAAATGTAAAAAATATTTTGAAGTGCTTGTTTTGAAATAAATTAACTATCTATTTGTTGTTATAAAGTCCTGTGTCGTTGTTCCACAATGTCAAGTACGATAAAATCATTCAGTACCCATGCATTGCGCACACAATCGTCGTGTATGTATATATACACGACTCTTTTGACATTTTGTTGACATTAATCTTATTCTTATTAATAATTTAATTTTGATTATTGTTTAAGTGACATTATTATTATTATTTTAGGCCCTTCTACAGCCAACCATTTGTAATTTATAATTAGATAAGAGTATGTGTTTATGCTTACCGTCTGTCTGTTTTTATTTTTATTTAATTCAATTTTTTCTCTTTCCTGCGTAAAATCCCTTATGGTGTTTCCTTAAAAAAAAATCTTGCGTGTTTTGTATTCTTACAATATAATAATATTTATTAATTATGTTTAAAATTAGATTACAACGATACCAAGTGTATGTATAAATGTACCTATGGTGGAATAAATGAAATGAAATGAAAAAAATTGCGTTCCTGCAATCGTAGTGTATATCATTGCGTTTGTCCTGAGAAGGTCATTTTGAGAGAAGATACAGACACAGCTTTGGTTCGCTCCGACTTTAGTTTTATAACGTATTTGCATGACACAAGGTTCAAATTCTTCTGACAGATGATCTATGTGGCACAGGGTGGCCCGGGAGCGATTCCCGATATTTACGAGAAACACTTTACAGGGTGATACGTACTTTTATTGACAGTTATTATTTGATATTTCTTCCTGTATTGCCTTACTTTGTTGATTGGAAATTTGTAGATTTTTTTGAATTTATATTTACTGAAATATACCAACACATTGCTCAGTAAGACAGAATCGGGCTTCGATCTTCCATGCAGTCCAACTATCAATATAAACTGGAAGATAGTTTGAAGAGAAGTTTTGATAAATAATTTTTTTTTGCCCTTACGTGAACTAGTCAAATCTGTTTTTTTAGTCCACTTTGTCCTACAAAAGCCTACCTAAAATCTTTAAAATGATAGTCTCTGTACCATTAAATTCAAATACCTTGAAACAAAAAAGCATCCGTCGTGGTTGAAAATAACTTCTTTTACATGGTACGAGTACCTTGTATTTATTTTTTATGGACAATAAGACCTTCATTTGACCCCGATCTCACCTGATGGAAAGCGGAGATGTGGCCGACGGTGTATCACGAAGGTCTAGAAGACTCCTTCACCCTTGTCTTAAAGTTCCCAGTTGTTATTAGCCGGAAAATCAGATGAAGTAAGCTAGTTCCATTCCTTATCGGTCCTTATCATTGTATCAAAAAAAATATTTTAGAAGGAAAAATGTAGCCATTCTAAACGAGACTGTAGAATATCATAGAGAAGAAGATGCAGAAGAGCCAATCTAATCATTTCTTAATCACCAAAACAGACGCAGCAACATAAATCGCCAATGAAAATCTCCGATAAAGGCGGCGACACACCAAACTGTAAAAAGTTAGTGTCGACCGTAACCTCTCCATTACGGTAATGAATTACGCAAGCCGCGGACTCCTCGCAATTACAACTAATTGAATATTAAGCTATGATTGCTTATAAAACGGCAGTATCGCTGGACGATGGAGAATGTCTAAGATAATCATTATTCAGTTGGAATTGCGTCTGATCAACTTAGATTAGTTTCTTATATCTTAGAAAATCGTCGAAAATCATGTAGTCATCTCAAAAGTGCCCCGCCACTGTACATCGTCCACTTTTCACAATCTAATAAAAAACATCAACGGGGATAACTGGACTTAAAAAATAATAGTTCCATGGGAAAAACTTAAAAACCCATTCTTTTTGATGTAGGCGATTGCGGTAAAATTGTGAAAAAATGTCTACCCACGATGAAAAAAAAGAAATATCATTCCCATTTTAAAATACCCATTCAAAAATAATATTCAATATGTAAGCGACGAGAACCCAAGAGCTAGTTAGTGGGTATCTGGTTGATATGGATCAATTGAGATACCTATTGATTGTATGAAATAGTCTGCAGATAGCGCAATTATTTTAATTGTAAATACTAATTCTTATTTGTTTTTTTATTTCATTGTAAATATATGAATGAAATTATTTAATAACAATTCCTCGAAAAAACCTTCTGCGATAAAATCTAACAAATTATACATTATACACAAAATGAAAGAATATTATCGAAGCAAGTCGTCAAATAGTTTCGTCTCTCCGCGAGACATATATATTTACAATGGATTTTCACAAAGTAACGCCTGAATATATTATTATTTATTTCATTGTAATTCACTTTGTTGATAAATATTCATCCCTAAGTATTAACTTAAGCTTGCACTAAAATTGACCTATTTCAAGAAAACACCTCAAAATCCTAAAATCCGAATCTAAAGTAAGGCCACGTAAAAAGCGCAATACTTTTATTGGAGCCTTTAAGGTGGATGAGAATAAAGTGGATTTATGCGGATTATGTGGGAATGGTCTTCAGGGGCAATGGGAATAGAGGAGCATTCCCCGGTGGACGAGAATTGAAGAACTTTGATGCCAGGACAATTTTAGAAGGGTTTTATGTACATGACTGTTACCTACTTCATAAAAGTATGATCAAGTTAACAATTCACCATCAGCGACTCGACGGCCATCACCCAATACTGAGTGTTCAAGTTGTTGTACCACTTTACATCTTTCGGCGTTTGTCTTGTTCAATAAATAATCGATTAACTTTTTGCAATTTTTGATCCCCATGACGTGCGTCCAAGTAAGCTCATACTTAAACTATTAGTTGCAAGTCCCGATTAATTTGCAACTAAGTATCGGTATCTATCCAACCTTACCTTCACAGTCATGAGCGTCCTCGAATCCAAACTTTCGTCCAGAAATGACATCCTCAAGGACAGCAGCCTTAATCTTTGCGAACGCCGTGAGCCTCGGAATTGAATTGGGTCTTATATGTAAATTGTCGCGTGCGAGTAAATAAATACGCGAATAAATAAGCGGATCCGTGATTTAGACGTTTGAGGAGGATCAGCCAAATAGCCACCTTCGAAAGTGAACGGATTTGCTTGGGACGATGGGATTATGAAAAGTGGCTTGGCTAAGGTGATGTTCTTTCAATAACCACAATAAGGCATGTTTTGGTTGTGATCATTTTACGGCTGATACCTTAAAGGTTGTAGGGACTAACTAGAAGTTTCTACTTCTTTGCATACCCCACATCTTGAAATTATAACAGTGTGAAAATTAAATCAGACAAAGACAGTTCAATGAAAATGACCTCCCATTTATGACGTGCGCTTGATGGTCCTACAAGTTAGCGACTTTTATATTTCTTTACCAGCACCTTATGTGAATCTACGAGTATATTTGCATAAGTCTCTCGTAAAGACAGGCCTTCAAGACAGATGCCAATCTCTCCAAGTGCTCCCCGAAAGCTGGACCACTCCAAAGGTTCATTTACCAAATTACGCAAAAACTAGCCCCTTCCAAAATACAAGGCATTCACGTCGACATACGTCCATCTTGTATTTACATAAATATAATAATAATAAAAAAGTCCTGTCTGTCCGAGGCTGTAGTCGTGTTATCGCAGGCCCTCTACTATTAACTTATGAAAATAAGCTACAATAACACTTTGTTTATTTTGCGTTATTCTTTGCCAGGGAAATTTGCGATGGACAGAGACTTGGCCAGGGGCTCTCAAAGTTTCGGCTTTCTTGTTTTTGAAGACTTGGATATACAAAAATATGTTTCCGCCCGGGATCGAACCGGGGGCCTTCTGCGTGTTAGGCAGATGTGATAACCGCTACACCACGGAAACTATGTTAGTACTGCATCAAAATACGTCGTGCACGTCACTGCGTGCCCTCCATCGCCAGTCAATGGCGGTCGAGTCGCGAGTGCAAGTAATTTGTTCTGCGACCATAGTATGCATAATATACATTGCGTAATTATTTTAATCGTATTGACTGAGCTAATAAAATCAGTGCTTATTTTTCTTTCAAAATTCACGATAAAGTAGGGCGTGACCATAACGTGTTGTCTGTTAACTGACTTAATCTAAGTACCTACAGACCAGGACACAAAAGAGCACACAAAGACGATTGAAGAAAGTCTATATTACTAAATTACACAATGCTGAAAAGAGTCTATTCCTGACTCACTAGGTGCAAAAAAACTTTGGGATCCTCATAAGTTTAGAAAGAATATGCTTAGAGGCGCCACAGACGGTTGCTGGCCACGGCTAATGGTCCGCCAGGGTAAACACGAGGGAATGCCCACTGTTATCGTAACGGGTTTAGCAGGAGTACCTCATAACGATAACGAAACGGCGGCGGCCGTAAGAAAACTAATGCAAGCTACAAAAGAAAATTTAACAGGAATAAACAAATACTGCATCAAGAGTGGGTGATTGTAGAGTAAAAAACAATATACTTAGTCCTGAACCTTTAACACAGAATCATTCAAAGAAAGCAAAATATATATAAGGTTATTTCAGTTATTTCAATATACAATAGTTGATTTCGTTTAAAATAAAACTTTATATAAATCCTGAAGAGAAAACTCTACACTCAAAGTCGCTTACATTTTCAACAATAAAGAATACAAAACGCACAATCATAAACAAAGCAGCGGGTCATGACTTACAGACAATCAAACCTACCTCTCGGAAATCTCGACCCACCTCATAAAACACGTGAAGCAATCTCTCAAACACCTTCCCTACACCCTTATATCAACAGCTTAAGAATCATATTTTGAAGCCATTTTCGGCAAAAGGCTTATCCCAAATCCCACAAATAATATCAGATACTCTTATTTTCAGTAGTATAAGGTTCAGATTGGAGTTGTTGGGGTGTATTGGAAGGTTTGGAGTCCTTCGAAGCCCATAAAAGTATATTGTGCGTTTGTAAACGCACGCGGCTGTTTGTCAACATTTGCATGGAGATGTTATGGGTATATCTGTATGGATTATGCATATTAATCCTTGAGGCATTGCTGATAGGATGCGATTTGTTACTTTTGATATTTTCTAACCTTTGCGAAAAGGTGAAGCGTAGTCGTCAGTTTTTAGAACAAGGTTCAATTGAGGTCGGTTTTTGTGTTATTGTGACCGTTGTTGGTAGAGTCAGAGTAAGAGTCAAATCGTTTATTTACTTAGACTTACAAAATAAGCACTTAGACGAGCCAATTTTTTTTTAAATATATAAGAAATACGGTGGAATTGGCTCTAATTCACTTCAATGTTTTGTCCACTAGCGGAAGAAGTGAAAAAGAAACCATCGGTAGTTAAAATCATGTAGACGACTGAAGTGCTCGGTTTTATTTATAACTTTCTTCAATCGATTATTATGACAAGAGTTAAGTGAAGGCTCATACAGGGTAATTCACCGCAGGCTGGCTGGCCGGATCTGACAATCGTCGCGAACGTGTCAGTGAATTATTAATAACCCTGGATTTTACCTAGTTCTGTAGAACATCCCCTAAGTAAAATGCGTAGGTTTTTCTGTGAGTGGTTTACCGTCAGAATGACTACGACCAAGACAAGCTTACATAATTATATCTTGCTTCTGATATTATATCTATAGGTAATCCTCCACTAATGGGCCACTAGTAGGCTCGTCACGTCCGCTGTCGTCATAACGGCTGTGCTGCCGTCCCAATCATGGAGCGAGCTGATTAAATGCCGCTGCCAAATTTGGATGGAGGGGTGCTTATGTTTATTCTTGAAGGCATGAGTAAAACAAGTTGGTAATGAAAACAAACTAAGAGAATAAAATATAATAAAGAAATATTAAAAAAAAATGTTATCTCCAAAATCGTTTAGGTACTTACCTACAGGATTTTAAAAAATTACGTTGCCATTGAAATTTGTCGAGATTGATATATTTTTTAATATGTAACGAAATATTTACGATGATTTGTGTTGTATTAAGTTTTCCTATATTCTGAACAGTTACAAACGTCACTATGAATTAACAAATAAACAATAATAATTATAATGTTACCTATTTATCAGTCACATGCATGATTATTTTACACCCTTTTGTTAACGTAGGTACCTACTTAAAAGCTTATTCTTGTTGTTGCAAATAAATTCCTTCATATTTTTATCTAATAACCATGACGGCAAAAAAAAAAATATCGATATTCGATACTTTCAGCTTCAACTGACACAATCTGCAGACGAACACCTAAGGGTTCAGTTATCTCCAACGGCTCCATTCATATAAAACTAACTGGAGTAAGCCCCGGTGCTCCCGCGTTCTCAAGGTAATCACTGCCTCCCCTCGCCACTTGCATACAATTACTTAACTCGCCACTTTTCCCTCCACTTTGTAATCTTTTAATCTACAATCTTTGAGGGTATTGAATTGCTCTCAATCTTGAGCAGCCAATCATCGGGCTTGTCGTGAGCCAATCAAACGAACTTGTTTGAAACTCGGATTTGAAATTCGCACGGTAACTTCAGAAGTGGATTTTGGTAAAAGTATTTTTAAAGGAATGTTTTTCAATCGTCGAGTTTCACCGCAATTAAATTGAGTTAGTTTCTGGTAGCTTTTGTGATTTGTGATTGGGATTGGGATGAGGCTCCATCCGAGTACATTTTGGATGTAATTTCTTGTGAAATTTCATTACGATGAGACAGAGCTATTTTCGGATAGCAGATCATGGGTTTGGTTGTATTTGTACAGCGACTTTGGTAAATTGCTGACACTACAAGAACTGCAAATTCTACCCATCATTTAAAGAATTAAAGTCTCGTGGCAGTTCACGCAGTGTCAGTGAATTGCAAGTAACCCTATTTTATTATTAAAACTATCGTAGTTTGACGAATTTATTACGGATGTAACCGGGTTGACTACGAACCTTATTTAATTTTGTGTTGGAAGAACACCAACGTTTCATCCTTTAACGAGGGACATCCTCAGGGTGACTGCAGTACGGCATCTCTTCGAGCATTGATTATCACTGTGTATTATGACAAAGTATTACGTATTTACCAAACTTATGATAATAAATTAATTTTACTACTCGGCGATGGATCAATAAATTAAAGATCAAAGTATCGCTTGTATTTGCGCCATGTTTCTCCATGAACCTTTAACTGAGTTAGAGAGTCAGCTTGCTCCTAACTCGATAGTAACTTGTCGAGTCCAGGGTAACGACATTACGTCTTAGTCGATAGGTACGCCCGGCGAGGTACACCCCCAGTATCGATGTCGATGATTCGGTTAGCGCAACACTAGCGAACTTCGGGATTTGCATTGTGATGGATTTGTGTGGTGATGCGCTCGATTAAATGAAAGTTTTCAGGTTATTGGCTTTAATGAGGATGATAAAGAGCTTGACATTGTGATAAAGTCCACCTGCTTTAACGTACAACCGACAGCAAAGAGAGTTGCCAGCTTAAACTGGAGCAACTCTTGTTGCTGAAGATGAACTCATGAAGACTGATTTCCTTTAGTCTAACCAATAATACACACAATTTTATTTAAAGATTTTAGAAACGTAATTTCCTTAATTTATGTTACTTTTAAGTTATATAATTTAATTGAACTACCAACCTATGCAGAGTCATAGAAATATTTATATTGTAATCCCTATGTCCCCATATGGTACCCATGTATCTATATTATCTGATGATTAAAATTAAAAACTATGAACAATAAATAGTTCTTCCAGAATTAGAAATTATTCTACCACCTACCCTTTCATGTCACTTACCCCCCCCCCCCCATGCTATACTGTTTTTGTTTTTCGTTTGTTTATTTTTGTACTCATTTTGTACCTCTGTCAAATATAATTTGTTTATATTATATTCCATTCAGATTTGTCCCCAATTTTATGGTATCAGTCTATAACTTGCAAATTCGACGCTGAATCAGTGTGGGCTACTAATATCGAATGTAATCCACATTCGATATCAGTAGGCCAGTGAGCCAATAGCGTACAAACCAGTAATTAACTAATTAACAGCCAGAGCTGCACAAATCCGCTGTCACGTACCTACTCGTACTTAGCTGATGCTCAGATTAGGTATTGTCTGCTAATAGCTATTCTGTAGGTATTGGTGTTCGATTGCGACCTATTGCAGTAAGTAGGGTTGGCAGGATAGTAAACCCAAGTTACAAATACAAAATACTGTTTTTTAATTGAATCTTCAAAGCAATTTTCTGGTGTCCCAGGTTCTGTTTTATTAGTATCTACAGAACAATGAATTTGATTTCACGTAACTTCTTTTAACTTAAACTAACTTAATGTAACTTCAGGACGAACCTGGATGAGATTGGTGCATGACTGAGTGGAGTGGCTGTTTAGAGGCCTTTACCGAGTTACTTGTGGGTGAAGTCGGGCTGCGGATGATGATGATGAACTTCTCTTAGCGGCTTCGTGCTGGTGGTATGTAGGTATCTAAAATTCACTGAAGGCTTTAACTTAAGCCTAGCCTATATTAGAATACTAATGAACTTCTGCTGACTTATAGATCAAATAATTCTCAAAATAGGAACAGTAGCAGTTGTAAATTACATCCCAACACATGGACACAACATGTACTTTTACTAAATGGGACAAGCCACTGAGTCCTGAAACATTATAGTTTATAACAAGTTTGGGAGCGTTAGGATTCATTGTAACTCTACCTGTGTCAAATAAAAGTTTTTTTTTACTTTACTTTACATCCCATCACCAAAGTCATTCCACTTTCATTTAATTCTGTGCAAAAATAATAGCGAAAACCTCATAATCCATCCAAATTTAATTTCAAAGTACTACTTCACAAGCATTCCTTACGAGAGTCTCGCCGTGTCCTGCGGCGCGGCAGATAATGATGTTTTGAATGCCACTCTACTCATTACGTGGCGGTATCTTTCCTGAGGAAGCCTTTACCTATCCAGACTTTATTTAGGACCTATCTCACCCCTCCACTCACAAACAAAACCCACCCTTAAAATGATGCTACTACAACTCCAATTCGATCCTTCTTACCAAACAATGGCACTAAATACCTAATGAGCGTGCTTCAATCTATGTCCAGAACGAAACGTCTTATCCTTACGCGGAAAAACTCAATCCGAACCAAGCAACCAGATCCATAAAGCTCACAGTCCTGTGGATGTGTGGCTCTCTTGGTAGTACAACCGGTACGGTGTACAGCAGGGATTGTACAAGCGTAATTAGTCATTAGCGACAGTGGTAGTGGGCAGGAAGAGGCTGCGATTGATCAGACGTGAGAGAGTTGCGGCTGATTGGTTTATGGATCCGTAGCACTTGTGGTGACAATGAGAGGTGGAGTGTGTGTGGAGGTCGTGGGTGGTCCATGATATCTTCTAATCTACAGCAAATTACAGTTGTTTTGTAATTAACTTTACAAAACAGGTAATGGTTTTCATGATGGCCGAGCCATGAAAAGTTTAGGCTTGTAATCTTATAACGCGAGAAAAAAAAGTCATGAATCATCAGAGGGCATTTAATTTCTAAAACAATAAGAAAGCACGTTTAGGAGTGTAAAAAATATAATGCAAAAGTATGTTTCCGCCCGGGATCGAACCGGGGGCCTTCTGCGTGTTAGGCAGATGTGATAACCGCTACACCACGGAAACTATACGTTATTACTCCAAGTTTTATTTCATTATCAGAAAAGACAGGTACCGTGTCTCGAATTATTATTATCGGTAGCTCCCGGTAAGGGTGCAATAAAAAGATCAATATTATCTCAGTACAGTTTTATGATAGTCTTACATGAAAAACTGTTACAGGTTAGATAAGATAGTAGACAAGCAATTTTCACTGTGGTAATCATTTTGTTAAAACTTAAGAAGACACACCGTTTTTTTTTGTTTGTTCGGCGAGGTAAAATTCGTTTGCGAATAGAGTGGTCTGCGGGGGAAACCAGAATTATGTGGGACTCAACGCCCTGAGAAGGTTGTAATACCCACTAAAAACCTCTCCGGTGTGCCTCCTTCGCCGTTTTCGCCGAACCACGGGAACATTTAGACCTAACGCGATCCGACTGGCGTGGACTCTTCCTCCCATACATGGCCAGCCAGCCCACCATTCCACACACTCACCGACCCCATTCTTCCATCACCTTTCCTCCCCTCTATTGGGATACAGACAGGACATACACAGTTGAAAAGATACACCTGCCTAAGTTTTTCATTTCATATGCTGAAACCAAAAGAAAATGCCTGCATAAAATATTACTTACTCTTAAATGTTCTTAAATCACTCATCGTATAATACCTTAAACTGTATTTCCTTTCGTCTATGGACCATTCGTGAGATGTTAGGAATGAACACGTCTCACGTGAAAGACGTTGATAAAAACGCCAATTCTTTGTCCGAATTCATAACGAATGAAAGCGGGTTAACTATGAACCTAGTTTGTATTGAAAGAAAACCAACTAGGTTATTTTTGTTCGAGCTTTAGACCTTACATACCAAACTCATAGACATGTCAGATATTTGATTGAAACCACTCAAGAACATCAATTCAATACCATTCATCGACCAGAGCCATCCCTAACACATGCCCTGTAAATCTTCAGATAAACGATAAAAACTTTTTATTTCAGCAATAAGCCCGCCCCTAGATATGATTACGTTAATGACGGAACTTAATCAGCTGTCGTGAAATTAAGTGATTAATTCAGATAATGGGATTGGTCGTCACGGAAACGATCTGGGGGATTCTTTTAATTCCGCTTTTAAGATCGCGAGGGATGATTGCTAACAACTTCTTAATTTGGTTGAAAACTAGCTCTTCCTGTACCTGTAGATCTATACTTACAACTTACACTCACATAATAGGCACACAATAAAACCACTAAAATCCTATCAAGCTTCATAACACCATCATGACCTAGATGACAAATGAGTCTTAAAGAAAATTATTTTAATATAAAAACTATCGCAGTTTGACGAATTCATTACGGATGTAAGAGGGTTAACTACGAACCTTATTTGTGTTGGAAGAACACCAACGTTTCATCCCTTAAAATAAGGTTCGTAGTTAACCCGATTTCATCCGTAACGAATTTTATTATTCCTTGTTTTTCTGCTGAGATTAAAATAAAACTGAGAATATTATATTATCTGTTATCAATTATAAATAAAGTTAACTATAATAGCTTAGGGGCAGTCTTTTATTGCAACACTCTAAAATACCTATATCATTGTGACCATAATTTAGATTAACTCGCCCAGTCACTAATATTGGATTTACCGAGTTTAAATTATTTTGTAGCGCCCCAAAATGCAACGAAGTTCTTATATAGTAGGTACTTTACCTATCTAATTCGTGCAATTCGATAGACGCTTTCTTGCTTAAGTGTACCTTCTCGTAAGAGTGTCGTCAAAAAGTCATCAATATCGAGTCCAAACTGTATAAATGATGGGAGCATAAAGCCAAAGAATCAATAACCATGGGCCACCCTGGCAACCCTGGGCCACGCTCACCTCCAACTCCAAGTGTCGTAAACAGTAATATCCCGTTAACGACTGGCTAGATATTATCCAGGACATCGTATTATAGTTAACAAGTTTTTACTGCGACTGTACGCTGGGGCCTTCAATTGTAATTTTCATGATTTTTATTTGACTGTAACCTTTTATTAACTTTCAGAAAGTTGGTTCATCAAATGCTCATAACTGTTCGCACTTTTGCTCTCTGTTTGAAATTGTTTTGTATCTAATTATTAAAAAAATATTGGAATTAAGACTTAAAAATGCAGGTGCTTTAATGTGCATATAATAGCCAAAATATTGTTTTTATAAATTATTTGTATGGGCGCTCTATGCCATGTTGTAAATTAAAGTACCAAGGTACCATGTGATAGAAACCGCATGCATTAGCTAGTTCTCATAAGTTCTGTAAATTACGAGCAGGTAATTTAGATAACAGAGTGGAACTAGGTCACGATTCACAAGAGAAAAACAATAGACAAGACCGGTAGAGTCGCTAGCTCTAATAAAGTGCCCGATTCACTAGCCTATTTATTGTTTCCCTGTCGATATCACCAGTTATCATATTGTAGTAGGTACCGCAATAATGTACAGCGAACAAAACAAGTTGTATCAGTATGCTACGTCACGTCCGGCGTTTTTCCGCCCCCCGCCGAGGTGGGCAGAGACACCGAGTAAGTGGTCACGTGCCACGGTGTAGCAATATGCAGTATCTACAGTTCTTACAGTAGATATCGATGTAGGTGTAGTTTGACCTACTTGGAAATTGCACACTTGTAGCTGTCACCACAAAATTTAGATATTCCCAAAAAGTCACTTACTGAGAATAGTGATTTAGAATTCTATCTTATGTTGCACTAGCGCGGGGGGTGAAGACTAACTACATGTTAGATAAAAATAAGTCTACATAAAAACATCTTAATTACCACAAAAATTGCTAACAAATTGTTATAAGTTATGTTTTTCACCTAATTGTAAAAAAAAAAAATTTATTCGTTTTGATGTTAAAGTACTTTTAGTACCTTTTTTATAGTTTTATGTATACATTATTTTTAAGATGGCTTAATAAAGTTATTTCTGTAATATTGTTATTTTTTATTGTACACATAATATAATTTATAGTACGACCTTATTTAAAAAGATATGTATGTACAAAGGCGAGCTTAACGAAACAATCAAGAGTATTCTGTTTCTAGAATTTATCAGTAAATTCAGTTATTTCTAAGTATGTATTATTATTGAGTAAGTATGTTCATCTTATGCAGATATCTAAGGCTCATTGAATATTTAT
Organism: Eupithecia tripunctaria; assembly: GCA_955876795.1. Classification (NCBI taxonomy): domain Eukaryota; kingdom Metazoa; phylum Arthropoda; class Insecta; order Lepidoptera; family Geometridae; genus Eupithecia; species Eupithecia tripunctaria. The sequence goes on from OY041607.1 coordinate 660,113, forward strand.
CAAAAAAATAAAAAGTCAAAAGAGTCCCAAGAGATTAGAATAAGATGCGTGAAAAACTTTTCTATTCCCTCGTTTTCTTGCCCCTCGAAGTCTCGACCTGAGCTACCGTGTCCACGCCGCCGCGGTCACGTGTGCGTGCGGATAATCCGTATTGATAACTATCGTGTCCGGTGTGTATCAGGTTCTGCACGGCTCCAGGGGACTCCAGGGGACCCCAGGGGGCCAGGGGACCATGTTTGGAGCTTCAAGACGTTTTTTCGCTGATTTATACGTGTTTTTGCAAGGTGTTTTTGACTATTTGCTGTTGTCGGTCACATTTAGGTAGAGTGTTTTGATACACTTAATTAATTCACTAAAAGTCAGGTAGTGTTAATGATTCCTTGGACTATCGCGGTAGGTGCTCTTAGTCATGAAGAAGAAACGTGCTTTATTCCTGACATCTTGGAAGGATCCCGTCTGGGCAGTTCTGTGGACTTGTTGTACATTTTCCACAAAGTAAATTCACAGTCACATTATTGTACACTTCATACATTAGAAGTAAATTCGTTACTTGTCTTGAAATATTATAAACCTAGTTATTGTAAATTTGTCCCAAATTCTCATGTTTCATAATTTTAGCATAAAATTTCCTAGCTTAGGAAAATGACGTCTGGGTGCAGGTCTTGAAAAGGTATCTTACTCTAATTCAATAGGTGATTCGTAGTGCTGGCAAGTTGTGGTTTCCGTGTTCTTGTGGTTAAGGGCAGGCTTAGGCCAGGCTAGATTCATTTATCGGTTATGAGCTTCCTTTCCTTTATTCTTAGCAGTTTCCTTTGCTCTGCGATTTTCACTTATAAACAGGGATTGCAAGAATTCACTACTTCAAGTGGAATCAATCACGAATAACCTACCGCAAATTGATACCTCGCTCTTTTTCTTTGTATCTTCCAGCGACACACTTGCGTCTGCATTATTCCTCCTTACAACCTGCACCGAATTCAGCCAACATTCAAATCCCAGTTGGTATACACAGTAACAATAAATACAGAGCAGCAACTCTGCAAGTCTCGAGCGTAAGTACAGCTCCTCGGTAACTCAATTACATTCGCGACACCTCTCGGCCGCGATAAATGCCTTGCGAGACACGCGCACAGAGCTAAGCGAAACGCTGTAGCGAGCCAAGCGAGAGGTCCTTTCTGCCTTTGTTACTCAATAGATAGTTACTCCTGTAGCTCAGCCAAAGTGTCTTGGCTAGTTCTTCACGCCACGGATAGATGCGCGATATTGTTCGTGACGAGATCATAATTTCACGAGTATTCATGATCATCGCACACAGTGATATACGACGCGAAGAGGATAGTAAAAAATACGTTGGAAAGCACCTTGTCGATTTTTTACCACGGTGATCAGTCTCAACAGAGACTATTATAGCCGATAAGTAGCTAATAGATAAGTAGATTATAATAGTACAACAATGAAAGCTGATTGACACAGCGTCTGAATGATCCGATAATGCAAGTAACACCTGACCCCACGTGTGACCTTGTGACTTTGTGATTTCACAATGCGGAATCGGAGCTGATAAAGACTGATGAAATCTGGAATCACTTGTCTATGACGAGTGGTTATAATAAACTAGTCCTTCTTCTAGATGTAACCTTCGTAATTTATCGTTCACCACATCGTTATTAAGCATCAGGTGAGATTGTTGCCAAACAAAGGTCACGAAGGGTATTTTCTGCTATTAGCACTCATAAACACAACCCTGCTTAGATTCGGGCTAGCTGATGCTGTGTAGATGGTCCAGCATTATTTATGTTATAATTGAATTAATAAAAATGTAGTTGTAAAATGTATTTCTTGCAATGATAAACCTTGGATAACAGAGCGAGTAAGTAGGTACTTGTTGTTTCAAGATCATCACAATACCGTATAGATGCTCGCCTCTGCTCATTCCTTGGCCATTTCCTTAGAGGTATGCGGTCGACATAACTCATACCCTCGCACCTCGAAGTCGGTTCAGTTGCAAACTTTGATATATTGCCGGTTGTAGTTCACCTGAACCCGGGTTAGCTGGTTATTATCCGCGTTCGCACTTACATTCAGTTAATGGACGCTCTGAGATTTGAGACGATTCCCAGCGAAATGCAATGTGAATACAAAGTGGCTAGAGTCTTTTCAAACCGTAAGACAATTTTCTAAAATTCTCTTGAGTCAGCATACATCTAAATACCCTAAAGTATGTATGAACTGTTGCAATGACCTTGGAAAACCCAATCCATGCAACTTTTACGAATGAGATTTGGAATTATGACTTGACTACGCGGGTTGTATGCAAGATAAGATAACTGTTTACAATAACCTTCTTAGTTCATTCATGTAAAACTTTCACTTTCCTCGACTGTCTCTTAAAAATATTAGCAACTAGTCATAGTTTCCGTGGTGTAGCGGTTATCACATCTGCCTAACACGCAGAAGGCCCCCGGTTCGATCCCGGGCGGAAACATACTTTTGCCATTATTTTTCAACATTTTCGTTATCTGTTTCATACTTCATGCATTCTAAAGTAAAAACTTAATGATTTTTGTGCATCTAAAACTATTTATGCTACTCATACCGTGTCTGCATCGAGGTGTGTCCGTTATTCATGTTTGGCAAGAATAAGACCAGCATTATACCTCATATTACCTAAGCTACTGCCTACTACAGTTACTACGAAGTTCTCAGTAATTAAGCACTCATCTTAAGGTGGCCATCTAATACCATTAACGTCAGGCCCCGGGGCTTCGTTAATATGATAATATATCCTCCATAAACCATCATTAGCACCCCCGCACCCCCGCACCCCTCACACCCCGCGTCGAACCTCTTACCTCTGTCGAATTGTTTACAACTCATTACGGTGTGAGATTTAAGTACGGTACCTACATCTTTAGGAATATGCTTACAATGTAATGTACGAGTATCTACTACTTCGATATCTATCGTTTTCGAAATTTCTTGTTTATGCCTAAGATTTTAATGCCAAAGCTTTGAAGTTATATGAGTTTGGTCTTGTGGCTTTATCATCAGTGTTATTTTATTCTTCTCTTTACAACTTTTTTCGATATTAATGTGGGTCATAGTGAATGGCGGTCTGGATGTGGAATATGCTCAGCCGTGGGTGATCCCGGGCTAGAATGATGATGATGAATTATACAGTAGATCAAGATTTCATAATAATTGATTTTGCTGGTAATAAAACATCACGGTGTTTAAAACAGTTTATCGAGGTCATAAATTAAGATACCGGTTATCGACTGAGGTGGTCGTGTTACCTTTCACTTTAGTCACGTATCGCAGAATGAATGCAGATCATATTTGCGAGCTGTAACAACATAGTTTCCGTGGTGTAGCGGTTATCACATCTGCCTAACACGCAGAAGGCCCCCGGTTCGATCCCGGGCGGAAACATACTTTTGGACAAAATTTACCTAATAACTACACGTATACTACGTCCACGGCTGAACATGTCTCTACCAGTCCGAAACAAGAGGGTGTTTGTAGGGATCCTTATACAAGGGGTAAAGAGGGGATCATTACTAAGACTTTGCTATCCGTCCGTCCGTCTGTCTGTCTGTCTGTCCGTCTGTCGCCAGGCTGTATATCATGAACCGTGAAAGTAAGACAGTTGAAATTTTATGTGTATTGTATTTCTGTTACTGCTATAACAACAATACTTACTCAAGGGGGCACACATACAGCAGACATGAATATTGGCATTTATATAGATAATGATACAGAACCCTTCAAGTCTGACTCGCACTTGGCCGAAATTGGACTTGGACTTAAAAATATAATACACCGCCAGTAAGTAGGTATCGATAAAATCATCCAAAATCATTTCTAGATGTAGGTACAGGTGCATTGTGCAACTTGCCAATGTTAACCAATTTTTGCGACTTTTTACCTCGTAACAAGGTCCGTGCCGGGTGCCAGTGGGGCCGAGTTACCGCGGCCTGAGTGGAAAAGCCAACGATTTAGAGCCAGGACACGGCTCTTACAGGACGGGCTGTTGGTAATGGGGATTACGGAGATGGGACCATTAACCAGTGCCGGAAGATTGTGTACGCGTATGATACATGAAAAATACACAGTGAAATTCAAACTATATATGTTTTGAGATGTGGTACATACAGCGTGCCTCTATCAAACTAAAATTAATGCGAAAGTTTACGGACGTTGGTGGACCTCTTCACGCCAAGAATAATGAACGGATCGAGCAGAAATTTATCATACATATTGTTCTAGGCTTGAAATAAAACTATATCATTTAAAAAATTCAAAAAATATCAGCATTGCCATACATCAGGTCGGGGCAATGCAGCCAGCGTGTTGGGTACGCTTCCGACTGGTATTGATATGTATCAGTTAAGCTACCTGTAAACTATTGGTAACAGTCTGCAGTTAGCTCAATTATATCAATTGCAAGTACAGTCTTAATTATTTGATAGTAATTATCTTCATTTAATACTAAATATTAGGATTGGACATTATTTTAAAACGGCTTTTCCTTTGTCTTTAATTCCCCTTGTGTATGGTTTTTCAGGGATAGAAAACAAAGCACGCAGTGAAACTCTGACTGAAACAGTGGGGAGTCGGAAGGACTACAGCTTAGCACTTTACATTGCCGTGGGGGGTCCTAAGTCCTTACCTACACATAACTTGTATCGAGAACTCGAGATGAAGATCGAGGTTCTCTTTCTTTCATTTATACCTTTACGTTTCGTAGTGTACCTAGATGAAACTATCATGCATAGCATTATATAGCATCTACGTATGTATGCATACAAATACATACGTAGATGTACGTAGATGTGTTCAAAGTCAAAAATGCTATATTTCCAAAAATACAATGAATCTACACTTGAAAAGATCAAATAATATAAAAAAATTACACTGACACGGAAATAAAGTTATATTTTTTATTTCGGTCGCTTTGGTATATATACTAAAGTAAAGAACGACAAAGATACCTTTAGCCTGTTAGCTTTTATTTCTCGAGTTGGAGCTAAATTCGTGCCAAGATTTATTATTCTTTATATAAGTACCTAATCTGATATTTTATAGTAAGCCTTTTTTGGTTTTTTAAACACATATTAAATGCTTTAGAAATCTGCAATGCTGCGGCATTCAAACTTTTCTACACTACATCCAGCACTAAAGTTTGAAGGTGAAAATTTTCGCTTTTCATTCCCGAAATATTTCGCAAAAGCTGATAAATTCAAATTGGCTCCGATAGGCTTTTAAACTCACCTCGAAATACCGCAATTTCATTAACAACTTTAACTCCAGGCTTTCCTCGAGGAACCGATTAATTTTATTGCTCGAGCTAATTCTATCAAAGGCTCCTTCTCTTTAATAGCGCACAACAAAATAAGACCCTTAAAAACTAATGTTCAGCCTTAAGACCGCAAATACCTCTTTGTGACTCCGAGCAAGGCGGCGGCCGCCTCTGCCGAACCTGGCGGCTTCGAGCGCTCCCAAAAACCCTGTCTCCACACAAACAACAACTCTAAAACCAAGACAAGAGGGTCTGTTTCGGGTCGGGTGAAGCTCCCGACTTGGGGCGATACAAGATTCCGAGCAGATTAAAAAGTTGGAGTTCGTTCTTGATGTCACTGTAAGTAGAAAATGAGTTAAATAAGGCAATACATTTTAATTAGGGAAGGGCCCTTTATTCGTTCGCGATAAGTTGCCGTCTCTATTAATTGAATTTCATGTTTAATTAAGTCTAAGGCGCGGAGATAAGCCGACCGCTGATCTTGGAGAGACTCCATTTAAAGTTGCTTCAATTGCTCCGTTTTTCGGGATTACGGCAAAAAGCCTATGTCGACCTAGCCCTGTGTTATTTAACCTAAAAGTAAAAGTAGGTTTTTTCGAACGACCGTCAACGGATGCCGCTAGTCCAGCCTGAGGTAATGGATACTTAGCTCAAACTTTGTGAAGGCCTGTACACACATTCCCAGCAGTGGTTCAAACGTATGTTGGAAAACAAGTATGATCCGATGATATATGTAAATTTTTACATATTTCAGGTGTTTTGAATTAAAATTGACCCCGCAGATGTGACCTAATGTAAGTAATTTTACTACAAGAAGGGGTGCAAAACCAGCATATAGCTGTCCGTTTTGGCTCACCTCGCCAGCTGGCACTCTAACATTACTATTATTTATTACTTTAAGTTCTAACATTACTCTAATTTTGTACATAAACATAAGTTCTAATTATATTAATATTTTTGCTTGTTTCTTTATTTACCTACCTACTAGCATTACGAAATTTCTATCCTGTCCTTTTAGTTTTGTTGGTCTTCCAATAATTTGTATATTATGTGTACAGCAGTGGTACAGTATGACATTTATGATTAGGTAACAACTTTTAAATAGATTTACACAGCTTATTATTTTCCTTACCTTGCCTTACTACAGACCTTACTACGGTCAACGCCAAAAACTAGTCGTGAACTCGTGAACTCGTCTTTTATTTATATTTTAATGTCGTAATTTTTTTCATCAATAAATGTTTACCATAAACCTACTTCTAAAAACGCTTTCAGGTGCCTTGTTCTGTTTTTTTTTTCCGTTGACTGTACTAATCAGTTAAGAAAATCCCAATATCCGTCGTCCTACGCAATTCAAGTGCGCTGTGCGGCCAATAAACCAAGGTAAAACAATTCTGAAGTTTTTAATCTTTTAAGCAATCGCCTGAGACTCGACACGAACCACTTAGGGGGGATTATCTCACTACATTGCACTGAACACCGCGCTTTGATTGCGTACCATTTTTGTAGGGAGTTCAACATTCTCTTTTAAATAATGATTTTGTGAGTAATCAGCTGGAAAAAATCTTAAACCAGCATATAATTTGATATGTCTAAAAAAAATTCATTTTAAAATTATATTGATAAATTATTTATTTATTTATTGCGAAATCCATTGCAAAATATTGGGATGAAATATTTAGTACATACTTAACGATTCCGTAATAAACGAAATCAAAGAAGGTTTTGGTCAGTTTTATCAATGTTAAGAGTTTATTGTTTTTTTTCCACCATCTTACCTGAGGTTATTTACCAATGGAGTATTAATAGGAACCGTCCGTCGACTCAGACTCTAGCTGTGTAGTGCTGGCTTAGAATTGGCACTATCCCAACTATTTCCGTGGGTGTCGTAAATGGCGACTGAGAAATATCCGCCGGGTTGGGCAGCAGCACACCCTGCAGTACGATTCTGTCACCAAACCTATCCCCAACCCGCAGCGTGGGGGTTATGTACCCTCTAAGAGAAGGATGCCAATAAAGCGCTTATCAGAGGGAGGCCTGCGTCTAGCAGTGGACCAATATAGGCCGTTGAGGTTGAGGAAGGAGGTCGACTCAGAACTTTTTAGAGTCCTAAAAGGCATGACTAGAATAAGGCTTGCAGAGGCAATTGAATGAATTAGGTAGGTACGTAATTTTAAAGTATAAATAAAGTCATCTACTGAGTGCTCCTTACTGTTTACTCCACATTCGTAGTAACTGTTATTGTGCGTTATCTCCGCCGAGGGCAGGGCCGCAGGGCAGGGCCGTCTTAAGGGTCAAAGGGTCGTTAACGGCGCCCCAGTCCCGAGGAAGTCGTAAATATGAATCATGTCGTACTGATATCTAACGAAGGTACTAATTGTGGATTAGTACAGTTATTGCGATATTTGTTTCACTTAATTTCGAAATCACCTAACAAACAACGTCTTGAGTCACTTTTGGAAAAATCTTAAAATAATTTATTTGTTCGTATCTAAATCAATGGCTGTTCGTTAGTCTCACTATAACTTAAAAACGGCTTGACCTATTTGAATAATTAGTTTCCGTAGATTGTTTGCAATAGTCTGCAGTATGCTCAATTGTTTCAATTGTAAATACTAATTCTTATTTATTTCTTTTATTTTATTGCAATTTTCTACTTCTAAAGTTCATTTTGGTTTGCTTTATAGACTTCGCTTCTTTTGATAGGCTTACCAATATTGTTAAGTAAGCTTTTTGTTTTCCAAATAAATTAAAATAATAATTGTATGTATTACTAAGTTTACGGGGTAAAGCAAAATTTAGGCCTATTTTGCTATTAAAATAGGCCTAAATTTTGCCTTATGTACCTACAGTAGTATGTGAATTTGATTAACATATACCTTACCCTTACTAAGCAACGACCCTCCCTACCTACTATAAGCTACTTTTGTAACCTTATTAGGTTCCGCAACTAGACTACTATTATCTTTAACTAACGGTGACTTTGCCAACAGTAATAATGTTAGATACATTCCATAAAAAAACACAAAGCAACAATCCCCCGTACAAAATTAAAAACATCGCCGCGCCAGCAAGCCGAGAAAACAAAGAGGCCAAACAAAAGATCACCCTCGCACCGTGTTAATTGATTTCACAGCGAGCGACCGCGGGCAGCCCGACACGGCTTCCATTTCCATCGGCACGAGGCATCCTGCCATTCACAGGAAAGTTTCCATTACAGTTCGTTGGAGAATGCTGGATTTAGATCCAGTTTATGAGGAGTTCTTTTAACCCAAGTGATGGTCGTCGGTTCTTCGGGATGGCCGGCCGTTTGTCACTTTACCTTGCAAATTTCTTGAAAGGCTGCATGAAGATACTGGTGTGGCGTAAGAAAGTTGAAACCGATAGCCAGGGAACATGTACAGGTAGCGGTAGAGAACGTTGACCTTTTAATTACCTACCACATACGCACAAAATAATACAGGAAATGTACCTTTTATTTACCATACGTGCAAAAAAAATGCCTGTTCTTTTCAGTAGGAAACCGATCTCCGGGAAGTTAAAGCTACCAGTCAGAAACTGCTCAGAACCGAGATCCCACAAACGTTTATGGTATTTCCCGCAGATCGGTTTCCACTTTGTAAATCCATCAATACTGTCGTACTGAAAATAACATGGTTTTTTTTTGCGTGGTAAGTAAAAGGTAAATTTTCTCTTACAAAAGACTATGCTACGACTTGTCAACAAACAAAAAGTTATGTTGAATACTAAATAATATGTAGCGTACCAGTTAAGTTTATGTAGGTATCTACCCAGTTAATTATTATCTCCATCTAAAAGAGATTATGTAGGTGCTCACTATAAACCAATGTTTACACAGTAATTTATGAACTTTTTTGTGATCCGGCGCAGTAACTGTCACGTCGCCATTTTGTTTTGAGTGTGACGTTTACGAGGCGCTATCACTGAGGAAGCTATTAAGTGAAACGTAAAAATTTAATTACTTTTCAGTTGTAAATCAGCGGATGAATGATCTGGATGTAAGTTGTCACTCTGACGAGACGCAGGCGGCTCTTAAACGTGAAAAATAATAGTGAATGGGGGTTTAACTATTTTACCTTCTCCATATGCACCAATATTATAAAAGAAAAAGTAATTCTGTCTGTTAGGTACCCTTTCTTTGCCTATACCAGAAAAAAACAGATTTCAATGAAGTATGGAAAAAGGCACTATACTGGATGGACATTGGTTTTTTCATCCCCTAATTAAGAGCGAAGCCGAGAGCAGAAGTTAGTAGTTAATGATTTGACTTACTCAATTTGACAAAGTTTTTGTATAGAAGGAGGGAGGTTCTTACAAAGCAGTAGGATTTGACCAGAAAGCTGAGTTTGTTTGTCGTGTCTGTGTCCTTTTTCCTTACAATTTGGTTCAGTGCCTCTATCGTGCTGACAGGGAACTACGCATACGCATATCCCTTATAAAAAAGAGACGTCGCGATCACGTCTCATTCATTTTAAAGGTTAACCCTTCAGTCTAAGTTCAACTAACGGAAGAACAACTGTCGAAATAGACATATTCATCTGCATCTCTTTAATAACTTATCCAAAAGAAATTCTACGAAACCAAAAGTCAACACAGCACACGCCATAGCTCTTCCCGACCCCGCCTTACCAGTAAAGCTCACTGCCCACTGCCCGGTGTCCTCTTACATTCCCAATTAAGCTCCTACCAGTGTCATCTTGTTGGACAATCCCAGCGCCCCCCGGGAGCGATACCCCCGGCCACAGACTAAGTGTCGGTGACCACCGTTTATCAGTCACCGGACCCGGCATGCGATAGCGAGGCAGACGTGAGATCATACCCTTACCACGTCTTGGGGGAGTTTGGATCTCTATACACAAGTGGGGAAGCTGTGTTTGTCTGTTTATTCTCTAGTCTGTTCATGGATGGAGAGTACACATTTGGCTCGAATTGCGTCCAGAAGTGGACCAATACCTAGAGGCTATTGTGGAGGCGTTCATCACACCATCACAACAGCCTATAAATAATGGTTTCTTGGCTTTGTCTTATTTATACTATCCACCATCTATACTTCTTAAGTACTTAGTTGTTTAATTTAAGCTTTATCGATTACAAGTTTTTTTCGGAGAAATCCGTGTTACCGGAAATGTGTTAACTTGTGCAATTTTTCACTGCCGTGGTCACCCCGTTCACTTTTTGCTCGTTCTTTATCACAAAGTCTGCTTACTTTGGCGATATAAGATGTTTTAAAAGGGTCCAGCGTTTCTTATATACCTAGTTCTGTGCAATATGGTATTAATAGATTTACTTAAAACCATATTTGTTCCAAAAAATCATAATGATAATCAATCTAGCAAGCGAACCCGCGTGCATGCCTACTATCGTTATAAATCGCGGTCTATCGGACACTGTCTCTAATTAACCGTTAACTGCTAAGTTTTATTGCTTCGGGTTATCTCCAAAGTTTAAATTGTACGCCATATGGAGTGCCGTTACTGTTATTGGTTTAGGATCTGATTACGGAGATAAGGAACCCTAATAGGCCTTTGAGATTGCCTATAGCTACGAATGATGCAAGATCTCTTGTTTCATTTCGTTCTAATCTAAGATGTTGCTAAAAGAGGGTTATTTCAGTTTTCCCTCCCGCTGAAATGCCCTCTAGAGGGAAAAAATGGACTTTAAAAAACTTAATTTCTGTTTAAAAGGAAATTCGTCAAGGAATAAAACTGTAATAACCCTTAAAATATACGTTTAAGACGACCTCTTTTTACAAAAAGGAAGAACCCTTAAAATTTTACTGTAGAACTCCGGCACACAGAAAAACTATGACTGTATTTAACGACAAACGAGATAAATTGCGTTGATCAAAAAAATATCATTCAATAAATTTTCAGACAAAAACGACTAAATAAAAATCTGTTCATCAAAGAAGGCTACGATGAGCTAACTAACACACTCTCCATAATGCATCCGAGGGTTTTATTCTAAAGTATCTCAGTGCTGATAAAATCATAAAGAAAATACGCGACAAATCTTTTTTGAGGACAAAATTCCAAAGTAAGTATCAAATGTACGGAAAAACATCGCAGGATAAAGTATTTCATCTTGTCCCAACAGATTTCATTGTGTCCGCCATTATTCAAATATCCAGTAGGTGAGTGGGCGCTTCATGTAAATCGACATCTGCGAAAAGAACTGCTCTCTGAGACCTTTTTAATAAGAACAAGAAGGAAATAAATTATAAGGCGAGCATTCAAAGAGGAACCTACAAGTAGATTTCTTTTTTAATAATCATGTTGACTTTTATGAATATATAGATGTAATCTTTGTGGCGGCGCATATCTTGAAGCTAAAGGTACACTTGGGCCAATACAAGTTTCAATAGTTATAGCAACGACAATGTGCAAAATGCATCGTCTTTATATAAGTTCATTACGTACATATCTACATTGAAAAAAAAAACCTTTGATAATTTAGTATACTTGTGAAATCCATGTCAGTACCTACAGCCATGCATTTGAATGGAACAGCAGAACATCCTGTCACAAATTTATCTACATACTTAGAAGGATGTCCTAACAACTGTTCAGCATGTAGAGATAAATATTTTACACAAATGAAAAAAATTCGATTTCCCATAAGATTTCTCAAATCAAAAGAAAGACTTACATTGAACTCTTGTCAATCTTGTGTCGATGTCGAGTCCCAAAGATAGGCTACGGTTAGATAGGTACAAACCTCCATGGTAGGTACCTAAAGAATCTCTCACACAAAGCGAGGTATTTTCCTTCAACTTAATAAAATCATGCCGTGTTATTTCTGAATCATTTGTTTTTAATTTCGCGCCATCTTCGCCTCGGTTCCGGTGAGCTCGCTTATTGGTACTCAGAGTCAGTGCTCGACCTTTTATTCCTCTCATTTCCAAGCGAGGTACATTTTGCTTCATTATTATGAATTTTCTGTACTGAGTTAGTTAAATGCTTTTATTTGTACAACTTCAACGGTTCAGAATTGAAAAAAGAACACTTTATTAGAGAATAGCAGTGCCTCGTGGTTTCACCCGCGTATTTCACGTTCCCGTGGGAATTCCTCGATGAAATATAGCCTAAGTCCCTGAAAAGTATTTTTTTTAAATCGGTTTAGTAGTTTCGGAGCCTATTCAAAACAAACAAACAATCAATCGATCAAATCTTTCCTCTTTATAAATTAGTATAGACAGATAAACCATTCTGAGGGCTTCTTCACACGGTCAAACATTATAGTATAGTACTTTTTGTGTGAAGTGCTTCATGCCTGACCGTGGCTCGGGTGTGCCCCGGCCGGGAGAACTGAACAAACGAGGTACCCTGCTTTGAAACTAATCAGGAATCGGATGATCGTTAACACACGAAAATCATATTAATTATTCTAGGGGTGAACTGAACACATCCGAAATGGATGATATTTGCGCGAATGAGATTACCACCTACTCGATTTAGAATGATTTATCTTAACTATGTTGTTTTTATTTGATTGACAACCATGCATACAATATTTGACGTTAAACGTAATTTAGTTTGACGTGGTATTAGTCCACCGCTGCACATAGACCTCCCATAATGAACGGCATAGCGCCCTGTCTTCAGCTTGCGGCATCCAGCATCTGCCTGCAATCATTCGCAGGTTCTCATCCTACCTGGCCCGAAGAGTCGTGCACTACTATGTCCAGCAGTGGACTAATATATGCAGACAATTAGGATGGTACTTGTCGTACCACGTCATAAAAAATACATTTATCGTCAAATACACTCGAGAGCAATGAATCCGGGTCACTTAAAGAATGTTAAAAATCTCGGAAACTAAAAATGATAGGTTAATGCAATAAATTGTATTTAATAGACAATGTAATACTCCTTAAATGAAAGGAAAAAAAATATGAGTCACCATACATTTTATTAACACAAAATTACATAAAGAAAAAAACTGCTGATCTCTCCTTAAAACAAAAATAGGAAACATGAAATTTTTGAACTTTATTACGATTTTCTTGAATTTTAATACTTCGTATTGCCTCCTCGTGCTTCCATTACTGCGTTTACGCGGTTTGGCATGCTGTACACCAAGTTCCTTATACGATTTTGGGGAATATTCTCCCATTCCTCTGTGAGAGCAATTTTGAGCTCACGAAGCGTGATTGGGGGAGGGTTTCGTTGTTTTACGCATCTGCCTAGCTCATCCCAAGCATGCTCGATCGGGTTGATATCCGGGCTGCGCGCTGGCCACTCCATACGAGTAATGTTCATCTCTTGAAGGTAGTCATTCACAATCCTACCTGTATGAGGTCGGGCATTGTCATGCATAAATATAGCATCCTCACCTAAATTGACCATAAATGGACCAACGTGATCATTGAGGATTTCTTCCACATATCTTACGCTAGTTAAAGAGCCGTTTTCTATGATCACCAGCTCTGTGCGACTTTCAGAAGAAATTCCGGCCCACACAAGTACAGACCCACCACCGTAGGCTACTTTTTCTTCGATGCATGCTTGCTTGAATCTTTCCCCTGGTCTTCGATACACTCTGTGTCTTCCATCGTGCTTGTAGAGCATAAATTTTGATTCGTCGGAGAACATAACTTTTGACCAATCTTCAATACTCCAATTACCGATTTTTAGGATTCTTTAAGTGACCCGGATTCATTGCTCTCGAGTGTATCAACATAATCTGCCAGGCTAACAAACAATCATCCAGTAAAAATGTATTTGTTTATGTGCTTATTTGGTTAGTCTTAGTATAACGCCTATGGGACTAAAGTATAGCAATAACAAATGATTATTGATTATTGATTATTGATTATTGATTATTGATCAATCGTCTTTCAGCCAACTCTAAAGAGATAAAACTCAAATAAATAAAGCTGGAAAATTCCGCCCCAAACGAAGTAGAGCTAAAATAATATAGTAGCATATTGTGCGTTATTTATACTCATATTGCTACCAGGCAATTCAAATCAGATAATCTATTTAGGTAGGTAATTTTATGTCCATCCTCAAAGAAACCCTCTCACCGTAATAGCTACTCCCAGCTCGCGAACACAAAGCTCTGCTGTCTACCAGACGGGATCCACTCCCAAAAACCTCAGCACATAACTCACAATCAGATAAAAACTCAATTTAAGAGGTACATTAAGCTAAGCAATAACAAAAGCCTATTCTTCATCTGTGCAATAAAGGATGCAGTTAGAGCTAGCGGAGCTCGACGGGCCGGGGGCGCGTTGGCGGCGGGACGGCTGCGGCTGTACCCTTGGGGACGCCAGTCCAGCCTGGCCCCTGACCTGGCGTGTCCTCTATATCACTGCAGCTTACACTAATGTTGCAGATTTTTGAGGATCTTGTACTCGTATAATTATGTACTATAGTACTAAACCTACAACTAGTGTAATACTTTTATTTTATCCATTTCATTACAAGACACATTGCATATAAGTAAAACGTAGGTTAAAGAAACACGTACATACAATACAAAAATACAAAATACAAAATGTTTATTTCATTAACAAAATTTTACAAATATCATAATCCGTGCTCGGAACCTCCTTTTAAGTATAAAATACCTGTATTAGGAGGTAACGCTCTTCCATAACATACATTATTATTAGTAAAAAAAGATTCTCACCAAAAAAAAAAACATTTTAGTAGTCGCAATGTGCGTAAAATCAAAAGGAATGAAAATGAAATTAAATAACAAATTAGTCGAGGGTAGATTTGAGTTAAAGTAAGTTCGAAGTAAGTGTTATGTGGTGTGGTACAAGTGCAAGCGGCTCCCCAGGACACCGGTCTCATAAGAGTTCGGGCAACAGGAGCTACCTACTTAGTGTGTGAGTGATGTGTGCTTACGTAATGCATGTACGTATATATGTATTGTGTGTATGTTGCAGTGTTAGTGTATTATGTAAGTGTTCTATAGCAAAACTCATTTAAACTCAATACCTACATAAGAGTTTATGCATATATATTTACGTAACTAAATTTATTTATTTTATCCAAATTCTATATTTATTTATATTCTAAAATTGTTTCAGTTGTGTCGTAGTACATATAATTAAGTATGATCATTGATGATATAACTAACTACAAAAACAGAAACAATTAGACAATAAATATGTTACATGACATGACTGTTACTTATGATTTTAGATAATTACTTATACTTATTTTTATGACTGGTATTATACTTTTCACTATAAAATAAATTAACTGAACTAAGGTAAAAAACGTTTCAGTTTCAGAAAATATGCTGCTTCTTTTGCTTCGCTTTTTGGTAGCCAACAGATTTGAGCTCTTCATCAGATATACTGGTTAGTGAGACTAATGATGATTTGAGGTTTACCTGTGTTAAGTCAAAAAGTAAATAAAAGATGTGCAATATATCTAGCCTCTTATGCAAAAATACTTCTTCAAAAAGTATTTATTACAGCAAAAGACATAGGTAACAAACTAAAACTAAAAACTACATCATGTATAAAACAAAATAGGTACTCATACTAGGAAGAGTAATAATTAACACACTTATTAAAAAAAAATATGGAGACGAATAACTCTAATTATGTTTTCAGATACCTAACTGCAGTAGTACCTATTCTGCCTGTACGGTGGAGAGGTCTAGCTGGTTGGTTGTTCGACAATTATAAGTAAGTAGGTTGCAGCTATAACGGCGACGACGCGCGTATTTCATACAAACTGCCTGACATACTCTGCCACCTAAGAGACAATTCATGAAGAGTAGGTAGGTGCACAGAATGGATTAAGTTTTCTTGCACATAATGCTAAAGCTAATCGTCTCAACGTGGGTTCTTGATTGGTGAATGACGAAGCATCACTGACAATATTCCGTGTGATCTCATTTCTCAATTAATGTGAACATGCTAAATTATAGATACCATACAAATAAATATTCTATACTAGATATTTAACACAATGATGATAACATAAGACTCCGCACAAATGGGCCACCGACCACAGCCACCGGTGGCTGTCGCGCGCTACCGCTCGTCGCGGACACTGCTGTAGCGAGTGGCCGCCACCGGCTACTCGTATGCGGCGCGTCTATACAAAATATATGAAAAAGTATGTTAATTGGCTGTTGCTGGCCACCAGTGGCTGTGGTCGGTGGCCCATTTGCGCGGAGCCTTAGTTTTATAATTAATATAACTTGATTTTTGACAATCCTCGTTTTCATTTCTTTGAATGCCTTTACCGGCTGTAGTAGCTTTTGTCTGAAAACATAAAGATATTTTTTTTTGAGTGAAATGACGTAACCCAAAGTGCCCTGTGCATCTACAGCGAATAAATGTGTGAGTATGAATATTAGCCATTTTCAGTTACGGTCTCACAAAACAAAGCCGAATTTTTTGATCTCAGAGTCAAATCGTTTATTTCCTTAGACTTATAAAATAAGCACTTACACAGGTCAAATTCTTTACATTATAAACAGTTTGATAAACAGTAATTACCAATAAATAAGAAATAAGGTGCAATTGAATCTAATTCACTTCAATTTTTAGTCCACTAGTGGAAGAATTCATGCAGCACATCTCCATGAACATAATGTTTTTTTATAATAAATAAACAAGTTCCATCATGATTTTTATGGTGTGGTTTGAAGACGTTTAATCCACAAAACCGACATGTCCCATCTGCTTAGGTGAGTGCCTGCTCTGCGGCGCTTGGACAGCTCCTAGGCCATCCATAACTAGGCAGCAGCACGGCAGACGTTTTTATTTGCCATCGCGCGACGCGACATAAAAACACCACTCAAATCCCGAATAAACACGCTTTTAAAGCGCACTTCTGCGCTTAAGACCGTATTAGGTAGTTAAATTTACATTTTACATTTGATATTTACATTTAAGGTTTGATATTTTCAGCCGTGAAAGTTATTTCTTGTTTGTTTGCGCGCGAGGATTTATTGTCCGGTCCGGCGACGCTCGCAGCGACATCTCTTTGTTGCAAATCGTTTACATGTATTTATGGGGTAATTTAAACAATCCCAAATACGAAATACTTCACAGCTTTAGTGAAATACAATGCGGTGATTACAAATGGGAGTGTAGTGCAGTGATTCCGGTGCGCCGCTGGTCACTTGGTTGCCTGTGCTGCTAGACTCAGGATTAGTGTATTTGGTGTTTTTTTTTGTGCACCTGTGTTTACCCACACACTTGAGGAAAGACGCTGACTAATTTTGTCAATGTCTTAGGTCAACTATATCCATAATTAAATAAAAAATTCGTACTCCTGAAAGCTAATTCAACAATTCGAATATCAAATACCTAACTAAACCAATCACTCCATCGCTTGTAAAATTAGCATTTCCACTCGCATTCCCCAATAAACCGAACATTTGGAACTTTATCACCGAGTGCGAGATTCGCAGGGAAAATGAGAAAAAGTTCCACCGCTACATTGAAACGACGAACAGACAGTCCCATTCAGTCGACGCATAAAGCCGTCAAATTACAGACAAATAAAACGCGCGAAGAGACTACCTGTCTGCGGATAGAGGTGGGAAAAAGCTGGCAACATGTTACTCGACTACTTTTTACTGAAGATTATATTGATCTTTCTTTAGTCTGAAGGGGGTAGAAGCAATCAAAATACATAAATACAGGGTGGGAATAAATCGATGGACCCTGGATGGTAACTACCTTATATCCTTTAGTTACGTCAATTTACGGAAAGGAAACACTCCTTTATTTTTAAAAAGAATCAAAATCGCATTCATAGTTCTTCTAAAAATGGCTTGTCTCACCTGGGAATCCAATCAACTAAAAATTAAAAATAATCCGTCCCTATTTTAGTATGCGAATCAGAAGGATTATTGTTATGGATAAAATTTGTCACTAATTCGCATATTAAAATAGCAAGGGTTTTTACTTTATTATTAACTAGCTGCGCCCCGCGGCTTCGCACACGTTGTTCCTATGAAAACATTAAAAGGTGATTTTCATCCCACGGGAACAGATTTATGGGATAAAAAGCCTATGTTTTATTCCAGTATTAGAATTACCTGTATGCAAATTTCAGCCAGATCCGTTCAGTAGTTGTGAAGAGGTAACAAACATCCATACATCCATCCAAACTTTCGCCTTTATAATATTAGTGTGATGTGATTGGTTCGATTTCCAGGTGAGAGAAGCCATCTTTACAAATAGTTTTATTAAATCATCCGTTTAATTTTCCAACAGTATAAATTAACTAGTGATCTTCATTTTTTTTTTTTTTACGGTAAATAGACCTTTGTTTGACCGCGATCTCACCTGATGGAAAGTGAAGATGCGGCCGACGGTGTATCACGAAGGTCTAGAAGATACCTATTCACCCTTGTCTTGAAGAGACCCAGGTTGTAATTGGCCGGAAAAACAGAGGCAGGGAGCGAGTTCCATTCAATTGCGGTGCGAATAATAAAGGTGGAGGAAAACCGCTTAGTGCGAGTGGAGGGTACGTCCACCAAGTATGGATGGTATTGCGCTGTGCGTCTGCTTGTCCTGGAGTGGAAGGGGGATGGTAGGATCAGGTCATGTAGTTCAAGTGAGCATTCTCCAAAATGTATCCTATAAAAGATCGAGAGACAAGCAACCTTGCGGCGGTGGTCGAGACTTTGAACCTTAGTCTCTGCAAGGTACTGCTCGTCAATGAGTCTGAAAGCTCTTCGTTCGATCGAGTCTATGGCTGCAAGCTGGTACTTGGCCGAGCCGTCCCAAACATGACAGCAATACTCCAAACCAGACCGGACCTGTGCTTGATAAAGGGATAGAAGCTGTCCCGGTGTGAAGTATCGCTTAACCTTATTTAGGATCCCTAGCTTCATGGCTGCTGTTTTGGCCTTCGACTCGATGAATGTCCAAAGTTCAAAGTTGGTGTGAGAGTTGTTCATCATTTACTGTCGACCACAAATTAACACATGCTAACATTCGTGAGATTTTTGTACGCTCACAAAGCTCCAACACATCCGGTCACCCAACTCTATCTCCGGCTTCCACAAGTTTTCCTGAATCCCCGTGTTCCGGGTATTCCAACACCGGGACATCCGGTTTACCCCGGTACTGTACGGGGTACACTGTCAGAATGTGCATTTATCCCGGGCATATGTTGCAGACGTCACAGCGTGCTTTGCAGTCGCAATCGGAAGATTGATTTTTGTTTGTGGTGTAAGAGTTATTGTCCTCCTCGTTTAAAGGATTTGTGGATTTTTTTAATATAATTAATCATTATATAAGTAATATGTTGCATCCTATGTACATTATCTTATTCTATTGTCTATTTTCTAATATGTAAAAATTAGTCCATTATCTATTATCTTATTTATTTCTCTTACCTCAACCTCAACGGCCTGTATTGGTCCACTGCTGGACGTAGGCCTCCCGATAAGCGCCTTGTTGGCTTTTATTTAGCGGGGGTGATGCCCATAATCCCCTTGCTGGTCATGCGGGTTGGGGATCGCGGTTCGGTAGTAGAATAGTTCTGCAGGGGGCGCTGCTGCCCGCTCCCGGTGGATATCCCTTAGTCGCCTCTTACGACACCCACGGGAAGAGATGGGGTGGTGCAAATTCTAAGCACCACACAGCAGTTAGTTATTTTTCTTGTCTCCCACGTTCGGCTGAAGAAATCTAATTTGAGAATGTGCTGGTTATACGAATCGTCATTCAGTTGATATACATCGATTCAGTTTCGAAATTAATTTCATAATACATTCTTTGTTATATTCATGCAAAGTCCTAGGAAACAACTTATTAGTTTTAATATTTATTTTTTAAATTTAAATAAATCAGGACTTTGCTAAAAAAAAATTATGTTCATTTTTTAGAGAATCCTACCTCTACATATAAACACGAACGCTAGACTTTATATTCAAGGGTTTTTATTATAAAAATGAGACGATTTATATGCAGGCTGTTCATTACGTTGAAACGTTTAGCATACGCTCTATGCATGGCAGACTATTTTTATTTTCTTCGTAAAATTTATTATCCACGCAAAGGTACTGGAAAACACATTTTTAATCTTGCTCGCTGCATATTTTACGGTTCATTTCTTTCGATTTATTTATTCAGATAAGTTTCTAGTCTCAGGAGTGGAATAGACGGTGTTAACTTTTTTATTGGAATTTTAAATTTGCATTTTAGTTTGTCACGACACTAGCTGGGCGATATTTAGAAACTAAAATATTTGAACAATTAAAATCGTCGATTTTGAGCTCCCTCTTCTATCTAAGCCTATTAATATTTCTTCACAAAAAGAAACACTTTCACTTGGCGAACCGTAAAACGATAAGAACCGTGACGTCATCGCGAAACTTTTAACAATAGTCGGGACAGGAGATTAAAAGTGAAAAATAGTCATCGTCTCAAAACAAAACAATGCTAATTGCGATGTCGTTTATTGTTTTTCTTTTATTTTGTTAGAGGGCGCCATTGTGCCGATATCTTTAGAAAAATTGGCGGAGCCGGCCGGGCTAATCTGTTGAGCAAGCGAGAGATGGGATGAGTGATGCTGCAAACAAGACAACATCGGGATGGATGCTTTCGTTGGTTGTTGCGGTGCAAGATAGAAACCGTCGGCCGTTAATTAATCAAGGTATTTTATAAACTAGCAGCGCCACGCGGTTTCACCCGCGTTGAGCCCGTTTCTGTGGGAATGCCGGGATATAATATAGCCTATGTCAAGTTTTAGAAAAAATAATTAATATTTTTTTTGGGATTATTTGATTTCTAGATTAAATTACCCATAATGTAAAACTGTAATAACCAAAAATCCTTAAAGTTTTTTTTTTGTCAAAAAGTTTATTGCTGCTTCACACTAAAACCTCCGACTGGAGTTTCGCGGACATTACAAGTGAAGAGGCCTAAAATAACACCATTTTAATGACCTTTTTGTAAAGGATGCCGTGCCAAAGCGACATAAACCTAAATGTAACTGACGCTACAGAAATCATACTTATTTCTACTTCCATTCCAAATATGTTCGTCAAAACTCTTAGACGAGGTAGTTAGAAGATGTACAAACTTAAGTTCCTTAGATGGGCAGTGTCCACTGGCAGTCTCCAATCACTCGCCAACTCAAGACGCCTGGGGCGCCCTCTACTTAAACAGAACTTAAACTTAACATCTCACTTAAACGGAACTGGTGTCCAATAAACTTTACTTAACGAGCGGCCGAGTGCGTTATTTAATAGGCTGCGTGTATTTCACCAAGACAGTTGTTAGATACAGAAGTATCCTCCTACCAGTTGTGATGCAGGGCAGTTTTTACTAGCTAGACGTGGTTTTGCGAGTTTTATTGTATTGAAGAAGGTTGTCGGTGTTCTGTTTTGAACTCAGGTTACTAAAGGTTTTAAAACCCGCATGGCCACCGCGGGGATTATGAGTATGATATAAAAGCTAAAAAGCGCTTATCAGGTGGAGGCCTGCGTCCAGCAGTGGGCAAATATAGGCTGCTGAGGTAGGGTAAAGGTTTTTATGCACTTTGCAAATACTTTTTATTGTAGTACACCTGCTCAGAAAGCCTCTATGAAATTTAATTTTTCACGCGTCCGGCAAGAGGGAAACATGTATAAAAATTCATTTCTAACGTGTTATTTTTTTTAATTTTCCCTAATATCAGCCGGTTGCTATGGTTATTTTCATAAAAGTTCAGTTTAAAAAAAGTGAAAAGCAGTGGAAAATGTTACTTAAAGCCAAAAGTACCTATTGTATAATTTTAGTTTATTTTGCTCTGGCTTATTAACAACATTGTGGTTTTTCAGATCGAATTTTGCGTATTTACAGTGATATTATACGCTAGGTGAATACAATAATAACCTGCGTGA
The DNA here is from genome assembly GCA_955876795.1 of Eupithecia tripunctaria. Classification (NCBI taxonomy): domain Eukaryota; kingdom Metazoa; phylum Arthropoda; class Insecta; order Lepidoptera; family Geometridae; genus Eupithecia; species Eupithecia tripunctaria. Next base: position 682,260 of record OY041607.1, read on the forward strand.
ATGTGCGCTTATCTCGGCGGACGTCCGCGCGATACAGCGTGATTCACTATTGTTTACACAACTTTACAAACTGATTTAGATACGTTGATTTATTTTGAAGCTTATTATTAAATAGGTATAAGCCAACCTTTCACAAACCGCCTTAAGGAGAAATTGAACTTTCTGTATCTCTACTGGACCATTGTTCAGGACTAAAGTACTCATAAGTGTATACATTAATCGTATACTCGTAATAAAAAATATGCTGAACAATCTACGAAGCATCATCTAGGCCCAAACCAAGCCGACCCTGGGAGTTGGGTACTTGATGAAAGGTATATACCTCTACTTAAGGCCCATACCCGAGCCATTAAGACAGCGATACCTATTTTATCATACTTTTACGTTTATCATAGGAATTTTTAAAATCCTACGTTCAGTTCGTGGTATCTATTATTAATAAGCTATTTTTTAAGACCTCTTTTATAATTTTATCTCATATAGTTTTCTTATATAGGAGGAGATACAAAAATAGAGTTTGGTGGCCAAAAAGCGCAACTTCGTATCTCTTCCTAAGCTTTACAAAATGAAACTATTACAGAGGCATTAATAAATAACTTATAATAGATACCACAAACTGAACGTAGGATTTTTAAAATTTGCTGCGTTTAACGTAATAATAGGATAAAATTGTTGGGGGCGCCACTTTCGCTGGTGTATGGGCCTTAAGAACATCAAGCATTCTTAAGTTGTGAAGAACCTAGATGCATTGGTCATGCTGCTGCCAACAGAGCCCGCAGAACTACAAACACGTCACAGGCACTCATAGTGTTAACAAAGTTGTAAAACTAAACTTGATATTCCAAATGAAGTTAGTAGTTACTAGCACGGCCATGTTTGTGTAGTCTACGTCAGAGTTCGTGTGCTTCCGGTACACACGTCGACGGACGTCTTACCCATACTTCCGGTCTCTACCACTTCCGGTTCGTACCGTGATCACCGCCTTAATGGCTCATTATTAGATTACCAACATCTTTGTTATCTCAAAGACCAGAGAGACAAATCTGTCAGTGTTATCCGCTGATATGCTGATGAGAGTGTATATGAGGTGGAGAGCCCAGGTCATAAATTTTTTGAAAATTTGCCTTTTCTTAGCTGACACTTTTGTTTGTTACGATATCTGTCAATTAACTAATTAGTGTTTAAGAAATTGAATAGCAAAACATAAGAAGTTAATAAAAATTTATCACAAGTAAGTATGCATCTATCATAACTCAACAATCATATCGTATTATTATTTTTGTTAAATATTAAGGTTAATTAAATTTTAGCAAAATTAATAATACTTGAAGTTCAATAAACTGCAGCTTGGCATTACCGCTGACGACATCAAATGGCATATTTACTAGAAAAACTTCGAAATTAGAATTTTTAACACTAGGTACTACAAATTTTTACCACCCACAAATAATTGGTTTGTTTTCAAAAACTATAAAATGACTTCAATTGTATGGTTTTTTCTAGGATGCCATTGTCAGAACTGGACCAAATTGAATTGAGACCAGACGGGAAGCAAAAAAAGGAATCACCAAAAACCAAGACCTCCTTCGTTTTGAAGTCGGTTAAAAAAAATCCATAGCTCCTTATCATCAAATGCTAGCATAACACGACTCAACCATAGTTCCCCTCAAAATCTTCCAAAATGACTGTTCTAAAACTTAGCAACTTCAAATAAATCATCCCTTGAGGTTCAAAGTACTTATAATCCTCCCCCAGCAGTGTTTCAATTGTTGCCATAAAAAATAACAAATAAACAAAGTCTCGGCTCGACGCGACGAGGTACAATAATGACTGGTAGTTTTCACCCTCTAACGTATTTATTACTTCGAGACGCCGCGCGCCGCCACTGACGGTATCCAAATACACTGACTTATTTAGAAGTATTTTGAACAACATTATAAGCTAAAATAATGGCAGATGAATTACAAAATCTGTTGATGAACATTGGCCTAGGACGTTTACAACTATTACAAGAAATGAGTACCTGAACGACGACGCGTTATTGAATGGAGACTGCGTCTCGACAAATGTATTGTAGCACGTCTTCCAGCCAGGTGGGATGGCAACCTCCAAAAGACTGCAGTCATGCTGAATGCGTCAAGCTTAAAACAGGGCATTATGGTCCTCATTAGGGGAAGCCTATGTCCAGCTGTGGGCTACTAAAAGTTGATGATGAAGGAGTAACTTTTTACGATTTGTTATGTTATTCGTGTAGTTATTCGTAACAATCCAATATGATAGATAATATTTTTTCATCCCGCCATCTCGGAAAGAGTATTTTTAATCTTCAATATCTGAGTGGAAAAGCATCGTGTGCACTGTTTGTGAATTAAAAAATACATTAAACCTATTTACTTTTTTTTTAATTTGTTAAAAACTCACTTACGCGGCATTTTTTCACGTCATTGTTAAACCTTATACGAGTATTATAAACAAGAAACTTGAAAAACAAGTGGAAAAACTAAAATGAGTGATTCTAGCGACGAGGATGTTTGTTTTTGCATTTAGTCATTCCCTCGCTGAGGTGGAATGAAAAGTTACGTGTTGCACTCGAGTGCAAAGATTTTTCACCTCGTGCTCTTTTGATTTCCTCGCTAACGCTCAGGATTCTAATTTTAAATCACTCGCTGCGCTCGTGATTCAATTTTAGAATCCTTCGCTTGCTCGGTCATCAAAATTGAACACGCGGTTAAAAAGCAACTTTGCACTCTTGTATAACAAATAACTATTATTTCATTGTCTTATTAAAACAGGTTAATATAAACCTTTTTCATTATAAAATGTAAATATTTAACTACGTACCTTGTTTGTGTTCGAAAAACATCAACGTTTACTAAAGTTACTTACCTGTATATTAGAAATATATCATATGAGAATCAAAATGACAAATTACACAAAACTTTATCTGAACTTTACGAAACTACACAACATTGTCCCCACATGTCGACGTATCCAAACTTCTCGAAGGTAGGACATTAATTTCTAATTTGCAAGTTGCATTGTTTACCCTCTTGGAGGGCAAGGAGGGACTAATGCCCGGTTATTGCGCAAGTTGGACGCCGCAGGCAACGTGTTAACGAACAATGAGGTGCTATTCTCACCTCTAAGGTACTTGATGTAGGGGGATGATAGGGGGTGAAGGGAATTCGATAATGAGCTCTAAACAGATAACATAATAGTAATTTGTGATAACTTTGGCAAGTACGCACACAGGCAAGCTCATTAATGAACTACATTTGTCATTTGTGTGTTGTAAAAATATAAACAAACTAACTTAAGACGCATTCACGTGTGAACAATTTATTCTACAACTTATCTGTCTTTTATAAGTTACAAATGGTTAGTCAAAATGAAACTATCCGTCTAAAGTGTGTAAAATATTAAATTATTTTTATCAGGTAGCTACGTTGAGAGCTCTACGCGGCTACGGCGTAAACGCTCTACAGGTAGCCTCTACGGAAACTCGTAGACCCTCTACAAATTGCCATGTTACCTGTCTCTTGTGTTCTGAGTTCATAACGAAATAAGACTAACAGCCCTACTCAGAGATGCTAATGATTACTTAAACTATCATAAAAAACTTTTTCAAGTGATAGGTTAAGTAAACATAAATGTCTCTGCGTCCGGCTGTCGGTAATGGACTCTACACGCCGACACAGCCCGGCGGGTTATTGTGAGTGAGACATTTCAGTATTTGGATATTGAACGCTGCTTTTTTGTCAAGTTGTCGTCGTAAACACTTTATTGGTATTCGTAATAATACATCAGCTCTAAAATATTATAGCAACAGTTCAAAAAGTATCAGGTTGAGTGGGCGCCGCGCTGTGTGACCGCAGGCCAAGTCCAAGTAAAACCGCCGTAAGTTATTTCCTTTTTAGTTCGGACACTTCTAACACAGGATTGCCATTTAACTGTTGGCCGCACGCTCCGCGGCGAGATTTGTTACGTCGCCACTCAGATCGGTACCTACCTACAGACGACATTGTTCGACTTCAAAAAGAAGCTGCCTTTAATTTTCTTTAGGAGCTATTTGTTCACTATCTAGACATAACAAAACAGTTTACTTTATTGATTTCAGAGTTAGTCACAATGATACTGGAAGAGTTATACCGTATATTATATTAATAATATCTTGTTATATTTTAATATCTACTGCCCACAATGTTGCACGCACTAAACCGAGAAAAACTGCTGAACACACGTAATGCGACTTATTTGGTTGATTGCTCCAAAATGACACCGCTCGAATTGTAACATATGCGTTCATATAAATACCTATATTAAAATGAATTGCCGTTTGTTAGTTTTATAAAAACTCGAGAACGTTTAAACCGTTTTGGTTTCGATATTCATATAACAAAACGTGAAATTGTATTGAAGTTTGCCGGGCTAGCTAATAATTAAATAAAATCCGTTTATTTGAGAACCAAATAAACCATCTATCTATTTTTAGTTACATTTTTAACGATGAAAGGTTTACGCACGTTTACAGTCTTCACAAACATAATCGAGTTTGAGTAGGACTTATGTTAGGGCCGCGAAGTTGTAATCTATTTGCTCTCTGAATATTTATCAAACTGCGCAATCTCCTCAGATCTGAGAGTTCAACATACCTGCCGGGCGGCGAGCCTTGAATCAATATCTTGAGATAACTGAGTTACTTGAGACGAGGCATCGTATGCAGAGCGCAGGGGGCTGCTCGCTTCGGCTGGACTTAGTAGGGTTAAACTTTTTATTGAACAGAAATAATTTTATAACTTTCTTAGTGGTTGGAAAAAATAGTAGCAATAACTATAGTTGGATAAAAGGCCTGAAATAGGTTAAAAATAAAGATAGAAAAATACTCCACATCAATAAGACCTAGAAAGTCCGTGTTCAGTTATGGATTTTTTACAGCTGATGGTCGGTTATCATGCAAAATGACTATGATTATTAAAAGTTGCATTTCCAACTGGCCTTTAATCACCTCTGACTAAATCCGTATAGTCTACGTAAATTAACTGGGAAAAATAGTTCCATGAGCTCTCTTCTAAGAATGAAGTATGTAAGGTTGCTTCTGTATTCACCTATATTTTACAAAATAGCTGTAATTCCTCCTCTATGCTCAAGATCCGCTTCGCACCGCGAGCCCCGAGGCAGCTCTACCTAATTTGTATTGATTAAAAATATTCAGCATAGTTTCTCTGCGGAATCCGTCGGATTATTGGCCGAGGGGCTGCTTACAATATCCTGGCCGTTGAAGCGAAGGTTGCTTGGAGCGCCTGAACGTCTTGTGTATTACAAGTTTATTTGGCGGAGCTTGGAGGAATGCAGAGTGGATAGAAAAATGTTTAGGATTATGTGATAGCAAATTTGCTGAAGTTTCTGGTGGGAACCGAATGTAGCATATCAATGGACTTATTTTAAGCATACTTAAGTAATTTGAATGTTGTGACGTATTGTCATACAAGAAATTCACGAACCGTAACGTCATATTCTATGTACTTAGGTATTTTAACTTTCGATGTTGTAAACCACGATATTATATACTTATATATTATGAATAAAGATAGTTTTAACCATTAGGTAATCTGGATGTTAGGATATTTAAACTTAATTGTTTCATACCTCGCTGTTATATCATCAGGGTATATGAAGTTTTAGATATTGTGATATTTTAACTGTAGATGTTTTCATTTTAGATAATCTAATACGTAACCGACCAAGTCTTCTAAGAGTTAAATAAATAAAATAATAAAATAAATAAAATAAAATCCTTTTATTTCGGACAACATAGATCCATATGGGGTTAGTCACACAAAAAAAATACAGTAAATGGTTAGTAAGCAAAGAGACATAATTTTTTTTTTTTTTTTTTTAATTAACGCAGGACTAATTCCCAGATTTATCTCACCAGAGTAGCGGGACTTTTTCCGGGTCCGGGATCACTCTGCGAACCAGGCTTGCCCACAGCGGCGAAGAGTATCTATCCGCTATGGTTTTCAGGATGCTGTTGTGACTGTCGCGCATTCTGCGGATCAGGGATGTAGATTTTTTGCAAATAATGGCACCGAAGCCATCAGTTTGATATTCAGCAAACATCCCTGATGCACTACAGAAGCGAGGCAGACCCAACATCATCCTGAATATATTATTATATTGGACGCGCAGGGTCGCTAGCGAGTTTTTGGTGTGTCTAACCCACAAGCTTCCCGTGTACATGTTTTGGCAGTAAGCTTTGAAAAGCGTGATCTTGACTTGCTCAGTACACCGGGAAAACCTGCGGGCCAGCATATTACCTCTAACTGCCAGCGCCCTACGCTCCCTTTCAATATCAGCATCGTCCTTGAGGTCGTCGGCAATGATATGTCCAAGATATTTAAATTTGTCAACTCTTCTTACGTTCATGCCATTAAGGGTAATATTATGGGTGCTCTTATCCATACCCTTGCCGGCGACCTCAAAGACCATGTACTCAGTTTTCTTTACATTGTATAGAAGTCCATGATCAGCAGCGTATACTTCACAGGCTTTCAGCAGTTCTTGTAGGCCACCCGCCGTCGGGCAGAGCAGCACCATGTCGTCCGCGTAACTAATGTTATTGATGCTTACGCCATCTATTCGACATCCGACACGCATGCTGCTCAGCTCCACGATGAGATCGTTCACATATATGTTGAAGAGTAGAGGTTAAGCCGTAAGTAAAATATTTATTTCTTTCCTTTTGATTTACACATCATTATTTTATACCACAAGCTCTGCTTAGTGTAGCTAGATAAGGTTGGGTGGATTGTCCAGCATTGTTTATTTGAACAATGTAATCATACTAATATTATAAATGCGAAAATTTGTATGGATGTATATGGATGGATATTTGTTACCTCTTCACGCCAAAACTACTAAAGGGATCGGGCTGAAATTTTGCATACAGGTAATCCTAATCCTGGAATCAAATATAGGCGTAATATTTTATCCAATAAATCAGTTCCCGTGGGATAGAAATCACCTTTAAACATTTTCATAGGATCAACACGCCACCCGCGGGGAACAGGTAGTGTAATTATAATATAATAAAATAATGTAACTTATGTGAGTAAATGTGTAGTGTAGTGACATTAGCGCTTTCTCATAAACTAACTAACCTATAAAATATGTAGCGCTGTGGTTCCATTACTGCGAAGCCACCACAAGTCAAGATATTGTTGTTTGTTTACTATCAATCAGCATGAATACGTACGACATTGGCTACCGTTACGTTGCTGCGGCTCTCCAACTCGATACAGTTTTATGGGAGGAGGTAAACACCGCGATGTCGTCCCCTCCGATTATTATTTATGTAACGACTGTTGTTCTCTTAAGGAATCTTGTAGGTCGCGCGGAAGAGACTTGGTTTACATGAAAATTTAATATTTCGGAGTCAATTTAAAAGTTGTTTAGGTTACCCGAACAACTTAACCCACCTTTCTTTTAGGAAGAAACAGGAATCTTTGACTTTATTTTGTGGGTGCAATAGTAAGCCACTACAATGTTCCTGATGTTTTGTTCAGAAAATATTGATTGTATATGAATAATTGTAGGTGTTTTCCTGATCATTTCTACCCGACACTGAGCTGAGGAAGTTAATTTTTTATAAGTTATCTTTTAAGTAAAAACAGGTGTACTCTTTATTTGCATATAAGAGCCACTGTGACAGCGTCATCTATTTTATCATATTTTTAACACAGGAAATAAAAAAATCATCGTACAGTTTGTGGTATCTATTATAAGGTATTTGTAATACCTCTGCAATAGTTTTATAATGTATAGTTGAGGCAGAGATGCGAAAATAGAGTTTGGTGGCCAAAAAGGGCAATCTCTGTGTAAGTTTTACATTATAAAACTATTACAGAGCCATTAATAAATAACTTTTAATAGATACCACAAACTGTATGATGAACTTTTAAAACTTCCTGTATTAAACGTAATAATATGATAAAGTAGGTGGCGGCGCCACGTTCACTGGTGTATGTGCCGTAACGCAAAAATGTGAACCTAAGAAACAATAGAAGAATGTTGTCTCTTCCAGTCTCGAAGTATATATAGGTCCGTGTGCAGGTGCGCCGGCCACTTATGCTAAGTGCCGCGATACATGGCTTGGCTGTTGTTGCTGTAAGTGAAAACTAGCGAACTTTTGTTTTTAGCTCGCTTCTTGAACTTGTTCTGATTACTTTAATGTTCGTGTTGTTGCTTTGGGAAAGTTTTGCGAGTGTTTTTTGTAAGTTTGCATTTCTACGAGGAAATTGGGAAAAGTAGCTTATTCCTGCCGTTTTATCTGTTCACTTACTACATAAGATTGTACAGTAGGTTTGTCTGCGGCACGTTAGATTTCGAGTAGTTTTTAATTGTTTTATCAGGTGTTTCAGACCATTTGTGCGTGTTTTGCTAGGTAGGTATAATTTCTTTTTAGATCACTCAAAAAATCTTTGTCCTAACCGTGTTTGAAATATTACCACCGTCAAACGTTTGTCCATTATCCCCTATTAGATCCAGTAACAAACGGGGCTCCACAATTAATAGCAGTGTCCTAAGAGTAAGCACCCATGTCTAAGTGTTTGCACGCCGTGGCGTGGTCACCCCACGCACGTGTATTACTGACCACCCTGTACCAAATCCGTGGGACTGCTGAATAGCTAGACCAGTATAATCTTATCAATTTGTCGGAGTTTTATAGGTATGTGAGGTAAGGAAATGCAAATACACTGGAAACTCTATATCAGTATCCCCTTTGTCTTAAGAATATAGAGGCCAGTTAGGCCTAGCACGGATATAATTGTTTAGGATAAAATAGAAAAAAATTACGTCACTTTGTCATCGTATGTGTCAAATGTTTGAAATTCGAAGAATGAATTACAAACTTCAATAATTTACGCAATGTAAAACGATGCGATGTCATTTTTCTCTATTCTACACTAGACAACAATCCCCGTGCTAGGGAGATTTTGTTTTTACTAGCCTTCTTGCGAATTTATGTTTTTCTGCCAGTACCGACATCTGAATGGACCCCATTAATTTTATTGGTGGTTGTGGTGATTGACAACACCAGTTCTTCACTATACAGATTGTTTGAAGACTTACTATACCTGTTATAGTTTAAATGTTAGACTTCCTCGACTGTTCTCTTCAAGCTGTGGCCAGGGTTCGGCAAAGGGACAGTTAACAAAATTCCGGATTAATCTTAGGACGGATTTCGGACCAAGACAAATATGGCGACTGAACTAAACGCTCGGAAATTATTAAATTAGGGAGATATGTGGACGGCCGTTTGTTTTGGTCAAACTACAAAGTTGACTTAGACAATACCTTCACGCTTTAGTACATAAACACTAACTTAGAAGATAACTTAGTATACGGATTAGTAACAAAATCAGCGCAGATAAGCTGGTCGCTGCGTCGTTTTAGAAAAAGTTGTAGTAGAAAAGAATACTCTAATGTCCGGTTTTGTTTGCTCTTAGTTGTAATCTATACTAATATTATAAAAGAAAAGATTTGATTGTTTTTTTTGGATTGAATAGAATCCGAAACTACTAAACCGATTAAAAAATATATATCATGATTAAAAAGCTTACTGTTCAGGGCTACATTTTTACATAAGCTAGATTTTATCCCTTTTATCCCTAGTATTACATAAATAGATGGAATGCCATAATTATAGCTGTTTAAATAAGTATAAGACGCCTAACTAGTAAAATAAAAGAGTTATCTATTTATCTATATTGTCATGATTTTTATCAAGATTAGATGAGCTGTCTTTGTTCTTGTGTCCCAACAACACAAACGAGCTCTCAGTACCACAATGTATATCGTAACATTCAAGACGCAAAAGGTACAACAACTTGACCGTTTTTAAACAACAACTTGACCGTTTTTAAACAAACATCAGTCGCCGCCTGAAATGTACATGTTGTAAATTTAATTAGGATTCCGTAGACCGCACGGTCAAGACGGCAGATGGAGGCACAATGGAACCCTCGGCATAGTTTCACCTAATGTTAATTTAATCCAAGAAGGACAATCGGGCGAAAAGTTGTGACTTTAGAGTTGGGTTGTTGTTTGTTGGTGCAAACGGACGGTAGGCCCCGACGTGCTCAAGGATTGCTCTGTTTGAAGGGCGGCCGACCAACTTTGTGTTTGCTCTAAATTGATAATACTTACCGACTGCTTCTTAGATGTTAGGTCTCTAAGTTCTTGGGATTCGACTGTTGTTAACTATATACTCGTAGATGGTTCCATTCTTAGAAAATTCAAGAGGAGTAGAGATTTTTAGGGGAATCATTGCATGTCAGTTTTTTTAAGTGTTGGACAATTTACAAAACATTGTCTAGCTCCACGCTAAGCAGATCTTGAGTTAAGGGTACTAGATAACTGATATATAATACACTACATAGATAGATATTTTTTTATTATACATAGAAAACATCCAGATCACCCTAAACAAATATCTGCAGACAAACATTTGTTCCATAATGGGAATCGAACCCGCCACCTTCTCACCATGGACCATCTCCCGCCGTGCCACAGAGGTTGTCGTTTAAAATAACTTGTCAGCCTAACAATTTTATTTTTTAGCTTTCTACAAAGTTTCATATTATTGTTTTGTCAGTGAGGCTTTTATTGAAATATTGTATTGAAATATTTTCAAAATATGTATCAAAGATTATCTCAGCATAAATCTAGCAAACTATATCAACTAAGTCGATAAAGTGGAGGTTTCTTGCAGCTCCGTTGTCCGAGCCAGCCCCGTGCTAACCTGTCTTCAACGAGAGCAGGCTGCATAATTAACGCGAATAACTTAACCCAAGCCCGATAACTTGAGTCACGTCCCCTCTATTACAAATTGAGCTTACCTACCTTTTTTCTTGTCAATTTGGTGAGAACCAAAAATTAATTAAGTAAACCCTGTATACGGTAAATAACGTATGTACAGAGCTGCTCTGTACATACGTTATTTACCGTATACAGGGTTGCAGGAAAAATCGTGCTAGATCCGTTGAAGGCGTGGAGTACCCATCATTTCTGACTTTATTTCACTATGAAACACCCTACCCTAAACTTAACCCTATTTGAGATCATTACGGATGTAAGCGGGTTAACTACGAACCTTATTTGTGTTGGAAGAACACCAACGTTTTATCCCGTAACGAGGGACATCTTCAGGGCGAATGCGTTTCTAGACCCGCGCGTTCTGATTTGAGATATTCGACTGTTAATTTATTTTTGGAAAATTGCAATTTTCAATAAAAAAATTAAAAGTCGAATTTCTTGAAAACGGTCAAGTTTAGGGTAGGGTGTTTCATAATGAAATAAGTCAAAAATGATGGATACTCCACGCCCGCAATGGATCTAGCACGATTTTTCCTGTAACCCTGTATGTTATTGAATTTAATTTTATTCCAAGTGCAAGAACTATGCGCCTACATTCCGTTATAGATAGAATTAAAGTGTATTTCGATCAGGATGTAAGTAGAATTTGTACATATCCAATCAAACGAGTGTTCTCAATATAAATTTCAATTGTCAACCGAACCCTCCACGTACCTACCCTCCCTAATTTACGAGCGCCGAAAGAAGCAACCTTTATAAAAATTTCGGCGTTCGAAACAAGCAGTTTAAAGGACACGACACACGAAATATGTTTATGAGGAGCAACGTGCTTTGATTTATAACCATCCGCGGGTGTGAACGCGGGCTACACTCACTAAGAACATGCCATAAGCGAGAGCGGGTTATTTATGTCGCCAAAATGATTCTTTGGTCAACTCAGACCACACTTAGGTCTGTTCGCCAATAGATAATCAGACAATTAGTAAGGTTCGTTGATTAACGTTGATGTTTAATGTATCAAAAATTGAGTGAAAACCGTCCAAACAACTGTTTAAAATATAACCATCTGTTGGTGAACTTGGGCTTTAGCTCAGACCACACTTAGCTTGCGGGCCGGGTTACAGTCATAGCTTTGATGATCCAAAATTCAATACAAATACTTTTTTTTAACCTTCTCTTCTTTAATTTCTGGTGAGATAATGCACCATCTGTGCTAATTTTTTTTTAGCTTCTGCAGATGGTATCGTTATCATTTTAAACCATGTAACCATATTTTTTTTCCACAATAAACGATTAATTATTTATGTTATTTATTTTAACACCTGTTTCTATTTTAGCAATTTAGGTCAAATTAAAATTAGATGATATAATCGATTAGAAACTGAATAGAGCACAATCGTAATTATTACTTATTAGTCTTATACTGGATTCTAATACTATGTTGTATTTATATAATAATAGATAACATTAAAAACAAAATTATCATCTGTTTTTCTTAAATTATGATTTTATCAGGTTTTTTTCGCGGTTTACAAATCGTAAAAGTTAAAAAACTAATCTTATTCGTTATTTCCACTATCGTTTATGACTTGAGCCGATAGAGTATTTGGAGTCGCAAATCCGTCTGATTTATCCCCGAGCCGGCTTCAAAGTCATTAGAAAGAAGTCGCGGGTCACACGCAATCCACTTTGTCTTTATCCCACTTTGCACCTCATCTCGCGATTATTTTCACTGGAATATAATGTGGGAGAGCAGACACTCTACCAAAATATCTACTCGTAGCAGGCAATTTTATGCCAGAAAGTAAGTGGATTTGTTTTGTTAAAACAAATGACGGTCAACTTTTGATCAGTGATGTATTTTTGTGTCCTATTCCTAGTTTTTTAGTTTTAGTGGATCATAGTTTCCGCCCAAGGCATCGTTTTTTCAGGTTCTCAATTCCATCCATTTATCCATCCTTTTCGCATTTATAATATTAGGGTGATGATGTGATGATAATGTCACATCCTCAGAGAGGCACTAAAACGACATAAACTGAAACATTTACAAAACGCAGAGACCGTAACCACTCGGCCCGCTTAGACTCGAGCCAAAGAATCAAATAAGAGCTTTTACTACCAATTCAATGCATTCGTTTTAAGCACAGCCCGTCGATGCATTTCATACCAAGAACTTTGTATTTGTATTTATTTGTTTTACACCGTATGTACACTTACATGTTACACTTGATGTCGTAATTCAATGTACTATATTTATATTACCAAACACAAACTTGGCTTAACAAAACACCATAGGGTACAAAGGTAAGAAAAAGGTCAGACAGACATAAATTAACTATAAATTAAAAACTGAGAGGTCAGTCTAGTCTAGTTAAAACAAATAACTCCGTTTCCAATCTCAGATAAAAAAATTCAATCACCTTCACCCATTTCCCAACCACCTAACGCGTGCTAAGATAAGTTATTAAATCTAATTTAGCCGGGACGCATTACAGGTAACAGAACGTGCAAACCTTGCCGCGTTTCTTTCCCTCCAAATTGATTCTCCATATAAATCATCGTCATCAGCACCATCAGCGCAGTTCGCGGCTCATTAGGGGCCGAAAAATGCCCCCCGCACTAAAATACACATTATGCAAAGTGCCCGCAATTACCAACGACTTGAACGTGCGTTTGTTGAGATCTGCCGCAGGGCTGCGGGATCACAAGCTCCAGTAACCTTCCGTTCCTACATCATCATTATCATCAACCTATATTAGTCCACAGCTGGACAAAGGCCGTGTGGCCGCAGCGTCCAGCAGTGGACCAATACAGGTTTGGCATGCGTGTTAGGGATCGCATTTCGGTAGTAGAATTGTTGTGCAGGGGGCGCTGCTGCCCACCCCGGCGGATATCCCTTAGTCGTTCTTACGACACCCACGGGAAGAGTTGGGGTGCTGCAAACTCTAAGCACCACACTTCTATTAATCCTTCTAAAAATTCAGTATCGTGAAGGCATTTTGCAGTAGTTATTATTGTAATCACGATCACTTTTAATATCAAACAATTCTTTTTGTAAGTATTTTGTGTTGCTAAATGTTACTTTCAAATTACTGCAAGCCACCTTCCTAACTTCTTTCCGGTGACCTAACTTCACTCATTTCCTCGCCCTCTAATCCGCCATCGTCGCCGCACGCGTACCTCACCCTTAATGTACCTCCAATAGGCAGTTTAACACCGTTTAGCATTTCCAAAACAATTTAGACGCATTCGAAGAAGACATTATTTTTTTACTGCCGTCAACCCTAAAGAGGCGAAGCAAGAGGTGGCACGTGACGTCACGTGAATTAACGTGAACGTAAATAATATCGTCATTCCCGCCCACCGATTGCGTTCCCTGTTCGTTCCTTCGCACTTTGCGTAAAAACTCTGCGTTAATATTAGGTACGCGGAGAAATTTGACGGCAATTGAAACATGCCATTTTTTAGCTTAATGTTGAGGCTATTAGAGTGACGCTTGCTGTATTTTTGATTCGGTTTAGTAATATGCGTAGACCTGTCGACCAGGATACAGCAATGCATTTTAAAGAGTTCTTAGTTTATTTTTGTTTTTAATTATTTTGGATTAAAACAATAACACTCTTAGCGCTGTTATATATGGACTGCATGTAGTGTATTGTATTATGTATATCAGTTATCTAGTAACCATAACACAAGTTCTGCTTAGCTTGGGGCTAGATAATGCTGTGTGAATTGTCCAACTCTCTCAACAATCTATATTGTCCAACATTATTTATTTATTTATTAGTATGTGGGAGGATAGCCGAAAGAAAGCGACAAAACGTTATTTTAATCTAAACTTTATTAAAAGACCAAATTTATAATACACAGTTTTATTAGCGTATAATAATTACTAATTAATTAATTTTAGTAGGATAATAAAGATCAGTTACAAACAAAGATAATCATAATATTTAAAAGTACCTTATATAGTTTTAATCGACAAGTCAATTTAATTTAATTATTAACTAAGTGGGTTCATACCTGGTTATTCACCTGGAACGGTTCAGAGCACCGTAATGGTGCCGTGCCCGTGGCGGAGCAACTTCTGAGCCGTTGAGAGTGCTACACGGCCTTTTTATGCCACGGCTCGAATGTCAGTGGCGTGATGGCTGGCGGTGGGGAGCGTAGTACTCTAGTCAAGTTCTCTACTTAGCAAAAACGGAAGTACTAGTTTTATTGAAACGGAAGTACTTGCAAAATAGTCGTGAAAATTATTAGATAGATAAAACAGGAATAGTACTTCTAACTTTAAAAAATAGAACGGAAATACTTTCAAAAATAAAATATAATGAGGTCTTTTAAATTGGTAGAAAGTAAAATATCCAAATATATTTTTAACAAAAATCAGTAAAGCTCCCACACGGCCATTCTGACGAGCAGCCCAAAATGGCTCGCGAATAGAACAACATTTTTTATTTCTATGTCAAATCACATGACCAAATAAATAAGGCCAAATCACATGGCATCGAGATCAGGTACCCGTCAAATCTTGCAACCAAATCACATGGCCAATGTCAAGCTACATGACGTACCGCATACCTGCCAAATCACATGGCAAACTGTCAAATCACATGACACACTGTCAAATCACATGACAGTTTAATCTCATTTTATACCAGCATGACTTTTTACAATAATTATTTCTTATGATACATAGATCTTATATAATAACGAAAAAAATATTAAATTTTGTTGCGGTTGCCTGAGATGTCAGTGATCGTTTGGCCAGACGCACACTTATGTCTCAAACAATCGCCCAAAATCTTTACATTTACTCATAATCATAACTCATAGTACATTACTAATCAGATATATCTAGCGAATCAATTAACTCTGTTCCCATGTCAGAAGTTACAGCTCTCACATTATCATGAGACACATACAATTCATTTCCAGTTTCGTATACTTTCACAGTATATCTGTCATTTTCATTTACTTGCGTGATGACACACGGACCCTTAAATTTGCTATCAAGTTTATTGATTGCTCGCAGATTCTGTTTTATCAACACAACATCTCCTACCTTATAAGGTACTATTTTAGCTTTAGTTTTATCAAACTCTATCTTTTGTTTTTGAGCTTGTTCATCAATCTTTTGTTTAGATTCTCGGCGACAAGCCTCGAGATCAAAACGTTCGACATCATTTACTAACGCAGATATAGCGGGAGATGACTGATTGCATCCCATGAGGAGCTGGAAGGGCGTATGACCCGTGCTTTTACTGAAGGTACTGTTAATTGCTAGTTGCACTTCGCCTACTGCATCTTTCCAACTCCTCTTGGTGGTGTTTTCTACAATAGTGAAGCAGTTTGTCAGAACCTTCATCATTCGCTCAACCTGTCCGTTTGCACGACTTACACCACTAGCTATAAAATGTAATTCTATTGACCAATTATCGCAAAATTGCCTTAGTTCTTTACCCGTATAGGAAGCAGCCTGATCACACACGATTCGCTTAGGCGTGCCAAAGACATAGATCAATTCTTTTAGACAATTAACAGTTGCTGCTGCTGTAAGATTGCTGACAGGTTTCATAAAACAATATTTTGTGAACGCATCAATAAAAACTACCGCATATTGCTTAGTAGGCTTGCCTCCGCTCAGTTTACCGGTTGTGTCCATATGAACAGTGTGAAAGGGGACTGGTGGCTTATCTATTGGATGAAGGGATATTTGACGTGAACCAGATTGGCTTTTATTAACCTTGCATGTCAGGCAATTTTGAACGAACTTACGGGTGTATTTAGACATATTTGGAAACCAGAATTGCTCTCTAATTTTTTCCAAGGTTTTTTCCCAGCCAAAATGTTTCAGAGAATCATGATAAATCTGTATGATATTCCAACGGTAACTTTTGGGGACAAAAAGACATTTCTTAATTTTGTTATTTTTTGTGCTAAATACTCGGTATAGTAATCCCTCGCGTATTTCGTAGGAAGGGGCCAAATTCTTGTCAATGCTACCATTTGTAATAGACTCAATTAGGTCTTTTGTTTCTGGATCATTATTTTGCTCGACTGCTAACCATTGACTGTAATTTTGAACATTATTGATATTTAAAGTTGTCATCGGATTACGACTGAGATAGTCAACATGAGGAATACGTTCTCCCTTTCGATATTCAATTTCAAAGTTAAATGACTGTAAATATGACCACCACCTATGTACCCTGGGAAGCAATTCTTTTTTTATTGCGGGAAGCTTTAAGGGAATTGCAGTCAGTTACTAGTTTAAATGGTTTCCCAAGTAAGTAATGTCGAAAATGTTTGATCGCCCTAACAACTGCCAATGTTTCTAACTCGTAAGAGTGATACCGACTTTCAACTTCTGTAGTACGCATACTGAAATATTCCACAACTTTCATTTGCCCATCGTGTTTTTGAAAAAGAATTCCACCTAAACCTGCGGAACTGGCATCAGTGTGGAGTTCTACTGACCTTATGGGATCAAATAAGGTGAGAACCGGCGCAGAAGAGAGATGTTCAATTACAGAATTCCTAGCGATGTCGTGATCATGTGTCCAATCCCATTTAGTATTGTTTCGTGTTAAATTGTATAAAGGGATCATTAACAAAGAGAAATTTGGGATAAATTTTCGGAAATACCCAGCCAAGCCACAAAATTGTCGGACTTGCTTCACATTGGTTGGTATAGGGGAGTTTAGCAAAGCTTTAACTTTACCTGGGCTAGGTTTTACTTGACCGTTGGAGACAATTCTGCCTAAATACTCGATTTCAGTTTGTAAGAACTTACATTTTTTTACATTGAGAGCAAACCCAGCATTTTGTAGAGAATCAAGAACGGTTTTTAGATTTTCAATGCCTTGTTCGGCCGTTTCTGAATAGACAACTACATCATCGATATATATCAAGACAAACTTATCGATGTATGGTTTGAGTGCGGTGTTAATAGCGCGTTGGAAGACAGATGGCGCATTGCAAAGTCCAAATGGCATACGTAAGAATTCAAATTGACCGTCAGGGGTAACAAAAGCAGTTTTTTCTATTGAATCCTGAGAGATGGGAATTTGGTGAAACCCTGCTGCCATGTCTAAAATGGTGAAATATTTTGCTTTCGAAAGTTTGCTAATATGGTCATCAATGATTGGAAGTGGAAAATTATCACGAACAGTGTTACTATTTAGCTCTCTATAGTCAACACACATTCGGTCACTGCCGTCCTTTTTTTTTACAAGCAGTATTGGACTAGCAAAAGGAGAGTTGCTATCTCGAATTATATTATTTTCCTTTAAATCTTTTATTAATTCTTTGACATGTTCACGTTCGGCTGGTGCGAGGCGGTATGGCCGCCTTTGGACAATTTTATCTGGATTTTTCAAACGAATGGTTAGTTCGCCAGTAGTGACTTGAGAAACAGCATTGCCAGACGTAAACATGTCAGAATGTGAGTGAAGCATATGGCATAGCAGTTTCCTATTTTCGGAATCGATTTCTTGGTTAACGTTAATTGAATCAAGATCATTTTTTTCAACAAAGTTAATGTGGTACGATTTACGTGATATTTTAGTGGATTCTTTCGTAAATGTAACTTCAATTCCCGGAATTTCTAGAAGGTTTTGACCAAGTAATACATCGTATTGAATGTATTTATCTGGGACCAGAACAAAGTCTAACTCGATGTTATGACCGTCAACACAAACCATACAAAGCTTTTTACGTAATGAACTAAACGAATGATCACCAACACCTCGTAGGTGTGTGATTTCGTAAGTAATCTTTCCTTTAACGGAATCTCCTACACTTTCACGCATAAGGGAACATTCAGCACCACTGTCTATAAGACAAGTATATTCGTGGTCGTCAATTAGGATAGAGTTATATTTTTTTGGTGTCACAACGAGAGCATTGACATTAGTGGGTTTTTCTTCTTGGGATACCTTGTTTAGACGCTTGAAACAGTTATCAAAGGTGTGTCCCTTTCGATGGCAAAAACTACAGGGTAATGATGGTTTAGGCGTGTCTGTTGGTTTTGTGTTAGTAGCGGCGGAAGAAGATGCAGTTTTTTGATCGGAATTTTTAAAAGCCTGAGAACGACATTCTTTTTGAAGGTGACCTACTTTGTGGCATTTGTGGCATCGTTTGGATTTATTGTCTTGCGATGGGTTAGACCTAAACCGTTTAGCCGATACGTTGTGATCAGGTTCCTTGCCGGGTCTTTTTCTATTGTATGAATTGAGACTTTGAATTAAATGAGGCAAAGTTTTTGGTGTAAGCCGTAACAAGTCAGAACGAATGCGAAAATCAGACATACCTGAGATTACTGCTTCTACGAGACGCTGCTCAGTCATCTCCACACCAATCGCCTTTTTCGCCAACTCCCACTTTCGTGTAGCATATTCTGCAAGACTGCTGGCTTGATCACTGGTGTAGTCCATGAAGTGTGTCAAATCGTCGTAGTAGCGTGCTTCATCTGCAAAGGTTTCGACAAGACCCAGTTTAAGCTCAGACCAGGTAGTTAAACTAGAGTAATTACGACGTGCCCATTCTGCTGCCCGTCCTTTAAGATGTTTTCTGGTCAAATTTAGGATTTCTCTGTCTGTAAGTTCATATTCGGCCTTAATATCTTCAATATTTTTGCACCAGATTTGAATTGTATCAGACCGATCATCAGGGTCAAAAGCGGGGACATAAATATGTTCGAGACTTCGCATTCGCGGAATGGGTCGACTTTGAGGTGGGTTGAAAGCTTGAGCGGTAGTGCGAATCAGTTTAGTCATCATTTCTTGCATCATATTTTGCATGAAACTAATAGGAATGAAGTCTACTGCCCTTGAATTATCCGGTGCGGAGTAGGCCTCACTCGAAGCTGTGGCGCCCTCGGCACCTGTAGCGTTGTGCGTCGCCGCGTCGGCTGCGGCCCAGGCATCACTGGTCACGTGGCCGCTCGCGGAGGTAGTGGATGGACGGCGGCCAGAGGCAGACATCCCAAGTACTGGCGAAGTATTAGTATACCCTCGCAATCGGGTTGGATTTCACATATCTTATATATCTTCATCATATCACCAGGGGGCGGGCGGCATCGCCCTGCAGAACAATTATAGCACCAAACTGCGTTCCCCAACCCGCATGCTCAACGTGGGGATTATGGGCATTGCCCTCTATAAGATAAACGCCAATAAGGAGATTATCAGAAGGAGGCCTGCGTCCAGCAGTGGACCAATGCAGGCTGTTGAGGTTGAGGTTGGGTTATACGTAGCCTGGAAATGAGGTTTCCTTAACTTATGAACTTTCCTTAATATTTTGCGATGTAGAAATCCAAATGCTGTCTAAATCAGTATTCTGGCAGTCCCCATAAAGTAAAGCTGGAAAAAATTCGTAATCAGAGACAAGAGAGCCGGGAAAGCGTGAACATTTTTGGCTGCGAACGAACACCGCATATTAGCATGACAATCGTCTGCCGCAAAAACTTAATATTTCTTGTTTAACGTTTTAATTTAGGCAACAAATAACGTTTAATAGTGGTGTAAGATTTGCATACCTACGAGTGCTCGGCGTGGAATTATAAACAGGGGATAGA
This sequence comes from Eupithecia tripunctaria, assembly GCA_955876795.1. Taxonomy (NCBI): domain Eukaryota; kingdom Metazoa; phylum Arthropoda; class Insecta; order Lepidoptera; family Geometridae; genus Eupithecia; species Eupithecia tripunctaria. The sequence continues at coordinate 702,718 of OY041607.1, forward strand.
AATGAAACTCCTTACACTAATATAAAACTCTTCTGAATGTAGCTGAATAATGTATATGCACGTACGATACGTCTATAATATTACAATTACGCATTTTTTTATTCGAACTAACTAGTCTTATGCAATTGCGTAAATAAATGTTTTTTTATTTTGAAATAAACTATTTGGTAGTTTGTGAGTTAAGTAAAACTCGTCATAATGAACAATTTTATATATACTTTAACAGGTTCTATTTTCGGTTGTTCGCATGTTTTTTTTTCAATGTTTTTTTCACATATTTGTATGTAGTACGTCTATTTTTTCGTCAATTTAAAATCAATTTTGCAAGTTATTTCATTATTGTATGGAAAATGATTCCATCTTAGTGTCATAAAAAAATATAAGTTTTAAAAATTAACAAAACAACCAAATACTTTATAGTAGTGTCACATCTAAGTGAAACTCTTATTAGCCCGTTCGAAATTCTTCATAAAAACGCTATGAAAAAATCCATCGCAGCGGGTCTTAATGTGGCGGTGGTACTCTAGCACCTTTTGTACGTAATCGCGGAGTGCGACTTTATGGAAATCGAAAAAGTTGGGATATTAGGGTTGAACTCCGTCGTTTGTTCGCTTTTTATGTGAGTAATGATTTCGGTTTTATTTAAATTTTTGAGTGCCTAATGACATGCGGCTCACTTACTTTTAGAACTGAACGAAACTTGAATATTTGTAAATTAATGAATTTTGAGCAGGAACTTTTGGGAATTTTTTATATATATGAATATTATGAATTGTCATACTACGATAGTATGTTCAAAATATCTTCGGACCAGTGTTTCTTTTTTATAGTAAATTATTTAATTGTTTGGCTAATTAAAACTACATACAAAATATTAAAAGAAAACAGTATATTAAGAGTTAGCTACATACCTACATTAATCATAATCTGGAATGTCAGTAATATTTATGAACACGCTAAATTGCATGCCTTTGAAAAATATTCGAAAATCTACAAAGCTTCGGCTGAACTAAATATAAAATAAATTTTCCAAGCGCAGTTCATAAGCAGACTAACACGCGTAGGTGCATAAGAACAAATAAAAACAAACAAGTAAGCAAACATAGTAGCAAGTTCGTTGGCTCAAGTACTGCTATTTCCAACCTCAAAGACCTTAAGCAGCAGTAAGCAGGATTTCAAGTAAAGTAAGTAAGTTAAGAAAAACACAGCGAGGTGCGTTCTCCCCATAAATATCAGTTTAGAGCAGCGGCTTAGGCCCGCTTCCGACGAGCTCTGCGCCGCCGCATCGCAAATGTGCCATTTACAAGTTTAGAGCACTTGGCGTGATTTATGGCGGCGCGGGTTTAGTGGACACCTTGCCTTATCCGTCATTACTGAGTTTCAGTGGATTTCTCAATGTAATCTACTTTGCAAAACTTTTTAATAAACATAGCTGCCTACGTTGTCCTGGATTCTCAACTGTTTCAAAGGCTCAGATGGATTGAACTCATTAGTCAAAAGGTTATTTAACTCTGGACATATAAATTGTTAAAAGTTAGTATCTAAGTTTATTTCTAAAGTGTGTAAAACTGTTTGTTCTCCGAATAAAGCAAAATAAATAAAATAAAATAATTTACACATCTACTCCAAAAGTTAAGCAGAGCTGGAGTCATGAGTCATGTGTACTAGGTAACTGATGTATCTACTCACTTAATATATTACGGAGAAAGAAATAAACTTTTCCTTAAAAAACACCTAGAACCAACAATTCTCGCTGTTCGTATAAATCTTAATCCCAAGGCTGGAATTGAACCTGCAACTTCCTACGTCGCAGTGATCACTTAGCTGCATTGCTCTTAACTTCTGCTTTTCATTATAATATTATCTTTTTAGAATTAGATTTAGGATTCCACTTACTAATTTTGATTTCCATCCGGGTTTAAATTACTACATTTGGTTCCGTTCCATGTATGAAAGAGCTCTGCTTATATTGGAGGTGCTTATGAAATATCCAACCAGCATCAAAAGATATTACTAAATTTCAGCACGAGAAGCACTCTCAAGTCTATAATAAAGTGCAGCATGCATAAACAATGCAGAACAAACAGCCCTTTGCCTTGCAGTGCGGCCGACAGGTGGCCGCAGCGGGCGGAACCGGCTGTTTACACTAGTTTTACTGCAGAGCGAGTAAACACACCTCCGAGGTGGACGCGACACGCGCAAGGACGGTCGTTATACAACTGTTATAGAAGATGGGTTTTAGTATAGCAGTTTTTTGTAACTGCAGTAAGTAATTTAAATTATCGTTCTACGGAGCGGGATATGTTAAATCTAGCATAGACAATAAAAGAGTAAATCAATTTTAATAATTTAATTAAATCAAGGTTTTTATCTTTTACCTAAGTGTGTAAGTAATTTGTTGTCCTGATTTAATTTGTTTTCTGTTATTGAATTATTCTTGTTCAGTTTTTTATTTATTGTAACTTTTTGTATTTTTGATTGTCTCTAATCTATGCCACTTAGATTCAATTGTTCAATTCAATTCAATTGCTCAATTTTATCAATTAAAAATACTAGTTTTAATTATTTGATTGTAATTTTCTTTGATTCGTAATCATCATCTTCATCATCAGCTTATGTTAGTCTACTGCTGTGACTGCTGGACATAGGTCTCCCCTAATGAGCGCCGCAGTTTAGCTTACCGCATCCAGCATCTAGGAACTAGATTCTGGAGCTGAAGACTGCGAAAGACTGCAGGCTACTACATCCAACTAGATTATAGCTGGATGCAGCAGCTTGCAGTCTTTCGCAGAACGTTAACCCACCTGGCTGGAGGTCGTCACGTCTCTAGGAACGAGTATGAGATCAGTCCAATCAAAAGTATACTCATTAAATCCATCAGCGTCATAGAAGTAGGTACCTTAACATGATATCAGTGCCAATAACAAGACTTGGTTTTCAGGGATCAACGGTTCGATCTTTGAATTAAGTCAAATATCAAAAGCCTTTTTGTTTACGCAGTTTTTATGTGTACCTCTAACAAAACTATATTGGTGAGTGTGTGATATTATCATTGGAAAAATGGCTATCAACATCGACCGAAACGATTCCGATAATCCCAAGAAAACAACCTGGCAAAAGCAAATGTTACTTGTTAGAGTGTTTCTAACAAATATTTACAATGACCTTTCGACGCGCACCTTCACTTGACATTGTTTGTTTGTGCACTGAACCCACGACACGGCTGTGTATCCATCCTACCGCTACGCATGTTAGGTATACACTAGTATCTGCCCGCTGCTTTGCAGGTGTTATTTCTATGGAAATATAAAGGATTATTTAATTTATATCCTATACGAACTGATTCATTAATTTTCAATAGCAATATTTATAAATTTAAACAATGCGTAATCATAATCTGGTTGGTATATGGTATTCAATAACATGTTAAATAAATTTTACTTATCCTATTTGTTCAATTTTTACTTATTTCCAATGTTATTTGTGTTTATTTTTATTGGTAAATCTTAAATATTAGCTTGCAACATGTTTTTCATTACTTGTTATGTTTGCATGTTTGGGTAAAATCTAGTTTGTAACAACACTGTATCTACTTTTCATACAAACTCTTTCAGCCTATCATTCAGTAGTTTTATCGTGAAGAGGTAACAAACATACAAACCTTCGAATTTATAATATTAATGTGATGGAGTGGAAGACCGGTACGACACCGCTTGGTAAGTGTAAACATCGCCATATGGTGGCAAAAAATCGTGAACTCATTTTGTCAGGATGAAATGTTTATTTTCGTTGGGAGCTGACCTTGTGTTCTTATTTTAGATCGAAACAATTTTACAGAAAGAAGGAATACTTTTATGTTCATGATTATGGATTATTTATTTCATGGATACAAAGATTATATAAATCTTTGCTAAAGTGGTAGTGGACACAATTAATCGGACAAATTTACCCCACATTAGGTTTTTCCAGCCTAATTATCGGGATAACAAAGGGAAATAAAAGTAAGAAATATACTCTCAATAAAATTAGCTAACTTAGGCACATAATGTTTTTTATAAACTTTTATTCAGAGAACAGAGTTATCGTAGACCACTTCTTTGAAAGTCAACTACTACTACTACTCTTCCTTTAGGATAATTCGGTTGACTTTGCAAAATGTTGAGAGTCCACAATTTTTCTTCAACTTTATAATAAAGTTGCGTTAACAGAGGTATCACAAAGCCCTCATTAAAATTCAACGTTCAAACAATGACAGTCTTGAAGCACTTTGAAACAACTCCGCGATTCAAAGAAGACCAGTGAAACGTTTGAAACCCATACATTATTCATACTCCGAACAAAAGGTAGCAGAAATGACCCTCAGGTTAATAGAAATGTGGTAATGGTGTTTATGTTTCTCGTGCGGATATTTTTATGACGAAGGGACTTTATTTTTGGATATGTTTTGATTGTTCCCTGCGGGATCAGCTAAAAGGGTTCGGACCGGATGCATACGTTACGTATGCCGTTTGGCTTTTTTGTTTCATTTCAAGATTGACGTATAGGACTCGTGAATAACTCTTTCTTCTCTTAAATTTGGAAAGTGTAGTCTGCATTTGGACCCTACAGTAGTTGAGTAGGTACTAGTAGGTAATTTAGACATTACTAGCGAATGCAATGCTATGAATTCCTCTTGAATCTCTATTTATCTTTTAAAAAACGCATCAAAAGCAGTTTCTTTGTTGTAGTAGTTTTAAAGATCTAAGCATACATACGGCAGACAGAGAACGGAAAGCGACTTTGTTTTATGCTACCTACTATGTAGCGATATTTTAAGTTGTGCAATCGTTCCCTGCGTCCAAGAACTGGGTACAGAAGCGATAGACGTCTAGCGACGAGATGGGCCGACGACATCTCTACCACCGCTGGGAAACCTGGATAAGATTGATGCAAAACTGGCAGGACAGTAGAAGTCAAAATTCGTTTACGAATATACAGATCTGAGGGGGACCAGAATTATGTAGGACTCGACGCCCTGAGAATGACGTAATACCTACTATAACCTCTCCGGTGACCCTTGAATCCCCCTATTTGAATCTTGAATCTTGAAAAAAAAAAAAAACAAAAGTCGAACCTGGATGAGATTGGTACAGGACCGTGTGGAGTGGCATAAAAACTTGGAGCAAAACCCGGCAGTTGATGAAGTAAGGCTGATGATGATGAACGTTGCCTGTAGGTGCAGGCAAAGCCGCGTTGCCGCACGAGTGCTCCTCAATTAAAATAATATCTGGCTGCCTGCCGCCGACTCGGCGCGGAGCTCATTTTACACTCCTCTAGCTTTAGCGTGGCGTCATGTAAAGGCGTAGGAAAACCGCAATAAGTACCTTCATTTTTCAAAGAATATAAAGAAAAGGGTAATATAAAGCAAAGGAAATTACAATCAACGGATAGAAAAAGAAAATAACAACAAATTATGGTAATTATTTTAAAACTAGCTGCGCCCCGCGGCTTCGCACCCGTTGTTCCTATGGAAACGTTTAAACGTGATTTTTATCCCACGGGAACTGATTTATGGGATAAAAAATAGCCTGTTTGATTCCAGGAATAGAATTACCTGTATGCAAAATTTCAGCCCGATCCGTTTATTAGTTTTGACTTGAAGAGGTAACAAACATCCATCCATCAATACATCCATACAAACTTTCGCATTTATAATATTAGTGTGACTAGTAGTTACGGCTGAAACATTTATTGAGTTATCTAAAACAGATTGGAACTAGTATTTTTGTATTCCTAACTTAATGCATTCTGAACTTTTTTGTTTATATCCGTGGAGCGAGAGCCCTGGGGACCTGTAATACAGGTTTCATTACCCCTTTTTTGTCTAGATCCGTGGAGCGAGAGCCCTGGGGACCTGTAATACAGGTTTCATTACCCCTTTTTTGTCTAGATCCGTGGAGCGAGAGCCCTGGGGACCTGTAATACAGGTTTCATTACCCTTTTCAGGCACCAGTCTCTCACAAAACAGGTTAACATTAGAGTGGACCACTATCCTACAAACATAACCTTTGTATTTTTAATAATTGCTTAACCTTTATGAGAGAGAAATTAATGATTTATTATTATTATTAAAAGGGATGACTTCTGATTAATAAAATTCTAAAAAAGGTAGTACTTGTAATTCTGAGTTTTCCGATCCTTGTTTAAAAGAGTTAAGATTAGTAGGGTGGTGAACACCAAAGAACTATGTCCAATAAACAACTTACCCAAAAAAATTGTAACCGCTAATAAACAAACATCACGAACACCCTTCAACTGCGCAGACAGATCAAGTTCGTCTGTAATTTTAAAGCTTTTCAAAATGTTTGTCATCTCAGACGGTCAAGCCAATTAGTCAAGTGAAGGGCTACTTTAGATACCAACTGCTTTGATCCGCGCCAGCGACGCGCGACCACTCGCCGAGTCGCCGCCACTCGCCACTTGCCACCACCTGAGGACGGCTTGGCTGGTAGGTACCTCGCAATTACAATCAAAGGGATGAGGGGACGTTTCCATAATTAGTTTATAGACTATTTATTTGGTTATTTTATCTCCCTTCGTTTCTTTGACTTTTTGTATTTTTTTGAGTTCGTACATTAGATTAGACACGGGACAAGATGATCTTTTGAAAACAAAGCCATGTATCTTTTCTTTCATTGATTACGTACCATAATTAGTTTTTAGATTAATTATTTAGTTATAGAGACAAAGAGAGTTTAACTCTCTTTGTCTCTTTGACTTTTTGTATTTTTTTGAGTTCCTACATTTCATTACAACGGAACAAGATGAGCTTTTAAAAACAAAGTCCTTTTCTTTCATTGATTACGAATGAACATTTGTGGTGATTTTTCCCAAAGTCTTTACACTTATTTTAATCATCAGCAGCACAAAATCAAGTCTTTGTCTTCTATTTTTTTTAAGTTTAGCAAAGATCGCTTTTGAGCAATAAGTCTGTCAATTGTCACTTCTCGTGAGCTATGTGCTATGAAACTATTGTCTATCTATTATCTTTGATACTCTCGTATCTACATTAATCGGACTTTGGCTATTTAAGCCTACATTGTGGGTTTAGTCGTATATTAGTGATCATCAAAACATTTTATAGCTAAGCTAAAGTTAAGATAAAATCCACGGAAATCTCATCAAGACATGTCGCCTTCCTTGCATGACCGTATTGACCGCCCCGTCCCCAAGCAAGCACATACAAAGTAGAGTCCCTCAAACGCTGCGTTTCCTGAAGACGTCCCGCTCCGGATGCAAGCCGGACCGCTTCCGTCCCTTTGACCTGTCTTTTGTCACAATTACACATTAACTGACCCCTGCGAGCTCGTATATCGGGGGGGTAAGGGTTGTTATCGCGTGAGGGCCCGCGGCGAAGAGATGCCGGAAACTCAAGACAGTTGGCTGAGAAGGCTGTTTACAATTTCATACGAGATAAAGTCCCATATTACCTAAATGCATACGTAAAATGCCGTTAAACTTTAAATATTGAGCAAACTTACTTGTTTTAACATCAGGCAGAGAGTGCTACGGTAAAAAATCTTTAACGCAGGCACTGCTGCCTGCCCCCTGGTGAATATCCCTTAGTCGCCTCTTACGACACCCACGGAAGAGTCGGGGTGGTGCAAATTCTCAGCCAGCACCACAAAGCTGTTATGGTGACTATAATAATAGCAATACAAAATGTTAGCTTAGAGTTTTCAAAACCTACCTAAAAACAAAATATTTCTTAAAGAACATGCCTCTATTTCAGGAACCGGATATAAACAATACGCGCGGCATGTCTTCAGCACCGGTGGGCAGCGGAAGTGACGTGCGCAGGTCCCGGAGACCACTTCCGGCGCCTGACAAACAGCCTGCAGACCTGACGGAGGGTCCGCCGACCCCTACCCACTGTTACGGCTAGCTAACTTTGTTTTTTGTAATAAATACGTAGCAATCTGTTCTAAGGCTTTCGCCCCATCTCTTTCCGTGGGTGTCCTAAGAGCGACTAAGGGATATCCACCGGAGGGGCAGGCAGCACCGCCCCCGGCAGAACAAATCTACCACTCAACTGCTATCCCAAACCCGCATGCCCAACGTGGGGATTATGGGCAATACCCCCCATCAGAAAAACGCCAACAAGGCGCTCATCAGGGGGAGACCTGGGTCCAGCAGTCGACCAATATAGGCTGTTGAGGTTAAGGTTGAGGAGGTGATATATTCTGCACCGAAAAAAAAAGTACCTACCGTTGAAAGGATTAAAAAAATGGATGTCATCATTTACTTGCACATGTGGACAAGCATTGCACGACCTTATCCCATCTTCTCCCTTCCACCATAGGATCAGCAGGCGCAAACAAATTATCTCTCATACCTGGTCCACATACCACAGCGTCGAACCAAAAAATTCTACTATACTTCTCTAATATGCACGGCCAAAGAGTGGAATCAGCTTCTTGCGTCTATTTTCCCACTAGAGTAATCTTGGAGTTTTTAAATCCAGGGTAAATAGGTTATTTCTGAGAAAGCGTCCTCCATCTTACATGTCTGCACTTGCTTAAAGTGTTGGTGGCCTGGCCTTAAGAACAGAACGGATACCTTAGCCCCCATACAAACGTACTTCCCGCTTCATTTGGAAACTACGTTTCCGATCGTATTGAAATTTTGCATACATAGTCGGATGACAAATAGCTATGTTTGTAGCGTTTTCGTTTTTTAAAAAACATTATGATATTTGAATGAGAGTGAAACTAATTTGCCATATTTTGACCACCAAATCGAGTAATTCTCAAGCTATTTTTTATGCATGTTAGACACCTTTATTCGAAAATCTGTCACGCTGCAAACATCCTAAATATATTCACCATTAGAAATAAACAAAAATATTTCTGAAATCCGTCGATTATTCAAAATGAATCGCAAAGTACGAAAAAATATAAAAAATTTAGAAATTCCTTCAAATTTGTGCAACCGCTCGCTAAAACGCGGGGGGCAATGCGACACAGGGAGCACAATTCCAAAATAAGGCGAATGCCGCGGAATGGCCAACACGATGCGATTCTACGTGAAACAACAACAAATTCACTCGGGCCGGCCGCTGAGATTTGGGAGGGGTTCGTAGCCTTCTTAAGGCTTGGGTTATTCCATTTTCCCTCCTTGAAATCACCCTAAAGGGTTAACTGGACTTAATAATTCCAGTTTTCTTTAAACATCATTAATAAAAAGTAAACTTGAAACTTGATAAAATCTGCCAAAATATGGAAAAACACCACCATTTATAGTAAAGTAACTTCAGTAAAAACTTTTCTTCCTAAAGTTAACGTTTTTTCGGGATATAAAAAACCTATTATGCTAATCCAGGTCTATAATCTACATCTTTGAAAAATTTCATCTCGATCCGTTCAGTACTTTTGTCGTGAAGAGATAACAAAAATCATAATATAAATAAACATAAATCCAACTTTAGCATTAATGACAATAATTTGTGTATAATATCAATTGTGAAGGGCTAACCATGGGCACCTTTACAAATGATAGTTTCAAGAGTTTTAACTGAAGGAGTTTTGGCTTTACTATAATTGTGTATATTATGAAAAATAAAACAGTTTTCTCAGTAATATAGTATAACTACGTACAACTTTCCTGCATTAAAGATTTATTTCATATTTCATTTATTTTGCTTACATGTACAATTCATTCTTAAGTCTAAGTGAATTAGTTGTTATTATGTACATGCACCCTGGAAGGGCACTGCAAACTTGAGTTCGAATACATAGTCAAAACATTATTATCAAATATTATAAATTAATTTTCAAGCATAATTAAAAGTAATACATTAGATTTAAAATTATAAAAGAAGAAGCCAGAATCTTTTGTCAGTCATTCAAAGGGGTACCTTAGTAGAGAAACAAAAATAATATATAATTATATACTATAGGTGTATAATATATTATATATCATTTCTGCTTCTCCGTTTCAAAAGAAAGAAATATTTTGAAAGAAAAAAATATATATTAGGAAAGTTGATCACGGTAAAGCATTTACTCTAACGGTGTCCAAAAAAGAGTGACTACGAATGGCAACACTTGACGCAAACACAGCTCCTTATAAACTCACGTTAATTTCTCGTAAGCGGCTAACTCCGAGTTATGGGCTATTAAGAAATTGTTCTCGGACCTTCACGGGACGCCACCCCACCAGTGGGGGAAGGGGGTTATTTGCTTAAAGTTAGCGCCGTACGTACCCTTGAGGGATTCGGACTGCGTGCTACAGGGTGTGTCATTATGAGAATATCACTTTTGAAAACATTTCTTTAATACCAAGACTTGTCTATTACGTGCCTGTTACAATTCACGTCTTTTGGAACATAATGTTGATTCTTTTTGTTTAATATGATAGCAACAACTTAGCAACTGGAAAAAACAAAAGAACGTCAACATGTTAGTCAACAACTCTCTCCAGCTAGGCGTGATTATTTTGTTAGAGTATTGAATAATGATTTATTTATATTATTCGCTTGGTAGACGAGTTAAAATAGGTGCTTATCTGGATCGAGAGATGATAGATGTATAAGATATTTAGTTCAAAAGTGGCCATAGTATTATTACGAACTTCCTAACAGCTAACAACTGAAATTCAGTGTTTCAGAAACTTCCTACTGTATAAGTGAATGTTTAAAGTCAAGGGTGTATCGCACGAGGTGTTTAGAGGCGTCTTAGGTAAACTAGGTGGACAGCAGATGGCGCGGCGGCGGCAGTGCGGCAGCGGGGGGTAATCTCCTCACAAACGGCTTCGTTAATCCAATCTACTTGGACTATACCTGCTCTAGTGTTGTTAAAACAAAACTTGTAGGTACATTAACATTTTACTTGCATACTTTTGGGTTGTACCTTAGTTTAGTTTTTGGAAATTTATCGCATCACAAGCAATTAAGTAAACTTTTAACGAATTCTTTGTTATAGAATTACTAATAGACCTATTTGTTGCGTTCCTCTATTGGTTTAGTCGAGTAAAAAATATATGCACGCTGTGGTATCCCCTAAACGTGAAAACACATGTAGTTCTTATGATTCTGCAAATATTAGTCCATATGTAATTCACAGGCATGATGCTCTTTTCAATATAAAAAATGAGGTTGATTTTCTCTGACATACTTTCTATCTATCTAAACTAGTGCAACAAACAATATTTTTCAAAGACGGCAGCATGGATAATTAAAATTAAAAACCTTAGAGTGATCCTAAATTTGTACAAATACGAAAAAAAGTTTGCAACCTCGATGTTGGATAAGATAAAATTTTAATGCAAAATTTTAAAATTTATATCAGTTCGATGATTAAAATCTTACACTAAATCCGTATAAAAGCTTATTTCAAGACGCATGTAGAACAGTTCTCAACCCGCCGCCGCCGGTCCTCTCAAGACTTTTAAAGTAGAACTTTGAAGATGGCACAAGTTGAAGTGTTGAATGTGTCGTGTATCTAGTTTGGACGACGGACGCGGCGGCATTGGAAATAGAAGTGTTACAACTTTGCAAGCAACTTGCTTTTGTAGGACGCACTGGGGGCTAGAGACGTGGGTTTTTAAAGTGACAGCTCAGAAGAAACGTCTACGTTGACCATAAGCTAAGGCGATGTTAGATCTTTTATAAAGATAACGTGTGTTATGTTATGACCGAGGTAAGTTATTGATTCCTAGCGCAAATTGGGCAGCACCCCGTGCGACAAAGCAGTCATGATAATGTAGGCATTGCTTTCTTTGCTCAGCCAAGGAAGGGGCCAGAAAAGTGGCTCTAAAACTGCCTGTTCCACCGTAACGGGGGGTAGTAACCAGAGTTGCCTACGCCACCCATTCAACGTGGTCGAAATAAGATGCTCGCCTAGTAATGCAGTCACTGTAGACGAAATCAACTGGGGTTACATCATCATCACCTTGTTGATTTTGAAGTTACCTACAACTAAACAAAACATGCGTAAATAAGACCTTTAGAGGAAACTTGGCAGTTCAATCTCCCTCGTCCTCGGTAATGTTAATGACCACATCAATAGCAACAACCGTGCGGTTTTCCAGACCAGTGCGTGCACCGGTCAAAGGGCAAACACAGCGGCAGTCCAAACCACTTGTGAACTAAAACTTAGCTCAACTAACTCGGATCTATTTGCGTACGAGCAAGCCTGCCTTATAATACGTGTAGTACCTACGTCGGCTTAAATGTATTGATTTAGTTTCAGCTATTGTGGGTGTTTAGAGCTTGCATGTGTGCGAGGGAGTCAGGAGTATACCTTCGAGATTAGTCCTGAAAGTGTTTACTTTGATTATGCTGTTGGTCAAGAACGTGAAAATGCATTTAGCTATTCGCAACGTTTAAATCTACAGCATAAACTTAATAATTTATAGGTTTGCTTGATTTTAAAGCTAACAAAGTTCTACACACCGAAGTCACCGAAACAGCGGAACAACGGCGGGCTGGTGTGACATCTCAGCGTATGAGTATTGTAGGCAGCCGATAGTCTTTTGTTAACTTTTCACCGACCGGCACGGGGCGCCCGCAAACTTTTTTTTATCCTATTTATAACGGACTTTGAGTCATTGCTGACTATGTAAATCCCGTATTTAACAAACTAACTACTTATACCCTTTTAAGTTTTCCGCCCTACACCTTGATGCTAATCGATAATGATATGAACACACGGAACGCGTACTGAATGCCTTAGCTGATCTAGGTAAAAATGCAACGCTTGCTAAAGTGCAATTGTGCGGTTTATACATTAATCGTACACCCTACACTACTTAAAACTAAATTATATCTAAAACCAACCTAACTAATTTAACTGCCGCAATAACGATCATCTTACTTGCCGCAATAACGATTATCTTATTATGTTATCGTTGACTGTACTTTCTTGTCATGGCATTAGTTGGAACTAAGTTAGGTACATGATCATTTATTTATTTATTCCGTGGCATTGACTGGGAAGAAATTTGGCATTGAGTGGAACTAACCCCGTCGATTTTGGTGTATTCACTCTATTAAAAATTGAAGTGTACATTAAAATAAGTGTACAAACGCATCATTTTTGGGATAAAATGAAGTACTTTTGAAAACCAACATTAAGTCTCAGCGATTCTTTGCCAAGTCAGCTCTTCGGGAATCAAGGAGCCGAATCCAATTAAGTATAATCAGCGGAGTATTCCAAGTCTCAGGTTAAGTTGGCTGAAACTTGCCGCTTGTGAGCTGCTTTAATTAATCCCGCATAGTTCCCTCGCTCCGACGGGCAGTACCTTGCGGCCGCTCGCTGCTGCCTGAGAGACGGGGATATTTTAATGGCTATTCTATTTCAATAAACAAAAGACTATAGTTATAAAAATAACTATTCTATACCTAACCTAACCTCAATGTTGATTTGGTAATGAATCACTCGCTACGCATCCACATGTGAGAGCATGTAAGTCAGTGCGTGGTATACGTAAGGTTGGTTTTTCCAAATTAGTTCAAAATATTCCGAATAGGTGCTCGACGCTCGTTAGGAGATGTTATATGTTTTTTCAGAATAGAGGTCAACAAATGTCCGAAAAATTGTATTCTGTAAACAAAAATAAATTGAAAGACAATGGATAGAATACCTGCATGTAAATTGTAAACTAATACTTATGACCTAAACGCTTTGGCATATAATACTCATACTCAATTTATTCGCCGTGGAAGCACAAACCACACTTTGTTAAGCTTATTTACATTTCATATTTTAATAGAGATAATTAATAAGAATAAATAATTAAAGAGACTCAAAACATATATTGTGTATCAGATGTTGTCTTAAACTATGGTAAAGATACCAGAGAAACCTTCACTTTATGAATTTGCGTCCTCAAAGAGGCCAACCATTAGCCACTGAAGCGGACCATCGTAAGCTTGAACTGTAATTGATTAAGGAACAGAACTTAGATTGGTCGTATCCGTCCGCAGATGAACTGCTTTCAATGATTAATTACAATGAACGTGGATTGCAGGGCTCTTTGCCGTTCAAACTGATAATGGGCTGATTTAAGGTGGTTTGTCAGCTTGAAAAAACCGGGTTCTGATATTTTTTTGGTTTTACAAGTAATTAAGATAGCAAATAAGAAGTTTTGCGCATCTTGTAAGCCATTTGCTATGATCACACGCTTAAACAATCTACGAATCAATTCTAGTTTTTAAGACTATTGACATAAGTAAAGAGATTACGAAAATAAACATATGTATTGTCGATAGACTACAAAACTACAATTGATTCTAAGTTTACTCTGAAAATAGAAAAATTAGGTATTTTATGAAGACACTATTCAATGATAATAATAATAAGCTGAAAAAAATCAGCAATGATAGTTTTGATACAAAGAAAACAAACATTCGACAAGCAAGACCAATTTTTTTGTTATATAGATAGTAATCTTTATTAGGTCCTCACACAGGCAGCTCAGGAAAAGTAACAGAAGAACAGTAGGAGTATTAAAGGTGCACATATTAGGTAGGAAAACAGGTGCCTACACAATTTATAAATTTATCACATGAACATGACTATAAAATGAAAGTGAAATGTTTATGTTAGTTTAATTGTAGGTTAGTTTGATGAGAGTATCCAATGAAAGTAATTATAGCTATATTTTTCTGAGTAAATTTATTCAAATACGCTTGGAAAAGATTGCTTACATCGATAAGTCAACCCTTTATTGTTTGCAACAGTTTACAGTAACCACAATTATTGTAATAATTTTAAATACTTGTTTTAATTTATATATTATATTTTTTTTCGTTCCATGGTTCAATCATTATTCTTCTGTCAACACATTATGCAATCATTTGAATTTATTTTCACCTTCCGTTGAAGAATCTTTCAATTGTAATAGTTTATTGTATGAGCCTACTCGTTTGCCCGGTCCATTTATATCAGTTTCATGTGGCACCCACTGCGGTTCCTACAGCGGTGGGCGACGACGCACGTTACCTTGGATTGGACGAGTTATGGCTCGTATTTCATAATCAAGGGCCAATCAACGCTTTACGAGTGTTGTTTGTGTTGCTGCGTGTTTATTGTTTTACAGATCAAAAGGATCAAGTGGGCTTACACTTTTATGATCATGATTATTTATCAACTCATGAAAACATTTGTTTTCTACTCTTCAAACACCTGATTTACCTTCGAGTCTAAGGACAAAGAATAGACCTGATTCATAGACATACCTACCAGAATGATAAACTCTACACAGCAACATCAACACCTAATTAACGCGGGTTGTGACTAATCAAAATAGTGCGCATAATAATATCATCCATACCTACTCTTTACCTACACACGTTTATGTAAAGAGTTAGTTGAATTACGTCTTGACAACAACGTATGACTAACAAAATACATTATAATCATAACAATGAGGTCAAAATTCATGGTGAATATTATGAACAATACAGGGCCCAACAGGCGCCACTGACTAACCCCGAACTATTGTAACGAGCTCTCATAGCTGAGAGATGCACAAGGCATTCCTTCTGCGGTTTACGACTGGCTGATGTCATGTTCTTCAAAATTCAATTAAGATTGTTTGCGGTCGTTTCATTTATAGCTGCCATCACCTTGATTTTTGAGGCCCGTGAGGTGACATTCTTTGTTATTGATTGTTTCGTTAGCTACGGATATAGTTTGTTATTGTTGGTTTTGGTATGTACTCTCTTATATGGATTCTAATTGATGATAAAAAATGCTGGACAATTCACACAGCATCACCAAGCCCTAAGCTAAGCAGCGGTTGTGCTCTAGGCACTAGATGACTGATATACTGATGATATCTTGTAAATTGTCCAGCATTATTTTATTTTATTAAATACCTATTTACATTATGTAGATTTAGATGTAAAACATAGGAAGACCAAGCACACCCGAAACAAATATTTGCATATCTTATAAACATTTGTTCCAAATTCGAAAATCGATCCCGCAACTGCGTGTCCGTCTGCATCGCAGGTGGATTCGACCCGCGTCACATCGGTCATTGTTCTTAAATTATCGGAAATTAAGTACTGTAGGTACATAAATAAGTAAGCACCTACTTATTAGGTCATCTTCACCATTTTTGGCGTCATCTAATCTCTTAACCCGAACGTAAGTGGAGCAGACCGCAGCTGTTTGATACATCTCCATGCTAGCCGTACAGTACAGCCACAGGCACATTCGTTAATCTACCTAAGTGGAGTGTACACGAGGTGATTAAAAGTGTGAGTGTGTACCGGCCGTAAAGTGTGGATGCCACACATGCGCGCCGTTCTCACGGCCCGACATAGATTGCATGTAATCAAATCAGAAGGGATTTTTAAAAAGGAGATCAAATAAACATGCTTCTTTTGAATAAAGCATTAATCTAACAATCTTCCCTGCACACAATCTTTTGAGATAAAACGTCATTTAGGCCCGTATTATGAAAGCTTGCTCAGTCATCGATTTATGCTTTAGCAACGCTTTTCTATGGCATAAACGTCACTCAAGCATAGCTCTATGACTGAGAAAGCTTTCATAATACGGGCCTTAGATACCTTCCAAACTTTACATTGGAAGGTATAATTCGTCGAGTTCAATTATTTTTAGATATCTTCACGAATTAACAATGGAAATTAGTATAATTAATTTTGTTTTAAAAAACTACAAACCGACTTCAATTTTTATAGTTTTTTTTATGGATTTTCATGGATCCCATTGTAAAAACTAGACCTAATTAAAATGGGGCTACACGAAAAGCACCAGTTTTCATATAAAAAAAGAATCATCATCATGAAAATCGGACCACCACCGAGTCAAAAGTTCTGAGGTAACAAACATAAAAATAAAAATATACAGTTGAATTTTCAACTGCTCCTTCTTTTATAAAGTCGGTTAAAAATAACTAGCTCATCATCTACGGTTTCGCACGCATTTTCTGAGATAAAAAAAGAGTCTTTGTGCATTCCTGTAATTACTACTGTCTCTATCATTGTTTTCCAATAAGATCCTTTCAGCTGCTTGGGCGTGAAAAGCTGTGCTCAAGACAAGACAGCTGCGCAGGTTCGGCCTAGTATAAGATCTTTTGGTAAATTCCTATTCTCTAAGACCTTATTTACGAAGACGCGGGGCGTGTGTATTTAATACTTACTTTGATACTGTATACTTCGAATATTGTTTTATTAATTTGCAATTATTATTTTAGCTACAGTCTCTGTTCCATGCCATTCCTCACAATGTGTACACCGTAATCGGTAAAACATGTTGATAACTGTATACCTGTTTATAAAATCTTATCTATAAATGTTTATAAAAATGAATGATCTATACTATCTTTGTAATATGATTGGGTTTTTATTTATTTTATGTATAAATTACGTTTAAGATATACTTACTTTGGTTTGTAGCATCATTTGTCTTATCTGCATAACCCGAGTCGATCTATGCGTAGAGCACAGGCCGTAGGATCGAGGTCGCATGTGCGCCTGTGAATCACATCACACCGCTTATTGCGCCGTGTGCTAATGTATAGGTAGCCATCCACCACTGACTGATCGAACATCTGGCTTCCTATACAATATACATACACTCCATAAGTATACTCATAAGAGTACGATGTATGTATGATAATGATGAATAATGCTGGACAATTCACACAGTACTATCTAGTCCCAAGCTAAGCAGAGCGTGTGTTATGGTTACTAGATAGGGCCGGCCACAGACCTACCGTTTTCCTTTCTGTTCATAGGCTCCCCCCGTCTTTGCACGCCTTTTTCCGGGATCATCATCATCATCAGGCTATATTATTCCACTGCAGGACATAGGCTAGCATCTGTCTGTACCCACTTGGCTGGAGGGAGGGCCTATTATGATAATCCTGATCAAGGGACATTTAGTGGAAAACTTCAGCGTGAAGAATTTACATAAATGTAACATACATACAACATTATCTTAGATATCTTAACTTTTGCATTTATTGTATTCGTATGAGCGAAGAGTCATGAGCTGATTTCACAGCGATGGGAAGCAAAGGGACTGTTTGATCTAGTACATCCCAATAATGACAAACAACATTTGTGAAAAGCATTGACCACAAATTATATTCTTTATTTGTTCATGATTTCACTAGACAGTTTCAAGTAGTTGTCGGTAAGAGTTCGTATGTTTTATCTTACAAAAGAGTTACACTTGACTCATTCATTTCACGAAATTAATAACTCGCGTGCTATCGTCTTAATAGGCTCGTTCATGCATAAACAAGAGCTCAATTTCCTGAGTACCAACAAACAACAACAGTAGTGAAGGCAGGGTTGTATAAATTGAAGCAATAAAGCATGATGGATCGCGACACCCACTTGAGACGCAC
The DNA here is from genome assembly GCA_955876795.1 of Eupithecia tripunctaria. Classification (NCBI taxonomy): domain Eukaryota; kingdom Metazoa; phylum Arthropoda; class Insecta; order Lepidoptera; family Geometridae; genus Eupithecia; species Eupithecia tripunctaria. Next base: position 721,090 of record OY041607.1, read on the forward strand.
TCGACGACAGCGCCTGCGACCGGCGGCGTGCGCGCACCTTGCTATCACAACATGGCCGCTTATATCGTATTCAAGCTTTATGTTTATCCTATTACTATGTTAAACTTGAATGATATACATTATGGCACCAGAAAGACACAGGTAGCTACCGGTACCCATAAAATAATGGGACCGTTTCTTATACCAGCAGCCTCATCTTAATTTTTAATGTTTAATATTGGATTTTTTTTTAGAATAAAGAAAAGGGTTCATATCGGGCCATTTATCGCTGATCTATCTTTTCAATTAGAACATGTGTTATTCGAGTATTTTTACAACATGAGAGTGAGACACATTCAACACAATACAATTCCTGAAAAAAATTATATTATTTACCTATTACGGTTCATGTTCATAGTTTATTTTATTTATAATTATCATAATGTAACATTACAGTTCACAAAAAACAATGCGTTACAATTTGTTAGTAAAGTACATATAGAATAATACCTACTTAGTAGGTTTATTTCAATAGGTATACAAAAAAAAAATACTTTAAATACGATATTAATTATATAAGCATTTGCCATATGAAAACTGGGGATCAGTGGAACTAAATGCAACACCTTGGTGGCATTTTTAAAAGTTCTTTTTAATACTTTTCATGCTCATAGCGGCTTTATTTACCTAGATCTCACGTAATTATTTTATTAGTAAGGGCTAATATGCTAGATGTAGATTAAAAAGATTGTAAACCATTTTATTTGGGAAAAATCAAGTTACGATACTATTTTTTGTTTTCAATTCTTTAAAATAAGCGGGAGGTTTTTTAAGGTTAAAAAAGCTATTGCATTTGGCTATTACCTACCCCCAGTTTTCATATGGCAAACGTTGTACCAAACACCCTGTATTGTATAATACATCGGTACCTTTTAACCCTGCAGTCCTTTACAACATTTTTTTTAAATAGGTATATTGTCGTATATGATGATTAAAGCCCGGCCTCCAAACAGATCCCAACGATGAGACATCGCCAGTCGCCACACAAGTACTTGTCCAAAGACTTGTATGTACGCGTATGCAGGTACCGGTCCCGCCGTGATGCGCCTGAGTCACGCACTCCTGTTGTCCGCACGAGCATTAGCGACACTACACAATATCTGGCACGCCACGCAGCTCGTTTAATTGGAATTATGAAACAAGAGCTTTATGAGTGACTGTGGAGACGAAAGCTGTACATTTTAAATAAGGATATAAACTAAAAAGTTTGTTAGCCATCACCTATTCTGATATGTGTTTGATTGGTTTTCTTGAGAAATTCAGACTCGGCCATCAAGCTGATCGCCGTGGTGTCATATCCGTCGCCTCTCTCAATGGACTCCTGACAGAGAATGATGTCGCTAGCCAAGAATTAAATCTGAATTTATTTTGCATGTGTTACTTATGTTGTACCCATAGCACATGGTTCTCTCCCACAATCGGTAGGCCACAGTTTTCTTTTTCGTTTTACTTAAATCTGTCTGATTTGGCTGCTTCTCATTTCTAAGCTTCAACCAATTCACAACTGTTTCGGAAATTGGCAAAAAAGCAATCTCACAAGAAGTTGAAGTTGGTAGATAATGTGAAGTCCATGCTTGGATAGATCAGAATGTCAAAAATTTCATCTTGCTCAAGAGAGTCTATTGTAGACCAAGAACTATACCGTATTAACTTGCACAATGAATATTATTATGGACATTTTAGTAAAAAAAATGTTCTTTGTCGTCTCCACAGCCGTCCTGTCTTAGGTGGTGCACAATGAACAGTTCGCGGGGTCAAGAGGAACGCGCGCCGGTCAATTCCAGCAATTGCCGGCGACGGCGACGTGGGAACGGCCGTAGCACTGACTCACCTCGCATTCCCAATTACAGCTCGTTATGATGTCAAACATTTCCTTGGTACCCACTACCATCATAATAGATGATGAAGCTTGGACAGTTTGATGAGCGACGTTGATGAGGCTGATCATATCTATTGATAGTGAAGATTGAGGTAAATTACCTCTCAAATCAAATTGCAAGGAAATGCATTATAAATTATAATATTAAGCATAACACGCATACGACTAGTATTGATCATTTGAGGATCAGTTAGACGAATTCATTTCTATAACCGCGCTCACCTTGAAAATGTCCTTCGTCAAGGTATTAGACCTTGCTGTTCTTTCAACACAAACAAGGCGAGTTTTAATTTGGTAATTATAATTATCTTTGTGAAAAACTTAATTATATAATTTCATCTAAGATTTGTACTCCCGTGTTGGATGGTTTAAGCTTTTATGTATGATATACCAGTCATTGTAATCTAATAAATGTTTTAATTCCCAAAAGACTGCAATTTTCAATTCCACTCCGCCGCCGCGCCGCTCTTCCAAATGAATGATTTCATCCGACAATCCCCACAATAACTTTAAAAAATCCCCCTCCCCTACAATCTGCAAAAAGTCAAACAAATTGCCTCCCAGATCCTATGTTACAGGTATTCGCAACAAATTGGCCTTAATAAAATACTGCTAATTAAGGAGCGTCTTCCTAAACAGAGGGAAAAGCCGGAAAATTTGAAATAAATTTAGAAGGTAAAATATTTTGTGCCGGTTGGAAAGTAGATTTAGAAGAAAATGTAAACTAACGATGATCTCATTAAATTAATTAGCAACGTACATTTGTATTGTTGAGAGTACAGAAAAAAGTAAATAAATAAAATTTAGGTAAGGCAGAAAGTTGGGTTTCATAGGTAGTTTATGTACTTATAACGTTATAACTTTAGAAGTCAAACTATAGTATGTATCAAACCATTTATAACGACCTATGTTATAATGGTAAATAAATAGATACAAATATGTACAAATACAAACGCTATCCGGCAAAATGCCAAAAGTACCAAAAACGCGCAACTCTAATTGTTTCGTTCCTCAAAGAATTCCCGCGTGAGGGGTCGTTCGAAATAACAAGAAGCACCTTCTTAAAGAAAGCGATCTCCCTTAATTGCGCGTCTAATAACGAAGGAAAAATGTAAGCTTTAATTGGATGTTTGACTTCCTTTGGTTATTCATAGCTTGCGGTCACCTGAGGAAGATGTCTGAACGTTAATGTATCTCAAATCTCTTGGGTCTTATGACTTAGATATTAATCACATCACACTATGTATGGATGTATGGATGTATGGATGTATGGATATATGGATGGATGTTAGTTACTTCTTCACGCCAAAATCACTGGACGGATCTGGCTGAAATTTTGCATACAGGTAATTCTAATCCTGGAATAAAACATAGGCTACTTTTTATCCCATAAATCTGTTCCCGTGGGATGAAAATCACCTTTCAATGTTTCCATAGGAACAACGCGTGCAAAGCCGCGGGGCCCAGCTAGTTTATTATAAACAATAGCTTTTTCTTTTTAAAAAATTATCTAAGCATCGTCGCGTGACCCGAGAGCTCTTGGCTGTCTGGCTCAGGGCATCAACTAAAATTGTATACCTTCTTCAATTCTACTTCCGCAATAATATTTTGTGAAATGAATCAATTAATATTATTTTTCTTTTATGTGTATCATTGGTAACGTGATGTGATAAATAGCTATCTATCTTTTAGGTGACTACTCAAATACACTATTTCATAAAAAGATTTTCCAAACACGACGATATAGTTCATTTGTTTATTCAGTCGTTTAAAAACTGTTACGAGAAGAGTAAGGAGCTATAATTGTAAAATGTGATATGTCATTAATTGATGATTTTGTAGGAAAATTATTATGATTTAGATTTTTCGTAAGAGGAATATATTTGATTCCCCATGACAATAACAATCCTAATAGTCAGAAACTTCTTGGTTCCTAAAAAATGTAGGCAATTATTTGATAAAGTTGAGTGAGCTAATAACAAGTTGGGATCAGATAGTGCCCCGGGTCGGTGGTCGCTGGTCGCTGGTATCACGCAGTTACGGTTGATTTATGCGATGACTTAATCCGACTATTTACTAGTTTTACGAAGGTGAAGAGGACCTTTTTCCGCTGGCCCTTTTGTATGGTAGAAGGTACAAAAGTTGGGCGGGGTATTGGATATTTCCTACATACAATAATGTAAGACTAGAATTCAACGACTAAGTATAGGTAAGTTGTTTTTTATTGTGTCATTATTGTTTGATTATGTGAAACTAACTGTGTGACATTTACACAATAATGGATCTTTGTGTTGTCTGAATAAATGAGGAATTAGTCGTAGACCGAGAATCTAGGCATACCTAAAATAATGTAATAAAAATACCTGAAATAAGACATTTGTCAAAATGTGTACGTATGAGCAGGTTATTGCATAATTTTTCTATTATAAATGTGTATCGGTATTTTGATGACGATATGTTGAATATATAATTTTTGGTGATAAAAACTGTGTGTGTGCGTGTGTGCCATCTCCTGCTGTATACGCTGAAGACTGGTCTATTACTTCTCAGTCTACGTGATTTATAAATTTATTTAATTTAAATAAAGTGTTCTCTCATTAAAACAAATTCTACAGCCTTTTTATTCCTACTACCTACCTACTAGTGACTTTGTTATTTAGCAGTGGTGTTCGTCTATCTATTGAGTGACTAGTTTTTTTTTAATAAAAATTTCTTTGTAGACAATTATAAGTTTAAATTCAGTAATGAGTCCATAGGCTCCTGAACTAGTTATTTCCTTCTTTTCAAATTTTATGGAAATTGTTTGTTTTAGCTATCTGATAAGTTTAGTCGATCTCTTATCTCTTGGAGCTGGTCCTCCCTAAGAACAGTTATCAGTCAGCCGCCGTGATGTATGCCAGGAGGGCGCTCGCTTCATTATCTGTTTCACTTCTGCAACTCACGGAATTAGCTGACTCAGCTAATTGCTCATCCACTGAAGGTGCTATATGAATGTTAGGTTCTAGCCCTATTCTACTCTGATCCACTTTGCTAATCCATTATTAGCTCATCTTATATAAAGTTATTTGCGGTAGATGCCAATTTTCATTTTGTAGCTAGATTATTCAGTCTGCATCTTGTGTTTTGTATAAGGGGCAATGTGCTACGTAGAAGATCTAGGCTGATATGGCGGGATGAGCTCGACGTATTTAGTAAAGAGCGGACCTCAAAAAGGATGCTGAAGTCCGAGATGAATTAGAAGGAGGGAAGGGGCCTTTGCCTTGCAGTTGGGCATCCTGATTGATATTATTATCATAAATGCTACGGGTTCATCAGATCCTTAGTTTATTTGAGACTTATTTAGGTTGGAAATGGAGGAAGCAAAACTGAGGAAGTATCAAAACAGCACCAAGGAAGGATTATGCACAGATAGTAATGTTATTGCAATAGATGAGTGTGGCTTGACTGAAGTTCAGAAGAAAACTAGAAAAACGCGATGTCAGCAAGTTTATGAGGGTCTATGGTAATGTCATGAGAATATTAGCATGAGTAAGAAAAGAGTTAGTGTTGAGATGATGGATGATAAAAGAGTATGGAAGTAGAAAACATGAACACTACAAAATGATGATGATAATGATCCATCTTTGGTTACATGTTTAAACGGTATACTGGCGGTCGCAGCGTAAGAATCGATCCTTTTCAGCCCGTGGATGTTATTAGAGCCGAATAAGGAAACCAGCCAGAGGTTAGAAAACACCTTCTCTGTATTATTCTTCCTCTCCACTGCGATCTCCACTCCGCCTGCCAAGCGTGGGTATTAGGGCAAAACCCCTTTTGTTTCGAGACACACGTTCAGCTTTAGACCTAAGTGGATAAAGATAAGGATATATTTTCAAGTGGTTTAGTATTTTAAACCATAAATATAAATAATAGTTAGGGCACTGGTCATTTGAGTCACCGGCCAAACGAGTACCTAGCAATAAATCCGGCAGTTTGGCAACAATACAATTCAAAATATTCGCGTATTAAATACAAAGTGGGCCCTCAACCTCTTAAATGAGAGCATCGCAGTGCAATTATTCATATCACCCTGAACACAGGCAAACGGAAACAGCTGGTTCTCTTACTTTAGCTTTTTACAACAACTGAAAGATCGATTGATGTTATTAGAGTTTTTTGAAGTAAATAAACTTCAAGAGAATTATTTGTTTTGTCAGCATTTAGGAGTAACCTTTTGACTTACAAATGGAACTGGTCTGTATATTTTACTAGTTTCGCGTTGTGATGTGTGGGATAAAAAACATTTAGATTTGTTCAGTAGGTAGTTTTAACATTTAGAAGTTACAAACATTGATTTATCAGTCCGTTACGTTTGTTCCTTACAAAACTATTATAACTATAAATATAACTATTTTAATGAACTTTGTACTTGCCCATTATTCTTGGGTCTTATGTTAGTCATGTGTATTGTATTTTTGTTGTAAAATAATGTATTTTTATTTATTATTCTTTTGTAACTTTCGTCTCGGAACATACTACCGACATCTTCTGCACTGTTTGAAACCAGCTGCACTGTCTCCCCTGCGGTATAAAGCCGGCGACGCACTGGCGCGGTGCGCGGTTAGGGCGCGCGCACACGTCGCAATAAAGCCTCGACACCGCTATTAAACGACACTACATTCCTGCGTACATTATCCAAGAAACGTGCATTCATTTACTATTCACGCCTGCTCAGACAATACGAATAAAGCAAATAATCTGTTGGTGCCGTGCTCCCGTAGGTGCCTCATTATCGCTACCGAGAAATGATTAATATATTTGGATGGAACCGTTATGTTTCTCTTGGAATCCATGTAAGAACAACCAATACTTTGTACCTAATTAATGCATAACCAGAGAGCTGGTGAGCATTTGGGGCAGCGCATCACCATGGCCATATTGGCCATACGGAGTGAGGCAATGCAGTCAGCGTGGCCGAGGACTTAACTTGGGGCTTGGGGGCGCTGCCGACTGATATTGATATGGATCAATTGAGCTAACTTTACATTGTTTATACCATTCAGCCGTTCTTAACTAGATTGTTTCAATTTTAATACATGTTGCTATAGGTATGTTTCCATTCATACCCCAAGAAGAGTCAAGACGCGGATGTCGGTCAGCGCCATCGTTACGTTATTTACAACTCATGTTGAGACTTGGACCACTTGGCAAGTCCAGAGGCAATGACAGTGTCGCGGTGTATCCGAACGACCAGCACTGAAACAGTGGGGTCCTTGGAAACGTATTTTTTAATCTATAAATTCAATATGGTACAAACCCATTTACAACCCGAATTGCCTTGTTACTTTAACCACACAAAAAATGTAACATCTGTCAAATAGGTATAATCTCATCTCTAGGACTAATTTTGTTGTGCTGTAAACACACTATTTTTTATACACTAAGTACTTACTTACTTTTTTAAAGTGCTTGTTTGAATAATAATATCAGATCTATTGTATCTACATACTTTTCATTATGTGAGTCTGTAGCAACATATATTTTTTTATCTATATATCTGCATACATATCTCTAAGATTCTTTTAATTTTGGCACCACCCGACAAGAAGCCAAACCAGACAGTTTATAACAAAGTCCAATCGACCGCGTAACATATTTATTCAAAGGATTCCAGAATTTGGAGCCATAAGTGAAGTGGTGGAAGTGCAGCGGAGTCCTAAGTGTAGTAATAAAGTCGTCAGGGGCCAGTGGCACCTCCCGACCGACGCAATATGGCCGCGGCGATAAATCACACATCGCCAAGACGAGATATGAAAACTGCTCCCTGCAAGGCTGTGTCACACCGAGTTCAATCTAGATGCGATTAAATGATTCTCAGTTCCTAAATGATTTTGGATTAGTTCATCGAAGCAATTTAACGTTACGGATGTTCGAGGTTTGTCAAAGAGATCTTTCCGGCTGACGGTTTTTGGAATCAGAATTTAACTGAGAAGTCTTGTAACTATTTGAAACTTCGATACGGTAAAATAGAACAATTATATCTTATATTTAACATTATGTATGTCATTTAAGATACTTAGCTATGTCGTGTTTGAAAGTGACGTGGTAAAAATATCTAATTGATACTTTTCCCTGAAATAACGTCAATAATGCAAGGCCGCAGCCTGATAAAAATAAATAATGCTAGACAATCCGCACCGCATCGTCTAGCTGCAGGGAAGCCGAGCTTGTGTTCAGGATGCTAGGTTTTCAATCACCCGACAGCCTGCTCTCGTTATGCCTCTAACCTTCAGCAGTTATGATCGCGTGCGATTTTACTGCGGTTTGATTGCGTTCGCGCTGCGGCGGGCAGTTTCTACGTATATTGGCTCCATATTGAGCTGTTCCCGACCGCTGCCGCAGCCGGAAACCCATGCAACGCTCAGCTCTTTACTTAATCTAGATTATACCCATTTGATACAAAAGTAAAAACTTACCTATACCAGAAAGGTTTCCAATTATCATAATATGTTACTTCATGACAATAATAATTGTCAAAGCCTTAATCTGTTAACCATTGGATATAGGGATCTCCTGTAAAGTCCTAATCGTAAGAGGACAATATCATAATCCCACGACACTGCAAAAGTATCACTTGTTTATCATCATCAGCCTATATTAGTCCACAGCTGGACAAAGACCTTCCTTTATAAGCGCCAAAGCGTCTTTAGCAGCACGTATCCAGCATCTGCCTGCAATTTGGCCGGAGGGCGTCCTACACTATGTTTGCCGAGTCAAGGTACTTAAGAACACGTTTACCCCAACGGTTGTCGGTTCCCTGATATGGCCCCCTGTCACTTCAGCTTGCTAATTCTCTGAGCTATGTCGATAACATTTGTTAATAATACATATAAATTATGATGTGAAAATTATTATATTTAAAATGTCGTGGACTACGGGGGTGATTATACTGAGTAAGACTCATCATCCGCAACCCGATTTCATCCACTGTTTTAGAAAGTATAGCCCTACCACTTCTGTGCCACTCCACACGGTCGGACTTGCGCCATCAGTCGCCTGAGTAAGACTTAATACTTTATTATTATTTTTTCACAGAAAGACCTGATTATAATTTGTTTGTTGTCAAGAATATATCAAGAATTAAAAAGATAAATACCGTAGGCTAATGAAAGACGAAGAGATGACTAGCTCTCAACCGAAGACTTTAGCTCAGTTAGGGATTCACGACTAGGTACCTACTCTATAAATTTCTTAAACCTATCCTTACCCGCACGCTCCATCAATAACAAATCTAATCGCTTCAGAGCGACACTCAACACCATAATTAAAGTACGGCGATCAGCGGTCACCTGACCTGGCGCCGCCGCGACGCCGGGGGGAGCGGGGGGCGGACGGGGGCGGGGGCGAGATTAATTACTGTTTGATGGCGCAACTGCCCCCAGGTACTGGACAGATTTACTGGGCGACAGGTAGCCGAATTAGAATCTGTCCTTGTGCCGTTAATCAGTGTCAGGACTGGATGGCTGATAGCTGGTGGGCAGGATGGATAGCCTGAAATGAAATAAGGTCACTATGAATAAGTCACCTGTGTAGCTGTCAGTAGCTGGGTGGTGCTGGCTTAGAATTTGCACTACCCTAATTCTTCCCGGGGGTGTCGTAAGAGGCGACTAAGGGATATTCACCGGAGGGCGGGCAGCAGCGCCCCCTGCAGAACAAATCTTCTTTTCCACCAAACTGCGAGCCCCAACTCGCATGCCCATCGTGGGGATTATGTTCATAAGGCGTTTATCAGGGGGAGGCCTGCGTCCAGCAGTGGACCAATACAGGCTGTTGAGGTTGAGGTTGAGGAGTAAGTCACCGTAGCCATGAACAAGTTAGAAATAAGTTACCTTAAACATCATAAGTGAACTATAATATAGTTGGTACACACACTATCTCGAAAAATCTTTTACTTATTATGTATAAGATTTTTATGAGATTAAATTATTTTAACTGAAGTCAACTGAAACTGTTCAGAGCAACTTTTTAGTAGGTACAGTTTGAGGTTTACCAAATAGGAAGCTTACCAAATGGGAAGTAGCCGTAACTTTTTATGCGATTTTAGTGGACAGCCAGATGTGCAATTCTTTGGAAATTGACAAAATCCACCACGCTTGCGTTGTGCATATAGTACGCAGCCGTAGCAGATAAACGCAGGGCCTATACTCGGGTCTAGAATCTATGGTATTATTTGTCATCAAATACATGTAAGTGTGAAAAACTACAACTAAAACGGGAGAAATAGGTAAAAATTCAAGTTCAAAAACGAATGCCAAATGAATAAAAGCAATCAAAATTAATAACTGTTTCGAACTTCTGCTTCGCTCATTTGCTCCGATAATACCTGAGTGTCGTTATTTTTTTCCATCTATATTTCATTCATTTTGCAGTCCCTTTCTTAACAAAATCTATTTAGGATTCCAGAATCGAGTAAGTATAGTGTAGTCGTGTTTCACATCATGTCGTATAAAGTTTGACCAGTGTTATTCCAGGCCCCACCTCAATCGCCCGCGATCACCTGCCAGTCCGTGATCGATCAGCGACATTACGCCGTTATTAGCGAAGCGGCTGTGCGGTGGAATCGCACGTCTGTTCCACCCTAGGCGGTAGGTACTGGTGGAAGCGAGGACCAGCTGTTTTTAATATCGAAGAAAAGTTCTAAAAACCATAAAATCATTATAACAGAGAGAGTCAGAGTCAAATCGTTTATTTCTTTGGACTTACAAAATAAGCACTCAGACAAGTCAAATTTTTACGCTTGATAAATAGTAATTTAATTAAAATTTTGTTGTCTTGATGTATGTATCTTAAAAGGAACCTAGCGGCCTCAACTTTTCATTTTAATTTTTAATTTTTATAAATTTCTAGCTTAGTTATGTTTATAAGTTAATTGGTAACGAAAAAATTGTATGTGTGTGTTATGTTTTGTGATAAATAAATTATTTATTTACTACTTTAAAATTAGACCAAAACATACCTAATCTAAGCATTAAAAGGTATAAACGAAGGCCTTTTTAACACTTCTGAAAACGTCTACGAAAAGTTTATGAATGGGTTATTTACTAAGGATCTAGTCTTCACCACCTTCAGCAAGGCCCGGCAAGAAACTCGTATAAGCAAAAAAATCTTAGTTTCTGATTCATGTAAACGCCTCATGAACCGAATAGCTATAATTTAACCTAAGTAGAAGTTGGTTTTGAACGAAAACAAATCAGAGGGCCTAGCCAACCAGCCGCTATGAAGCGGATCGAAAACAATTGAAAGATTCGTAGGTAAAAATTCGAAACACATCACGTGACATATCTAAGGCATATTATGTCAAATCCATAATTTTTTTGGACTTTTCTACTATCGCTTTTGACATCGATTGTTATATTGTCTAGGCCTTCAGAGGGCCTTTTAATTGTTTTCTATTTGCTTCATAGCGGATGCCTTGCCATGGTTACGCCCTCAGGAACTTTTTAGTTTTTCGCGACGGCCCACCCACATCGGTACGATGAAGTAAGTGACTAAAGTAAGTAAGTGAATCTAAGTGACGATGTCGGTGACGATTGATCATTTATTTTCTTTCATTTAACTTCACAATTCACTTTTATCACTATTTCACACGTGCTACATAAGACTGAGAGAAAATACATAAATTGAAACAAAAGAATGACTTCAAAAACAAAAATCAATCGTTCCCTACATGTACCTCCATGCCGTGTTCTGCTGACGGTGGGCTGGCACGGTAGGGCCCACCTATTCACGTGGGTGATGGATTGCGGCGTCGATTAGGGCCGGCGCTGACCTGTTCTTTCATATCTCGCTAATGGCCGCTCCATGGCTCACATCCACTGCCTCTACCTCGCTGCGCTTTATTGGAAACTGGAAGTGACGAGGAAATTATTCAGGTTTATAATAAAGTTTAGAGTACGGCTAGATGTAAGAAAGGCTTCTTTGGCCAATTTTTCCTGTTTAGTGTTTCTCGCGTCTTGCTAAAGTATGCTTTGGTAATAAACTAGGTTAGGAATTCATCAAGTTACGATGGTTTTTAACGATATCACTAACCCATTCTGATTCTTCTGATGATATACGACCCGGTCAAATACTATAAATAATTTAATATCTGACAAAATATATTTCTTAACTGCCAGCTTTCTATAGAAAACTTACCTGTATGATATAAACAGTTTAGGTTTTTATAACTATAGATCAAATTTCTGGTCAAATAGCTTAAATCTGTCGTATCCAGCGTACATCCTACATCAGCGTACACCTGTCGGCGTCGGCTGTCAAATGTACAAGGGTCATTACTTAGCCGATCGGTACCGTAATTAATACGAGGTGCGAGGATTGCCGGAGCCTACAGGCTACAGCCCGCAGCCCTGATGAATGGACAGGGGTACACGAAAAATCAAGTGGAAATCAATCGGCATTCGATGCAAAGGTAGAAAGAAAACTTGTCGAGAAACCAGATACATGTTTACTGGTTGGGCTTTTATTTTTCTGTCTTCGATCTCATCTCTCCTGTATTATTCCGCATCCTATTTTATTTGAAGCTGTATAAAACGTCTCATTCCGCAACCCTTACGTCTCCACGCTAGCAATCAACTTGTAAATTGGCGCATACCTCGCAATCCAATTTGAGCGTCGCATCTGCAGCTCTGATTGCGCCATACGGTGACCGACTCATCCGCTAATCCATTAGCCACCTTCCCCGAGCTTCATATTTAATTTCAAAATATCCGCACAGAACAAATAACAGTCGAACCTTAGCAAAACATCACTTGACCGAAGTTTAAAGGCAGACTTTTTGTTACAGATGATATTGAATTTTACTTCAAAGCGAGACAACGCAGTTTCGTAAAGCAATTTATGGTAGAGACACAAGCCACTGACGAGTATTATTTGCTATATTGTAATTTAAAGCTGAAGAGATACAGCTTGTTTTGCGTTGCAAGTGATTTGAAGTGAGGAGCCCCACATGCGCACGGTAAGCAATTGTCCGTGCGCACATGTCGCGGCCTGAACAACGTATAAAATTTGATAAATCGTATCGCCAACATGTGAACTACCCTCTTAGCCTAAACGGTCCGGCTTCAACTCCAACAGCGACCTGAAACGAACCGTATCTTTATGACGACATGTCTCATTTTAGATTTGAATTTGCGATTGGAAGTTATCATCGTTTAGTGATGCATGGTTCAAAAAGGACTCGGGAGGATCAATGGACTTCAGACCTTCTATAGAAATAGTAGAGTTGATTTTGGCATGAGTTGTTGAGGTAATTGTAAGGTTTGACGGACGTAATGGCAAATGCACTTTAGTGAATGCCCGTGCAGTAACTGATTTCGCGAGGGTCGGAGGTAAGATAATGCAGATGTTCGAGGGTAGGTACGAGAGCCCCTTGGAAGTGGGCCCTCGGATTGATGACAGAAGCAATTTAAACGGACGGCTTTCGATTAATATAAATGTAAGTAATGTAGAGGTAGCAAACATGGCGCTGTTTCGGACAAATTCTAAATAATAAAGGGGTAAGACATGTATATTTACATAGGTATCTACGATTCAATTACTTGCCGTGTTTCTTCTGAAGCAAAGCAGATTTTCAAAGAGCTCTCTATAAAATTGAATAAAGTATAAAAAGCCTTTCACAAATAGTGAATAAACAATCTATGCGAACGAACCAAATAAACATAAAACATCGAAGCAGACTCCTCAAATGAAATTACCGCGGGATCCACACCGCCCATAAAAATTGAATTTGAAAACTTCGCACTCGTCTACAGTTTGAAAATGAATAAAAACGATCCATCAATTGTGGATTGGGCGAGTTTTCACCGGTTCACGATCGATAGTAAATTAGCTAATGGAAACTTGATAGGGCAAAAAAGTCCCGCAAAGCCGGTAAGCGCATTTAGCGGCGATAAATCTGGGCATTGTCTCGTCGACAGATGGCGCCCCTGCCCCGTAGGGCTCCGCGGGGGACAGGTAACTCTACACCGCACTCGCGCTGCCAGCACAGTGATGTGCCCCACATAGGGTTGAGTTGAGTTGACACGCGGCACACCGAATCTGGAAAAAATGCCGGAGTTATATGTATTATTTGAAATTGAATAATAAGTATATTTAGTCTATTTTTAATTAATCGGAGACTAGCTGGACTCTGCAGCGCGATTTTGATCGATTTATAATTTATTTTTAAGTTTACCTGTATTGTTAACCTTTAATTATGATCGCTGGTTACCATATATAACGCAGAAATTTAAAAGGGTACAATCTGTTATTTGTATCCGTTTTAATTTTGATAAAACGGTTTGACTTTCTCTTTAAATTAACTTTATTTTATAAGGAAGTTAGCCGGTAGTAACCTTTTATGTCTTAGTGTCCGACTTTTTCCCAACTCTACCTGCCTCGCATCAGACTGCTATCAGAGGGGTAGTCAGATTGTCAGGTAACAGCATTATGCGAACAATGGAATATTCAATGCATGTTAAAAAGGGCACACATGTCGCCGTGCGCACGCGTCGATTCGTACGCCATGCGGCGGATTACTGACACATTCGGACTTTATTGTAACGGATTAAAGAGAGAACTATTCATTCGGAAACTTTCTTCGTCACCCTTCGAAAGTAGCGTTGATTGTCTGTCACCCTACCTTTATGATTTGAGTTGAATTCGTATGTTAGTAAAGCATAATATTGGTGTAATAATATGGGGTGTGTGAAAAAACAATACAAGGGCTAGATATTAACATAATGTCTTGCCACTAAAACTAACACCACCTCATCAATAGCATGGCAGTGACTACCAAGACAGCAGAAATCAGTTTTCTGCCAAATTTGTTCGTCTTTGCTCTATATAATATATTATTTGTATAAAGTCAATTAAAATACAAACTTTTTGTACACGAATTTCTTAAATTCTCGATATACTGTTAGTCAAATTCAGCAAATTTAGTTACGTTACCACTTCATAAACATTGAGTTAGAAGTACTCTATGAACTGTTATCGCTACCTTTAGACAAACAAGTGATTATACACTGGCGCCTATTAGCTTTTATCGCGTGTAAACAACCACCTAATGGCTCCTGTCGCACAAACAAACATACTAACAAACACACGGAGCTGTTTATTTACACCTTCAATGCAAAGTTATCGGGAACTGTCTCTGAGTTGTAGAAATTGTATCAACTGGTATTGAACATGACAGAGATCATTTTTATTTTCAACCCAATATGGTTGAAAATCAAAACGGATCATTTATAAGTTTTACAGCTGTAACTTTTCATTGGAGCCACTTGTAATTGAGAACAGGTTATGCCTACTAAATTATTACTAAAGAAATAATATAGAATCAAGCTATAAAAAACATGTCGAAGGTCCAACATGTAGTGTACAATTATAATGTAACCCATTTCAAGTCCACTAACATTTTCACAAAATAATAGCGGGTGTAATTGTAATTCATGTAATTCAGCTTTATTTAAATGGCGGAGTATCAAATTTCAATTATAACTTTGCGCATTATCTTTACTACAGGACATTGTGTTACTAAAAATACACCTCGGGGACCCATGGCTTCTCACAATCCATGAAGTTTTGATTACAAAATGTGCATTACAATTATACAAATGTGTTGTAGCCTGTAGCTTCGTATTTTGGACTCGACTCAAATCTACTAAGCCGATTT
Organism: Eupithecia tripunctaria; assembly: GCA_955876795.1. Classification (NCBI taxonomy): domain Eukaryota; kingdom Metazoa; phylum Arthropoda; class Insecta; order Lepidoptera; family Geometridae; genus Eupithecia; species Eupithecia tripunctaria. The sequence continues at coordinate 736,701 of OY041607.1, forward strand.
CGTTCCAGCACGGCAGTGCATTGATTGCTAGATCTTAGATGAAAGAAAAATCTGAGTAGATAGATTATCTATCTACGATACGTTTATTGATTTATGAATTATACATTTTACGGAAAGTAGGGTCTTAAATCCTAAATTAGGTTTATCTAGACACTAGGGTTCTCTAATATAAACTTAAACACGCTTTATAATAAGGACAGAAGTGTTTTTGGATACGAAATCCTTATTATAAATATTCACGGGTATTTATCGTGTTTATTTACCTATTTTTCCCGACGTTTCAACAGGTTTACACTCTGTCGTGGTCACGGGATGACACGAAATCCTTGAAAAAAAAAGGGTTAGTTCCGCTATGCACGAGTTCCGCTTTGCTCGGATTCTAAAATACCTAAATAAAAGTGCCGCTATGCTCGAAATCAGATTCTCGGACTGTAGAAAAGAAAAAGCTTATGTTAAAATATCACATTTAAAATGCTGTACACATTAAGTTACTGCTTCTTGATGCAATACGATGTAGGTACTCGTGGTCGAGTTGCCCATGCCCATGTCCATTGGGTTACAACCTGACCCGTTCCTGAGTTTTGGTTCGAGTGAGTTGTAAACTATGCTTTTTTAGAAAAAACATAACTCGTTTTTTTGGGGCGCCGCGCCGTGTCACCTGGCCCGCCATTTGGTTGCGTTATATTTCCTCATCATAAGGCAAGACTCTCACTTATGACTCTCCTCCAGTGCCTTCTAATTGAAGGGAAGTTTGACCATAACTATCTATATGAGTCACTTTTTTATGGACTATAAATATACCTTCGTTTAACTGCAATCTCATCTGATTGAAAACGAAGATGAGACAGACGGTCCATCACGAAGGTCTAGAAGATACATATTCATTTTTGTCTTGAAGGGGCCCTGGTTGCAATTAACCGGAAAAACAGAAGCAAGAAGCGAGTTCCATTCCTGAGCGGTGCGAATAATGAAGGTGGAGGGAAACCGCTACATCTGAAGAGATTTTCGTATTAGATATTTGTAATCAAAGTCAAAGTCAAATCTTTTATTTCTTTAGACTTACAAAATAAGTACATAGACAAGTCAAATTTTTACTATATAAACAGCTTGATAAATAGTTATTACTATCAACAAAAAATAAGGTGGAATTGACTTTAATTCACTTCAATTTTTTGTCCACTAGCGGAAGAAGTGAAAAATCACTAAATATATCGTTCAAAATTAAAAGAAAACTAAATTCAAAAATTCTTTATTTCCAAAACTGTAACACGTAGAAAAGATCAGATTATAAAATTAAACACTGACACGGAAGTAAAGTGATATTTTTTATTTCTGTTGCTTTGGTATGTAGACTTAAGTAAAAAATAAATAAAAAGATAACATACTCCTGCATACGCCGAAGACAGCCTATTCTGGCATTATCTTTGTCCTAGGAAGGTCTTTGCTCAGCTGTGAACGTCTTTTCCCTGCTGAACAATGCTACCACCGAACTGCGATCCCCACCCGCATGCCCAGCGCGAGGATTATGGGTATTATTCCCCATGAGATAAACGCCAATAAGGCGCTCATCAGAGGGAGGCCTGCGTCCAGCTGTGTACCAATACATGCTGTTGAGGTTGAAGTTTAGGTTGAACGTCTTATGCCAGAGATGATGATGTTGTTGTTTGCACAGTGGGCAAGCTGATTGCAATCCACGCACAGCACTGAAATGTTTTACGAGAGGTTCACATCGCCGTGTCTTTTATGTCAGCACAGCGTTTAAAGAACAGCTGGGTCAGAAGAGTAAAAGGCAATGATTTTCTGACAAGTGTAATCTCGTTTACCTAGGATGTAAAGTAAACTGGTTTTAGAATCATTATAATCATTTATTTATTTATTTATAGACAATATAACATCATAACAGGTTTTTTTTAACCCTAAGGCGATGGTATACTAAATGGACTATACAAAATGATAAGTAGGTACTAATCTAAACACTTGGTTTCAATGACTATCTGTGCAATTTGTAGGAATTTCCGCATGTTATTGAATAAAATATCTACGTTGTTCGTGTTGTTGTGCAGACAATACATTAACTAGATATATAGCGATAAACTAATATATACATAAACTGGTTTTATGAATCCTAAATATATTTTGTAAGCAAAACGGTAACCATCCAAATAAATATTTGTGGAAAATATTTAACGACTTCGGAGCAAATCGCTGAACTTCGAAACCACTTTTGGTTTTGAAAGCATTCATTATTATTTCATTCGGCTCTTGTCCGTTTTTGGACACGAATTTGAAACATAACGCGACTTTAAGTTTTAGCTTTTGTTGTAAGCTATTAAATTACTATCATGCTCTTACATTGTTTATTTGTTTGTTTTGTTAGTTTTAAAATATCTTGGATTCTAGAAACGAATACGTTAAATCTATTCGTCCGTCTAGAACGTAGCTATGTTAACACTGGTATGGTTCAGGTCGTATTTGGTTTCTTTATCCGATTAAACTGCGTTGTATCATGCGCCCCATCTTAGTAGTTAACCGACTTCAAAAAAAGGAGGAGGTTCTCAATGCGACTGTTTTTTTTCTATGTTTGTTACCTCAAAACTTTTGACTGGTTGGTCTGATTTTCATGATTCTTTATCTATATGCAATCTGGTGTTTCCTGTGTGGACCCATTTTAATTGTGTTCAGTTCTGACAGTGGAATCTATGAAAATTTATGAAATAACTATACAAATTGAAGTTAGTTTATAGTTTTTTATAACAAAATTAATTATTTAGTAAATAAAAAACTTTGTTGTGGTCATTCACAAGGTTCATCATAATACCGATAGACTTGACCAGCTGTCTTCTGTCATCAGTTGTTTATTGTGAATAATCATGTCGCTTTATGCCGATGTCGGTTGTTCTGCTGCAAATTGATTCTTTTAGCTCCGTCCGATTAGATTACTGCGGTTTTACTAACCACCATTTTTAACATCCATTCCTTCGGTGATGTTTACCCTGTTATGTTCCATTTAATAATAACCAACAGACCTTCTTTTGACCAGATTTGACCACATTCTCATCTGGAAAATGAGGTGTGGCTGACGATGTATCACGAAGGTCTTGAAGATTCTGTCAGTCTTTTCAACAAACTGTCAAAAAGAAATATGTCAATATTTCATTCCAGGATCCATTCAGTAGCTTTAATGTTAGAATGTTTCTCATTAGATGCATGGACTAGATTCATAATAGATCTACCGAGAACTTTATTTCTCATTTGATCCTCTTTGGAAGGTGTATCGAGAATATCTTCAATTCACTCGCATTTATCGCGCATATAGCATTATTTAGCTCCAAGCTTAGCAGAGCCTGCGTTATGGTACTACATGAATAGATGAATGATATACCTACTTAATAACAGTACCTACACTACATACATAGATAGGTACTTTTTATTTTACATCGAAAAAATCCTGAACGCAGAATACAGAATATATTTATTACACCATAAGTAACAAAAAAATTATCGTCTTCATCATCATCATCATCCGCAGCCCGACTTTCCACTGCTGGGTATAGGCCTCCAATTTTTTGTGTCTTAATATTAATATTAATTAATTATTAATAAAAAAATTATAAAAAATATAACGCCATGAACAAATATCTGCAGATCGCGCACATTTTTCCCGAGGCGAGAACCCGCAACCTCCTGCGTCGCAGGCGAACCTTCGCCCACCACGCCACAGAGTTCGTCAAACATCCTCACAATCGCATAAAACTTTTGCCTTCAATAATAATAAATAAAGTCTGTTCAAAAAGAGAAGAGTCGTGGGAATGTGGGGCGCGCGTGTGCCAATTGACAACTTTTGTTGGGTTGACAACACTGCTCTGTCATTGCAGTACGACTAAAAGTGTTAGCCCACCGAAACGCGACTCTTCTCTTTTGAAAACTAGTTTTGGCTTTGTCAACACAAACTTTCGCCTCTACAATATTCGTAAGATATTTTTATGTGCAGGTACGATGTATGAAAAAGAACCTAATCATAATCTTGCTGTATCTGGCATCTAAATGGTTATTTTTCCGCCTAATCGGCAAGATGTACTGTAACGTCCGTTCATTAGGTGAATGCAAACAGTGATGGGCGGAAGGACGTGCTCGGCCCGCGGCGTTGGAGATAATGCCAATGAGATAAATACTACCACTGGAGATAATACTACTAGCGGAGATATCGGCTAATTGGGCCTTGTTACCTCTCTATGATACTCGTTATTATCTATAAGCTATTGTGGCGGTCTATCTTGGGTCAGTCGTCAATATTTTTTTGCATTCTCTGATGTTACATTGACATTTTATATTGACTAACGTTTTTTTTTAATATTTTATTTGGTTTAAGTATGTAATTTGAATGAGATAGGTAATTTTTAAGCTTCTATCGCGGGCCTTGAGCGCGGGGACCGAATCCAGAAATTCCGTAACGAAAAAACCTTGACGTTTGTCTCTTTAGTTCAGCAACTCGCCTCTAGATGGCATTGCAATAGCTTTACCGCGGCAGTCCCCGAGTGCCACACGTCTTTAATTTATTGTTTTAGAAGCTAAGTTTGCTCGAAAAGAAGAATAAGTAGGTATACCATTGCATTAGGGGCCCCTGTAAAACTGTACTTTTTATAAATAAATAGTCACAGAGGTGATAAAACTAATTAATTTAAGATCACTATTACAACATTCTGGGTAAATAATATGTAGTACCTGAATGACCAAGCTTCGTTCTTTTAAGGGGTTTCTTAGAAATTATAGTATTATCATTCGCCAATAGATGAGAGCCAGGAAGAGTCGATTGATAACGATAAAGTTGATTATCGAACACGAATAAAACGATATTTTCTAAAAGTGAATCTTAGATAGATCGATTTATCGCCCCCGAAACCCCCTGTATACTAAAGTTCACTAAAATCATTGAAGCCGTTTCCGAGATTCAGATTATATTTATACCTATACTTCAGTCACAATTCGATTATTGTATTTCAATTTCTCGTTTAAAGGTACCTATAAGTCTAGAGAGAGAAAAAAAAGAAAGTCAACTATCAATAGTAGGTAACGTAATTATTATATAAGTATTATTTCCTAATTGTACTAAGACCCATCATTATTCATCATAAGAATAGTTTACTCTCTACAAGTCAAGTCTGGCCAGTACCGGGCTGGATGAGAAATAAGAAGTTAGTGAAATCGTGGTCAGATTTGAGCAATAGCATGATCACAGTAATGACCTGCTGAGGCTGAACTGCAGAGTAAATGCATGCGCCGGCTGCTGGGTGAAGTGGCAGCGGTCACTCGGCAAAACTGACCTGAGCCACCGCGGACTAGGAACTATGTGGAGTCGACATTCTACTGTCTAATAATTACAAAACTTTTAAAGCCTTTTAGCCTTTAGCCTTATAATATTTTATTTTATTTTGCTTTATTTAGAGAACAAACAGTTTTACACACTCAAGGAATAAACTTAGATACTAACTTTTAACAATTTATATGTCCTCGCATGTAGAAGCTAAGAGGTTGCTTGCTTGCAGAGAAGTAGTGAATAAAATAAAGATTATAAAAACAATAACAATAATAATAATAATAGGGCATTATTTTTAGTGTATAACTTGTAATGCAGGAATGACTTCTAAAAATCAAAAGATTGCAATAAAAATGAGAAGACACAAGACTAACATCTTTTTTCGACTCATCGAGTCTTAAATAGTTATTAACTCCTTCATTTAGGTAGTCTGTCTAATATCTAACAAACTTAAGACTCGACAAGTGATTTATTTGCAAGTTTTCAAATATATCAAAATGCTTGAAAAACAGAACAGAACAGAAGTCAACAACTACAGCTAATCAGCTAATCATCTACAACGTTCCAGATCAGAATGGGTTTTATATTGGTGCACTTGCGAGGTTCATGTTGACCTTGCATAGTTTAAGGATTCCATTAACCTGTTACTCATGTGTACGCAATAAAATATTAATACACATGACGACTCCATACCTCCGGGCACAATGCCGCGGCCGCTCCACCGCACCTTGTCAGCGCCCAAATTGACGTGGATTGTTGTCGGCCGATCTTTGTCATCCATCGCGCCGGCGGCCCACGAGTGCAATGCGTTTAGAATCAACTGTTCAATGGATTCGGCACTCTTTTTCAGATTTTTGTATCCGTTTCCATGATCTGTCTTGTTTTTGACAATACAATACAAATATTTTTTATTGCTAACCAAATAAAAACAGAAACACGGGACAGGAATAGACAAATACAAATTACGTTGCACAATGGGCGGCCTTATCGCTATGAGCTATCTCTTCCAGACAACCTTTGGGGGACAGGAAGTGGTAGAACAAGTGTAGACGGTAGCGTGTTTTAATGAATAGTATTTGACCTGTAAATATTTTCTGTGATTTATATTCCTGAAAATGTAAGGGACACTGGTGAAAATATACATATTTAAGCCCTTATGGAACTTTGAAGGCATCAGTTACATATCAATATTGTATATAGGATTTAATAATGCCAGTTTTGAGGCTTAAACGTATGGATAGATGTTTTGGCTTGTCATATGAACTAACAAATGTACGTATAGATAAGAGCAACTTAAATTTTGTCTTCGATATAAGTCTGCTGGTGAGCGAAGCTAGCAATTGCCAGTCTAGCTCTTTTTCATAACTTTAACTTCCAATCTAGTTTAGTTTGGTATAAAAGTTAAATCTGTTTAGTTTTTTATAATTTTTGTTTTTTTCTGTTACTTAGTTGGAGCGACATAATCGCAATGTGATTAAGCTCTTTAAATAAAGATTAAAAAAGAAAAAAAACTTCCAATCACCTATTTCTCCTTGCCCCTTCCAGTATTAGTGTATCAATGCGCGGTCAGCGGTGCGGCGGTGCCTAATCTCTAATTACGCGGCATTATTTCATTTGTCATCGACATCGCATCGTTGTCCGCTGTCCGCTGTCCGGCGCCGCTGACGTTATTGCATCGCTCCGCTAATTCCGCTTTCAGTTCTATGGTCATTTGTCAGGTGCATTGATTATTGATTAGGTTTTGATTACGCTTTTCAACTTTGGGCATTAGCTAAATTCATCTTGTGTTTAGATTGAACGATCGGCAATGAACATTAGTTACCTCATAATTTATAGTAAAACTTGATACAGTACGTTTTTATCTTGATCTTTGAGTGAGATGCGTGTGAATGACTAGTGAAACGCTAATTTCACATGTTTAATACTTATACTTAATCTAATTTAATTATTTCGCCGTGTGGTGCCGGCGCCATAGAATTTGCACTATCCCTACTCTTTCCGCGGGTGTCGTAAGAGGTTACTGAGGGAAATTTACCGGGGGCGCGCAGCAGCGCTTCCTGCCGAACAATTCTGTCACCAAACTGCAATCCCCAACCCGCATACCCAGCGTGAGGATTATGGGCATTACCCCCGTGAGATAACAGCCAATAAAGGCGCGTATTAGGGGGAGGCCTGCGTCCAGCAGTGGACCAATATAGGCTGTTGAGGTTGAGGTGAGGTAATTTAATAAAATAATATTGAGTTTGTCTTGTTATAATTTTTTATAAGTACTTAGTCAGCTTTTAAACAGAAGGTAATGAACATTTAGTGTGTGCTCAACGAGAAGTAAAAGGTAAGTTAGGTCGACGGCGCCGCGGTAAAACGTGCCAAGTCTAATTTCACAGATATCAGGCGCGACGATAATTGCTTTCTTCGGCTGCCTCTTGCTGTGTACCTACTAGTCAATTTCTAGGGGTGTCGAGCACGCATTGTTATGGCAAATCAGAACGTAAGGTGGCTCGAATGACTCGGGGTTGTGGTTAGAACATTAGTAAAAACAGCGCCTCTTATTGTTGAAATGCTTAAGGTAAATGAATCTCTCCATAGCTCTACATAGTTTTATAAATGTTTACATATAATTTTATACCCTCGAATTTTTTACTTAATTGAATATCATAAAAATACAAACTTGCCAAACGCAAAGACAAAGTATATGTAGTCTGCATTTTTATGGTTTTATCATAACTGTTTAGGACAGCCCTAATGACTTGCAAAAGGTAGAGGTGTCAATTTGCATAGTGAGGTGATAAAAACACCGCGCGCGCTGCGACACTCATTATGTCTGGAAGCACTTTCGAATGGACCTTCTGTCGCCTGATGAGCACGGAAATTACCAGGTTTCCAATATTAACACAATTTTCATCACTTACATTTTTTTTTTGGTATCTTTGGTAATCAACTTAAAACAACCAATCTTCAAAAAAAAATTTATGGCGCAATAAAACTACGTACATATCTTTGTCAACCTAAGCTGCATGTTTGTGTTGTGATATAATAACTCTACATTTCATAAATGCCGCATACTAGTATCCCTTTATCAAGTTGACAAGCATTTCCATACATCCAATTTAAGTTTAACAAGGCAAATAATGGAACGGGTACATAAATCCAACATCCAAGGCTCCAGTCCCCTACGACCGGACAGATCTAGACGATACAACCAATAATCCGTTTACTTTTATCTCTGTACCCCTTGTGTTTCACAACCCTAGTTCACCACAGTACTGCACCTTTATGCACTAGGAAATAAGGTTTCAAGTCCGTTGGGTGGGATGTACAGGGTTGGCAAAGATGGTCCGTCAAAGAGGTTATTACCTGAAATGTATAAGACAGTCCAGTAGGTAGAGGATGCCCCGAGCGAATAAAATGCAAATATCGCAGTGTAGCGAGCGCCGTATCGTATCCAGCTACGTAGCGAGAGGAATTTTAAGGCTGGGGTGGGAAGAAGTCGTTAATCTGTATCGATGAAAATGTATCCCTAACGAGTAACTATCATAAAAATATGAACAATATAATGCGTTACCTAAAGGTTTTTGGTTTTTATAGTTTACACTATGGGTCAATCGGACAAGAACTTGAACCCACGTCCTCCCCTCTCAAAGTCCCGTCAAGTCGAAAACTTTTGGGATATTATTTGATTATTTATAAACTTAACATAACCCTTAATTTACCTAGGTATCGATATTTTTGTTAAATATTTTAGCTAGTTAGTAAGGTAGTAAACTTTTAAATCCTTTCTTGAGTTTTACGGATGACGAATCCCTACTAGCATGAATTTGGCTAAGGATTCGGTCATCTTTGTCTGGAATAAATAATCTCCTCTGAAAAACAACAAAACTGACTATACAAGCACAAACATACCAAATCGGGAGCACTTCTTTCAAAGTAAACATTTATCGACAGCTATCATCGTGTACTCAATCCATCGATACAAAATCAATCACGTGTCCCATCCCTATGGGCAAATCGCTGAATCGGTGCGGCTTGTTGGTCGCGTTTACGAGGGTCGCTGTAAACTGTAAAAAGCGCAAACTGTTTGTTTATGCGCAGTAACGATTGAAAGCCCGAGAATTGAAAACTTCCATCGCTGGTGGACATAAACGAACCTGCGCTTTTACTGCCCCTGCCCACCCCCCACTTCGAGACTGATTCGAGGATCTTTTTAAAATTCGTTGACAGTTCGCTTTTGGCTTTGTTTTATTATCATACTAGCTGCGCCCCGCGGCGTCGTCGCACGCGTTGTTCCTATGGAAACGTTTAAGGGTGATTTTTATCCCACGGATTTATGATAAATGATAAAATACATAGTTAGATTTCAAACATCCATCTTACATACTTGATGATTGTTGCATGTTGTAGGTATCAGATGACTGTACCGTCCTCTGTTCTCGTTACTCGAACAAACTTATGCAAGTGAATTTATGATTGCTCTGAATGTAGGTAAATCCGGAATTGTTATATTGTCGAGCTTACTTACCACAAACAACTGGGCATTTGACCAGTTTTGTTCAGAATTGTTTAATCTAGCCTATGAAAACTAATACATATTATGTTTTTTCTAAATAAGCAGCTGGCTTAGAATTAGCACCACCCCATCATTTCTGCCCGATTCGTTTAGTAATTTTGACGAGAAGAAGTATCAAATATCCATCTGTCAATTGGATGGATCCTGTCGCATTTATAATATGAGGTGATAAGTGTCATACAGGTCCTTAAGTCTAGCCGTGTAGACGGGTTTCGTCTGTCATGATGATGAGAAGGATGACAGACTGTTTCTTCATCAATAAGAATATAATAATGCTGAGGGCCTAGCCAACCTGCATTCGCTATGAAGCGAATCGAAAACAATTGAGAGATTCGTAGGGAAAAAATCGTAACAGATCACGTGACATATCTAAGGCATATATCAAACCCATACATTTTTCGACTTTTCTACTATCGCTTGTCTGGACAATTCACACAACATCCATTACGGATGTAAGTGGGTTTACTACGAACCTTATTAGTGTAGGAAGACAACACAACATTATCTAAACCCGAGCAGAGCTTGTGTTCTGGGTACTAGATTACAATACATTATATATAGATCCAGGTTTTTAATTTTCCTACCTAGAAAATACCCAGAGAACCTGAAACAAATATTTGCGGATCGAACACACATTTGTCTTAAGGCAGGAATCGAGTCTGCACCTCCTACGCTGCTGCCGCGCCATATCGGACGTCTAATAAAAAATAGTATTATTATTACATCAAAGGACAATGTCACACGAATCGCAAGTACTTTGGCAATAAGTACACAAATAATGTGCGTGAAATCCGCGAAATAAAATTATGGCAATGCTATAAACTGAGAACGACGTGCTTAGCCGACTCGCAGACAAAATAGTTATGCATGGAGCGAATATTGTAGTTTATGACTTATGTAGTTTTATGGAATTGGCGTGATTTGGACACTACTCCTTGCATGAAAGAGCTTAGATTTGAGATGCCTATTAAAAAAGATAGATAAGCTATCTATCCTTTTTAATAGGCCCATAGATCAAAACTTTTGTGACCAATACCTTCAGAAATCAAATAACTTTATCTATTAACTTTCGTTCAATTAGAAAGGATGAGACTATAGGTAATCTTATCGCACAAAGAACTTCTTTCGTAGTTTTGTGAACCTATCAATAATAAAAAGGATGGTCATTAAATAAGTGAGTCAACAAACCTGCTAGTACGGGAAAAATTGGATTAAACTTGTAAAAATTTTTGTGCTAGCGGACCTTGCTGAGTTGTACATTAACCTTCCTATGTGTACATTAATTGCATTTATATAAGTAAATATTTTTTTATTTTGGTCATAATAAGCACGGATAAACGATGCAAAGGCGCGCAATATATTTTTGCAGAAAAATGCATACAATTATTAGAAAAACTAGTACTTATTAACAATTGAGCTAACTGCCGACTGTTGCAAACAATCTACAGGTAGCGCAACTGATCCATATCAAGACCAATACCGCAAGCGTCCCCAAGACCCTGTCTAGACGAATTGCATCTGATTACGAATAATAATAAAATAAATAAAGCAACCGTACAGGCGCTTTTCGCATGGGTAAAGGCTACGGCCTTCGACATTAATCGTCATATTCATCAATGGATTTTATTATAAAAAAACATAATTAGTTATAGCAGTAATAAAAAAACAATCTACCAGCTCAAACCCAATGAGCCTACCATTTCATATCACAACGTCCACTGATAGACAAAGGCCTTCCCCACAGGCCTTCCCCATACGAGGACGCTACAAATAGCGATCTTGAGCCGCCTCCATCCATCGACTCCCTGCGACCGCTACAATGTCAACGGTTCATCGAATGGATGGTCTTCCAATACTCCCTTTCGGGTTCAATAACGGTCGTCCTCCAGAACCTTTACTCCCCAGCGGGGGAATGAGCTCTGTCTAATCCGAGCTTAGCACAACTTATCTTAATCTGAGTAACGCAAGAGCTCTGCGCTACAAGAGGTTCATTCTGGGCGGTTTGTATTCAACGCACTGTTCGTGGCAATCTGCAAATTGGACCGCAGCGCCCGAGCCGATTGCGCCCTTCTTAATGCCTATGGGCTTGTCACAGGGGAAGAAGAGTAGCTGATGTTTTTGAAAATCTGAGACACCATCACTCATACTAACATTATAAATGCGAAGGTTTGGATGTTTGGATGGATGTGTGTTCCCTCTTTATACCAAAACTACTAAACGGATCGGGCTGTAATTTTGCACACAGGTAATTCTTATCCTGGAATCAAACATAGTCTACTTGTTTTATGCCAGAAGTTCCCATTTCCATATAAATAACGCGTGCAAAGACGCGAGCAGAAACTAGTCATAAATAAATCAATATTACGCTAGATACGACACAGCATACAGGTCCAAGCCAAGCATACCTTGTAATAATGATGAGATTACATACTTACCTCTTAGATAGGTAGGTATTTGTTAATTTTACATACTAAACACACTGATCACTCAGAACAAATATTAGCATGAATCGAAACCGCCGCATCATGCGTATTCATATATTGTAAAGGAAATAAATGAATATAATTGAATTGACCAAATTATCGACAGTTTTTCATACAATTTTTGCGAAGCCAAAGTCATATTCGGGTCACTGATCTGAATCATGCTTCGTCTTGAAAATATTGTCGCTGATGTTTTCTCGCGTGTTGTTTACGACAGGACAAGGGCAAATTACGTTATTTGAAATTCTTTATTGCACTAGGCATTTAACATGTGGCTTTTACGATGGAGATCCTGTTCTAGATAACATTATCTTGTCTGTGGCGACGCTTTATTTGTGAGATTGAAATGTGAAGATGTTCTTTTTACGACCGGCCAAACCTGACGTTTACTCGCGATTTGATTTATGAACAGTTAAATATTTCTTTGTTTCTGAAATTTCGAGGCTTTTTTTATTCGACGCTATTTTTTCAGGGAACTATCTCTGTAATGGCATCTCGAAATAAATGGAAGAAAGTATTGTTTTTATTTTCAACAGCGATGAGCTTTGCACGATAAAGACATAAAAGTTTAGGTCTAATTTGTGTCTAGACTCGTGATTGTCGACGTTTTAACGGTTGGTTTGATTAATTTTACTGGTTTTATTGTGTTTCACTTACTTAATTTATTATCCAGCGACAATTTAAATTATCTATACTTATATTATAAATAGGATGGATCAGATTTTTTGTTTGTTTGTATGGCTCCAAAACTACCGGACCTGTTGAATAATATACTTTATTCCACTTGTAAACAAAATCGAATATTGCTCATAAGTGGAATAAATAATCAATAATCAATAATAAAGGATGTTATTTAACAAGTTGACAAAAGTTATTTGAATTTAGAATGGTGTTTATGCATTTTAATGGTTGACTAGGCTATAGAGGCTCGGCAAAATCGTTCTGCGGCGATCTGTTTTCGAGCGAGAATGGTGAAAAATAACTTATCATCACTCGCTATGTTTGTAAGTGGTTTTACTTTGACTTTAAAGAGTTTAAAATACAACTAAAAAATACAGATACCATTGCAGTGACACTTGTAGCTTTTTAAATTCTACAAGTAAGTTTGTCTTAGTAAGTTTGTCAAAGTTTGTATTGCACAGGACTGGAAATATAACTGTGAGCGTATGTGTTTGCGTGTAGTTGTAACACACGCCAATTTTTGAGTAAGCGCTGGGAGAACGTAAGCTATCTTCCCTTTTTAAATCAATGGTTAGTAGGTTAGTTTATGTAGCAATACATCAAAGTATCAATATGCAATACATCGAGTTGAAAGCTGAAAACCAAACTTTTCTTTATCTTACTTATATGGTTTCGAAAAGTGTATACTCTTAAACTCAACCTCAACAGCCTATGGTCCACTGCTGGACGCATGCCTCCCAATAATAATAAGTGCCTTATTGGTTTTATATCATGGGGATAATGCCTACAGTCCCCACGCTGGGCATGCGAGTTGGGGAACTCAGTCCGATGGTAGAATGGTACTGCAGGAGGCGCTGCTTCCCCCGGTGGATATCCCTGTATGCGACTAGTACCCCAGTATTTGAACAAACAATATCCAGTAGGTAGTCAGAGAGGGTAGCTAATTGAGGCTGTATCGGATGTGTCCGTCAGGAGCGGCGGCGGCTCCGAGACGAGCCGGATCCGGACTCACCAGCGACTTGCGGTCGAGGCCGCAGGTCCGCGAACAGTAGATGCGGTTCATTTAAACCTAGCAGTGAGACACTGAGCGAGTTGTATTGTAAGTAAATAAAGCACGTTCACACACGTCCACGCGTATCTGGTGACCTGTGCTACAGGTTTTACATAAATCTATAACAGGTTATCTTTCATCAGCCTCGGTAACAAATGGTACATAATGTGATTACCTACTCACCCATTAATAGCACTGCATAGTCTAAGCACCTACCACGTACCGAGCTTGATTTGCAGATAAAGTGTGTTTGTGAAAGCAAATAAACATTTAATTATTATCAGGTAACCTCAATTTATGGATGAAAATAGTAACCATTCCGCGAAAATCATTGAAGGTATTAGGTACCTATTTATAATTATAATAAAGGATCAGGTGGTAAGCTGTTGTTGATTGAAATGCCTCATCAAGTAAATTACCTTCGCACATCCGCGCCACGTATCGCCAACTCAGCCTCCATAAATAACGTATGGAGCTAATCCGATCCGCGTGATTTGTTGGCCTATTTACTTATTTGCGTAACCCAGTCGCCGACGTCGCCGACTTCGCCGAGATAGAGGCCCGCCAGATAAGTCGCCTTTCACAATGGGAATTGGTTACAACCGCATACCCGAGGCAATATGAAAGCGTCACCTATTTTTAACCGACTTCAAAAAAAGGAGGAGGTTCTCAATTGGTCTGTATTTTTTTTTTATGTTTGTTACTTTTTACGATGATTCTTTTTGTATATGTGTGGTCCCATTTTAATTTTGTTCAGTTCTGACAATAGGATCCATGAAAATTCATAAGTTTTTACACGAAGTCGGTTTACAGTTTTTTAAAACAAAATAATTTATATCATATTGTTACATTAAGATAGGAAATTTTAAAAATCCATCGTACAGTTTGTGGTATCTATTATAAGCTATTTTTTAATACCTCTGTAATAGTTTTAACGTATATAGTTTAGGAAGAGATGCCAAAATAGAGTTTGAGGCATTAATAACTAACTTATAATATACCACAAACTGTAAGATGGATTTCTAAACCGCCTGTGTTTAACGTAATAATAGTATAAAATAGGTGGGCGCGCCACTTTGACTCATGTATGCGCTTAACAAGACGGCAAATTGAGGGAAACAAGAATTTTTCATTACCCTCGTCGTCGCGTAAAAATCAACCCCGCAAACCGTGGATGTTGTAAAAGTTTAAGGGACTCTACCAGAAAAAGGGCAGCAACTTTCTTCTGTGTATAACACCTCAAATACCATCACCAATCCACCTGTCAAGCTTGGTGCTTGTGGCACGTCCAGCTGTGGACTAGGAACTGAGTGTGCTGAATAGGAAGAACATAGTTTTAGTGTACAATGTGTTGGTGCTCAATAAATAAATAAACATTCTAACATATGGGATGTAAAAAAATAAATAAGTTGTGTTAGATTTACATATATATATATACAAATATGACAACTATCTACTCCTAAGTCGCATTATACATTAGATAAGCAAAGATTGTATTAGTTGATAAGCGATAAACTTGCCAGTGGTTTCTTTTTCACTTCTTCCGCAAGTGAATTTAAGTAATTGCAACTATAGAAAAAAATAGTTCTTATTTAATAGTATTTTTTTTTTATGTTTGTTACTTTTTACGATGATTCTTTTTGTATATGTGTGGTCCCATTTTAATTTTGTTCAGTTCTGACAATAGGATCCATGAAAATTCATAAGTTTTTACACGAAGTCGGTTTACAGTTTTTTAAAACAAAATAATTTATATCATATTGTTACATTAAGATAGGAAATTTTAAAAATCCATCGTACAGTTTGTGGTATCTATTATAAGCTATTTTTTAATACCTCTGTAATAGTTTTAACGTATATAGTTTAGGAAGAGATGCCAAAATAGAGTTTGAGGCATTAATAACTAACTTATAATATACCACAAACTGTAAGATGGATTTCTAAACCGCCTGTGTTTAACGTAATAATAGTATAAAATAGGTGGGCGCGCCACTTTGACTCATGTATGCGCTTAACAAGACGGCAAATTGAGGGAAACAAGAATTTTTCATTACCCTCGTCGTCGCGTAAAAATCAACCCCGCAAACCGTGGATGTTGTAAAAGTTTAAGGGACTCTACCAGAAAAAGGGCAGCAACTTTCTTCTGTGTATAACACCTCAAATACCATCACCAATCCACCTGTCAAGCTTGGTGCTTGTGGCACGTCCAGCTGTGGACTAGGAACTGAGTGTGCTGAATAGGAAGAACATAGTTTTAGTGTACAATGTGTTGGTGCTCAATAAATAAATAAACATTCTAACATATGGGATGTAAAAAAATAAATAAGTTGTGTTAGATTTACATATATATATATACAAATATGACAACTATCTACTCCTAAGTCGCATTATACATTAGATAAGCAAAGATTGTATTAGTTGATAAGCGATAAACTTGCCAGTGGTTTCTTTTTCACTTCTTCCGCAAGTGAATTTAAGTAATTGCAACTATAGAAAAAAATAGTTCTTATTTAATAGTAATTACTATTTAGCAAGCTGTTTATATAGTAAAAAAAAATACTTGTCTAAGTGTTTATTTTGTAAGTCTAAAGAAATAAACGATTTGACTCTGACTCTGACTCTGATGAACATCACAAAATTTACACGAGAAACAAAAAAAAGCAGTGGAAGCTGACAACCAAAAAGAGGCTTGCTAGGTACCTAGCTATCGGGTAGGACGGAGTCTCGCTAAGCTAGATTACAGATGTATTTATTGCCTGAAAGTTCTTAGTCATGAAGATGATGAATCAACAATAACTACATTATGGTTTTTATTATTAAAGTGCATAAGCCCTCGCACTCCGGGTAATTTCCAAGAAAATCAAATATCCCAAAAATTATCGGCTTCGACGGGACTCATTCGGGATGTCATGACCACTAGACCACGAAGTCGGATACCTATCGAACCGAAAATCTCTGGGGCTATTTACGGACATCCTCGTAGGACGCGGGTTTGGCTCCCGTTGAAGCCGAGATTTTTTGGGGTGTTATTTGATTTTTTAGGAACTATAGCATTATATTTAGATTTAATCATAAAGAGCTTGCATTGCACATTGTTACTTACTTGTAGTCTAGATTTGCTAGCTCAAATTATATAGGTCCCTTTCAAAACAACCATCCAATAAGACGTGGAAGCTGTAGCGCGCGCTGATTCGACAGCATCGGGTAGGTAGCACTACCTACACTACACTACACTGTATTCTCTGTTCCCAGTAAAAATAAACAGAGTCCCAATCAGGCGCGCAATCAGGTGCTCTTATTCTCAAAGACTCCGTGTAGGTACTGGCGAGATCAAAAGTTAATAAAATTGTATAAGGACAAGTTTGAATAGTTTTTGCCGTTTTCGATTACGAAGGTTCTATCTAAAGTTTTAGCTATCAGAGATACGGACATTAAAAAAGTTTTAGGTAAAATTAATTGTTTTTTCTCCTTGTAAGAAGAAAATCATATCACTGGTTTTAATCATAAAGTAGGCGTAGTATTTAAAGAGAGTGAGTGTATAATTTATATTATAATTCTCCTGTTCAACACATGAGAATTACAGACTTATGCTAAGTTTTCAAGTTTTCGAGCAGAATCAAATGATGGTACTTTTTTTCCTATATGCAAGGTGAGACTACCTTTTTCCAAGTCTGCGCGAGTACATAAATAGAAAAAAGAACCTCCACCGATTCTCCGCGGATCTCTGCAGATTCTTTAATAGAATGAACTTTTGTCCTTTGTTCAAGGTGAGTGGTGTGCGCGAGCGTACGGCGTGAGACACGAGTACATGCATGCCCACCCTCTCGCGTGACGAGATCAACTGCGCTCTTTGTGCTCAGCCCACTACAGCAGCGGACTCAGGAAATTACTACAGGTAGATCAAGGGACTTACCTTTTTTGATTTTGATACATACCTTTTACCTGATAGCTTAATTGAATAGTACATCGGACTGAGTGAAAATTGCTGGGTTTAAATCTTATCGAGACCATTATTTTGGGGTAAATTATTCAGTTAAAGTTTTGCAAGTAAATGATTTGATACATACTTTTCTAGATCTTTGTTACCTATTTTTTGAAGGGCAATAACGAAGGCGGGGCTAAACTGGTTTATTAGGCTAGATTATATAGCATATTTTACATGATACATCCCACAACATACTTTGCGAGTCTATGATACAGTTTAAACTGTCTTTGCACACGATTCATAGGCGGCGTCGAAATTGGAACTTGTGTTGCTTCTCACACATCTTTATCTGTTGAGTATCTCAGAACAGGGATGTAGTGTGTCTTGTTTGTGTAAAGAATTTAAAATCAGGCACCAATTTAAAATTACAAAATTGAAATACACTTGTCTGGGTTAAATGATCACCAAATGGTTCCGCTTCCCGCTGCTAGCGTGGCCTCACAAAATGTGTGGTACGCGTCACGCGCGCCATTCCGTCAGCAATATTGTCTAAAGCAATTTGTATGTAAATCAATTGTTGTTAATACTATTTATGCCAATGGTTATTGAGCATTACTATTTACTTTCACCATCTCCACCACTCACGCTAAAACCCGCTTTGTTTCAGACGCTGTAAGGGTGAAAGATGCGCAAAGTTTTTTCGTCGCTTACAACAAAAAATATCGAGATAAGACGTGATGTTAGGGAATTGTTAATAAGGGATTGTCTTTCGCATACTTTCCCGCGGATTATGGGAGTTGTAAATTTTATTTTATCATAAATAAGGAATTTATGGCGATTTATCGGCGCTGAGGAGTAATAGGTGAAGTAATGTCCGGACAGCGGGGGGAGACCTCAAACCAGATACTAAATTATTTATTCTATGATGGATTTATGGCAATGAACTATGCTTCTTAGCAATAACGGCAATAACTGACGTTATGAATACTTTCCTTCAAACAGGATATCACAGACTTCGCTGAAATAATTTCGGTATTATTAAAAGGAGAGAAACACAAACAACACCGGGGCAAGCAATGGTAGAGCCATCTAAGAGCAGTCCAAGATTGTTGAAAGGCAATAAAATTAAGTAGTCGTGGACGATAAAGCAGTAAATATGACCGCGAGCCGGCTCTCTCTATGCAAATATTATAGGCCTTATCTACGCGAGGTACCGACAGATACCCAGCTTCGTTGTACCACTCTCAGATACCTCCTAGCTAGACTAACTGTACGCTCAACATACTATTACAAGACTATTGTTTTATTTGACGGAAACAAAATAAGTTACCTAATAATTCAATTGCTTTCTTTTACTATGACTGGGATGCTAAACAATGCAATGCATACTTACACTAGCAAAATTTCGGGTAGGTGACATCTTTCGTTTTTCCTTCACGTTTCTGCTGACGGTATCTAATCCCTGAAATCTTAGTATATTTTTTTAGTTATTACAACCCGGAGACAGTAGTAAGCAAACCAACAACATGGTTATAGGTATGGCCAATAAAAAATAACAGCAGAGCCCTGGCATGGAGACTGTGCCATGAGAAACGGCTGTCGGGGGTCAGGGGCTCATGAATACCCCCAAATAACGGGATATCAAGTGATGGAGCATCGCGCCGAAAAATTGGGTAACTTCTGCTGTGCATTAATTTGATTAGCTTGGTTATGGCATGTCTTGCTGTTAACCAAAAGGCGTCATAACTTCAGCTAGAGTAAAACCTACCCAAAACTGTGATAATATAATGTTGAAACCTTGTAAATAGGACAGATAATTCTTCTTGTTTTTGATTGTCTTGCTCTACCGAAGAAAATAGGGAAAAACTATTTAAAATTCATCGGTATGGACCAACAGAGGTTGCTAGAGCGAGCTCGTAAAAACAAAGGCTCCGAGTCCGCGCCAATCGACCGAGTCCCGTTTATTTTATATTTTCCCAATTAATTTGCATAATCCTTGTCAGATACAGGTTCGACTTTGGAGAAAAAATCTCAGAACTTTGTACGATCAGGAGTGGTTTTTCTCGGACTTGGAATTGCTTAGGAACAGACTACCTATTTTATTTTTACTATCCAGATTTAGTTTGTTTTACCTAATTAATAAGGTAAGTATACCTTTTGTTTGGGACTTCATGATTCAGGCAACATTTGCGTATCCAAAGTCGCCAACATGATAGAATAATTTTGCCCACAACTACTTGTCGGGATATGCTGGCATCACCGGCGACTTTGATGCTTAACTTCATAAAAAATATTAAAATAGTTGTGGAACTTTCTATATAATGAAAACAAGCTCAGTTAGGGTGAGCTTATCGTAGCGTGAGTGCTGGTGCGTCAGCTATTAGCAATGATGACCGCTCGGCCCTCTGTCAGCACCTGAGAGGAAAAACGCGATTGAAGATTCTTGTTGAAAGTTAGAGGCTTAAAAAAACTTTCAGGCGAAATAAAAGCTAAAGTTTGCCAAGAAGCTTGATCAGCCTTACGGAAGAGAGACGAATAAGTCAACTTAGCAGCAGTAGTAAGTAATGAATAAGATCGCAAAGAGACAACATTGAGATGCGGAATAAGTGTTTCCACAGATCGCTCGGAGCGGTGGCGCCATAAATTAGTGCGGGCCATAAATCAGCGTTTCAGCGGCAGCGGCCCAGGACGCCCAATGCCCAACGCATCGGACCGGCCAACCCTGCATCTGATCTTGCAACTCCAAAAACTAGGAATGCGGCACGTTGAATGGAAATGAGGTTTATCGCACATTGCCATTATTATTTAAGTTTCTAGCACATAGTTACCCATGCGGTTAAGATTGTAACTAACTATATCGTAGGTGCAGATTTGGACACAAGGTGGTCTTGATACCTAACTGTTAATTATCTTGTGTTTGTCTGAATTCCCTTTCGTTGCTGGCTATTAATGTTATTTGATCCATGTAGGCTAGTTTCCCGCATGCTCAGCATGGGGATTATGGACATTACCCCCGTGAGCTAACAGCCAATAAAGGCGCTTATCAGGGACCTGCGTCCAGCAGTTATCCAATATAGGATATTAAGGTTTAGGTTGAGGAGGTTAATTTTATCCTTATACATTTAATGCATCATATTTCAATATTTTCAATTTCTGATTATCAAATAATCGCAAAAGGTTTTAATATGAACTGGTGTCGTCCGCCAAGAAGCACCGCGGTAAACAAACGGCCCGTCCGAGTCGATTGTCCGGCGGCCGGCGGACACCCGCACTCCACCCGCATTTCTTCCAACGTTCATTTGCCAACAATTGGCGAGGGCTCCGAAGATTTATTTGCTATGTTTTCAATAATAGAAGTGGGTGTCTAATTTATTTTGTGTTACCAAGGTTTAATTCTGTTCGATGCTTGATTGTTCGTCGCTTTGTTTCCATGCGGAAACAAAATGCGGTTCATTTTCATTTGTATTTTCGCGTTATTTCAAGCTTTGTAGATGAATAAACCAAGCTCTTCGTATACGAAGCTGGGTTTGGTGAAAAGGATAGTTTTATAATAAACCTCTGTTTGCGGGAGAGGGCAGGACAGTGCAGCGGCGCCGGGCCCGCTGCGTGTCAGCTGCGGGAGCTGCGCGTTTGCGTGCAGCAAATAAATTACAACCAGGATGTTGTTACACTACCCAAGCTACGGACTTAGGACAAAACTGACCTTTTATCACAGGATTTAAAGTGCTTTCTCAATTTTTATTGTAGATAGCTAAACACACTACCTTTCATCTGATAGCCCGCCTGCTTTTGGCCGGGTCATGGCAAGCCTCAATTTGCGGTGACTGGCCTTAACAAAAGACGATTGCGATAGCTGCAGATGGGCCATATTAAATCCTATTATATGACTGCATCAGCAGGGTTCAAAATCAGTTTCATTTAATAACTATTCATATTTATTATTATTTTTCTATCGCCCCGTCCGTCGTCGCGTCGCATTGGTTGGGGCGGGATTGATAATTATTATGGATATATTTTTTTATTTAGTTTTATTTAATAAAAATATTAAATAAGTTTCTTTTACAATTAATAAATGAAAGTTATTGTATTATGTAATATTATGTTTAGTTTATCCGTACCTAAGCAGTTCAAGTCCGTAGTTCCGGTGGTGGAGCGGTAAGCAAGCGGTCCACCCGAGCCGCACTAACCCGATGCGAAAATTAAAACTGCACGACTGCCTTGCCATTGTTGCTGCTCTCCATTTACTGCATAACGTACAGCGTACAGCTATTTACTTCTATTTACTTTGCTATTTTCTGTTTGCGTTGCTGCCGTGTTCGGGCGGTGCAGCGGACCTTGTTGGACGTCCTTGTTTTACACAAAATAAATATTTTGAGAGAATTTTCGAGCTTTCGAATTATACCTACCAATTATTTACTAGCACTAGCTTTTACAAAATATTTGTTGAAATCTGTTTTATTATTTAAGATTTTTTAAACAAGAGGGTTGCAAAATGGAGAAGGCAGTTTCAAGAAGGCAGTTAGTAGGTAGTATGTTAAAGGGTCTTTAGAGTGGAGTTGACGGTGACTTCTCTCGCCTTACCGGACGGACTATGTCCACTAATTGTGCCGGCAACTGTCGCGAATTTCAATCTCGAGACATACCGAGACCAAAAGCTAAATACTATATATAATATTTATTTGTATTATAAAATCTGCAAAAGAAAATAAGTCAAGCGCCGCCCCGCAGAGATGTTATTGCTTACATAAACTGTCACTAAATAAACTAGTTTTTTGTATTGAAATCTTTGCTGAGTGATAGTTCTAAATCATTATTAACAGAGTGTTAGATGGCATCTTTTAAACTGTAACCAAGCACACAAAAGTTTACCTATTTAATTATTGGTTTCTTAATTGTTTCTATTCTAAAACTGGTTCGCTACTTTTGATTCCTGCAAATTTATTGTGATATCTATTTTTAAGTTTGGTAATATTTATAAATATTTAATTCTCCACAGTCACTTATAGTGCCTCCATCTAACGAAGTTTCTTGAGAGATCGCAATTAGTCAAATTGCAGCGATGCCCTCCGACTTGTTCTATTTGAACAGGATCGGACGTCTTGGACTCGGAACTTGTAAGTAACTTGCTTCATTTACTCCTTTACAATTACGCAAGTCCATTCTAATTGGTCAAGAGGTCGACCACCTGGGAGCTTTAAGAGCTGATAGAAGCCACAAAAGTCAAATCAAATTTTAGTGGATTTACACAGGAAGACCGTTTGCTGCCGTTCTGGATCTGAAGTCTCGCTCAGTTTGCATAGTGTAGAGAGAGTGTTTTTCATTGTAGATTGACCTTCGCTACAACACAATCGCACCTGATGGAAAGTCATGATGTGCTCGAAGATGGACGGTGACAAAGGTTTAGAAAACAGCTATTCACTCGTGTCTTCAGGTACCAAGGTTGTCTTATAGTTGTCCGAAAAAACATCAGCAGAATGATGAAGGTGGAGAAAAACCGCTAAGTGCGAGTGGAGGTTACATCCACCAAGTATGGATGGTATTGCACTGTGCGTCTGCTTGTACTGGAGTGGAAGGGGAATGGCGGGATCAAGTTATTTATTGCCCTGCTATGTCAGGGTACAGGATGAAATGAACCTCAGTATTTTAATGATTGCATTAATACAATCAGGTCTACTAAGACACAATTACTGAATTGTTAAATTTTTAATTAATAATTTTTAATTAATTTTATGTTAATATCCCAGAATGTTTTGCAAAGAAAAATTGGCAGGTATCATGCTTTACCACTCAAGATGAACTTAAGTACAAAGTATTTGGTATCTATCTATACTATAAAAAAATCATTTGTGTTGCTGTTAAAATCTAAAATGCCTTTTTTGAGGCCCGGAAAGATATGCCAGAACGTAACTATGCATGCCTTTAGAATACCTACCACATGCAAACGCGCATTCCGAATCAGGCCCATTAGACTAAATAGTGCAAACAAAGATGGCCTACTCACGTCGGATCCTGCTGCGCTACAAATCATAGACGGGTACATAAATATGGAGGGCTGGCTCATCAATCCACGTATCTGTTCCGAGTCGGGGCCACCTCATCCCTGCTAATCCGTAAGCAATCAAAGTTTCCTCATTCATAATGTATGAATGGACGAGTTGCTCAACATTCATGGACTTCACCTATGGGTATGGACAAAAGATGCCTATTCATTTGATTGAGGACTTCCAAACTTGCAAGATTGTTCATGCTTTGAAACTGTCTTGTATAGATAGGTATTCGCTGTGGTAAGTGGATTCTCTGTGAACGTCGTCTATTAAACTGAATCTAGTGAGCGTTCGTAGTAAAATTACGACTTCGCTCATTAATAATCATAGTCTCTGCTATAGAACAAAATTTGATCTATATAATGTCCATATTGAATGAGGCATAAACGTATACAAACCGCCCATACTTAACCTAAAATTCACTTTGTTGGCGCGTCCTTTTATACGTAATTTACATTACTTGTCGATTTTAGATTCTCCCTCCAATAAAAATTGCTTACAATTATATCTGAAACTCGACGCCGAGCACGTGAGTTTTTGTTATTTGTATCGTGGTTTATTTACTAACATGCTCCATGCTGGACGGATAAACCATAGGTATCATCTTTAATTGTAATTTCTTAACATATATCTCTCTATTATGATCCTTGTCTTTTGCTAAGTAAACTTTACTTTTAGTTATTTATTTATTATCTACTAGCAGGCCTCGCGGTTTCACCTGCGCAGTTACAAAATATAGCAGAATATATAATATAACAATCAAATATCTCCTCTTTATAACAGATTAAAATCAGAAATGTTACTTTTCCATTTCGTTTTGCCTGCCAATGTTTACCGAACATTACAGCGTTTCCGTTCATTAGGCACCTATAAGATCTCACAATCCTCAATACAACAATGAGGCAGTATATCTCGTGATCTGCTCACGCCTCATCTCGCTCTATGTGATCAGTATTCACTACGCGCGATCATTAGCGCACACCACGCCGCATCAATCACACAATAACCTGAGCGTCAACAACCACATCCTTCATCCTTCATCGGCATTCGCCTGTCGAAGAGGTTACCCCTTCAGTTGAAATCACGCCTACTTGATAGCGATGTTAGTTACAGTTAATGTCTACAGACCTTGATAATATCCGACTATAAAGTTTGATAAATAGATGGACGGATGTTTGTTACTTCTTTATACAACTACTGAATAGATCATACCTTTATATTTTATAGATCTGGATCTAATCTGTGTGGTGCTGGCTTATAATTTGCACCACTCCATCTATTCCCGTAAGTTTCGTAAGAGGTGACTAAGGGATATCCACCAGAGGGCCGGCAGCAGCACCCCCTGCGGGACAATTCTACCACCGAACTGCGACCTGCATGCCTAGCGTGGGGATTATGGGCAATACCCCTGATTAGGTAAACACCAACATGGTGGTTAACTGAGGGAGGCCTGCGTCCAGCAGTGGACCAATACAGGCTGTTGAGGTTGTGGTTGAGGATCTATGAATCCAATGATATCCAGAAAAAACGAATAAAAGCCGCGGTCAGATGCTAGTAAGGCTATAAGTTTGATGTCGATCATGAGCTTAGTGAAAATTTGCATGAATACAAACGGTCAATTGTATCAAATAAAAAAACCAGTTCTTCACGATTTATCTTCAAGGTTATCTAAAGTACCCAATTTTTTAGCATTTGATATGTAAACTCTGTTTGAATTTTAGGTTGATTAAAAAGATTGAATCCGTACAACTCGTTTCAAACAAAGCTACATACATGTTCACTACAGACACGGGGCAGTAGGTAACACACGCCTACAATCAGGCAGTCACTCGCTGTGGTTTAATCCTGCTCTCGCCTTGGCAAGAAACTTTTTAATTCGAGTCATGTGGGACCGCGACAGGAGAGGAGCTCGCTACTAAACACTCTACCTTACTTGTCCATCAATCAGCTGGTCAAGTCATCCATCAGGGATGATTTGATTCGATGGTTCATCAGAAACGGCGGCAGCTGTATTAGCTGTGTCAGCAAGCACAAAGCTGTCATGATCAACAAGTCAAAGTTCACCATAGCTCGACCAGCATGTGGATGGGCTATCATACTTCTATAGACTAGGTAAGTAGACGATTATAAAGCATAAATAATTATGTAACTTGGCTGACAGGGTGAGCGCCGCTAGAATAGCCTCAACCTCAACAGCCTATATTGGTCCACTGCTGAACGCAGTCCTCCCCTGATAAGCGCCTTAATGGCGTTAATCTTATAGAGGGTAATGCCTATAATCCCCACGCTGGGCATGCAGGTTGGGGATCGCAGTTTGGTGGTATAATTGTTTACCAGGGGGCGCTGCTGCCCGCCCTTTGGTGGATATGCCTTAGTCGCCTCTTACAATACTTGCGGGAGAGTGAGGTGGTGCAAACTCTAAGCTAGCACCACACACCTGAGATAAACGTGTTCTTAAATAGAGTACACTACTCGAAAAGTGTTCCCTCCAGCCAGATGGGATGACTTTTTTTTTTATTGCTGATGGATCAGCGTTTGACGACCTGCGAAAGACTGCAGACAGATGTTGGATGCGGCAAGCTGAAGACAGGGCGCTGCTATGGCGCTCATTAGGAAAGGCCTATTTCTAGCAGTGGTTACGCTATCAATTAAATGAAGTTTGAATAGTTTAACTTAAACACACTGTTAGTGTAAGAAGAGTGCGTCAGTAGTCTTACTCTCTGTCTGCTTAACAACTGGTTAAGAGTTTTAATGGATTTTAAATTGGGTTGTTGTCTCTGTTGTGAAATGAGGTACTTAACTGATTTATCATCATTAATGGGCCTCTTTAGGAGCGACGTGGGCCACAATGGATGATTCACGTCAATTGAACCGAGTTGCACTCAATTGGAAAGTCATCATTGGATGTCGCCAATACCTGGAAGTTTAGTCCAGTACACAATCATCATTCAGCATCATCATTATAACACAGCCATGGTTACTATTACAACGGGATATTTACCATGATTTGAGTTTTGAGCTTTCCAATATTTCGGCACCGTTTCATGTGCCATGATCACGGATAACTGTAAATCACTTTGACCATGATGAATTTAACAGTTTTACAGACACGGTCACCTTATCAAGGTAAAGGCCAATAAGGTGCCAATAAGGTGCTCAAGGGAAAGCCTGCGTTCCGTAGTAGACGAATATAGGCCGTTGAGGAGGAGGCGGTTACTTTTTAACTTCCTATGATGTAGAAGTCTTAAAAATTCATCAGTTTGTCATAGTAATCTTTTTTGTCGCAATAAAAATGTTATTTGTCATAATGAAAGTCTAGTGTAAACTCTGAAACTGGTGAAAGGATGGGCCTGAGTTTTTTCCCACAATTAGTAAAGGCCTCTCCCAAATCATGTACGTAACATTAGGCCCAACAGTAGGATGAAATATGCTACAGATTTTTTTTTAATTATAAAATACATCATTAAAAATAGTTCATGTGACAAATCACGATAGAGGCAAAATACAGTTGAATTGAAAACCTCCTCCTTTTTTGAAGTCTGTTAAAATTACCGTTTGAGGCATCAAGAACATAGAGACCAAGAATAACAGTGTATCCGTGAATAGCACGTGAAAAGCCACGGGCAGATGCTAGAACCTTCATAACTCACCACCATTTTAAGTAAAATGAAAAAGAAAAGTGCCTCCGTCTCTCAGACTACAGCAGGCAGCGACGGTCCCAGGTCGTCCCACCGACGTATTACCGTCCAACTTCACGTCCGCACGGCAGCGCTGATTCCCTTTTAATCTGTTTCACTTTATTTTCATTCCTCGGACATGGGACTGCGAGGGTGTTCACATGTTAGGTGCTCGGAGACAGCTTTAGCAGAGGACTAAAAAAATAATTAAGGTATTGCTTTTTAATCTGGGACGCTACAGCAGATTCTTTTGTAGGGAACACATTATTAAACAAATAGTAAAGTTAGTTTAATAGTGAAATTTGGAATTCAGACTGGAGATCGCCACAAGCTCACAAAAAGGTAAAAACAAAAAAGGTTTTTCTGCAGCTCTTTTTGCTGGTAGTTTTAGGTCTGTACTAAAAGCTAAGCTTGTGGCGATCTCCAACAGGCTATATTGGTCCACAGCTGGACGCAGGCCTCCTCCGGATAAGTGCCTTACTGGTATTTATCTCATCCCATAATCCTCATGCTGGACATGTGGGTTGGAGATTGCAGTTCGGTGGTAGAATTGTTCTGCAGGGGGCGCTGCTGCCCGTCCCCGGTGGATATCCCTTAATCGCCTCTTACGGACGGCCACGGAACGATTTGGGCTGGTACAAATTATAAACCGGCAACAAAACATTTTTTTTGTAACAATAACTCAAAGGTTACTCTTACGACACAGAATTCAACGACAAATACTTATATGGCTTGAGTTAAAGTATTGTTTGCGAGACTTCACGAGACATGGGGGCTGCTGTGGAGGCTTCAGCTGTAAGCAGATGCAAACATACCCACCACATTATATCAACGACAATGGGACGGTAAAGACAAAGAAAAACTTATCTTTCTTACATGTCCGTCAAGAGATTGCTCATAATAATAATAAATAATAATAATGAGATTGCTCATAGCAATAAGGAATTTGTACTTTTTCTACTCTTAGCATATATTTCTGTATTGTTTTCTGTATTTGTGTGGTACAATAAAGTATTATCTATCTATTAATGTTCTCAAAAATCTAAAGCCGTTTTTATCGATACTTCTCTCTTCCAGTCTATCAACTTGCTTCTATTATGGCTACAACACTTAGTAGTAGGTAGATATCCTAAATAGATAGACGTAAGCTGCCGAGTCCATAGCGTGGAATAAAGCCCGTCATTTAACCTATCGTCTGCAAATTGGATTCGCATAATACCGCGGAGAGGATTGTGTGCGAGCCACTGCCGATGCACTGATCTGTCTACACTACAGAGTACATACATACCTGTCTGGGAGTCTATAGACACTTCACTAGAACACTATGATACTAAGGGTGCGTTCACAGTGAATGCGGTAGCGGGGCCTGAAGCGGCCGCGATAGTTAGGGTAAATCTCGTCTGAATCTAAAACTCGTCCGCGAGTTGTCCATTTCACTTTTGAGGAGGGATACATCTTTTCCGAATCGAGAGTCTTTTGGTTTTAGATTCGGACGAATTGTACCCCAATGCAAAATTGAATCATCTCGTCCAAATATCTTCGTTACTTTTCAGGGGTCATATTAAACAGCCAACCACAAAGTGACGTGAGAGTGTAAGTAATATTGTGGAGAGCGCGACTCAGAACACGTCGTGTAGGATGTGATGTGATTACGTACCCAAGACGCAAGTGCCCAACTCCGTCCCTGTCTAGGATGGGCAGTGAATGAGTTATTATACGTTTTTACCATTTCGACATTTGAGGCTTCACCCCTTTTTCTTTCCATCACATCACATCAAAAGCTGTTTTGAAGAAACCAGTCCACGGCTGGATATAGGCCTCCCCTTGATAAGCGCCTTTTTTGCTCCACCATTTGGAAGTATTGCCATAAAATGTTATGCCTTTGGTAGAAAATAAAACTGGTCTAAATAAACGGCAGGTTTTATAAGTGGAGCAAAAATATATTGCTGCGAACCCTTCTCATTTGTTATCTTTCCCCTAAAGTAAACACCTTCGAACATAAAAATATGATTTTCATTTTGATATAGGTAATGAAGGCATAAAGGCAGATTGATCCGAGCGGAGGTGGCGCAAACATTTGATGAGGGTAATCAAATCACGGATACCTGCCGGGGGGGGATCCGGGGGGGATCCGGGGGTGAAGGAGATGCTATCGCGTAATAAGGTATCGAAAGCAGATTGGGCAGGTTTCTATAAGGATAAATTCAAATAAGGTAAAAGATATGGAATCTGGAATAAGAAGTACAGTGGATTTCATCCATAGGTTGCTAGCTGAAAGGTTAGGTACAAATCTCGTAAAGGCTTTCGTTTTGGTTTTATTTTTAAAAGACTTGTGGTTTTTGTACATAGTGACACGGTTTTCTAAATCGATTTTACTGAAAGGTTTTAAATATAAAATAGTTTTGTATTAATAGAAATTGAATTCACCTATAGATGAACGTCACTGTACCTACTCATACTTGCTAATTCTTTGCTTTTGTTTGCGCCCTCTGAGATCGTGGGTTCGATTCCCGCCTCGGGGCAAATGTTCGTACGATCTGTAAACATCTATTTGTTCAGGGCATTCTGGATGTTTTGTATGTATAATGAAAAATATCTATCTACCTATTAAGCCTTTACCTATGAAATTGCCGTTCAGCAGTACTGGCCATTTCAAATCAAAATAATCTTAGCATAGCCATGCTAAAATTATTTTGATTTGAAATTTTCTAATTTCAAATCAATTATATACATTGTGTGAACACTCTTGAAAATAGATCTCATCTCACCATGCTAGACAAACAGATCGCTTTGCTGCAAAAGCAATAACAACTGCTTAAATGGAACAAACAGCCTCGTTCAAGACGCGCAGGTACGCGTGTGCCGACTCAATCTAATGTACAACACGCTTGTTTAGATAAGGGCGTAGATACACGAGGAACACGTCGGCAGTTCGGTTTGTTCCTACAGATACACAGATACAGATTCTTAAAAAGACAGATTCTCAAAAAGTCAAAGTCAAAGTCAAAGTCAAATCGTTTATTTCTTTAGACTTACAAAATAAGTACTTAGACAAGTCAAATTTTTACTATATAAACAGCTTGATAAATAGTTATTACTATCAACAAGAAATAAGGTGCAATTGACTTTAATTCACTTCAATTTTTTGTCCACTAGCGGAAGAAGTGAAAAAGAAACCACTAGCAAGTCCATCGCTTATCAACTAATACAATCTTAGGATAACTAAGTCTAACTGGTCTTACATACTATTGTCTGTATGGAACTGGGCGACATCCGGCCAAGCGTTAACATCATTTACGTAGTCATCTACGGAGTAATAGGCTTTCTTGATAAGATTTCGTTTTATGTACAGTTTAAATTTACGAATAGGGAGCTCAGTTGCTTCAGATGGAAGCTTATTATAGAATCTTACGCAATTGCCCACAAATGATTTCCCTACCTTTCGTAATCTATATGATGGGATGTGTAATTTGTTCTTGTTTCTTGTATTTTTATTGTGAACATCACACCTTTTCATAAAGTTATCTCTGTTTTTGTGTGTATACATTAGATTTTCATAGATGTATTGCGATATTACTGTTAAAATATTTATTTCTTTAAATAATTCCCTTAACGAGTCTCGTGGATTTAATTTATAAATAGCGCGTACCGCCCTTTTCTGAATAACAAAGATAGTCTGGATGTCAGCTGCCTGTCCCCAAAGCAAAATACCATAAGATATAACACTATGGAAGTAACTGAAGTAAACTAACCTAGCTGTATCTTCATCGGTAATGTATCTAATTGTTCGAACCGCATACGCTGCTGAACTAAGTCTGTTTGCCAGAGCATCAATTTGCGGTCTCCATTGAAGAGAGGAATCAATATGTAACCCTAGGAAAACAGTTGAGTCTACAAGGTGAACAATCTCATCCTTTAGCATTATCTTAGTTGGGAGCTCTCTTACATTTGGTAACATGAATTTTATGCATTTGGTTTTTGAAGCATTGAGTAAGAGGTTATTGGCGGTGAACCAATCTAGTATTTGTGAAAGAGAATTATTTACATCGTCATAATTATGTTTATTTCTGTCAACTTTAAAAATCAATGAAGTATCATCAGCAAATAAGACTATATCACAGAGATCTTTTGCTAGAAATGGGAGATCATTTACATATACTAAAAATAGAAAAGGACCCAATATTGATCCTTGCGGGACTCCTAAATCGATTTTTGATCCCCTAGATCTTTCTTTACCAATATCTACTTTTTGGACTCTATCAGATAAATATGATTGCATAAGGTCCAGTGCCTTGTTTTGAATTCCATAATGTCTTAGTTTATTTATTAATGTACCATGATCAACGCAATCAAAAGCTTTAGAAAGGTCACAAAATACACCAATAGCGTTTTTCGCTTTATCCCATGCATCCAATATGTGCTTTAATAGAACTGTACCAGCATCAGTTGTCGATCTACCCTTGGTGAAGCCAAATTGATTTTTATGTAACAACCTATTGAGGTTGAAGTGAGAGGACAACTGTGTGAGAATAATTTTTTCAAAAACTTTACTCATTGCAGGAAGTATTGAAATTGGCCTATAATTGGCCGGATCAGTGTGGCTACCAGATTTATAAAGAGGAACCAGTTTACTATATTTCATGAGATCAGGGAAAACTCCTGCATCAATACAACTATTAAAAATGTAAGCCAAGTATGGAGCAACTTCCTTAATAATAGAACTCAGTACTTTGGTTGAAATACCCCAAAGATCCTCAGTATTTTTGATGTTAATAGACTTAAATGTTTTCACAATATAATTAGCGTTTACATGACTAAATATAAAAACCTCGGTACATTTATCTACAGATGATTCTAATAATTTAACCGCGATTGAAGGTGAGGAGTTTAGAGACCGGGTAACAACTTTAGGAATATTAGAAAAGAATGAATCAAAAGCATCGGCAATATCTTTATCGTTTATAAGTATTGAATTATTATTTTTTAACCTTATTTCTCTTTTTCGTGACTTAGATTTACCAGTTTCGTTATTTATAAGTCTCCATGTTGCTTTGATTTTATCAGATGAGTTTACAATTTTTTTCCTCAAAAACAGGCATTTCGCTGTGTTACAGACTTTTTTAAATGTTTTTGAGTAGTTTGTTAAATACAAAAGAAACGCAGGATCATTTAACATAGCTTCTCTAGCACCATAAAGATCATATAGTCTATTCCTACTTCTATAAATACCGGGAGTGGCCCAATCGGTAAATCCGACCCTGTCCCTAACTGTGCATGTTTTATATTTAAATACTTCGCTGTGTTCTTTGTTTATAACACTTAAAAGTTTGGCAAAAAGATCATTAGGGTTATCGGAACAAGTTATATTAGCTACTGCTAGTTCCACTTGACTTTGAAAATTCTTAATACGGCTCTCTGTAATAGGCCTATAGGTATATTTCTCAACTTTGTTTTTATCGTTAAGATTATAACTAAAATTAACACTCTGACCATAGTGGTCTGATTTGAAATGTTTGATTACTGCTTTGTTGGTTGGAGATAGACTGCAATAAATATTATCTAAACAAGTGGCAGATGTTAGGGTTACCCTAGTAGGATCATGAAAAAGATGTCGTAAACTAAAGCATTTGAATAAATTAAGCAGCCTATCGGCGAGGGGATTCGCTAAAATATCTATATTAAAGTCGCCACAAACAATGAGATCCTTTCTACATGAAAATAATTTCAGCAAAACCTCTTCCATAGTACATTCAAAAGCTACTTGATTTGCGTCAGGAGGGCGGTACACGCACACTATGATGTGTCGCTCCAGTTCCACACAAGAAAGTTCAATAGTCCTCTCAATAGTGAGGTTTACAATATCTTTACGTTCTTTACATTTAAGACTATTTTTAACTATAATCAAAGAGCCACCACGTATTGCAGCTTTTCTTTTATAGGAACTTGCAAAACAATAGTTATTATAAAAGGGCAGTAACTGATTTTTTACAATCCAGTGTTCTGATAAGCACATAACATCTACATTCAAATAATTCAAAAATAATTCTAATTCTAGGATTTTGCTGGGTAAGCCTTGTATATTCTGATGGACTATATGAAATGAATTTTGCTTTCCCGTTGTCGCTGTGGTCAGTTTAAATTTGTATTTACTGACACAATAGCTTTAATGCCCTCATTAGTACTGCTACTAACTATATAGACAGGCTCGTCAGGTAACTGCGTTATACTATTTATAACGGGATCAAAAATATTATATGCTAACAATTTAGCAATGTTCAGTTTGTTTTTTTTGCTTAGGTACATTGTATCCTTATTCAAAAAAGTATTACTAATAAAGTTATTAGTATCAAAAAATAATACATCACTATGACGACATGTCATGTTGTACATCAGCATGTTATTTTTACATATATTGTCATTTTGAATTGATGTCAATGACTTTGAGTAAGGAAAGGAGCAAATAATAAGTTTCCCTAGTCCATTCTGTACCTTTCCCAGAAGTACTTCAACTAGCCTAATCAACTGTGACCGTTTCACACAACTTTCACCAAGCTGAACAATTAAAGTTGTACTCTTATTCAGAGAGTCATCTTGCTGAATGCTATCGGTAATTATATTTATGTTGGCATTTGGATAGCAATTGTTAACTACATTTTGCGCCAGCAAGCCACTCAGTATTAAACCCATGCCAGCACCCAAACCATCTGAGTATATTATAGTCTTCCGGGTATATTGACTGTGGTCTGGATCTAAATCTTTAACTGGAGATGGCGCAGTTTGAGCTGACGGGCACCTGGTAGTGGGGGTTGGAGCTGTGTTGCTGCTAGAGGCACCACAGTGGTTCTTGAGCGAAGGTGAGGGCGGCGCCAGCATCGCGGATGGTAGTAACAGCGGTGACTGAGACACTACAGCACCATCTTCAGTTAAAGAGTTTGTGGTACTCTCAAGATTAGTTTGAGTGCTGCTGTGCCGTACTTCAGAATATACACTATCATTACTTACAATTTGTAACATTTTTTGGTAGTTTTCATTGGCATCTTCTTGGGCTCGTTTATATTTACAGGTAACATCATGAAGTGCCCTTTCTAAATTAACTATTTCTTCTGCCATATAGTTTAAATCTTTAGAATTACGTCCTAATAAACTATAACAAGAGTCCAATTCTTCTTGTAAGTTACATCTAGATTTTTCCTTGCTCAATTTTGCATTATTGAGAAGTTGTTTCTGTTTTTTAATTTTTCTTTCAGATTTCCTAATGAAGTTACTTAACTTAACATATTTTTTAATTTTATTAGTCCCTTTCATGACGGGTGTCTGGCTGTGACTATGGCGACATGGTGTACTGAGATCCACATTTGACATGTTAATATCTGTAGATAAAAGTTCTGTTCGAAGATCTAAACTAGAAATACTAGTCGCTGAAGTCAACGGCTTACACTCTAATTTATCAAATTTTATTCTACACTCTGAAAGCTCTTGCTGTAAGAGACCGAAATAAATGCAGAGTCATTATTTTACTACAGATTTTCTTACTTCTAATTTTTATAGTCCCATTAAAAAGGAGTATGAGACTTTGGGTAAAAGAGCTAATGATGATGTCCTCTTAGCAGAATATCGATCACCGCGGCCATCCTCATAGGAAACTAGCCGGACATATTCTAGGGCATATTCTAAGGTGGTGTAATACAGTCAACTTCCTGACGCAGCAGGACTGTTACTGTGGACTTTTCTTGTTATAAAACCACTAGTATACTAGGTTTGACCCCCCCCCCCCTGGTTGCATGATAGCAACAGTCAAAATGGCAGATATATTGCTATCCGGGTATAATCGGGACTCGCGGTACTTACTCTGTAGGTAGGATTATAGGTGTGTTGTATCTCGGCGCCCACGTGCAAACACCGCGCGCGCCTGATTGCGTCGGAACCTGCCCTAATCAAATTTATGTTTGTTCGTCTTGAACAAGTCTTCAACGACTTTGTTGTGTCACAGTTTGGTTAACGCAGTGAGACAATAATCTTTATCATCTTTGTTCTAATTCTAGTTTTTTTTTTGTTTTTATACCTACCTATCCACTCGTCTATTTCTAATAATGTGCCTTGTGTACCAAATAAACCATCTATTATTTTTGTGGTGAAACAGGAATAGCGGCTTTTGCTCAACACTGCGATTCGATTGTACTCGCATGATAGATGACGTTTTTTTAACACATTAATAAAATAATTTAAATTTTTCATCTTAGCTGAAAACAATACCCATCATATCTTTACAATTTGATTTGAATCAATGCATTAAAGATATTTTACTATATTCATATTTAAACTAATATTATAAAGAAGAAAGATTTGATGCATTGAATAGGCTCCAAAACAACTGGACCGATTTAATACATCTTTTATATATTACATCATTAGAAAGCTTACTTTTTAGAGGGTGACACAGGCTATATTTTATCTCAGAACCACAGGACGGGAACTACGCGGGGGAAACCGCGAGGCGCTGCTAGTATTTTAATAAACAATATCATAAGAGGCTCTTCTGTAGTTTTTCCACTGCGCGAGGTGCGCGCGGTAGAATTACTCAATTTGCACTTGAATCCAGGTCCCGCGGCCATTTTTCCCGCCAACAATGAGCGAGGGATCCGCGAGGGAGCTTGATTGAAATTTTGACAAACATCAATACAATACGCTTGTGCGTAATTAAATTCTAATACCCGCTACATCGGCTCCTGATTGGGAGTGTTAACGTTCTATTGAACGTTTTGAGGAATCTGGTATTCGAAGAACGTGGATATATTAGGTCCTTACATATGAAATTGGCGTTTTGTATGGGAGGAACAAAAAGTCGAATATTTTTTAATATAATATATTTAATTAATCAAAGTATGAACCATTATTTTCTATGCACTTTTGCCATCTCATAGGTAGTTCATTGATCCCTTTACTAAAAAAACCAGTCGGACGGGATCAATAAAATCTTTGAAGGCGATTTGGACTGCCCCATCGGAGTTGAATTTTTTCCCTTGCAAGAAGTTATCCAAATTTCGAAAAAAATGGTAATCTGTTGGAGCAAGGTCCGGGGAGTACGGAGGATGTCTTAGACTTTCCAATTGAAGCTCTTCTAATTTAGTAGCCGTCTGTTGCGCAGTGTGTGGTCTAGCGTTGTCGTGAAGCAGCAGTGGCGTGGAGCGATTGACCAGCCTAGGTTGTTTAGCCGCTAGCTTTTCCATCATGGTTTGCAATTGCTGACAATAGACATCAGCCGTAATAGTCTGGCCAGATTTGAGAAAACTGTAATGAACAATACCGGCACTAGTCCACCAAACGCTTACAAGTAACTTTTTTGGGGTAAATTTTCGCTTGGGGCAGGATTTGGCTGGCTGGCCAGGATCCAACCATTGCGCTGAGCGCTTCCGATTATCGTAAAGAACCCATTTTTCATCACAGGTAATGATTCGGTTTAAAATACCTTCATTATTGTGCCGGTTTAGTAATGTAACGCAGCAGTCGACGCGCATTTGCCGGTTTGCTTCAGTCAATTCGTGAGGTACCCACCTTTCAAGCTTTTTAATCTTCCCAATTTGCTTCAAGTGAATTAAAACAGTTTTATCACTAACATCGCAGCCTGCAGCTAACTCGGACGTGGTTTGCGATGGATCCGCTTCCACAATAGCCTTCAACTCTTCATTATCAACTTGAGTCTCAGGCCGTCCACGGGGCTTGTTCTGCAGGTCGAAATTTCCAGAACGAAAACGTTGGAACCAAAAACGAACTGTGTTTTCTTTTGCAACACGACCGCCATACACATCATTCACCCTTCGAGTTGTTTCCGCAGCACTAGTGCCACGGCGGAACTCGTACTCGTAAATAATGCGATATTTTAAGTTTTCCATTTTGTAAAATGAGTGACGCAAACAGAAAAAAACAGAAGAAAAAAAACAAATGAATGACGATCATCGAAGCACAAATACATGAGTCTATAGCTGTACAAATTTGAATTTGGAATTCCTTACCAAAGAGGAGAAATTTGTGATTAAAGTGGCCAGTACGAAAAACGCCAATTTCATATGTAAGGACCTAATATTTATGGCAATGCGAGGAAAAGCAAAAAGGGGCTGAAAAAAAAGTGTTCGTCTGCCAATAAAACCAAATCAACCTCCACTGTGATTGGTATAATTTATTGCTTGCTTCTTCTTCTTATAATGCCTCTCCATTACTGAAGGTCGGCGGTCATCCCCTTGAGTTTTTCTTAATCCAGGGCAAGCTTTTATTGCTTGCACTGTTGATATCATTACATTTATGGTATATTGAAGAAATCGATCATCGTATTTACGCCTTTATTCTTTTTTTATATGAATTCTATTTCTACAAACTTAGTGCAAGTTTGTGGAAAAAGAAGTCATATAAAAATATGGAAAAAATTGACAATACCCGCCCCGACCATTCTCGGTGCAAAGGTGACTAATGCTTGCAGCATTACCTCGCTGAATAGCGATACCATTTCCTTAAATAAATAAATCACATTAAGGCTAAATAATACACTAGTATATTATGGTCGTTTTCACTACGGGACACCTGCAGCGTGTACAATTTCTGAATTAAACGAATCATAATAAAACAAACAGTAAAGGTAAGCTGAAATAGAGTTATTCGTACGCAGCCAACAGCAATCAAGTAGACATGTAATTAAAAGCAACAATTGCCCGGTCCTTCAGCAAGCAGCAACCAGACAAGCAACACACGGTGCGCCACAGTAAACAAACACCAGTAGGTAATGTTTGCGGAGTCGTCTCTGTGACGTCATCCGTAATTGAAATTTTAATGGCGGCAGGTGCGGACGTGTCGAGTTCGTGTGGAGCTACCGCGGGGTGGATAGTGGATACAGATGCGATTACGTTTCAGGGGAAGACAATATTTGATTTAAACTGTTTAGATTGAGGTGCTTGCGATGGAGTAATTCAATTGAATTTGACATTACATTTTTTTCATGGCTCTAGCGTACATTGCATACGGCTGCTTGATAGTTACTTACGTCAAAAAAACTCTAAAGTTGTAACTAAGATTTTGACTTATAATTATTATCTAGAAATACTTACCTATTTAATTTTTTATTTTAAAAAAATCTTTATATTTGAAATTGTACATGTAAGCTAAATAAATCGAATATCAAAATAAGCTTAAACTTTTCAGTTCATATTCATAATTTTTAGAGTAGCCCTGCTCTCCAAGAAACAGTATCTAAGGTAAGTGTAGGATTCGCGTTTAAAAGCTGAAACTGAATCTGCGATGTTTCAGGAACTGCGCCGACATCTGGGTGAACGCTCCTGTTTCATTACCTGTCATCTCTTTGCATTCTGTGCAACATGTGTGTTGCTTTGTTCTCCACGAACTGACTCCTGGACAATAATTGATAAAACTTCTGTGAAAACAAGTAGTTTTATCAAACTAAATTCTAAAAGAAAAAGATTATAAGAATATTTTATTTGTACAAACTTATAAAACATTGTTTAAGTACTTACTGACTACATACAAAGTTATTCATAAAACGCAGAAATAATTATGTAACTCGAAATGAAAATGTTGGTACCACCACTACTGGTACGATTGGTCCCTGGGGTCCCCAGTGTTTCACAGTCAGAGTCAAATCGTTCATTTCTTAAGACTTACAAAATAAGCACTTAGACAAGCCTTATTTTTACTATCTAGGTATACGCTTGATAAATAGTCATTACTATCAAATAAAAAATAAGGTACAGTTGACTCTAATTCACCTAAATCTTTTCTCCACTAGCGGAAGAAGTGAAAAACTGTGACTGGGCCAGTCCGTGAAGCAACTCTGTTGTGTTTCGGAATGTGGTCCGGAGTCGCCATCTTTTAGACCTGCGTGATACATCGTCGGCCGCCTCTTTGCTTTCCATCAGGTGAGATTGCGGTCAAACGAAGGTCTATTTCTGATAAAAAAAAAAGAAACCACTAGCAGGTTTATCGCTTTCGTTTGCGGTATACCCTTGTTTTATCTCCAATCGGAGTTTACCTCGATATCGCAATACAACCGACACACGTGCGTCGTTCCCGACGTTAATGTGCGGTCAAACACGTCTCACGTTACTGTTTGTACTGTACAGTACGTACAAACGCACTGTGTTTACGCACACGTCCGTAATTACCGCGTGGCGCCACTTGACCTGTCGCCCTGCAGGACAATATTGACTCGTGAGTGTTTCACTCATAGGTTTTCACACTCATTAGTTCATTTTCTGCTGTTTTATTCGTAATTAAATGCAGTAAATGCAATAAAATGCATTCACGAAAACATCTGAATCGACTAACTGTGCTACAGAACTATGCAATTTTCTTTTCTTTACAGTAAGTAGGTACTTACTATTTAAACGTTGTTGCACTACTTTTTCAACTTCTACGATTTGTTTACATAATAAATAAATAAATTAAAATAATGTGGGACAAATCAAAATCATACATCATTATCTAGCCCCAAGCTAAGCAGAGCTTGTGTTATGACTCAAACTCAAACTCAAAAATGCTTTATTTCCATAAATACAATAAATGTACACTTAGAAAAGGTCAAATCATAGTAAAAAATACACTGACACGGAAATAAAGTGGTATTTTTGATTTCGATCGCTTCGGTATGTAGACTAAAGTAAAGAAACGACGAAGAAACCTTTAGCCTGTTAGTTGTTATTTTTCGAGTTGGAGCAAAATCCGTCCCAAGCTTTTTTATCCTCTAGATAATCTGATATTTTATAGTAAGCCTTTTTGCATAGTAAAGTTTTGACAGTTTGTTTGAATTTATTTACTGATAATTTTTGCAGCTCAGTAGGGGTTTTGTTGTAGAAGCGTATACATTGCCCTTTAAAAGATACATTAATTTTATGCAGCCTAGTTGTGGGTACAGCGAGTTTATGTTTATTTCTAGTATTTACATTATGTATATCGCAATTTTTTGGGAAACTATTGATATTTTTATGAGTATACAACAAGTTTTCATAATCTATAATATGGGTAAGGTACTACATAACTGGTATACATAATACAATAAACTACAAACATAGATATTTTTATTATACATACAAAACATTACAGAACGCCCTGAACAAATATCTGCAGATCGTACAAACATTTTCCCAAGGCGGGAATCGAACCCGCAACCGCGCCACAGAGGTCGTCATCTGTGATTAGTGTAGCACGATTTTCAACAGTATTTACTTAGAAACTTTCGTAGTTTGACGAATTCATTATGAATGTAACCGGGTTAACTACGAACCTTGTTTGTGTTGGAAAAACACCAACGTTTCATGCCTGGGACATCTTCAGGGCGAGTGTGGTTCTAGACGCGCGCGTTCCGCATCCCTTCGAGCACTGAAAACGTTGGTGTTCTTCATACACAAGCAAGGTTCGTAGTTAACCCGCTTACATTCAAAGTGAAGTATTATCCTAATTAATTTTTATTTACCGGGTACTTATCGCGTACCTTTGTTTTTATTTCCCCTGCGTTTCTACCGCGTTACAGCAATCGTGGTCACGGGACGACTCGATGTAATTGGAGTTACAGCCTAGGAGGCAGTGAATTGAGAACGAAAAAAAAATTGATATCCACGACTACCACGCGGTAGAAACGTAGGGGAAATAAAACAAACGTACGCGATAAATACCCGATAAATAACCATTAATAAGGTACATACTGTTGAAAACCGTGCTAAAATAACCAAAAAGAGATAAACAAACCCTGAATAAAAAAACACCTTTAAAACAGTTAAAATATAAACTTTCAAACACTTGTAAGACTTCGCCTACAGCAACAGGATGGAAATAAGAAATACTTCTAGATACAACAGCAATTTATTCTTCGTTTCACAAATCTTTCCAAGAGATCACAATCTTACTTTGCTAAATAATAGAACAGAATGAATACCCGTTCCGTTTTGCCTTGGCATTTTATAGGCACCGGACTCGGGTTAAAACTTTCCTACGTAAACAAACGTCGGTTCGGCTCGGACCGCTTCGCTAATCACCCAGGCTGGGCTGCGCTGTGACTCAGTTCAGCCGTTGTAACTCATGGAAATATCCCGCTTAAATACTTATTTCAATAAACAAGGCTTAC
The DNA here is from genome assembly GCA_955876795.1 of Eupithecia tripunctaria. Taxonomy (NCBI): domain Eukaryota; kingdom Metazoa; phylum Arthropoda; class Insecta; order Lepidoptera; family Geometridae; genus Eupithecia; species Eupithecia tripunctaria. The sequence continues at coordinate 778,559 of OY041607.1, forward strand.
ATAAATTCTATTTCATCGTAGACATCAACAATTTTGACTAATATTGAACAAACCCTAACAATCGTCCGTCCTGACAACGTGTGCGCCCTCGTACACGATCCAGGTGGGAACCCTAACAATCGGGAAAATTTATCAGTCTTGCATGTCATTTATAATGACTATTAATAAGAAGTAAAATTTATCAGTAATGACCATAAAACAATCTTGTTAAAAATAACCTTATTCATATTAACCTAGAATGTCGACCATTAAACAAAGATTAATTAGTATGGTTAAATATGTAGTAATATTATACAGCCAGAATATCAATAAAATTAACATTCCATCAATGAGAGAAAAACAGAAACAATAACTTGATATATATACAACAATTACAACAATGTCATTAAAACAATTTTACTCGTAATTGTACTTATTTGGTCCTTTTACATCTACCATAAATATTTATATTTCTAGATTCGAAGAGTTGGTTTATTCGATAGAGGAGACTAGCTAATTTAGCTCGATTTCGACTTAGCTACTGCGAAATTCGATTGGCTCAAAGCCTAAACCGGATAACAGTAGGTATATTCAATTGATACCCACTAGCCTACCCTAAATAATAAGTCACACTCACAGATCGGAAAACAGGAATATTTCATCCTTATCTGGTTTGATCTGGAACAACGCATTGTCATCTGTAAACCATTTCTAGACCTATTCTAAAAACAACATTCTGTAAGATATCAATCGCTATCATTATCGGTTTTATAAATATCAGGTTCATCTACAGCTTTCTATTGCGGCTATGTGTATCCAGAGCCTCAATCGATCCGCTGAAACAATCTCATTCGTTTATTCTTTGTGTTTCCTAAACCTAGGATAAACACTAGCATATAAGGCTATTTTCTTATTACCCTAGCAACTTGATAGGGTCGGCGTAGAAGTAGGCCAAACCTTCTTACTTTTCCTACCATTAGTAAAAAGGGTCTTTGTTAGATTATTAAACTCGCTCTTATTTTACTCTTTTGCTGTATTTTTACTTTTATTATACATTTTTCTTAGTCTGATCTCTATCTATCCTACCTTTCACCTTTTCTATAAATTGATCAGACTGTATTATGAGAATTTAAATACAATACATGAAACTGTGACCTATTTCGATATTATACTTAAAACTTCTTTCCGAACTTAAACCTATTTCACTAACGTGTTTTTTTTTGCATAGCAAAATGAGCTTACTGCAGCTAACACACTAACTAGGTACTAGCATCGACGATGTGTGCTTGTGTGCAACTACTATCTCATAAACTTAAAATATCGAAAACATCTTTATTAGGTAAGGAAGTGCTACATGACCTTAGTTTACGTACGTCGACATGTCGTGCTAGTTCAAGTTTCGCTGGAAGGAAACTACGTTGGTCAAAACAGCGTTTCTCAAGAGCACGATGTTCGCTCGATGGTATGGTGAAAGAAGCTTTTTGGTACCGTGCCTCGATGCTTGCTGGCGCCCGACGGTGTGTGCTCTTGTGGCTCGATGGCACACGAGGACACCGCTCGCGATGCTTGCTGGCGCCCGATGTGCCTCGATGGCGCACGATTACATCATTTGCGATGACTGTCGGCGCCCGAAGATGTGTTCTCGTGTGCCTCGATGGCGCACGTTGACCACACTGGCGACAACTGCTGGCGCCTAACGATGTGTGCTCGTGTGCCTCGATGGCGCACGACGACATCATTCGCGATGCTTGCTGGCACCCGACGGTGAGTGCTCGTGTGCCTCGATGGCACACGATGACACCGCGCTCGATGCTTGCTGGCGCCCGACGCTGTGTGCTCGTGTGCCTCGATGACACACGATGACACCGCTCGCGATGTTTGCTGGCGCCTGATGGTGTGTGCTCGTGTGCCTCGATGGCGCACGATAACACCGCGCTCGATGCCTCCCGGCGCCCGACGGTGTGTGCTCGTGTGCCTCGATGGCGCACGATGACACCGCACTCGATGCTTGCTCGCGCCTGACGGTGTGTACTCGTGTGCCTCGATGGCGCACGATGACACCGCTCGCGATGTTTGCTGGCGCCTGACGGTGTGTGCTCATGTACCTCGATGGCACACGATGACACCGCGCTCGATGCTTGCTGGCGCCCGACGGTGTGTGCTCGTGTGCCTCGATGACACACGAAGACACCGCTCGCGATGTTTGTTGCGCCCGACGGTGTGTGCCCGTGTACCTCGATGGCGCACGATGACACCGCGCTCGATGCTTGCTGGCGCCTGACGGTGTGTGCTCGTGTACCTCGATAGCGCACGATGACACCGCGCTCGATGCTTGCTGGCGCCCGACGGTGTGTTCTCGTGTGCCTCGATGACACACGATGACACTGCTAGCGATGTTTGCTGGCGCCCGACGGTGTGTGCTCGATGGCGCACGATGACACCGCGCTCAACGCCTCCCGGCGCCCGACGGTGTGTGCTCGTGTGCCTCGATGGCGCACGATGACGCCGTACTCGATGCATGCTGGCGCCCGACGGTGTGTGCTCGTGTGCCTCGATGGCGCACGATGACACCGCGCTCAATGCCTCCCGGCGCCCGACGGTGTGTGCTCGTGTGCCTCGATGGCGCACGATGACGCCGTACTCGATGCATGCTGGCGCCCGACGGTGTGTGCTCGTGTGCCTCGATGGCGCACGATGACACTGCGCTCGATGCCTCCCGGCGCCCGACGGTGTGTGCTCGTGTGCCTCGATGGCACACGATGACGCCGTACTCGATGCATGCTGGCGCCCGACGGTGAGAGCTCGTGTGCCTCGATGGCGCACGATGACACCGCGCTCGATGCTTGCTGGCGCCTGACGGTGTGTGCTCGTGTACCTCGATAGCGCACGATGACACCGCGCTCGATGCTTGCTGGCGCCCGACGGTGTGTTCTCGTGTGCCTCGATGACACACGATGACACTGCTAGCGATGTTTGCTGGCGCCCGACGGTGTGTGCTCGATGGCGCACGATGACACCGCGCTCAACGCCTCCCGGCGCCCGACGGTGTGTGCTCGTGTGCCTCGATGGCGCACGATGACGCCGTACTCGATGCATGCTGGCGCCCGACGGTGTGTGCTCGTGTGCCTCGATGGCGCACGATGACACCGCGCTCAATGCCTCCCGGCGCCCGACGGTGTGTGCTCGTGTGCCTCGATGGCGCACGATGACGCCGTACTCGATGCATGCTGGCGCCCGACGGTGTGTGCTCGTGTGCCTCGATGGCGCACGATGACGCCGTACTCGATGCATGCTGGCGCCCGACGGTGTGTGCTCGTGTGCCTCGATGGCGCACGATGACACCGCGCTCGATGCCTCCCGGCGCCCGACGGTGTGTGCTCGTGTGCCTCGATGGCACACGATGACGCCGTACTCGATGCATGCTGGCGCCCGACGGTGAGAGCTCGTGTGCCTCGATGGCGCACGATGACACCGCGCTCGATGCTTGCTGGCGCCCGACGCTGTGTGCTCGTGTGCCTCGATGACAAACGATGACACCGCTCGCGATGTTTGCTGGCGCCTGATGGTGTGTGCTCGTGTGCCTCGATGGCGCACGATAACACCACGCTCGATGCCTCCCGGCGCACGATGGTGTGTGCTCGTGTGCCTCGATGGCGCACGATGACGCCGTACTCGATGCATGCTGGCGCCCGACGGTGTGTGCTCGTGTGCCTCGATGGCGCACGATGACACCGCGCTCAATGCCTCCCGGCGCCCGACGGTGTGTGCTCGTGTGCCTCGATGGCGCACGATGACGCCGTACTCGATGCATGCTGGCGCCCGACGGTGTGTGCTCGTGTGCCTCGATGGCGCACGATGACGCCGTACTCGATGCATGCTGGCGCCCGACGGTGTGTGCTCGTGTGCCTCGATGGCGCACGATGACGCCGTACTCGATGCATGCTGGCGCCCGACGGTGTGTGCTCGTGTGCCTCGATGGCGCACGATGACACCGTACTCGATGCCTTCCGGCGCCCGACGGTGTGTGCTCGTGTGCCTCGATGTCGCACGATGACGCCGTACTCGATACATGCTGGGGCCCGACGGTGTGTGCTCGTGCGCCTCGATGGCGCACGATGACACCGCGCTCGATGCCTCCCGGCGCCCGACGGTGTGTGCTCGTGTGCCTCGATGGCGCACGATGACGCCGTACTCGATGCATGCTGGCGCCCGACGGTGTGTGCTCGTGTGCCTCGATGGCGCACGATGACGCCGTACTCGATGCATGCTGGCGCCCGACGGTGTGTGCTCGTGTGCCTCGATGGCGCACGATGACGCCGTACTCGATGCATGCTGGCGCCCGACGGTGTGTGCTCGTGTGCCTCGATGGCGCACGATGACACCGTACTCGATGCATGCTGGCGCCCGACGGTGTGTGCTCGTGTGCCTCGATGGCGCACGATGACACCGTACTCGATGCATGCTGGCGCCCGACGGTGTGTGCTCGTGTGCCTCGATGGCGCACGATGACACCGTACTCGATGCCTCCCGGCGCCCGACGGTGTGTGCTCGTGTGCCTCGATGGCGCACGATGACACCGTACTCGATGCCTCCCGGCGCCCGACGGTGTGTGCTCGTGTGCCTCGATGGCGCACGATGACACCGCTCGCGATGCTGGCTGGCGCCGGACGGTGTGTGCTCGTGTGCCTCGATGGCACACGAGGATGTTCGTTGCAACGCCTCGAAGCTGCATGGAGTAGGCCGTGTCTGCCTCGCTGGAGAAGCGCAGTGTGTGCTCGTGTGCCTCGATGGCACACGAGGTTGCTTGCTGCTAAGCCTCGAAGCTTCATGAAGTAACTCGTGACTGCCTCGATGGAGAAGGGCAGTGTGTGCTCGTGTGCCTCGATGGCACACGAAGGTGCTTGCTGCTACGCCTCGAAACTGCATGGAGTAGCCCGTGTCTGCCTCGATGGAGACAGGCAGTGTGTGCTCGTGTGCCTCGATGGCACACGAGGGTGCTTGCTGCTACGCCTCGAAGCTGCATGGAGTAGGCCGTGTCTGCCTCGCTGGAGAAGCGCAGTGTGTGCTCGTGTGCCTCGATGGCACATGAGGGTACTCGCTGTTACGCCTCGAAGCTGCATGGAGTAACTCGTGACTGCCTCGATGGAGAAGGGCAGTGTGTGCTCGTGTGCCTCGATGGCACACGAGGGTACTCGCTGTTACGCCTCGAAGCTGCATGGAGTAACTCGTGACTGCCTCGATGGAGAAGGGCAGTGTGTGCTCGTGTGCCTCGATGGCACACGAGGGTGCTCGCTGCTACGCCTCGAAGCTGCATGGAGTAGCCCGTATCTGCTTCGATGGAGAAGAGTAGTGTGTGCTCGTGTGCCTCGATGGCACACGAGGGTGCTCCTCTTGCAGCTTGCTGGTGGATCTCGATGACGTGGGGTGACTTCACGCAAGAATTGTTCCAGCAAGATGACCTCCTCGTAGCCGATTTCGATCTGGGCTTCGACGTTCCGATTCATCCAGTGTCTCAGATATTGTGTTGTGTCATAATATCATGCAAACACGGTTTCATTAAGTTATATGCAGGTAGAGAAATATCTTTGGTTTCGAACTTTCGATTTAGAATATGAGTACTTGGATAATTGCAAACACATTTCAAAAACGTTCTTCAATTGGTGAAACGACACTTACTACGAGTACACCATCGGATAAATTGTGAGCGATAAAAGATTAATAAAATATTCGGAGTTTGTTGTATAAGGTTCGATTCAATTCCGAATTATCTGAATTTCGAAGTACACTCCATCACAGGATTTAACTTCATATCAGTTTCACCTTTATCTTAAATGAAGTTACTTATTAACAAGCGGCTTTGTCTGCGCTCTTTTAATAAAGAGCTTACACTATTCATTAGTAGAACACATTTTTAACACGTGTTTATCTATGCTCTTAATAAAAATCTCACGCATTCAATCGAAAGAAATCACTATTTAAACAAAGAATGCAAAATTGGGCATGTACTTACGCGTTTTGAAGTTGGTTTATCGCACTTCTGATATGTACGACTTCGCCTACAGCAACAGGATGGAAATAAGAAATACTTCTAGATACAACAGCAATTTATTCTTCGTTTCACAAATCTTTCCAAGAGATCACAATCTTACTTTGCTAAATAATAGAACAGAATGAATACCCGTTCCGTTTTGCCTTGGCATTTTATAGGCACCGGACTCGGGTTAAAACTTTCCTACGTAAACAAACGTCGGTTCGGCTCGGACCGCTTCGCTAATCACCCAGGCTGGGCTGCGCTGTGACTCAGTTCAGCCGTTGTAACTCATGGAAATATCCCGCTTAAATACTTATTTCAATAAACAAGGCTTACATAAATTCTATTTCATCGTAGACATCAACAATTTTGACTTATATTGAACAAACCCTAACACACTAATGTGATGGATAAGACAGTGCAATAAAAAAAATCTGAAAAAGCTTTTTAGAACTATAAGGGCCTGACTTCAGCACTAAAGGCAAAGCCCATTTGAGACACGCTTTGGTATAACAAAAAACAATGCAATCAAAAAGAGAAAAACCTCTTTTAAAATATTGGTATAAAGTTTAACCTTGAATCGAGCACGGTGCGTCGCGTCGACGCATAACGTCCCGGTACGTCGCGTCGTCGCATAACGTCCCGGCGCCAATCTCTTTTTATTTTTCTATCCATTTAGCGAGTTTACTCCAGCTCTGCAGATTTGAAACAGCTTCGCTCGTAAGTAGGTGCTTTCGTTCCAAATTCGAATCGAAAGCGAAACAAAAAGGTCGCGGTGCTATTATGGTAAATACGGCAACGCGCGCACACCGCACTTTGACTGCGACGACATACGGCGGCGGGGCGCGTCCCGTACGCACTCAAACGTTCTTACACCAGCAAAAGAAGGATAATATTGGAAATCTCATACTTTCTGTATGAAATAATCGATTGTTTTATAGAAATTAAAAACTTACTTCGTATCCCTAAATTTTGCATAGTTCTTATGTTTTATGGGACACATACTAAATCATCGGGAATAACCTCGGAATTATTCGCTAAAGAGAGCGAAAAAATTTACAAAATCGGTTGACGGAGAAATCGACGAACATATATAAAAAACATACATACAGCCTAACATAGAACCTTCACCTTTTTTATGCAGTCAACGAAACGAAAATGCCCATAATTTAGCGTGAGCTATAAGGAATGGAACTCGCTCCCTGCCTCTGTATTTCCGGCCAATTACAACCAGGGTCTCTTCAAGACATCTTCTAGACCTTCGTGATACACCGTCGGCCGCATCTTCACTTTACATGAGGTGAGATTGCGGTCAAACGAAAGTCTATTTCACATTTAAAAAAAATAGCTGTGGAAGAAGAAGTATGGTCCTAACACGGGTCTCCCGTTCAGAAGCAACAATATAACTGGAGTTCTCTGCTAAATATCTGCAGTACTAGTAGTGGGCTAGTTATTTTGTTAAACTATAAATACTTATGTAATATTTTTCTAATTCTCTTTTATTCGGTTTTATTTTTAGTAAAAAGGCTATAAGGGAAGAGTCCCACCGACCGACGGGTCATCGACGCGAGGTCAACCCTTGAGCGCGCGTGCCCAAGACGGGCCCTCCTCTTCCGTGTAGGCATCGCAGGGTTAAGTGCGCAAAAAATATATTACGCGCTCCAAGGTGGTGTGGCCGAGGATTTATGGAGCTTGAGGTGCGCTTTGTTTTACAACTTTCGATGTAGAGCCTCTCGGATGGACCCTTCGGTTTTAAATATAGGAGACACATATATTATAGATACATAATATGTCATAGATGTTTATTCAGACAAAGTTGTTATATTTTACAGTTCCTTAACCTTACCTCGTCTCACCTCAGCCTTTATTGGTCCACTACTGGACGCAGGCCTCCTCCCGATAAGCGCCTTATTGGCTTTATCTCATGGGGGTAGTGCCCATAATCTCCATGCTGGGCATGCAAGTTGGGTTTCGCAGTTAGGTGGTAGTATTGGTGCAAATTCTAAGCCACGCAGCATTTTACGTGGACAAGGTTACGTGGGGGCGTAAGGGTATTTTGGCTTTAATTACGTCTTAAATCCTCATTATCTAAACTAAGTTTAATAAACTTAGTTTGTTGACAAATGGATAATATTTCTTTTCAAAAACAAAGTATCATTGGAATAAATCGGAAGTATACGGTATAATATCAGTCTTCAGAATATACCTAAGTCCCAAAACCTTATCTCCTTGTAATAAAGTCCTCGCTTATCACCTCAAGTATCAAAACGCGAAGTCACAGTCACAGGTGTCAAATAACGAGCCTTACTTAAACCGATATAAAAAGCACCTTATCTGACCATGATAAGAACTGGTGCCGGCGGCAGGTGAGGCGGGGCCCGCGCCTGTACCTGCCTCACCTGGCCACGCCCACCGCGCGCACCTGTCCGCGCACCTGGGGCACGCCCACTCAGGTAGGCGGTTACCTTTACCTGGCGTTATGTATTGTAAAGCTTATGTGTGGAACGCAGGCAATTACTTTTGCATTGCCTGCGTTCCATTTTTTGTCTCGTGACTACTTTTAAATGTTTGTGTAATATGATAAGATGCGGTACCCTCTGGTGGTCTTCGTGATACATCGTTGGCCGCATCTTTGCTTTCCATCAGGTGAGATTGCGGTCAAACGAAGGTCTATTTCTGATAAAAAAAAGATGGTGACATGATGTTTAATTAATTATTTTTCTATGACTATTAGAGCTTTTTTTGTATAATCTATAATGTACCTATTCAGTTAAATGTATAGTGAATCTATGAAACTAATTTGCATGCTTAGACTAAGTTAATACATGTACGTAGTACCGTACATGTGGGTTCGATAACCAAGACCATTGTGACCCATGTGTGCAAATAAATGATCTGTATTCTGTATTGTACTTATGTTAAAGTGCGTGAACATGTTTGCTAGACGTCTTAAGGCAGGGCGCAAACGTGGACACTTTTGTGTCTTGTGTTTTGTGTCAGATACCGATGAATATTTGATTTCTATGGAACCCATCCACTCCCAGCGCATACGTGTGTGCCCAGTTGCTCTTACTTAACACATACTCATTGACGATCAAAAAGTGTTCGGTGTGCCGCCGTGTCGTCAACAAAAAGTGTCCACGTTTGCGTAGCGCCTTAAATCAATGAATATTGATTAAATAATGTTGTAAAAGGTTGTATAGTTTCACAAAAATACCTTCGTAGGCTATGAGCCGTGGCGTTCTCGTAAGAATCGACCCCGCAGCTCGTAATCGTCAATCTGTTTGATACCTATCAAAAGGTTTCTGAAGAATGGATATTATAAAACTTGAAAAATGAATCATAAAACTGCAAATAAAACTGTAAATGTCGTAAGAGATGACTAAGGTACTAGCAAAGGATGGACAGCAGCTTCCTGTTTTTAACTCCTTTACTGCGGTCACCATCTGTCAAGCGTGATGATTAATAAAATAATATAAAAAGCCTTTTATTCCATATACTTAATGGGGGTATCATAATATATGAGAAGGCGATTCCGTTATCCGCACATATTATACCTTCAGTACACCAGTACTAACCCTTCAGTACTACACTTGTCGCCGTTCGATTAGCCGAACTTATAGCAAGTCAAAAATTCAAAGAACTCACCTTCTTCTAATGCCACAAGACACACGCGAAATTTAAAAATAAACGTAAGTACGAGTACCTATCTCAAACGTTCGTGATTATGAGCTGAGCCTGCATTTCACACAGTCTTTATGCCTATTACCAATAATAACCCTGTATAGATTCAGATTCAGATTATGTATTGGCAACAAAGTTACAGTCTTGAGATACAATATAGTCTTACTTATGTAAGTAAGTAGCACTACTTAAAAATTAAATGTTAACATTACCAACATAAAATGGGCTAATAAAAACATATAGGTAAATATTCATTAAAAAAATCTTAAATATACATATATAATATACATACAATTTTATTCTAAGAACCTCCTAATCCTCCTAATCTATAGGTATAAATAAAATCCGAATGTCAATATTTCAATTAATCCAAGCTACAAATAAAGTAAACAGAAACTGCAAAATAGAATCTAAATTAATTATAAAAAGTGTTCAATATCTCCCTCCGCCATTTCTCGGAGCGCCATAAAATAAAGAATGCAGCGTCTCGTTCACCTTCCGGCTAATAAGCGTTTAATATCGGAAGCGGAAGCGCGGCCATCTGGCGGGCACCTCAACCCTTCCCGCCAAAAATTATAAAACAATAAAAGGACTAATTGCCCGAGAAATTCCGCCAATAACGGCAAGACGGCGGCGAATAATAAAATTAATTAATTAAAAACAAGAGCGAAACGCTTTGCTGACTTGAGGTAAAAATGCAGACAAACAACATTATTTTTGAACCTTTTCTTAACTCATTCACTGCCCTGTAGCTGCGGTCTCGTCAACGCTGGTCCACTTGAACATGTGCCACATGGTCATGAGCCAACAATAAAATGTTGGTAGGTTTACACTAAACCTACCAACATTTTATTTTAACAAATCCAGCTTTCTTCTTCAGACGGCTCTTTTCTCAGATATTTTCTCTTATTGTTTTGTGGTTTAAAATATATAAAAAATCAGCTTCGTTATGTACCTATGCAACGACACTAACTTCTGGCGTACTGATATCTTGAAAATATATATTTATGTACGTCGTTCCTCCTTCGATTTAATAATTAGAAAACAATAAAAGTTTTTCAATATCGACACAACACAATCGCTGGTCGGATTAGTGTGACTTGTGTTATAAATTCCGATGCAATCAAAGAGTTAACTCGAAATATGGACGATGGAAAGACACTGATAAAGACTTCCAATTTAATTTAAAGCAACAAAACCTTAAAACTCAAAGAAAACTAAATTTAATTGGACTCTCCCTCTAATTCTAAACCCCGATTATTCAAGTTTTAATTCAAGTATTTTATTATTTCGCGTAATCTACCTCTTCCTTTGTTTGAGAAAGTTTTTACAAAAACACCTCAAAGAAAAGGGTTGGGATTTGATTAAGAATTATCGAGAGCAGAAGAAATCCGTTCCAGCAGCGGGCGAGGGAAAGAAAAGGAATTCCTGTTGTAAATAATGGAATTGACGAAAAGCAGTTTTGACTAAAAGGTATTTGACTGCACCTTTGGTAAAAATTGGGTAATGATGACGAAGAGCAGTTTCGACGATACGCATAAAACTCAACTGATTACCTATTAGATATATTGTTTGCAACAGTCTGCAGTAAGCTCAATAGCTTCAATTGTAAATACTAGTTTTAATTTGTTTCTATTATTTGATTAAATAGATACAACCAAATATAGAACCTCCTCCTTTTAACGAAATCAGTCACAAACTAAAATAGCTAAAATACTTACATAGGTGCTGTAATTGCTAAGAGATTCGTAGGTAGCAAGTAAAGTCAAAAGTAATAATATATACTTACTAATGTTCAAAAGAGCACAATAACTCAGCACGCATCACCGCGGGCTACGGAGGTGAAACTGAGACGTGCTCGCAAAATGCAGATGAAATATTCATTTAATTCGCTTCTTCTGAACAGCGCTGCAGATTTCCTCGTTGCTGCTCGTTTCCTTTGTCTGAAGGTGCTAGTTTCTTTGTAACGTCTTGTTTCTTGCTTTTCTCTCTACATTTTTTGAGAGTATCTTTTTTTCAGACGCCTGTAGCGTCCGGGAAATAAGGTACTCGCTCCCAATAATTTCTTTTTTTTTTAATGTAATTTTGTTATCTGAGATATCTGAGATAACAAAATTAAATCCCTTCTATATACATACTACCGTAAAAAGCTAGCGGCACCCAGCGGTATAACTTGAAATTTTCATTTATCAAAAGTACCCTTCTCGCTAATCCTAAGGATATAAGTTATCCAGGTACCAAATTTCATCTAAATAAGTTTAGCCATCTAAGACACAAGAGGTACTTACATAGAAGCCTTATGATTATTACATTGATTTAATTCAGAAAAGTAAAAAAAAATCTGGAGAAATTTTTGTTTCAACTCGATAAGGGCACATTTTACCATTGTTCTACATTTTGTGTGAAGCTTAAATATTTTCTTAAAATAACCTGAAACAATGTAATTTTACAAAGAAAATCGATAATTCTCTCTTTCAAATCCAACCTTTAATTAAAACAACATAAAGTACAATAGATCCAATCAAAAACTAAATATCCAACAATCGAGAAGACACACAAGAACTCCTTTGTAAGATCAATATTAAAATGGACGAGCAACCTGTGCCACAGTCTCCAACACAGTTACTACAGCTGAGCCATAGAATACTGACATAGTTAGTACCACTCTCTCGCAGAATATTATGTAGTCAGTATGAAGGTAGTCTCAATTAGAAGACTTATCTAGCGAGATAACGCGATCAAACGTCCCCGGCGGCGGCGGGGGGAGGGGGGAAGCAAAACTCTGCTGAGAAAGAGGAATCAATCTTTGACTGAACCTGCTGGACGGAGCACCTTCACGTGAGGCGATACGATATCGATTCAACTCATTTTTTTTATTCCTTAATTCATTTTTGCACATGGCTCGCACAAAGTTAAAATAATCGTAGGTAGGTAGGTACTATTCGATTTTTAACCGGACTTCAAAAAAGGGAGGAGGTTCTCAATTCAACTGTATGTGGTCCGATTTTCATGATTCTTTTTTTATATGAAAGCTGGTGCTTCCCGTGTGGTCCCCCCGTGTATCCATAAATAACCATTACATAATTTTAATATAATATAATTTTATATAATAATACATAATTTTTTAACAACATTAATTATTTGTATTTATGTCGGAACTTTTTAGAAGCTTCAAGTTTTATTAACTTCTCTTTTTACTAAGATCGGATGTTAAGACTTACTAAGTATAGAGAGGAACAAATATACTGAGAAAATATTATGCTCTTAATACATTTCGTCGAATCATCCCGATGTTAGGCGAAAAAATTCAATGTTCCACGAATATTGAAATATTTTTTTATTTACAGAGAAAGATAGCCGTACATTATTGGTATTTTAAATAAAAAGACGAATAATGTAAAACTCTCTCGATCGCCGACAGCAGGACTAATTTAAATATCAAAACTAATTTGCAGAGTGCGGAGTTTGATTGTGACCCGAATTAGGTGAGCCCCTCCGCACCGGGGGTGATGGATCGAGGAACCTACAGCCATTTGTAGTGGGCTTTTATAATTAGCAGATGACTCTATCGGTTATGCAAGAAAGAAAATAACAGAGACAAGGTGAATATAAGAAATCAAATTCCGCCCCTTTTTAACTTTTCAGCACTAGTCTATTTGTTTTTTAGCAGATTTTAGTGATTCCGCACCTTGGTAGTAGTCACTTTGAGCTCTAGGCACAGATTAAGTATATACCTAGTACTAACGTACTCTAAGTATACATATATGAAATATAGTCTAATTATGTTCCAGACAAACCGAGACGGACCCAAGCTGCATGGACAATCCAAACAACATCGTCTAGCAGTACGGTTCAAATTAAGAATGAATGAATGAATTTATGAAAGCTCTTTATTGTACTAACATTAATTCATATACATGATAGTCTTATATCTAAATAATAAATAAATATAGGACATAAGGCGGCCTTATCGCTAAGAGCGATTTCTTTTCTCCTTGTCAAATTAAGCTAATGACTTAGTTACCTCAACCTCAAGTATATACTTACTTTAATTTTAAAATATAGCACACCTACCATTACAGGCACACCTAATATACACTGATGTACCTACTTGATTAAATACAGTGAAACAAACTCTGTTTTTATCAAATCATTTAGTCTGTAGGTTTATATATAATATAATAAGAACCTAATTTTATAAAACTCCTCTAGATTCTTGCAACGCCAACCAAACTAACTCTAGATCTAATATATCAATATATTTACATTATAAACTAGCTGCGCCCCGCGGCTTCGCACGCGTTGTTCCTATGAAAACATTAAAAGGTTTTTTTCATCCCACGAGAACAGATTTAAGGGATAAAAAGTACCCTATGTTTTATTCCAGGGTTAGAATTATACCTGTACCTGTATGCAAAATTTCAGCCCGATCCGTCCAGTAGTTTTGACGTGAAGAAGTAACAAACATCCATCCATCCATCCATACATCCATACATCCATACATCCATAAATCATAGTGTGATGTGATGTGATGATGTGATACATTGATATATTAGATCTAGAACTAGTAGGTAGTTTGGTAGGCGTTGCAAGAATCTAGAGGAGTTTAAGGAAAAACAATGAAAGCAAAACACATGGAGTTGATCAGGAAAGTTGTTCCTCTGCTACGTACCTCTATTAATTATAAATAATTTTAGAAATAGTGCCAGTTTTCTCGATATTCTTGTCTTTATTTGCCTATATCTGCACCAAAAATATGATTAGTCTCTTATCTCAAATTCATCAAGTTATCCCAATTCCACCTTCCCTAACCGGCGATTAGAAACTCAATGGGCCAAACAATAAAGCCAATTTAAAGATTCGCGGGCAAGAAGATTGTATAATTAAAAAATATCTCGGAATCCGGCAGCATTCATCATCATAACAATTAAAGCCACCTTGGAGCACCTCGACTCATCGAGGGCCACCCCTTTCATTGCTAAAAATCGCGCGACATTTCATCCGCCCTGTCAAACTTCCGGAAATTTCGTCATTAACGAAATGCCAGCCGGAAGTTCTTACAGCAAATTTGTTTTCGCACAAATGACCGTTTAGAAATTAAGGTGTTTATGAAAGTGAGTCGATAGCGGGAAGTAAATTTAATTTAATGAAAATAAATGAATGAGCCGGGTAATTGTTCGATTTATGGCGGGAAGCGGACCGGCTTGTAACCTAGTTCTGGGGACTTTCCATTTCTCTAAATTGTTTGGACTTTGTAAGTTAAGGCTTCCAGTTGTTTGCTAGATTTGAAAGCTTTAATTAATTTTGAAAGATTTTATACCGTACTTACTCTTTCTTCCGCTTCAAAACACCCGCTTCTTTGCTCAGTCAACCCACCCTTTACTCAGGAATTCCCTCAGATTTTTGCTTCTTCTACCTGTCTTATTAATTAAGGAAAACAAGTTAATTCCGGTATCTTTACCGCCAAACAATTAGAGGGCCGGAACCGGAAGCGGGCGGTAACACTCGGACAAACAGAATAATTCAGCGGCGGTTCTTTGAGGCCACGGCGGATTTTTCTAGAATCTTCGAAGGTTTCAAGGGATGAGAACAAGGACATTGCAAGTCGATGGTACCTACTTAATTTTGTTGGTTTGTAAATTTTGTCATGGTCATGGCCAATCGGTAAAAAAATATAGATAACGTTCTAATTGCCTATTTATTTTGTTTACCATAAAATAAAATGCTGTAGAAACCACACAGCATAGCTGAGCCTAAGCTGAGCTAGTGTTGTGGGACTACGAGTAGATGACTTTTTTTTGTACGTATAGATGACTTTCGTTACCTAACCTAATAATAATGCGTTATAGAAGTGCATTTTTTTTTCAAATAAAAACATTTATTTGCTGGAATCATTATTACAGGTACATTATTATACGTATACATTATACAGGTACATCGTATATGGTCAGATCTTATATTAAGAGTGATGTCAAATGTTATTAAACGTAATACCAAGAAAACGTGGATCATTTATTTGCAGATCGCACAAACACATGTCCCGAGACGAAAATCGAACCCGCTACTTTCAGCGTCACAGGCAGCCTTCGTCCGTCACGCCAAATTGGTCGTCTATAAAGAATATTTAATTTGCTACCAATTCACTAGTAATAATAATCAACAAACCCTTTGAAATAATTCAATTAATAGATAGCAGAAGGAAGGAAAAATATCACTATTATTATCCTTCATTCTTTCCTCATCAGATTCTGATGAGGAAAGTACAGATACATTCAGGGTTGATTGATACTCCTGACTCACCGGGAGGTATTATTAGTATTATCAAATGATTTAATGTAAATCGCTTCCGCTCATGCCTTGCCCCGGCAGTCCCCACCTCAAGGCGGCTCCACTCGCCCGCTGGAATCATCGCTCTCTAATTAATCCCCCTCCTTAATGTTCAAAAATCGCAGCCCTAATTAGGTTTTAATTCGTTTTATTAGCGAGTGACGGTGAGTAACGGCGAATAACGCCGCTATAACGGCTCTTGCAAACTCGCCACGCACCTACGCAGTTGAGTTTTATTGCAGTTTGGGACTAATTTTAACCCTTTTAATTAAAATACTAATGGTAAAGAATAATTGCAATTTATATCAGACACAAGGCATTCTTATTCATTGGGCTCTGTTTTGCTGGGCGATACAGTCCTCATAAAACACAGTAAAACAAAAGTCATACCGGAAAATTGTAAAAAACTAGTTCAACTAAGAAAATAAGCTAACGACAGTAACCTTTCCACCTGACTTTGATTCCCGCGCTAACGACATTTTTCGCGCCATTACCCGCTCATAAAAAACAAAGCCCCTAATGACTTCGACGATTACCAATCAGGGAAAAAACCGCGACCATTCGATCCGCCCGCCCACCGCTGCAGACCGCGCGCCTCGCGCCAAGAGCTTAAGCACTCTCATCAAGTCCTCATTACCTTCAAAAGGATATTCAGACATTCTCCGATCTCGTCTCAAAGGTGAAAACATCGTGTTTTTATTTTTGCTACAAAAAGACGTCAAACAAACAGATAATTGCGACTCGCCGGCGCAGGGCGGCGCGGGACGTACTCTGAAATTAAATATTTTCCGTGAAGTTGCGAAGTTTGCAAGTTAGCCGTGAGCCTCGCGAGAGGTTAACTAGTTATACGCGGCTGGTCGCACACGGACCACTTTAATATTCGCCACTGGTCGTCTACAATTAACGCTTCAACAATTTCATAACTCGAGTCCGCCTTTGAGCGCGGAACTTTAAAAATATGAAAAATATAGCTTCTCGGAAATAAACAAACAAGCTCAAAGCCGCTGCCGTAATGAGATTAGCGAGCCGGCGATATCGGCTCCCTTATCGAACTCCCAGTCATCTTTTGTACGTCTCTTTCCAGTAAAGTTTTAAATTAGTTCGCTTGTTTGTTAGGTAGTTGTGATGCCGAGCCCAAAGAGCTTTTATTGCGGAGAGCTCAGCTATCATTAGACCCTGAGCTACCTACTCAATCTATTTAAAAGACGATATTCTTGATAAGCGGGTCCCTTCTACCAGATAATGGCGTTATTGACCTCTAAGCTATGTCTTATCTTTAAACAGAATTGATAGTTACATAAATCAACTGTCTCGCTTATTCTCAGGTCCCCACATGACCACCACAAGTGCACCCCTCGAGCGAGACACATGTAAGACAGAGTAACAATGGAAGTACTTTAATTGGCTCCCAATATCTGTGCGCCGTAAATCAGTGGCGGTAAGTGGCGCAGTACGTGCCAAATGGAGCGGATTGTTTATTTATTGCAAGCGCGGCGGTGGCGCGCGGGACCACACCACTTACGCACGCACTGCGGGCTAGCTACGCGACGTTCTTTATTTCAAACAGGAGAGTGATTCTGGGCAGTAAATCAAATATCTATGGCTCGTGTTGAAGTGCCTTTATTTCTAAGAATAGCCAGAATACGCATTCAAAAATGTCCGCCAGGCCGATGACGCAGAAAACTAGTGGTCGACCTGATCGAACAGGGACACAATTAATGGTTCGCTTAGAGATACACACTGCTAATGTCGTAGTCGTTTCATTCCAAACGTGGCTCTATTGCGCGTCTCCTTGTGTAGTAGAGACCACATTACTTCAGAAAAATACCACCTGGTCAACTTATTACAGTGCACTACTTTCATATTAAGCACTGCCAAAGAGTGGAATCGTTCATGCGTCTACATGTCTTCGTGTGTCTAGAGTACAATCTTGGATCCTTTAAATCCTGGGTGAATGAGTCCTCCTGGGAAAGCGTGCTCCATATTCACTTTATTAAGTGATGATGGTGTCCAAACGCTTGACAATTAATCAATTATAAAAATTTGTTTGCGATATCCTTTTTAAGATTACCAGCGACATTTTCTTGACGCAGTGCGTACTAAGATATCTCCTTTGCTTGAAGCAGAGGCATCGGAGTGCGGTCAGCGGAGGACGTGACGTAGGTGCGATACAATCTGTGCGTACGGACCGACCGACCGATCGACAACTTTGACACTTTGTTATGTAGATAACGGATTTACTATTAGGACAAGATATTGCGTTGGATAATATTATTGCTTTATCTTAATATTGTGGCTAAAATTTGCTATGTCTATGGGTTTAACATTTTACAATCAAAATAAGAGTTTCTTTATAAATAAATAATGCTGCTGTCCATCTTTATTTATTGTTATAGAAACTCTTCTTTAACTGAAAATAAATGTTAAATGCATATACCTATATAGAAAATTTCACATAGCATCGTGTAGCTCCAAGCTAAGCAATGCTTCTATTACGGGTACTAGATGACTGATAATACATAATACAATACAATTACATTGATAGATAATTTTATCATGAAAAGTTTATAGTTTATTTATTTATCATCATAATGTAACATTACAGTCTAACAAAAAAAAATACAATGCGTTACAACATGTAAGTACTTATGATAAATAAATAAACTATAAACTATCTATATATTAATATAAAATACTTACAACACCCGGAACAAATATTTGCAGTCCGCACAAACATTTATTCCCCCTGCGTCGCGGATCTTTAGCTACCGCGTCACATCGGTCGTCGTCGTCTGTGAAATTAAAGTCAGTTTTTTGTCTCGACTAAATTTCGATAGACTTATCTTGTAGGTACAATCATAAATGGAAATTGATCACTGCAGAAAAGCTGCAATATCAGCAATTCATCCACGACGTAAACTTTATCGGCTCCGTTTATGGCGAGCGCTTTTTCTAAAGTTATTTCATTTTACGGCCAGTTTGATTCAAAGATTATTCGGGAGCAATCTGCGGAACGCCGGTGCCAGCGGGATTCGGGACGTGTCCGCGGGGCACGCTGCGAGGTGTTGCCACCGCGCGACTGTCATAGGACAATGCTGTCTCCGCTGAATCCTCACATACAATCCTAAGATGAAAAAATCATGTTGGACAATTCACACAGCATTATCTAGCCTCAAATTAAGCAGAGCTTGTGTACAAGATAACAGATAGAGTTAACAGATACACTACATAGATATTTTTTTTTTTTAATATACCACATAGTAATCATCATCCAGAACACCCTGAACATATATCTGCAGATCTCAGATTTATGGAATAAATATTTTGAATTGCACGCTATCTGAACACATTATTATTAGAAACGAATGCAAACACAAAACGCGGAAAATAAACGCGATAAATATCCGTTATTTATATTGATGGTTTTAACCTTGACACTTTGACGCGCGTTTAAGGAAGGACGCCAAAAGGTGTCATTCTGTGACGATACCATTGATTGTCATAGTGAGATGTTATTTTGCAGAATAGGACCCCGGGAGCCGTACTGTAAGGGATGGCAACACCTCCCACACGCGCTGATGCAGCCGATAGCTTGATTACATTGGAGATTCCAATCACATTTAGATGTCTACTTTGTGTTTTATGATGCGATATGTATAGTCTGATTAGGTATGCCTATCAAAAGACAATTTATGAAAGTCGAATTTATGTTTTTATGTGTGAGTACCTATCGGTAATCAAAACTCAAAATTTATTTATATCCATAAATACAATAAATAAAAACTATCGTAGTTTGACGAATGGGATGAAACGTTGGTGTTCTTTCAACACAAATAAGGTTCGTAGTTAACCCACTTACATCCGTAATGAATACAATAATAATAATAATAATAATGCTGGACAATTCGCACAGCATTATCTAGCCTCAAGCTAAGCAGAGCTTGTGTTATGGGTACTAGATAACTGATATACATAATACAATACATGTTCAATGGTGAGGTCAAAATATAAAATTAAACACTGACAAGGAAATAAAGCGTTTTTTTCTGTCGCTTCGGTACTTGCCTAAAGTACTAAAGCGACAAAGAAACCTTTAGTCTGCTAGTTATTATTTTTGAGTTGAAGCAAAACGCTTTGCAAGCTTTTTTATATTTTAGCTATTTTATAGTAATAAGCCTTTTTGCATTACAAGGGTTTTTACAATTTGTTAGAATTTATTTACTGATAATTTTTGCAACTCACTAGAAGTTTTGTTGTAGAGTAGCGTATGCATAGAATAAAACATTGCGCTCACAGTAGTGCAATTGAATATGTCCTGCGCACATGGGTTGTCTCCATTGAGATCTGCCGCTCTATGTCTGAAATCTGCTCGGAGAACATCAGTAAAAACAAATGAGACCAATACGGTCGATTAGCCCAGGATCGTAACATATAACCGTTCGTCGACTCCCGCTAGATCATGGAAACTTAGGTAAGGTAGGTAACCTACCCTTGTGAATTACACTTCTGTTCTTTGTTACTGTACTTCTGTTCCAAAGAAGTGGCAAGTTGATGCCATGCGCAAAGTATGGCCGCGGGCGAGTGAAGCTTCCAGAATGTTCGATTTATCCTTATAGCCTTTGACAGACGATGTCGTGGGTGCGTCACATTGATAAAAAACCTGGTTCATGAAAGTTACTATAGTTTTTCACCTTTGTTTAAATTCAGAACAGTGTATTAAATATATAAAGTCATCAAGTACCCATAACACAAGCTTGCTCAGTTTGGGCTAGATGATGCTTGATGAACTTAATCTATTAATCTATTTATTTAGTATTAGAAATGGTAATTTCCAGAACTGGGAATTTTTGGACATGGTCATTATATTAATATTGACAATTTTTATTGTGGTCCTTAACTGCCGAAAATAATCTATTTTGTATGCATATAATGACACTGGCTGAAATATTTTTCGCTTTACAAATTTCAGAATTTTTATTTTCACCTTCGTATTTTACCTGGGTAGATCACGGTAGAAAATAATTTCCCTCGTTCAACCAGAATCTTCAAATGTTTATAATATACGTTGATAAGGAATTTTCCATTTTATTTGAAACGTTGCGTGTCCGGTGTGGCTGTTGACAATCAAAAGGTCACGTCGCATCATGCCTAGCATGGACTTACAAGTAATGGCCATCTTACTGACAAACAAACATACGATGTATTTGTTTCTGATTGACGTCAGTTAATTCCATAGTGCGTAGATATACCTCGATACCTTTTGACGACCTCTGTGGCGCGCTGGGTACTCAATACTCAACATATTTATTGCAACATGCTGTGCATAGGATCTTAAGGATAAAGGATATCAAACATGCACCCGGATAGGGCACCCTAATATTCAGCTAGGTGGCTTATAACTACTACTTATAATCTAATGTCTTATTATTATTCTACTCAAAATAAGTAAGGTAAAAATCCGCCTGCAACGCAGGAGGTTGCTGGTTCGATTCCCGCCTCGGGACAAATGTGTTTATGATCTGCAGTCATTTGTTCAGGACGTTCTGGATGTTTTCTATGTATAATAAAAAATAAAAAATATCTATCGATGTAGTGTATTGTATTATGTATATCAGTTATTTATATTATATAGAAAACTTGACTTGTCTTATTGCTTATTTTGTAAGTATAAAGAAATAAACGATTTGACTCTGACTCTGACTCTATCTAGTACCCATAACACCAGCTCTGCTTACCTTGGGGCTAGATGATGCTGTGTGAATTGTCAGAATCATTTATTTACTTATTATACCTATGGTCTCTTCAGATCAAATACCTGTGTTCACATATCGGTACAGGTGTACCGATACGTGAACAAATATGCGAAGATATAACGTTGATGTAGATGTAAACAAAGTATGTTTACAGAGATACTGGATCAGAGGGATCCAGCACCTAGATGCACGAGTTTTAAGCACAAATCGTCCAATCATGAATACTATTACGTCGTTCATTACTTGAGCTAATCACTAAACCGAAGAGAGTTTATATCCAAAACTTACCAAAAGACGTAATTGACGTCCTTGTGTATTTCTTTAAAATTTAATTTTACCTCCTTTATGGTGCAAGCGTTAAATCGACACTTTTCGGTCTGACTGTATGTACGTATATGTAGGTACATCGACATTTTATTCTTCAGCGCGCGGAAACGTTTTCACCTCACCTGATGGTAAATTACGATATGGCCGAAGATGTATCACGAAGGTCTAGAATACACTTATTCACTCTTGTCTTAAAAAGACTTGGGTTGTAGTTGACCGGAAAAAGGCAGGCAGGGAATATAAAGTGGTGTATAAATGTTTTGAATAAATATTAGACTTTGATCGAACGCTTTAGACAGTCATTATATACTAAAACATAGGTTAATTGGTATTCATAATCCGAGTCCCATATTTTATTTATTTATTGTATATATTCCATACCCAAATTAGAAAATGCTCGAACGTTTCACAAAGCATATCACACTAATATTATAGATGCGAAAGTTTGTATGGATGTATGGATGGATGGATGTTTGTTACCTTCACTGCTGAATGCAGGCCTCCTATGATACGCGCCTTATTGGTGTTTGTCTAATGGGGGGATGGTAATGCCCATAATCCCCACGCTGGAAATTCGGGTTGAAGATCTCAGTTCAGTGGTAGAATTATTCTGCAGGTGGTGCTGCTGCCCGCAACCGTTGGATATCCCTTAGTCGCCTCTTACGACGACACCCACTATTACTAAAACACCTAATATTAACTCATTTATTTTCAGATTAAAATCTATAAATACGTACAAATTACAAATGTCACAATCATATCATAGATAATTAAATAACTATACATTATATAAACAATTGAATTAAAAAACAAAATTAAATAATACAAAAAAAAGTACTCACTAAATAGAGCTACGGGTAGACCCAATCAATATCTTCATCCATTTGTTCTGGATGGGACAGTCCAGGCGCGATACAATCATTCGGATACCGTTCCTACCGGCTCGGGTACGTTGGAGTAGGGAGGCGACTTTTCGGCGAATGATGGCGTGAAAGTCATCTGTGCGCGCCTCCGCAAACATACCAGATGCGCTGCAAAATCGAGGCAGGCGCATCAGCATCCTGAGAACATTGTTGTACTGGACACGTAGAGCACTGGCTGCCCGGCGGGTACAGTTGAGCCACAGGCTACTCGAGTAAAAGGACTGACAATATGCCATAAAAAGCGTGACTTTTACTTCTCTCGAGCACCGTGCGAACCTACGAGCGATCATATTTCCTCGTTCAGCCAGCGCTCTACGCTCCCTTTCAACATCTACACTATATCTACCTTGTTAGTTTGATGAGTAGGTTGTAGATTATCAGTAGGTAGGTAGCATCATTGACGTCAGTAGTGTTTGTGTGATAGGTGTGGGCAGTATCTCTCGGCCCCTGACCCGCCGGTGATACGCGCGGCCATGTGCCAGTGATTACTGTTCAGCTACACAGCAATTAATTATCACTATCATCATGGCCATGCAGTTATGATAACGTGCAGATCTATTGTCTTGAAACTCTGAGACATACAGCGGGCTTTGCTAGAAAAAGATATCAGAGGACATTTCTAAAACAAATATTTTTCGTTATGGGCATAATTAATAGTGATTATTGCTCTCGGACTCTTCGTCAGACGATGAGAAACGTCTCATGGGAGACGTAGAGAACAACTCATTTCTGATTGTGGTCCTAATCCGCTGAAACGATCTCATCATTCCTTATATTCGAGACAAGAGTGAATAAGTATCGTCTATACTTTCGTGTTACATCGTCGGCCACATCGTCACGTCCCATCAGGTGAGACTTGCAGCGCCTTGCAGCCTTTTCACCCGCGTAGTTCCCGTCCCCGTAGGAATTCCAGAATAAAATAAAGCCTATGTCACTTCTTGAAAAGTAAGCTTTTTAATGATGAAATATTTTTTAAAAACGGGTCAGTAGTTTCGAAGCCTATTCAAAACAAACAATCAAATCCTCTTTATTATATTATTATAGGTGAACTTATTTATCTTCTGTATTATCGAGTGTTGGTTGCTCTGAAAACCTGGTTTACGGTCCCGTCAATAAAAACTGTAAAAAACGCTGCAGAGAAAATTGCTCGTCAGCATTTCCCATATCGTCACAGTTTTATGCGTTCCGGAGACAAGCGCAGCCTGGTAAGGTGCCACCTATCTGCGCCATAAAGACCTTCGCAGCCTCCTATTCTCTTAACGTCCGAGCCTCACCTCGGGCCGGAAATAAAACTTATCGCATTCTTGTTTCTACCTACCTTACCGCCACATCACAGCTACCATCTCAACCCTATAGCTTCGCAATAAAGGTGAAAGTCCTGTGCAGGGACGCAGGAGTAAGTTGGCAGGGTTTAAAAGGCGAGGATACACGGACAGAAGATGATCTAAATAGCAAGATTCGGGTTTATGTCGGTCGGTATTGCGCCAAAGATCTTGTGATTTCGATAGATATCGCACACGTTACCTTTGGGACAGTTTTCGAGGGTATGCTTAAATTTCCCGCTGAAATTTTCTTGGGCTTTATTATTATAGGTGGATCAACCCCGGGGGTGAGTTTAATTTCAAGAGATTGGAAAGGTTCCTTCGCTCTATTTGTTAAATTTATGAATTAATAGAATGTTGTCATATGGGTTCTCGAGCATGTTAACATACCTACGCAAAAAGGTATTTCCCATTTGCCTTCCGAAGCAATAAGTTGACCCTCAGAAAACAATAAGGCAGCATCGCGGAAGATTTATGCCTCGGGCAAATTGAACAGGTTCGCACTTCTGTGAGAGATAAATACGCGGGACCGCCGCACCGCACCGCACCGCATCGCGCCGCGTGCGACGCAGGTGCGTTCACCGCAACACCGCTCGTCCGTTATCTAATTCACAATACGTTTATGTATCGCTTTAACGCGTTGTTGAATAAGGTATTGTTAAAATAAGGTTAAGAACGGGAGGTAACAATATCAGCTTTCCGATTGCTATCGATGAGAAATAGAACAGATGATCGACTTAGAGGAGTTGCGATAACGTTCCTTAAATCAATTTTCCTGCAGTTTCTTGCATTAAATTTATTAAAGACTAGTTTCTGCCCACGGTTTC
Source organism: Eupithecia tripunctaria (assembly GCA_955876795.1). Lineage (NCBI taxonomy): Eukaryota > Metazoa > Arthropoda > Insecta > Lepidoptera > Geometridae > Eupithecia > Eupithecia tripunctaria. Next base: position 803,732 of record OY041607.1, read on the forward strand.
GTACACTTCGTTTCTATTAAAACGTTTACTAACCCATGGAAACTGATTTAAGGTGGATGGTAATCGCTAATTTTGCCAATGTTTTATAAACCAAGATTAGAATTACCTGTATACAAAATTCTACCCGATCCGTTCAGAGTAGTTCTAACCTGAAGAGGTTACAAACATTCAACCAAATATCCATACATCGAATTATCAAACTTTTACATTTTTAATATTAGTATGGTGATGTGGTAATGTTTAAATTGACTCTACATAATATCATCACTTCACTGGTTTCCGAAGGACCAACATCTCTCGTATAATACTTATCACCTTCGAAACGAATCCTTCTAATGTAACAAGCGCGTAAGTTTGTAAACATGTTTGTATATTTATTGCTCTTTCACGCAAAAACCACTGAACGGATTAGGCTGAAACTTTTGCATACAGGTAGTTCTAGGCCTGGTATAACACATAGGGCTACTTTTTATCCCATAAATCAGTTCCCTTGTGATAGGCGTGCGAAGCCGCGGGGCGCAGCTAGTGTTATATAAATGTAATGGTATTTACAAAAGGAATAAATTTGGAGGACGTGTAGGTACAAGTGTGACACGACGCGGTGCGACACCGGCAACTTCGCGCATCGCGCCTCTAATTGTTGTTCATAATTTGTTCGCGACCTCGTCCAACACTCCACTAGGACACAGTAGAAAAGTAAAAGTCAGGGAAATCATCAGGGTAAGCATTCATATTTAGATTAAAAATCTGTTTCTAACGTACTTTTATGTTACCTAATTCTCATGACTTTCTACAAAATTATACACAAAATGCCCAGTATGTACCTATTACACACACTAAATTACAGTATAATTCAAAGAGATAATAATGCCCGCACTTCACTTCTTCATTAACAACTAAGAAATGTATGACGTTTCAGTATAATTTACAGTATAGCAACTTTCTAGAAAATTTTAATAAAGAAGTCATAATAGTGAAGGTATATTAGAGAAAGCATTAAAGACGACGACAAATCAGCTGCCCACGTAGTCCTGGAATGCGTGAGAATTTCAGCACAACCAACAGAAATCCTCAACTTGCCGAGGTCACTCCGCGAGGCCTGTGAAGACCCCAGGAAGATTCTGGGCTTTTGGACGGAGTCAGGCTGGCTATGCTATGCTAGCGTAACTCATAAAGAACCAACTGAGAGTCTAAATGCGGAAATAGGAGTACTTCTACCATTACCAGGCATAAAAACAAATTCTTGGTACGTTACGTTTACTTTCCCATAAAAATCAGTTTTTTTAACGTATGTTATAGAGAGCTCTGCAAGTAGCCCCACTGTGGACACAAGCCGCTGCGCTGTGGCTAAGGTGATATAGCGCCCGCATTTAAATGGAAATGTGAAAACTTCCGTCGGCTACCTACGCACATAATTTTCGTTTGTCCAAGTTATAAATTACTCCGACCGAGTGGACCCCCGTGTTGTGATTTGAATATGATTAAATCTAAAATGTTAGCTCCGAGGGGAAGACAGAATTGTAATTGAAAAGTTCTATGTCAAAACTCGTGTTTGGGTCACGAACAGTAATAGCTCAGGAAACAGTTTGAAATTCAAATGGAAGGAAATTAAATACAAGCAAGGAGGCAAGACGCTACCGGGCAACAGTTAAGAATTCACGCCACTGCCTTGGACTATATTAGGTACTTAGGTACCCCAGCAATTTAACTTATTCGGAAACAGAGGTAGGGTCCTTAATAGCCATTGAAACTGAACAGAAACGTGAGTGGACAAATTGGAGCCGGCCGGGTCACGATAAGGGCTGCTCTAAGTAAAGGGAGGACTATAAACAACAGGCGACTCGGACCCAATTAATAAAGCAACCAGCTCTGAAGTAGTGCAATTAATTCTGTGCCTTCGGAGATTTTAATAGTTCGCATAAATCAGTGGCCGGCCGGTGGGTTAATCGCCGTTTAATATGCCCGACCGGCCTATCGGACTTACAACAAATATATTGTCCAATATTGGTCGATAGGGCACGATGTATGATTAGCAAATGGCATAAGTTTGATAACAAAACTTCTTGGCGCCCAACATGGGGCGAGTTGATCTTGAATTATTTACCTGCCAACTAGACGGAGGAAAACAGATCATCAAATATATATGGTCTGCTATAAAGTAGTCACCCGTGATCTTAATTAGGAAGCGAGTTTTTTTTTCGGCTAGCCGTTAGCGCCCAACGTGGTGCAAACCACGAACATAGCAATGTTTCGCAGACGAATAAAACGAGTTAATTTGAGCAGGTCGGCTGCGCCTGCATTATCTCGGGTAATATAATTTGGCGCACCTCCTCGTATCTCCATATTTAGTGCGGGCCGACAGTTCGGAAATTCAATTGGAGCCAGACTTCAGTCCTCGTTAAGTGGTTATATCCCCAACAGTGGACAGAGGACGGCTAGTGGACACTAAACACGAGGTACACGAGGGATGGGAAAGGGCTAGTCACTATTATCGACTGTCGATGATAGATAGATAAATAAAACATTAATTTAGTGGCTTCTTCAACACACAATACAAAGGTAAGGATACCAAAACGAAATAAAACTTAATGACAGCAGTATGTAAGTAGTATCTACTGTGGGGATTGGCCCGGTTTTTTATTTTATTTATTTAATGATTAGGTGGTACGTATTTAAAAACGTAAGAATTCTAAAAACCGTATAGACTGAAAATAAGGCAAAAACTGACAAAGATATCCGTTGTTCTCACTATCTACACATTCGCTGCCTTTAGCAATTAACTTGGGCAACATCTATAATTCTTGATACACATTGTAACTTAACAAAGATATTGAGAGATTAGCTAGCAAACCTGATAAGTATTTTTTTCCCACTACACACCTTGCCGTAAACTATACCTTGAAACACATCATCAAGATGTAGTTATGTGAAAAATCACACTACAAAGTACAAAAGACAAACGAACCACAATCAAAAAGTAGACGACTAAAAGAAACTAACAGTTGTTTGTTATGTATCGACATAATTATACAAACTAATGATCTTGATAGACGTAGTTTGAATCCTCTCTCTACTCGTATAACTAGGTAAAATATTTTGTTTCAAGATACGAGGGCTCCCAGCGCCGAGTTATTTAAAAGTTATTACTTTTGTTTGCTATCCAAGGTGTAAAAATCTGAAAAGGAAGAAAGTGAAATGATTTTCACTATTCCAATATAATGAAAGTTATCGAGAGTCCGGCTCGGCTCTAGTGCAGGGGCCGCCGACACCTCTGGATATTGAATTTGCGGCGACGGCGTCTCCCAATTGTTATCGCCCGCTGCAAGGTCGCCCCTGAATTACCCCACAGGTACCAGCCCTTTCTTTCGCATAGGGCTGCCGGCTGCCCGAGCTCGATAACAAGCGAAATTGAAACACGCTGCCAATATATGCACGGGGAATATGTGCTTAAACCTGGACGTTTTAGAACTATTGAATATCAGCTGGGTATAATTTTAAATTTTTAAAACTTTATGGTTGATAATTTGATAGTCTGTAGACACGACTCGCTATGATTCGGCTAACATGATCAGACAGACAGATGAAGATTTCGGTAAAAATAACAATAAAGTAAAAGTGAAACTCGGATGAGGAATAGAACAACAAACAATAATGTCCCGATAAAATAACATCTTCGAAACCAAGCTTAAAGATATGCTCATAAAAAATGTTTTTTAAGAACTGGACGACTTTTCCAACGATACTTACTTTTAGCGATTCGTATCTAAATTAGTATTAATACCAAATAATTAGTAAGTTCATCTTAAGTAGAAAGGCACGATAGCTGGCCAGTCTTCTATTGCTAAACCCTTAAACTTATCTGTGATTAGGAGAGTTTAAGATCTGATTGTGATAATGCACTAAATAAATTAAATTTAAACCCCCACATAGATCCCGTTAGCTCATTGGACTCCCAATTTTGTGAAATATCACCCGAGCCTATAACCACCGGCATGTTGAGACAAATCAAACGAAACATCATTTGTTGTAATCGGACTAGTAGTTTCAGACCTACGTGGGAACATAAAATCGGCTACACAGGCACATAAAGCACCGGGTGCACAAAAACATAGGGTGTCAACCTCATAACCATCCTCCGTTGGTAGTCGGATAAATACTCAAATACTATTATGAAGTCCGATCAAAATTGATTCAATGTTATTACATTCAATACAGGCACTGTCTTCTCAAATCCAATCCAACCCTACCGTTAGTCCGGTTCTGATACATTGGTCATTGGTGATTCGTTTCTTGTGGCGCAGTTATCACGATTGAATTAAGCAGGTCCGCTCGGGCCGTGATTTAGGGTCCATTGTACCAGCACCACCGCCGGCCACCTCGCGGTGTTTATCACTAAATTAACTTAATGGCTGTCTTGACCATTGTTCGACTTTATTGGGGTTGGGCACCTTTCGACCCGCACCCCGCGATCCCTTATCTGCCTTAAATTAATTTTCCTGTATGGTTGTGAAGTTAGGGACCTATTATTATATATCTTATAGCTTTTAACATTCCTCTTCAACCGACGAAAAACAAAAGAAGACAGTTCTTAAGTCCACGCATATTTTGTCGAGTCATACTTATATAGTTATTTGCTAGAAACTTACTTTTGCATACAAAAAAAGGTTTAACTAAACTTAGATAAGTTTATTATGTTCTTCCAAGTTAATGTTGACACGCAATTTTTTTATCGAACACATGTATAAAGTACTTACTTGACATGCTTAAGACTGGTATTGATCTGACTGTTTGCAACAGTCTGCTGTTAGCTCAAATGTTTCAGTTGTAAATACTAATTCTAATAAATTTTTGATTGTATTTTTATTTTTCAATTAAAGAATACAATAAAAGTATGAATTAAAATAGATAAGTCTAACTAGATACGATTGTGTATAAAATGAAAAAGTCTACCTTCACCTCAGGTAAGAGAACATGATCGCTGGAATAAAACGGACGAGCGTTTCAGTCTCTCGCGAAAACATTCCACAAAAAGGGGGTTCGGAATTTTAATCGTGGGAAAAGGCGGCTGCCCGCGCTCAGTTTATTTAAGGTTAATTTGGAGTTGCCGGCCAGTCCTAGTTCGGCCATCGGGGTCAGCATCGAAAACAACTGTTTGATTTGATTTGTTCAATTTACTGATAACTTTACGGGTATTCCATTTTATAGTTATGAAAGGTAAACTACTGAACGGTATTATTTTATGGAGTAATAATACTTCTAACTTTACAGCGGTAGAAATGAAGTACTAATAATACGTTTATGGTTAAGCTAGCTGCGCCCCGCGACTTCGCACGCCTTTCGCGTCGGAACTGATTTATGGAATAAATAGTAGCCTATATGTTATTCCGGGCCTAGAACTACCTGTATGCAAAATTTCAGCCCGATCCGCTTAGTAGTTTTTGCGTAAAAGAGCAACAAACATACATCCAGACATGTTTACAAACTTTTGCGTTTATGATATTAGCAGGATATTAATGTTTAGAAAGTGTGAACTAACATTATCTACAAACTATAAATTCAAATACAGGAATAGCAACTATTTCAATTTCCTCCTCTCAATTCAATTCAAGTATGAACGTGAATGAAAGTGTCACGTAGCGCCCCGCGTAGCGGCGTAGACCCGCGTAGCACCTCGCCGTAGCCACGTAGACCCTCGTAGCGGCGGCGTAGCACCTGCCGTCACGTGCTACGAAGGCCGTTAATTTAATAACGTGGCCGTTAAGTGGTTCTCTATGAATATATTATGGAGAATTATAACATTTACTGTCTTGTTAACAAAATTAAACGAAAAAGAACTTTTGATTTTGTAATTCTTTCGTAAAAAAATAAATGTATTGGATGAAACGTTGAGATTTGAATTGATAAATTCTAGCTCTTGCTTCGTTAATAAGTCAGCCTTTCATCGTTTAGTCTGTGAGGGTGATATTTTGTCTCGCTAACTCCCAAAAATATATTCGGAACGTTCCCCAGCCTTCCATGGCTCTGTTAACACGAGCTGTTAAGATAATGTCACACTGTCGGCATTGCTATTCCGAACAAGTCTATTAATCGGCGGCGGCCGCTAAGTAACTAAATAAATAATCCACGATTTATGCCTGCCATTGCCAGATACCGACCAGCTAACCCACATTTTTACATTTTTCTTGAACGTATCCTGTCTATAGTCATTATGTTAGCAGACTTATTTTAAAAAAGTGCAAAGTTTTTCTGTGGAAACGTTTTATGGTTACTTTACGGAAATTGACGAAATTGATGGGATAAAATAGTCAATCAGTTCTGACGTTTTTGTGTGAAACATCATGTGTAACAAACATCCATACATTTATCCAAAGTTTCGCATTTATAATATTATTGACATTTACTTTACTTAAGTTCTATCCCATTCTGATCACACACGGATAACTACTTCCAAGCTCTACCAGATAACCACCGACCAAGCAAACAAACCAAGTCCATGGCACCGCTTCACACAAAATGACGAAGCTAGAAATGAGAATACATAGAGAGGATCATTAGCAGTAAACGTAGGTGATGACAAGCAACTCTCGACCATCCCGACAAGGTACAACAATGGCGGCAGCGGCGCCCAATCCGGCGCACGTCAATGGCAACGCTACATCAAATTATTCCATTCCATTTTAGACGGAATGTATACAGAGCAAACATGAAAAGAGAACAAAATTAAGCATTACAATGGGCGCGAGCTACGAGCTGAAGAGGTCTTCTGATTCTAATACGAACAGCCTTCGTATTGTAATACGAAGACATTTTATATTCTCGTTCTGCAGTCGCTTGGATGCAGACCTTGTAAACACACAATGGACGATAGATTCTATTTATTCTTTTGAACAGAAACAGCTTTTAAAGTTTAGATTCAAACGGGTCTGTTATGTCTTACAAGACTGTTTTTAAAACCAATGGAAATATTATTATTGATATCTTTCCAGTCGCATTTTCGGCCTCGGTGGCAAGTCTCTACGGAGACTAGGAATGTGCGCAGGACATTGCCTATACACAAGTGTGTGCGCAAACACGGCAGCACTTTCTATTGCCTCACCTCAAAATTCGATGAGACAGCAGACAGATCCAACACTGCATCATCGGTGAGAGATCAGCCAATGGCTGTAACGAGGCTTTCGGGACACGGTAGTATTTACTATTATAAGAAGCATATGGAGTCCGTAGCGCAAAGGTACACATAGGGACTTGCCCCGCAGTCCCTATAGAAGAAATTAAAACAAAATTATCAATCGCATTTTTTACTCTTACTAGAAGTATCTAACTAGAGAAGTCTCCAAGACATCGCTCGCTCCTGTCCCCCGCGCCCCTATCCGGCGGGGTGCGGAGGTGCGCGGGGGGACATCAATAATCCTCCTTGTTATTCTTATGCAAATGCCCACGGTACGATAATAAGTGGAACGCGAATCACCAGACGCTCTACAGATTGGAAGAATTCGCTGACGGGGCGCGGGCTGCACGGGGCGAGGTTTCGAAGGAGATTTAATAATCTGCTTCATAATCATTCATCGACCTATGCTTGAGTGACACTCACGCCATAGAAAAGCGTTACTCAAGCATAACTGTATGACTGAGCAGGCTTTCATAATACGGGCATCAGACCCGTTGTTGTGTTGGGACGGACGACATCGTAGCGGTCGCAGGGAGTCGATGGACAGAGGCTCCTCAGAGGGCGTTGACAACCGGCTTTCGCTATGAATCGAATCGAAAACAATTGAAAGATTCAAAGGGAAAAATACGTAACAGATCACATGACAATCAAGGGCATATGTTAAATCAATATTTTTTGGACTTTTCTAATACGAGTATAGATTTCGACATCGATTTTTGCATTGTCTAGGCCCATATGACCACTATGGTGGCGTCCAGTGGCCTATGTCCAGCCGTAGGACATAGGCCACTGGACGGGTGTGGGCCGGTATGATAATGATGATTGTGTTTGGGCTAGCCTACTACACTCTTACCGATTAGAAAAATTAACAACAAGAGATGACATTCATTCAAATAAGAAAATTAGGTATCAAGGTCTACTAGGAAACTTCTTGGATGGTCTTATTACAAGAAGAAAATTAGAAAGTTTCAGGAATTTTGTGTTCCTACAAGAAACTATACAATTTAAACATCATTAAAAATGGTGCTCATTTGTTTTTTAAAATGATATTGTATAAAATGTTTACAAGAACTAGTTATAATCAAGGGTGCTATAGAGCAGTAACATTAGAGTTAAGAAAGTTAAAATTGAGAGAGAGCTCATTCTGTCATTTTCTCTAAACATAAAAATAAAATTAAATAAATTTCAGCCCGATGCGTTCAGTAGTTTTGGCGTGAAGAGGTAACAAACATCCATCCATCCATCCATCCGACCATTTATCCATCCATCCATGAATCCATACAAACTTTCGCATGTATAATATTATGATATCAGTGTGATGTAATATTGTAAAGTTCCCCCGTGTGTGTCGATTGCAGGCAGACGTGCGTGCGGAGCGCACTCCCTGGCTAACGTACGGTCTACACATATTCGTTCAATCAGTCGCTTCACAGACTATAGTCCCTCAGACTACCCGAACACGAGGCGTCCCACAGGCTCCCCTACGGCACAGATACAAATGTTAATCTTATCGGCTACTTACCAACTAATTTATATAACTACTTTAGTCTGTGCAGATTTTTTTCCAGCTCATTTGGCGCCAAATAATATTTCAGGCAGTATACGAGGCACAACAGTAGAATACAAAACATGCTCAGCTGATTTCAAGATAGGCTTCAGGCTCTTCCATAATAAAATGGATATTCTTCTAAGAAAATTATGTTATACCTCATCAATCACTTTAATGAATATTATTTCATATAAATCATGAACTTAATAATTATCAATTAAGTAACTGTGTGGTGCTGTCATATAATTTGCACCACCTCTTTCCGCGGGTGTCGTAGAAGGCGACCAGGGATATCCACTGGGGAGGCGGGCAGCAGCCCCTGCAGAACAATTATACCACCAATCTGCGATCCCCAACCCGCTTGCCCAGCGTGCGGATTATGGGCATTACCCTCCATCAGATAAAAACCAATAAGGCGCGGTTATCAGGGGAAAGCCTGCGTCCAGCAGTGGACCAATACAGGCTGTTGAGGTTGAGGTTGAGGTACGAACTTAATTAGGATCTTGTTTTTTTAATTGCAGACATCATAAGCTCTACCTTCTTACTCGTAGGGCTTAGTCGTTGTGTTAAATTCAAATTCCAGTTATGTTATTATCCAATAATCATATAATTATAAAATTCATAGTCTTTATTAGAAAGTAGCTGCGCCCCGCGGCTTTGCCCTCGTGGATTTTTTTATGTCACGTCCCACGGGAACGGGATATTCCCATGTCCGTCTCCTGGTTCTAAGTTACCTTACCACCAATTTTCAGCCAAATCGGTTCAGCCGTTCTTGAGTTATAAGTAGTGTAACTAACACGATTTTTTTTAATATATAATCTTGAGTGTCAAAATGGTAGGTGCAGTATTGTAGTGTAGCTTTTTTGTTTTGTGATGGACGTGATGGTCCGTATGCATGCACCTAGTTGAAATAATTATATATTTTAGAATCAGAACTTAAGCCGAGTATTTTATTAATAAATAAATAAAAATAATTTATTTCAGATCCATATTATATCACATTAGAATACACAATTACTGTTATTATTAATGTTGGTCGTCGAAAACTGGACATCATCTTCTAAAGAAATCGAATACAGGCAGATTCTGGACGCGTCAAGCTGAAGACAGCTCATTAGGGGAGGCCTATGATGATGATGATACACATAAACGCAGATAAGCATTCACCTATTTACAACATATCATTGTAACGCTCACATAAGCCCTAATCGTGAAAGGAAACGGGCACGCGCACGCACACAGCGACGCCACAGGTACACACCACACGCACACACGCACACAGATAGGAACGCAGGTCGCACTATCTGCGCACACGCAGGCGCGGCGTACTGTTGTCTACTCTGTGGTGCAGATAGCGGCGCAGTGCGTACGGACCACCAGTGGCCATGTCGCCAGACATTGCCACTGGTGGTCCGTAAGGCTTTCCAGCCGAATTTGCCAGTCTCATCGGAGACTATCCAGATGCGCAGGGCATATTAAAGTGCACAAGTGTTTGTGCAAACACAGCCGCTTAGCCAATTCAACTTTATTGGGACTTTATGGGAAAAAACGCATAGCGGCTGCTAAAATTTCACCAGGCTATGGCTTATTAAATCTTATCCTCATAAGAAATTTTATTAGGTACCTATATTAAATTGTATCATATAAGATAACCTAAATTTTGAAAAGCTTAGGCTTTAAGGCTTTATGTGAAACTCAAAATTTAAGTGTTTAACATTCTTTTACATCAATCTCAAAATTCGATGAAACAACAGACCGACACGTCAGAGGGGGAGGGGAGCTCATGCGCTGGACCATTGGACATTGAAGCAACAAGGAAGCTACACCACTATAAGTATACCATGAATTTAATATTATCGGAATTTAAATTTAACCCAGCGAACACTGTTACGCGAAGGTAGACCTTTTGGTGTGCTTGAGACATGGTATGGTCTTTTGGTCATTTGCCCTTTTTAAAAACGTGTCAGTACGTCGTCTAAGGGAAGTAAAAATAAGTAGGATAGATAAAGAATAAAGAAAAATGAACATACCCGATATTTATATTCTCTACATAGGTACATTTATTAAGAATGAGCGCAAGTTAACAAAAATAGTACAATTTGAAAGACTATGGCCCGTATTAAAAAAGCATGCGACCTATGCTTGAGTGATGCTTAGTATAGTTTTGAGTAAAAACTAATTTTAAAACAATGCTTGGGAACTGATGTCAAAATCTACACTCACTCATGTAACCCTGAAGTAAGGATGCCTTATTACCACCTTATTACTAATTACGTCAGTAAATGCCTATTTTAGAACGATTTCACCTTAAAATCTATGCCTAATGTAGTAGTGTCTTTGAACTCATCTTTACTCAAGTGTGGACCACGCTTAAGTAATGCTTGGAAAGGATTTCAAAAAATAAAGCGCCAAGAATATTTGAAATGGTTGCGTTTCGTTTCACAAAACCCATCAAATCAACAAAAATACATTATAATAGTCAGGTTTATAAGGTAAAGGAACGTTTTTCGCCTAGGTAAAAATGTAGACAAAACCCTACACACTCAAGTAGAGATTTTGCTAGTGCAACTAGCTAAGTAGCCTCAGAGTTACATTCTATAATAAAGATTTATATCAGCAGTTATTCTAAGCTCTCATGAAGAGAACTCATGTGAACTCATGTAATGACTGCTTATGTAATGCTTGGGACAGCTTTCATAGAACGGGCCTAAAACTTGCCAAATAATAGTTGTGTTTGAATCATGGCCACCCGAAGCATGAATGGCGTCGCACCGGCCGTCGACGTATGAATGGCGCGATACGATAACCCACACAAGCACACCTACACATGCACTCAGTTTTACCTTGTATTACAAGAGATAACACCTATGTATTTGGCAGAAGCTCATTGGACGAACGTAACGGAGACTTTATCATACATAATACTCACTGTTTTCTGAAAATATTCACAAAATTAGTAGGTAGTTATTAAAATTAATCTCAGGTATCTTTTCTGGTAAGCGATAATAAAAATTTATTTATATAAATAAAGTTAAAATAAATAATAAATTTGTATTTTGTATTTGTATTTATTTTTTTAACACCGTAGGTACACTTGTGTTATACTTGATGTCGTTATTTAAGGTACTATATTTATATTTCCATACATAAACTTGGCTTTACAAAACACCATAGGGCACAAAGGTAATAAAAAGGACAGACAGACATAAAAACTGAGAGGTCAGTCTACTCTAGTTATACAAAACAAAATAAATTTATAAAATAAAATAAAATAAAAGGTACTTGTGTCAAAGTATGCTGCTGTAAAAGGGCATTGTCAATCTGTATTATAATAATGTACAAGATTACATAGTAATGTCATAAAATATTAACATCTATTTACATAAATCAAGGTGCTGTATAGGGGCATTGTCAAATAAACTAAAGCAAAATTATAAGAGCCTAAAAAATCTATTATAAAAAAATATATTTCAGTTGTCAATTAAAATACATTTCAGAAATGTATTTTAATCGATAGCATCAGAGAAATTATTCATTAAACTTAACCACATTTAAAATATCGAAAGGACAATTGAAGAGCGAAACAAAAGCCAGGATAAAATTAGTTAGTAATAAATTAAATTTAGATTTAGCGGAATTATGCGGTTTGGTTTATCTTTTTGAAAGTGCAATAGGTAGAATGACGTAATATTAATGGCAAAATTCCAGTATCTAACCGGTAATTCAACGTCCAGAGTCATCATCATCAACGAGAGTTACCGTAAGCAGGCAGTCAGTGCATCAGCAAATCATCATAACTCTCGACGCCAGCGCCACCTGCCGCTAGAAAATCATCTAAAAATACCGCGGCTTTTTCCTCCGCCGCTAAAGCTGTCACTTCAAACTGTTTATTGTCAGCAGGTCCCGGCGAGGACATTGTAACACAATTTAGTAAAACTATATCTTGTATAATAACTTGGCTTTATTCTGGTGTTCTCTGAGTACACAATAGTCTTGCACTCGTCAGAGTGACGATAAATACTTGTGAGAGAGGACAGGGCTCGTCAATAACGCTTGCATAATGTTGTGACCGAGTGAACGCACGGAATTGTACAAATCAACCTAGTTACATTGTATTTCTACTCAATGCGCGCTTTTACCGTTAATATCGGAAACAGAAATAGTATATAACTATTCAATGTTCTGCCACATATATGATCTTCGCTAGGGACGTCTGTTCGATTGACTCTGAGCCTAAGTTTAATTTATTCGAAAAGCAGTTCCTCTCAGTATCCTGTAAGGCGCGATATCTACGGAATGAAAAGGAAACTCCTTTAGTTTGCGTGAATGCAATAAATAAATAAGTTTAAGTAAAGTTTGGTCCAATGGCACTTCTCATAGGTACAAATCCAATATACAGGGTGTAACATAAGGGGTGGATCATCGCTGGATGGGGGGTGGGAGACCTCAGTACCTGTCGATTTAACCCCTATTTATATTCTGCTATATTCACCGGTTCAAAAGCTATTTTTACTTTTGTAAAATTTTGGTCAAAACCATCTGGTTTTGACCAAAAAAGTGAAATCTTTCACTCGAATTTTGCATTTTAGAACCACTGAAAGTTAAGGTAAATATTCAGTTTTGAAAAAAAAACTGGTTTTAATTTTATTTTTTGTTTTTTTACTATCGACACTATCGACCTTGTTTAAAAAAAGACAGGGTCGCAGACGTAATATTTTGGCTGCAATTGCAAAATTCAGTCTAAAATCTGATTTTAACAAAAATTTTACAAAAGTCAAAATAACTTTTGAACCAGTGAATATCGCAGAATATATATGGGGGTTAAATCGATAGGCACTGAGGTCCCCCACCCCCCATCCACCGATGATCCACCCCTAATGTTACACCCTGTATAGTACTTGTGTTATATTGCAACTACCCATTTGGTTCACTGCACAGCTAGTCGTCAGCAAAATCGCGCAGTGAATAGCTGACTCTACCGCCAGCTGAAGTGAACTGTTTGATAACTTACGATTACAAAGCGGGTGCTCAGAGGTAAATTACAAGCTTTGTGCGCAAGACCTGAAATTCACGAAATGTAGTGTAAATTATTGCTCTGCCATCTACTTATCTAGGGACTTTATCTGTGACATCTTCGGAAAATGTGGCCCCATTCGACACGCTCTACTCTAACTGTAAGTTTTTTTATTACTGGGTACCTACTTGACCATGCCTAGGGGCGAGGGAAAATGCCGGTGGCAAACAACTTATTTCTATTTTACTATAAAAACTAATTTATTATGAATGTAAGTAATTAGCAACGAACCTTTTTTGTATTGGAAGAACACCAACGTTTCATCCCTTTACAAGGGAGCGTATTACTAGGTAACGATAGCAAATGGGTGGCCTTATCAACAGTTTTATTTTTGTTCGGAGATTTTTTTCTCTGTGAAACATTGATAAGAAAAATAAATACTATAGAAAAGTAAATACCCAACTAACGGTATAATTACCAATTGATTGCAGAGATCTGAGGAAACAGTTTGAACAACATGTTTATCCGACTACTTGCGTGTGCGCAGATCACCTGCGCCCGGCCGGCGCTGCGCACCGCTTGCGCACTTGGACTTTGCACAATCCTATCTACAGAACTGCACCTACAGCATAAAGGAAAACTCACGCGTTATGAATCTTCCTTCATGTAGGTTAAGGTTCAACACAAATAAAGTACTAACTTCTGCTATATTGCCATACCAATGAGTTATTCCATGACCTGATCTATGTGCACAATATCAGCCCAATTCGTTTAGTAGTTTCGGCATAGTCTTCGACCAAACATCTTCACAAACGCGAAAGCCTTTTAAAAACAAGTATCATATATGTTAATCAACCTTTAAGCTCCGCCGAAGCTCCCTTGCGTGTTTTTTCTAGATAAATAACTTGATTTATTCCAGGTTTGAGCTCAGTCTATGTTGTCTAACTTGACGCGAATGAGTAGATTAACGAACATCCAAACATGCGCCTATAGAGTTTTGTGGAAATACTCGTATACTGTCTTGATGACGCCGTAATCTTTAATTTTGGAATATTTATTTGGGTATTAGAAGATGATGTAATTTCTCGTTGGATCTCGCAATGCCTGCGTCAGTAGCTACCTCACTGATATCTCTAAAGAAGAACAAAGGGCGATCAATCATAGCTGGTTCCTAGAACGGGCTGATCGACAACACGCGAACCGCCTTCACCTCACGACCTGCGATACGCCGCGCAAATAGGCTACCGATTGACGTCATACACCATCTGAGGTAAATACCTTATCTGGCTCTTATCTCCGCGATGTAGGATCCATATTCCGCCGCCGGAAGATGTCTCTTGGGCCGCGGCCCCGTTTCAGCGGGTTCGGAATCAAGTTGCGACACAATATGAGACATTAACCTTACAATCACGGAGTTATTAACGTTATCGACTCTCGAGCGCGGGTTACTGGTTCGAGGCTCACTATTTAGAACGAAGATGATGTCATCTGTTACCTGCTGGCAGATCAGAGATTCTTGAACGTCTGTATTCGTATTAGAAAAAGACATGAAGGGAGCCATGGCAAAGTTCGTAAAAAATATCCTCCAGCCAAAGTATCATCTTTATTTATTTACTAGCTGTGCCTCGCGGCTTTGCACGCGTTGTTACTATGGAAACGTTTACAGGTGTTTTCCCGGCAATAATTAGAAAAAAAAACGAAACCCTTGAACTTCAACGAACATTTAAAAAAAAATTGGCCAAATTGGTCCAGGCGTTATTGAGTAATGCGCTTACCAACACATTTAGCGATTCATTTTTATATTATAGATTATAATTTATAATTTATAGCATATTCCAATATTAGAACTACCTGTAACCAAAATTTCAGCCTGATCCATACATCCATACATACATCCAAACTTTCGCGTGTGATTTACGAGTTAGTTATTATTTCATTAAAAAAAATCTTGTGCCACTGACAACCACTGACAAGTCTCAGATCTAGTACATTATTGACTGGGAATAAGTCTAATAATAAAAATGGTACAATAATGATCATGGTTTGAATTGGTGCCTGCTAAATAGGAATAGAACATTATTGCATGCCCAGTAAACATAGAGACAGGTAAACCGCTGCATTCAGGTAAATCCCATAAATCTTAAAATAGCTGGAAAGTCTGATGTTATTCTAAAAAGGAAGTTTTTAAATACCTAACTAACCTGTTGGTAACATCGGTGTCGATTCTGTTGTTTTAGAATCACATAAAATTAGCTAAAATTAGGATTTAAATAAAAATAAATAAATAAATAAAGCCTTTATTTCCAATTTCTACATTTTTAACATATTTGCACTTTACAATTCTCACATTATATCATCTATTTAAAGTATTAAATTTCTTTATAATAAATATTTAATCGGACACCCAGGATTGGGGTGTAGGCCTCCTCCAAGTATTTCCACCCATTGCGATCTTTCGCCAGACGGGATTAAGGAATCGGGATTAAGGAATCGAAATGTATCGTTTGACATTCCTAAATCCTAATTTTAGCTTATTCTAAAACAACAGAATCGACACCATTATTAAGTGAATAGTCTAACCTTATTATAATTTTATTATCCTGCAGGTTAATATATATATAAAATTATTATTATGCACTTTAAACTAACATAGTACATCGTACAATATTCATTTAACTTACATACTGGGGCCTAATTCCACTTTTTTTAAAACAAATGCTATACCTAATGGCACCATACGATTAAGATAGAGATTTAGTCGTAAATTTAGTTAGTATTTTATTACCATAAAACTTGCCCCACCACACCATTGAACGGTCAAATTGTCAAACGGTTGTCATAATCGTAATAGTCATAGCTATGGCATAAACAAAAAAAATCGTGATAGTAGAATACCAAAAGGTGTCAATGGCGGTGATTGTAACGCGATAATGAAGCGATAATATTGTCATAGTAGTGGGGCGATTGTGTTAGTGGAATCAGGGCCCAGGACGTTTCACGGCTAAGCCACATCAACCTAAACCTCAACAGCCTGTATTGGTCCACAACTGGACGCAAGCCTCCCAAGCGCACTGTTGGCGTTTATCTAACGGAGGGTTATGCCCATAAACCCCACGCCGGGCATACGGGTTGGGGACCGCAGTTCAGTGGTAGAATTGATCTGCAGGGGGCGCTGCTGCCTGCCCCCGGTAAATATCCCTTATTCGCCTCTTACGATACTCACGGGAAGAGATGGGGTGGTGCAAATTTTAAGCCAGCACCACACAGCTACATGGAGGGAAAATATCTTGAATAGTTTACGGATAGAAAAAGTTACTAAAAGAAGACTTAATTTTTAATATTCTTCTTCAATTTTTATAATTTGAATAATCTGATCTGGGAATCGACACAACCAAATTTAAAAAAAAACAACAGTAATTTTATGATGGCGATCAAACGGCTCAATCGTAAGAATTAGTTCTCCAAATAACATAGGTAACTTAAATAAAATGTAGACTACATTAAATATTTATTTTCCATAATAACTTTTTGCTTACATATAATAATTAATTTACCAAATGCACAAAATGTGTGCCATTGTGTCATGGTGAGTTTATTAGTAACGATTATTATTATTTTATTCTGCACTTACAACCTAATGGGGAAATGATTATGTATTTCTCAAGTGGGTAGGTACTTATTAATATACCATATTATGTGAGGTATTACTAACCACAACTGATTTTATCATATATGGCATGAATGATACAATCCGTTAGGAGCAGAGCAAAGTAAGAGGAAAAACTAATTTTCCTGAAATTATAAATGCAAAATTTAATGGTCTGCCTCTAATTTAAGATGCCATGTTAAGGCGCATACCCGATCCAATATGACAGTGCCACCTATTTTATCATATTAATACGTTTAACACAGACAGTTTTAAAAATCTATCGTACAGTTCGTGGTATCTATTATAAGCTATATTTTAATACCTCTGTAAAAGTTTTATCTCATATAGTTTAAGAAGAGATGCGAAAATAGATTTAGTGGCCAAAAAGCGCAACTTCGTATCTCTGCCTAAGTTTTACAAAATGAAACTATTACAGAGGCTTTAATAAATAGCTTATAATGTTATAATAGATATCACAAACAGTACCATGGATTTTTGAAACTTTCTGTCTTTATCGTAATAATGAGATAAAATAGGTGGGAGCGCCACTGTCACTGCTGTATGCGCCTTAATAGAAAAAAAATACGGGTGTTTTTAACAATTTGGCGGTCACAAATCCTGGTTCATACAAGCCATTGTTTATAACATCGTAAAATAAAGTTAAAATTGTTTTTAAAATCTAAATTTATTATTCTTTCAGTAAATTTTTCTAGTTAAAATATTGAAACTTTCTCTCCATGTGTCATAGCCGTGGTACACCGTATATTTGGGAATTTACAAAATGGCTACTTTAGACCATGACGAGGTTTAAATACTTGGAAATAATGACAATAGATGGTGAATTTATCTATTAGAATTTTATTTAATGTGTTATGTGCAACAGTCTGAAGTTAGCAACTGTTTTAATTGTAATACTAGAAAATTACAAAAAAATCATAGTTACAAATAAGAATTGTGTTTACATTGAAAAAGAACTGTATTTACAATTGAAACATGCCAACAACAGACTATTGCATACATTAAGAAATTATATTATTATAAATATTGTTTTAACCTAGTCATGGTAACGACTGTTGCAGATATAGAAAGTGTATAAATACAAGAATTGCAACTCAGGTATCTAATGGTTTGGTGCTTAGTAGTAGAAATGACATGAAATAAAATGCTTTACTAAAAAAAGAACAGCATTAATATAAACATTACCTATTCAGTAAAATGCGATAAATTAATAAATACAAATAAATGTCATGGAAATTACCTACAATATACCTATGTCTAAAAGGATAAGTTTAAAGGACAAGGTGCAAGCAGGTCATGAAATTGTTACCTATTTATCAATAAAATGGCTCATTAGTCATTATTTAGAAAAAAAAATCGCTTACACTATACCTAAATGGTTTTTTCCAGTAGTAGAGACTTTACTTTATTTATATATGAATTATATTTTTTCCGCCAATCTTATGCAAAGTGGCAATTTGTTAAATCATTTGTGTTCTATAATAGTAGAAAGTTTTTTCGAGAAGTGTAGTTTGTGACCATTGGGTTTTAAATTCACCTGAGTTTATGATGTAGATACCTGAGTTGCAATATTATATCATCTAATCTATTGTAAAATTTGTTTTTCTACATTATAATGTATATAAATATAAATACAAATGTTTTTTATTTCTTTCTCAAAAAGCAATAATAATAAACAATATTTTGAAGCCTACTTTTAAGGCCCATACACCAGCGAAAGTGGCGCCCCCAACTATAATAATAATAATAATAATAATAATAATATGTTTATTTCAGAAAAAGGTTAACAAAGTACTTAAGTTTAAAATTAATTAAATTTAGCACATAATTCCATCATAGGGTAGTATGTAAGGTGGTAGGGTACAGTATTTCGGTTGTGTAGGTACATCGGATTAACCTTTGAGTTCAGACGATAATGTCACCTAGCTCTTACTAAGATGAACTTGTATGAAGATGCTAGGGCTCTTATTTCCGATTCTTTCGGGTTTGATCACTAGCGCATAAGCATTGTTCTAATTATGTAAATACTAATACATGTTTTGCGATACTCTAACAAAGTTTACAGTATAAAGTGTGTGAAATATAATATTGGGGTGTCCTAATTATTGACTAAAAAATATAAGTTATAACTGTCTTAAGAATACTAATTTACAACTAATTGCCCATATACTAAGAACTAATCAATAGCAGACGCTCTGTCTGTTCATAATCTAAGTTATCCAAATAAAGTCTTAATGATTTCTTACATTCTCGGTTTGTGGTTTTATACAAAGATACAATTTTATTTAGCTTGTTGTAAAGATACGGAGCAAGGAATGGTGTGTGGCGATGAGCAAAAGATTTTTTAGTAGAGCTTGATTGGAAAATTTTATTTTTCCGTCTCTTATTTGCAACCTCTATCTGCTCAACTATTATATCTTATTATTACGTTGAACGCAGGAATTTTTAAAAATCCTACGTTCAGTTTGTGGTATCTATTATAAGCTATTTATTAATGCCTCTGTAATAGTTTCATTTTGTAAAGCTTAGGAAGAGATACGAAGTTGCGCTTTTTGGCCACCAAACTCTATTTTTGCATCTCCTCCTAAACTATATGAGATAAAATTATAAAAGAGGTATTAAAAACTAGCTTATAATAGATACCACCAACTGAACGTAGGATTTTTAAAAATTCCTATGATAAACGTAAAAATATGATAAAATAGGAATTGCTGTCAGATTGGCTCGGGTATGCGCCTTAAGTATAGAATACTTGTACCTACTAGAAGGTTTCGCTCTTCCTTACTGACATTAGCAATAATTATAACCTAAAGTTCATGTATATTAATAGTAAACCGCCTTCAGAACAAACTCGATGATCAGCAACCGCTAGAGCAGCCTTGATTTAATACGTTTTAGTACGTGGAACCATCTGCAAACCATTAAAAAATCATAGAGAAATGTCACGAATACTAAAAGCCGATCCTAGTTACTTTTGTGGACTACGAGAAGGCATTTGACTCAATAGAGCTCTGGGCCGTATAGCAAATCCTCGGAGATTGTAGGTTACGCTTTATTGCAATGATAAAGCATCTTGAAATACATACCACAGCTTGCGTTAGTCTACACGAGAAAACTGATAAATTATCTCTGGAGTTATATCGAGGAGCTCGTGAAGGTGACACTACAAAGCTTTTCACCGCCGCTTTACAGAACATTTTTAGCAAAATTAGGGGAAGAGAAACATCGATGGCGGACGCTTGACGAACCTAAGGTTTGCCGATGTTCTGGAAATATTTACGGACAATATTGAAGATATGACGATCATGATCGATGATCTGAATCGAGAATCTGCTAAAGTCACTCAAAATGAAGGTCGCTAAAACCAAATTCCATGACCAACATACCTATTCCACGCCAACTCCGCCGATCAAAGTCGTAGAGGAGTATGTTCACCTTGGTCACAAGATCACCTTGGGGTTACAGAGCTAAACGGTTGAGATTGAGAGAAGCATAGACCAAGCCTGGGCAGCTTTCGGCGCCAACACCAGAAGACTGCGCGGAAAGCTCTCTATAGCAATGAAGAGGAAGGTGTTCGAGCAATGTGTGCTGCCGGTCTTTACTTATGGCGCGGAAACCCTTACAAAAAGATCTGCAGAGAAAATAAGATTGGCGCAGAGAGCAATGGAAAGAGCGATGCTTGGAAGATACGGTCTTCCAAGCATCGCTTGAGCCCAATGAGAGAATCAGGGCCAAAACAAAAGTAAAAAACATGGTGGAACATATTGCTCGAATGGATAAGGAGCGATGGACGCGAAGACTGCTGGAGTGGAGACCACAACAGCACACCAGACCGCGGGCGTTCAGAGGATGCCAACGTCCAGAAATAGATCCATAACAGGAAGCGATGATGATGATGATTTTTTTTCCTCCGTGACTTTTTCCTGTGTATAATATGTATCAATACGGAATAAATGGTTTGAATCTAGAATCTTGATACGAGTTTATACAAAATTTAACTGACGATGCAATATCGAACCCTTTTTGTAAGAAGAAAAAAGGCATAAGAAGACATTATCCAAGCTTTATGTAAGACAGTTACAGGGACCAAATATTTATAGTGGAATAAGCCATTTGGCACATTACACAATGCATTGCAGTGCCCTAGGAGGCCGTTCCGACGAAACTGCCAGTTTTTATAACGACTCGAGGTGCACAATTACAAGCTCCACGCGCAATATATTCTAGGGAGGGGACATCACGGTCCACAATCCTCAAAAAAAACTGAGACCAGCACATTTTATCGCAGGGAGTGAGACCGATATCCGTGGCGACGACGTTTCGGGGGGGTCTGTATTCACCAGTGGACGTATACGCGCTGGTGATGATGATTATGGTCTCCTTGGGAATCGAATCATAAATAAACTTGCTACGTCCCGTTGCTACATCGCCTTTTCGTCACAAAAAGACCCGCGTAAATAACCTTCGTACACCACGACAGAACTTATATGTAAATATTCGATTTCCTCTTTTAATGTGCCGGGGATGTTTTGTTTGCGGTTCGTTTGTAATCAATTGAGCCTGCGGCTTAGGTAGTTCAAGATAATATTGTATTTATTAACGTAATAATATTATGGTTCGAGTACTCGTAGTTTCCTAGCGGCTGATCCACGAATAGGAAATGAGTTTACCTACAACAATAAAATTAACGAGGTAGGTAATAGAGCACCTTCCCGTTTGCATTATATAGTTTCCCGTTATTTTTTCAAAGTAGGTAAATTGATAATCAAATGCTTATTGAACCCACCTACTCCACCGCAAAAACAATGGCTAATACCATTTATTCCATATCGTAAAATAGACGAGGAAATTACATTTACTATTAGTTGCCTATACCTGCATGAAATGTTCGTTAGCGACAAGACAAGGCAATGATCAATAATTAGAAACAATCTTCCTACTTTATGACTAAATTATAGCCCTTATCAATTCTATACACCAACGAGCCGCGCGAGCCGTACGTAAATAAAGGTACACTCGGTGGCGTAGTTTAAATGGTCATGCACTATAAAGGTTTCCAAACGAGAGTGCCACTACTTACGGCCCAGCCACTGTTGTACCACTGCCAAAAGGACCAGTTCCGCGATATCGTGTCTGTGGTATACTAAGTTACACGCGAAAAGACCACTTACCTGGTATTTTCGCGTTCAATTGTGTCTGTCCTGACTGTATCTCAATCGGGGGAAGGACAGGTGACGGAAGAATGAGCTCACCGGCTATCAATGGGAGGAAGAAGTGCGGTTGGGCGAAGAGGGTCACAGGAGACATTTTAGTGGGTATTACGTCCTTCTCAGGCCATCCAGTACCACATAATTCTGGCCCCTCCCAGACCAGTCTATATGTTAACTAATTACCTTACCGAATAAAAAAAAGGTTTAATGGTCTTGTGCAGTCATTGTCCCAAGTGTCGGTGGAGGCATCACTAGCCGCGGCACTCGGGTCGGGCTGGCGCGCGCCGCTTCCGCCGCCGCGGCGACAAGACAACAGCGCGACCTTTATTGCGCAGGTTTCCGGCTTCACGCCTCGCGGTTGTCGCCGCTGTAATTGCCGTTACGCCATCCACTCCGCGAATTTACTTTTTGTCGTTTCTATTGTTTGTAGCTTCTGAACCACCCTGACGACCTCCTGACGTCTCCAAAGACCTCTTTAGACACAAAAGCCTAAATAACCCACCAATATTTCTATAGATTGATTGAGGATAGAGCCAGCTAGCAGCATAGAGCGTGTGTTCGGAGTTCGGAGTGAGGTGTAAACGAGCGACGTTTTGAACGGCTGCCAACGACGACGTCTTGTGTGCATTATTGTCCATCGCCCTGATTTACCTAATTTCACTTCACACGCGGCCCGTGAATAATGAGCATTGCCTACTTGCTGCTATTACGGCGAGCATTCCGCTCATCACGGCTGAGGTTATTTGAACATATGCAATGGATTAGATAACTAAAAATAACAACTAGCGTTTTTGTTTTCCAGAGGTTTCAATATCACCTTAGTTTGCCTTTGTAAATTGTTCTTTTGTTACTCCTATCTACAAACAAGGGATTTACAGCTCTCACATTCTCTCATTATCACAGTCAAGTATAATTACTTTGACACTTCTTACAAAAGAACACATCCGGTAGACTGCAGACCATCTGGCGACTTGCCTTGCAGACGGCGCGGTGCAACAATAGCTCTTAAAGGTATGAAGGTAAAGGCGTTGTTATTACGGTGAGAATGAATGGTTGGGACTTGGGACAATTAGTGATTGTTACAGGTCCGTGAGGTCAGCGGCAGCGGCTGGCGGCCACATGGCGACGCGCACAAAGACCTTGTGTGAATTTCAAAAACGCCAAATTAATATGCGAGTAAATTCTGAGGAATCCGTCACCCAGTGGCGGCATAGTACGTGGCAACCCGTTTGAGCACGTAAACCATACTTTAATTGGGAACAAAATTAAGTATATTAACTATCAATGAAAATGCACTGTGTACATCATTGATCTATCTACAATAAAACACACGGCATAGTATCCCAAGATACAGGTTTATCGATAGTTTGGGGATCAACGATATTATAGTTTTAGGTCTTAAATCTGTTTAATAAACATCTTTTAATTTTTTTATGCTTCACAGACGGTTAGCCATCAATACCTAATGCCAGCTAGAACCCCAAGTTATTAATATTCTATACGAAAAATATTATATCAGGATATAATAACCTCCTCGAGCTAAGGGCTTGAGGTTCTGATGAAGTACAGATCTGTCAGCGCCGGTATGGAGCCCGTCCGCAGATAACCTCAGCGGCGTCCGTAATCTACCGGAGGCTGGCTGTAAGCTGATTACAATGTTTTTATTCCTCTCGCTTATCGCCCGACGGTTTGCTGATAGTTTTAAAGGGATATAATGCCATTAGCGATAAGCCTGACTGACGTTTATTTGTTGGATGCCATCCAGATATTCCGAATAGATGTTTATTTACAAACTGTTACTCGAATTTTATTTAGATAATGAACGCAACCCGAGAGGATTGATTATGATGATGAAAGAAAACTATTTTAGTTTAGTGGGTAAATGTGTGATTAATACTCAGGTGTTATATTATTTATTTCGTGACCAAAACGGAAAATAAATGGTAGGTAAATAATTCTCTTTGTTATTTGAAATGAAGTATTCAACTGAACAGAAGCTCGGTTTAAGCAATCAAAAAGTCCCATAAATCATTCCCACGGCGAGTTTGTGTGTAATGGCCGGTCCCACAGCCGCCAAAAATCCGTTAGACGACAATGCACGAGCGAAGTGAATAGGTGCGCAATAGTGCGTATGCGGGCCTCGCATATTGGTATCGGTTAATTATCGGGCGAGATCGCGCGATACCGCCGCCGCACAATAGGTGCGACCCCCAGGGCTCCCACCATTCATATAGCTTGACGACCTCTGTGACGCAGGAGGTTGCGTGTTCGATTCCCGCCTCGGGATAAATGTTTGTACAATCTGCAGATTTGTTCAGGGTGTTCTGGATGTTTTTTTTTATGTTTACTAAAATATAGCTATTTATGTAGTGTATTGTATTAAGTACATCAGTTATTTTAGTACCCATAACACTAGCTCTTCTTAGCTTGGGGCTAGATAATGCTGTGTGAATTGACCAACATTATTTATTTCATGAACTGGAAAGCAATAACGAAAATCTATAAACAAATCATAGATGAACCATAGGTAGGTGTCAATTACTGCTGGGACAATGCTACATGCGAGGACATATAAATTGTTAAAAGTTAGTATCTAAGTTTATTCCCAAAGAGTGTAAAAATGTTTGTCCTCCAAATAAAGCAAAATAAAATATTAACGTAGAGAGTATAGTAGAGGTTAATTGTCAAGGAGCTGCATTATTTATTTATTTAATTACATAAACGCAAAACACGTCATTCATAATGACAAAGACACACACGTCCTAAGTACAATAAAGAACCATTAAATTGTCAAGAACTTTGTAGTGTTTATATTATACATCTTATAGTAATAAATATACGTTTCTATTATGAAGTAAATCATACTGTACGTAGTCTACCTATGTAAATATGTCTAGGTATTCCTTTTCTAAGTGTGCATTTATAGTATATATGGAAATAAAGAATTTTTGACTTATGTCTTTTTGACTTATAAACACAATGTCTCGGCGAATTAATTGCTCTATCTACATTAATAATCGTGATTATTTAATACGAACCTTACAGAAAGACTATTTATTCATTTCAACTTCTATTATTAAGCTTTCAGTAAAGTCCTAAATTAATATGGCTTACCTTGCCTACATTTGGCAGCCCTGCCGCATGGAATGCAAACTGGTAATTTGGACGCGCGACAATATGCCGTGGTTTATGTCGCCGGTGCGCGCCGCCGCCGCGCCGCCGCCGCTTCAAAGCCAAATAGCTAAATAAATTTGAAAATTATCACGAGTGGGGAAACTGTATGCTCTACTCTTATCAAAACCAATATGCGATTTTATTTGATTTTCAATCAAACTCGTATGTGAATAATAAGTAAATTAATTGCAGTCTGTCAATTTTTTTTTGATCTAACGAAAGTAAAAGTAAAGAGTTACTAATTTATTACATACCTAGCTTCTACCTGCAATGTCAGATGAGATTTTTTTATAAAACTAGTCTGTTATTAGGTTAGTTATTCTAGTCTTTTTGTGTACACAATTTCAGCCTAATGATAGATTTGCGTAGTGATTTTGGCGTTGTCTTCAGCCATACATCTTTACATCGGCACGAGACGACACAAAGTTTCGCCTTAGGTAATAATATTAGAGGATATAATTATAAACTAACTTAACTTATCTAACCTACTTAACTTACTCTCCAAGAAACCAAAACCACAATCAATTACTTTTATTCCTGTAGACTTACAAAATAAGTTTTTTGACATATTTATTATTACTAACTTAAAAGTTGACGCTAAGTCCATAGTTCATAATGACAAAGATACACAATTCCTAGGGGCAATAAAGAATTGTCAAAAATAACTGATGTACAATAATAAAGTAAAACAATGAGTTACCTGCGCCTGCGCCTGCGCCTGCGCGCCAGATGCGCACACCGTGAGAAAGCGCGCGCGTTCACCAATATGCATGTTATAATCATCGCCGTACGTGGAAATTCATTAAACATATATACAAATTTGCGGCACATGTTCTTCTCAAGTATCTGATTCCGTCCCGTCGTAAAACCCAAACAAATAATCTTATAAACAGAAATTAATAACATTTAAAGTAACTCTAAGCTTTATAAACTTAAGTAAATATGTAAAATATGTGAGTTCGATAAATATCAAGAAGGGCATGTCATAGGCTAAGCGAAACTGCTTGTTCCAACAATCTTTTCAATGCCTGGTATTTCAGTATTTACTTAGTTTATACAAATACATAATAAACTTGGTGTCGTTATAATTAAATTTAATCATATCAGCATATCACGTATTAAAAGTTATAAAACTTACAAAAGGAAAGAAAAAAGCCGAGTTTTAGTGGTTAACTCAATTTTTTATAGAGTTAACCACTAAAACTCGGCTACGTTCAACTAATAGGCATATAAAATAAAACTGTCTTTTTTTTTCATTTAGAAATATTGTCCCTTTTGTTTCTATGTGATAAGTTCGGGCTCAAAGAATATCGATGTTTATTTATCTTGCAGGTAGTGTAAGAAATGAACATTGCCGCGTGTGGTGGAGTGGTTGAGTGTTCGGGTGGTGGCCACACGCGACGCACACGTGTGTCGAGGTGGGCACATTCAACGCTAGGTGGCCCCCTGCTAGACAATGCATTCCAGTTAACTATACAAACTCTGCTCCTATGGTTGATGAATTGTATTTATAAATAACTGAAACTCTGGTATAGTAGGCGCCTATCTCAAATACTAAAAAAACCTAGGTAGGTAATGTTTTATAAAACTATGGAAACGTTTAAAGGTGATTTTTATCCCACGGGAACTGATTTATGGGATAAAATTTAGCCTATGTTTGACTCTGTTATTAGAATTACCTGTAAAATTTCAGCCAGATCCGTTCAGTAGTTTTGGCGAAAAGAGGTAACAAACATCCATTGATCCATCCATATATACAAACTTTCGCATTTATAATATTAGTGTGATTCTATGTTAGAACTTATAATAGGGCAGGGCGTGTTAAGTAACACAAATCAATTTTAGAAACCCTATATTTTTACAATGAGTAATACAGTGGCTTGTCTGCGGCGATGCGTACGTGACACGCAATCAATAAGTACCTAAATACGGAATAAAAACGTAACCACAAAAGTTTCCCGTTTGAGGATTAAAAACAATGAAGTATTATAACCACTTAAGTCTTAAGGCAACATGATTTTTAACATTACTGTGGCAACTATTTAGGTAGGTTATAATACCTATCTTAATTACAAAGAATATTACAATGAAAAAATAAACCCAAATTAAAAAGAAAAAATCATTTATTTCTAATTTAAATATACAAAACCAAGTGGTGTCCCTGGTTTCTGTTTTAGTTTATATATAAACTGTATTGTATTACAGATAACCAGTCTTCCCTCTACACATGGTTTCTTAATTAAATTAAGAAATAAGCAGTAAGTAAATCATATTACACAATACTTACTAGCATATTTTAGATAACAAATAAAAGATCAAAATACAATTTAACTATCTAATTTGGACTATGAGAGACTGTGACTAAGTAACTAAATAGGTACAAAATATAAATAAATAAATTAGAACTAGTTTTGACAGTTGAAACAGTTGAGATTAATTCAGACTGTTGCAAACCATCGAGTATCTCATGTGAGTTGAGTACCGTTTTTTACTTGAGTACTTTTTAGTTACTTACTGTTTCAAAACGCAGTTTAGTATATATGTAAAATTTTAATGAGTTAGAATAAAGTACTACTTTTTGAAAAAAAACATTACGGGTAACACACACTTTTGAGAAAGGTCACCTAAATACTGGGTAAATCGGATTATGACTCATTTAGAAAAGCAATTTACGATACTTGAATTGCTTGGTTTTTTTGTATTATAACAATGCGAAGAACTTTTCAGCAACAAAATCTCTCGTCAGGTAGGTAACAGAAATCAATCAATAGAATAGAATAGACTAGAAAAATTTTCATTTCTGTGATATACATAAACTAACATGACATAATTACAATACTTAACTAAAATTAAATTACACAAAATGGTCACCGGCGCAGTGCAATGCTGCTATGGCACAATTGTATAATAGCAGCTTTTGTATAATAAATATCATGTATGTGTCAATTTTATTTCTAAGGCTTTCAATATAAACGGTTTCCCAAGTCCATTGCAAACTATAAATAATTATCTAAAAAATGTAACTTATTTTCCCTTCGATTTTTTGTCCTTTAGTGGAAGAAGTAAGAAAACCCAATTATGGTGAAGATTTATACATATACCTTATCCATTGAGCTTGTAGAATGTTAATAACAAACCCCCCCTAACCTAAAATTCACTTTGTTGGAGCCTTCCTTTTATACACAATTAACATTACTCGACGATTTGAGATCCCTTCAATAAATATTGCTTACAATTACATCTGAAACTAGACGCCAAACCAGTGAGTTTTAGTTATTTTTTGTCGTGGTTTGTTTACTAACATTCTACAAGCTTCGATGGATAAGGTACAGAACATTTTTATGTAACTGTTATAATGCTAGACAATTCACAAAGTATCATCTAGCCTCAAACTAAACGAAGCTTGTAATAGGGCTACTAGATAACTGATATATTAAATACAATATTACGTATTAACATAGATAGATATTTTTTTTATAATACAAACCACCAACAGATAAATAAATAATGGACAAGTAGTTAGGTATTATACATACAATCAATGTTTTGAACCGTAAGAGCTGATTCACTCACCGCTACAGAAATAGAAGCACTCTTAGACGCGTCTAAATAAAATATGCCTATTTATAGTAATTACTCAACACTAGGCACCTAGGCCTTGATTGGACACGGGTGTTGAGGAATTACCTAGAAAGCTCCGTATAGATGAAATTGGATTACATAAGGTTATTTATAATTAATTCAAGAACTGTCTGTACAAAAAAGCTTGCTGCAAAATAGCAGACTTTCCAGAGACTTAACAAACTTGGTACGGGTTTTACTCCAACGCGAAAAATAACAACAAAAGTAAAAGATTTGTTCGTCGCTTTTTTATTTCCATGTACCTAAGTGTTTAATTTAAGGAATATTACCTTTTCTAAGAGTACATATTTATTGTTTTGATTTTGACTTAAATAGAAATGTACACTGACTGGACGGTCATTATCAGAATAACTAAACGAAGCTCGCTTCAAGTTTTTTGTCAACAAACAAGCTTTAGCGTCTATATTACCATCAAACAAAGCACTCATTATAAAAAAATAAAGCCAGTGTACAGTGACAAAGCTCTAGGTGTGGCGGGACACGTGTTCCGCACGTGTGTCCGAGGTATTGTCTCCAACTTATAGGACGTTGTATACAACCTTAAACATTATTTTGTTGAAGCAACTCTATTCTAAGAGAACCCACAGGTTATAACCTGTGGTAGTGTTAGTTTACAGCCACTATTGTAGCCTTTGTTCTAATGTTTGTACTTAAGCATTACCTTTAATTTAGTGTAGGACACCTGCATAAAAAATACAACGGGAAGAATAATTTAATAATTATTGAATGATGATAGATAATAAATGATTTTGTCGGTTTATGTGCTGTTTCGCGCCACAAAACAAAAGTAATGTGTTAAAAGTGTTATTTCCCCTACTAATCAATAATTATGTTAACAAATCTTAAAAGTTTAATAAGTTTTATTAGCTAAAATTAGGATTTACGAATGTCAAATAGACGATAGCTTTTCAAATTGAATAGTTATCTTCTATTTGACATCAAAACATGCTATAATAATTATTTAGAAAACGTTTGGAATCGATTAAGGAATCTAAATGTATCGTTTGACATTAAATCCTAATTTTAGCAAATTCTAAAACAACAGAATCGACACCTTTGAAGCTAAGTACCGTCATAATTATCTTGTTTCTATAACACAAGCTCTGTTTACTCTGGGGCTAGATGATGCTGTGTACCAGCATTATTTTATAGGGGTGTTATACTGGATTCTAAATAAAATGAAAAATAATATCTACCAAATAGTTTTGTAGATATTATTCCGACTGGCATCCAACATATTGATAACCATTTAACTGGACATGCTTCCATAATGTTGTTAGTTCTTCTACATACAGGCACTCAGAGAAATATATTATAAACTTACTTTAGCAACCAAACATTAAACAAATCCACAACGTTACAAGAGTTCATGCTCAGCGCATATCTTTGAACAACTAACGCCATCTAGCAATGAATAGCTGTACTAAAAATGTAGAGCAGGTAATTCTTAGTTTCTTTGAAATTAAAACAAACCTTTGTTTTGCTACGTTATTCCATCCGTGTAATTTTTTTTTATTCATATTATATTTTTTACTGGTGACTGATTCTGAACTTTTGTTTTGATTTCACCCAATAAAACCTTTTGTTTAATATCGAGTTGATAAATTTACAGTCGTGACAGCTCTACCATTAAAATTGATAAGTGGTCCAACAAAAATGTTGTGATTCAAAAAAATATAACAGTGCGCCTATGTTGAGCGGTGAATAGAAACATTGCAAGATAGAGACAGGTAGATAAGAAGGTGGAGCATCGTACGCTAGCGGCGTGAGGCCGGGAAGGTAAGGTGTGGACAAGTGTGTGGTGGTCAGGTGTGCTGTGTTGTGCTGGAGCGCGGAGGTGTCCACTACTCTCGGCCGGTCCGATCCGAAGCCCCGCGCTCCACTAATTAAGTAGAGGTGGGGAGGTGGTGGGGGGGCGGTGCCGCGGGAGGCGCGCGGGGGCGCGGGGCGCGGCGCGAGGGGCGGCGGCGGGCAGGCCGCGGCGGCGGGGCATTCCTTGGCGCGACGCGCCGTAGAGAGCACGTCCGTCCGCGCGCGCGGGCCATGGTCGCGAGAACCGATGAGAGCATGTTCGGGTGCTATGGTGACAGCTACTCGTACCGTCTGTGGAGCCTGGCCAACGTGTGGGGCGCCTGCCGATGTGAGTGCTCCTGAGGGAGGCGTGTACCAGTGACGTGCAGTAGGACGTAGTGAGTGTGTACTCCATGCAAGTGCAGAGCTCGCCTATGGGAGTTGGCGGCTGGTACGAACACCTGGCGGCCGCTTGGCTTGCCAACATGAGGAGTAAGCAGGTCCCCACCTCAACCACCTCGGCCAGGCGGCTGGCTAACTTAAGTAAGCTTCTTTTCTTTTTGTTTATTATTTGCAATTATTTTCAATTAACTTTTTAAATTAATATTTATTTGCTCAACTTCTTAATTTCTCTTTCTCATTATTATGTTTATGTTATTGCCATGATACTTTTTCATAAACAACTGAACATAACTTCAATATTTTCCCCAACCCTTTAAGAATTCAAAAAACTTAAATGTAAAGTGTTCCCTAAGTGTCAACTGTCGCAAATTGGTTTCCTGAAGGAAACAGGTGAGGATGGTCTCACCTCAGCGGCATTCAAAATAAAACTCTTGCCGTGTTCATCAGAGCCGTCCGTGTCGGTAATCCCCTCTCCGTTCTCCCTCGGGATATAATTCATCCACTTGAGAATCGAGAACAGGTACACACAGACTTGAAAGAAAGTTTCGTTTGTCGAGGGGAACCCACTCGCTTTCACCGTCTTAAATCGTAAATGATTATGTTGTTTTAATTCATTTGCTTTTTTCTCTTTTACTTTTTATTTAATTCTTCCTGTTGTGCCGCCTGTCTGAGTGGGTGAAGTGCGGGATGTTCCATGCGATGGGCCGAGCCGACTCTTTGCGAGCTGTAGGTGTAGGTACAGCTTGTGGAACGCGGGTGAATAAATTACTGAAAGTTCATTTAGTGTCGCGTTTTAGTGACTTTTAATTAAAACGCAATGAAATCAGATCAAACCAGTATTTTCCGTCTGTATTTCAGATATGCAAAAAATTATGAGTTTGACATTTTTCTCAGTTACAAGTTGCTCTACAGAGAGCAGAGAAATCTATTAGTGAATTTTATAGTGACTCTTGACTACGCAATAATAATCTTTAAAAAATATCTACTAATCACTAAGTGAAAATAATATTAACTCGGTGCTACTATCAATAATTTTCTGCGCTTAAATTATTATGAGTCTATGAGTAGAATAGATAAATTAGGCACGCTATCGTTAAGAAAAACATTTTTAAACTTTTATTCTGTGTCCTAACAACATAAAAGTTATCATAATGTAATAAAAAAGCCATTTGTAGAACTTTCTAAATCATTCGACAACAAGCACAAACTCATTATAAACATTCACGAGAACACAGAAAATAGTTTTTAGTAACTGGACCGCTCTTTTTAGTGATATGAATTAAGTAATATTTTTAATTATTTCACGTAATCTTTGGTCAGTTCATCAAATAACAGAAACAAATAGTATTTACAATTGAAACAATCTTTTGAATCGTCAGCTCTATCTCTTTAGTGATAATTAAAATAAATATAATGGAATATATAAGAAGCGTTGTTTCATGTTATAGAGGTGTTGTTAATTTGTACGCGGGAACAGTCCGATAAGCGTACCTACCTACACCTAGCTGGCAAACGCTGTTCGTCGATCCGATAAGCCAAAGCAAACACCTTATTAGCTACCTCGCGACTACTGACTTGTTTGCACCGCATTAGTCGGGAACATCGCTCGATTTGTTAATCACTGTACAAACATTAAGTCCCACTTTAGATAGTCCTTACCTTTGATACGTGCCTTCCGTGAGTCAGGGATGAGTCATGGGAGATTTGTTCTGTTTTCCCTTTCACCTCTGAATCAGAGTGTTAGGCATAAAGTGGTTATCTGATGTCTCTGTTCAAGTCTAACTTGACCGTGGCTGTGACAAACTTCTAATTTTAGTGTAAAGTGACAACGAACGACGTTAACCTTTATTTCCATAGTGGATATAATTTTGTTATGTGAATGATTTTAACTTTAATCAGTCCCATAGAAACTTATAAATGGATAGGCATTTTTTTGCTTTGTAATAATATCATTCATAAAGTTTTTTATACCTACACGATCAGATAGGTAAGTAAACGTAAAAATATTTTTAATTATATCATCCATATCTTTTTCGCTGATAAA
This sequence comes from Eupithecia tripunctaria, assembly GCA_955876795.1. Classification (NCBI taxonomy): domain Eukaryota; kingdom Metazoa; phylum Arthropoda; class Insecta; order Lepidoptera; family Geometridae; genus Eupithecia; species Eupithecia tripunctaria. Next base: position 837,393 of record OY041607.1, read on the forward strand.
TATACAAAGTGCTGAAAAAATCAACAAATTTACACAAACGTGATTATTTTGAACTGATGCTTATATTTTTAGAAACGAAATAATTTGATTTTTTACTTGAAACTATTCAAAGAAAAACCACCTTACTTTACTTATTTACATTATGAACATGGAATTAGGTATTCCATGTTCGTAAGGTAATGCAGGGTACAATGGGTACAATCAGTTTACCGTATAGCGCTCAATAGGTAGGTAGGTACCATAATGAGTTTTGTGTAAGTTTGTGGTTATTTATCATGCAATTTATTGATAAAAATATTTGGATTCAAATTAAATGAGTTTATCGGTAGGAAACGAGATATGCTTAGGTATCGTAATTGTTAATAATCTAATAATATATGTTAGCTTATAATACATAAATCCAAGATCTATTGTTATAATAATTATCATGTGTGACGACTTCGGTTTAAATTCTACTAATATACCGTTGGATGAGTTTTTTTACGTAAACGAAAAAAATTATATTTTATTTATTGGAGTAAAGTCTATGTATCAATGATCATTTGGAAAACATCGTTTTTCTATAGTTATTGCTGTGTAAAATATTCAGCAGTATCGACATATTTTCCTAATTGGTTGTGATGATAGGATAAGTTTTTTTTTATTTTAAATTTAAATAGGAAGGTAATTGTCGGGATTCTAAATATTCATCTAAACTATTGCATGTTCACTGTTGTCAAATAATTGAATGTTTATTTTTACTTTACTTTAAGGTGTTACTTTAAGTGCAAGGTATACGCTGCGTTTTATCAACGTTTTCTTAACCTTTCAAAATCATTTGATCTCTTAACTTAAGAAGATCAAATGATTTTTAATTGTTCCAAAATATGTCAAGATCAGTCTGTCGTAGGCGCGTGTCGTAAAATTTACTCCACGATATATTTTTCAATATGCAACAAACACTTTTGTCTGTAATAAAACAAAGCACTTCATTAGTAGGTAGGAATATCAAAATGAACTTTGTTTTCTACCGTTAATATACCTACTTAGGTTCTCTAATAATAATAAACAAACCGCATCGCATAAGTAGTAGGTACATACTCAATAAATAGTTATTCTGCGGTAATAATAAAATAAAACTAAACAATGATTTAGTTGTCCATTAGGCCAAGTATGAGACGATACAACATGGCCACGGGCGGAGTTTTTTGAGACGTTCCCTCTCGCTCTGACACAGGTGCGACCAATCGAGGCGCGGCGACGATCAACAATCACCCCGTTATCCTAGAACTTCGTATTTAGCCGTTGTTCTTGTGACTATTTATTGTTATTGAGCCATTGAGCGCGTCAATTCTTTGTACAAATACTATTTTTGCGTAAGTAAACAAATAAAAGAATTTATATGAAAATTTTGTCATAACTTTTGCCAACAACATTTGACAAGATGTAATTTAGTTACCTTCTTTATGTTCTGATAATTGTGATTTATTCCAATCTTTTTTAGATACATAATAGCTCGAAGGATATTTTGTAAATACCTACCTCACCTCACCTTAACCCCTTCCCCTGATAAGCGCCTTATTGGTTGTTATCTCATGATGGTTAATGATGGACCAATAATTCCCATACTGGGCATTAGGGTTGGGGATCGCAATTTAGTACCGTTCTAGTATTGTAGTAGAATTGTTCTGAAGCTCCTGCGCGCTAACCAGTAGTCACTTCTTATGTCAGCCGCAGGAAGAACGACTGTGCTGATGCCGTTTCTAAGCCGGAATACAGCAATTCCTACCTACCAATAGGTAACTACATTTATTTTTTATAGGTATATATTTTATAAAATATACTTGACGATTCACACAATTAAGTGAGCTTTCCTATCCCTAGGTAGGTCCGACACTGACGTAAGCGTGGGTAGGTACTAGGGCAGTAGGAAGCCAGCCTGTGCGTGGGTTTTTATCGAAGGGAGCGGACGCAAGCCCGTCGGGATAGGTAGGTAGGCATGCGTAGGTATACATGCACGGCCGGCGATAGTGTGTAGGTGTTCATCCGTTCTACCTAAAACCTAAATCACCGACCGATAACGGGAACGAACAGCTTTTGACGTACCTAGACAAAACATTTTATTGGAATAACGGTGTAGGTAACTTAAAAAAAAAATATTTATCAAGCTTTCTTAAAAAAAAACGATGTAAGCTTAAAGCCTTTATAATGTAAGTCTTTTTTTGTGTAAATAGTTAAAACCGTTGCCTTATCTTGAATTACAGTACGCTTCCATTATTTCATAAACGCGGCATGCAGCGCCATCTAGCGTCGAGTAGCAGAACTAACCTGAACGTGAATTGGTAGAGTTCCAGTTGTAGTTAAACGAATTAGACCGACCATAATTATTAATAGTAAATGGAGAAAAATGTTCAAATTACTTTTATTTGAAAATGTTTAAATTAAGAGCAGTAAAATTAAAAAATCCTTTTGCGAAAAAAATACCGGTGAAGAAAACGAAATCAACTTACATTATTTATAAGTACTTGAAGTTATTCAACCAGATACCTATTTCATGGGATTTATTTACCGTGGAAGATTGTATATGTCTATTTACATTGAATTACATCACGTAAACACGTAATACTCACAGGTAGGTAGCATTTGTGTACCTTTATGTAGTCATGGTTAATTTTATTTTAACCGCATCTACCTACCGATCTCCAGAGCCGCCTTGTGGTTCCTCGTGAGCCGCTCATTTTGTTTAGGGAAAACAGTCGCACACCTGTTTATCGACATTATTGCTTATCGTTTATTTACAACTAATTAGAAATTAATTAACTAATTGTAAAAATTAAAATTAAAATTTTACAGGATAAGAGATAATTTGTTCACGACTGTAATTTAATAATAGTGCAGTTCTAGTCAGTAACCAATTACCTTGGTTGCTTTCAGCATCTTTTTAAAAGCTCTGTAATTTTTTCCCATACTAGCTTTTGCCCGCGACTTTACAAGCGTTTTATGAATAAAAAGTAGCTTTTATGTTATTCTTGATACAGAGGGCCTATTAATTCTCCATATTAATTTCTCGTTTCGGCCAGACTAATTAAAATTACTAAATAGATCGCGCTGAAATACACCGTTATTTCAGCTCGATCTATTTAGTAATTTTTAACAAATATAAAAAAAATACAGTCGGATTGAGAACCTCTCTCTTTTTTTGAAGTCGGCGACTAGCATTAACTTGAAAATATCTAGTTAATGCTAGTCGCCGCGTATAATTTTGAAAATCCACCGGATGATCAGTAGTTCACGTCGCGCGTCGCTCGCAGGTCGGGCCGTGCCTGCCGGCCTCGCTAATTAATATGTCGTGCTGCTCTTTATTAAGTAATGATTTACGACACGCCACGTGAGGCTTCAAAACTATAGCTATCTACCGGCGGCCTAACGGCCAAAAGTCACCAGATACGAGAGCAACTGCCGTCTCTATTGACTGTCGGATCTAAAATAGGTCAACATTTTAAAATTCCTTAGTTTAGCTTCTGTATTAAATGAATCAACACCATTTCACAAAGATATCGGATGATAAGCTCAGCTCAGCATAAATGCCTAGTAAGCATTTATGCTGAGTTAGGGCCTTTTTATAACAACTTTTATATAACTACCTACATCCTTTAAGATTATAATTTGATTCTACTTACTCATAGTTGTAGGATACAATATTCGTATACTAAGTTTCTTCTGTTGTTATAAATAAATGTATTTCTTTCTTTCTTTCTTCCTTATAAGATGTTTGTTACTTCTTCACGATATAACTACATAACGAATCGGGCACAAATTTTGCACAGATGTAATACACTAAGTGAAATAACATGTGGGCTATTTTGTGAACTGGAAGAATTCGATCAAAGCTGCGGACAAGCCAGTCTGGTCTAAACCTAACAATATAACTAAAAGGCGTAGGAGTAAGGCTCGTGCTACGCCGTAGCCCCAAGGGCGCTCGCTACGCAGTACATCTGCAGGCACTAGCTACGCCGTAGACAGTGCTACGTCGTAGAGCTTATTCTAGCTTATTATTTATGATATTTTGTGTGATACGTATTTGGGTACTGTTTTAATTAATGTAAAGATATGTGTTTAATCAGTACAAAAACATAAACTATTACCGTGTAAATAACGATAAAATGAAACTGTGACCGTCATATTCGTAGCATATTCATTATCACCGAGCCAGGAAGGTGCGCCCGTTGTTTTATCGACTTGGATAATTATTTTGTATTCATTTGGGGTGTCATGTTCGAGGATTTAATGCTCGTTTGTATAATTATTATTGTTGGACGATGTAATTATTCGGTACTTTTTTGTATGGTTAACTGGCAACACAACTATGTACCTACTTACGTCCATAAAACTACTGTGAAGTCTTAACACTCTTCCTGACACCCTAGACACGAGCCTAGTGCTTAGTTTAGGTCTTACTAGAAATAATTTAGTATAATATACACTACCAAATATATATTATTATATATTTGGTTAATAAATGATTTATGATTATGATCAACTCAGATTCTACGATCCTACTGCACACGTCATTGGCAATAGCATAAGTATAAGTTGTATCGATTATAAACACAAATGTACTGCTAAGGAACAGACTATAACTTTGCAGTTTTCTTGCTTAGATCTGGATTTATATTGAGTATGTGCAAATAAAAGTAACATATAAAAAATTGGCACATTCAAAATGTTGAAAAAATTACAGAATTCAAGCAAGAAAGCTGCAAAGCATTTTTTCAAAACTCATAAATGATTTGTGTTGAACAGTTCGTCCGCTGGCGAGCGGCGGCGGCGCGGGGGAGGGGAAGCCGCTGGAGGAGGAGGAGGAGCGCAGCGGGTCCCCGCTGGGGCCTGGGGGCCCCTTCGCCTGCGCGCAGTGCCGCGGGGCCTACCCCTCGCGCGACCAGCTGGAGCGCCACGAGCAGCTGCACTCGCCCAGCACACAGGTGGATACACTCAAATATGTCAGTGACACACACAAATAATAATGCTTTACGACCACTTACATATGTGCCTGTGCAATGAAGTTTCAGCTGTTTCAAATAAGTGTGTAATTTAAATGTCGTTCATGAGTGATGCTGAAGCAATGATTGTATCCTAAACATAAGGCTTAGTCGAGGTTGAATCGATTCTATGTATTTGAAATCATTTGACATTCCGTTAAGACCATTCAACCCAAAAGGTGTCTTTTTAAACTGTAACTCATAATTTGCATTGTCCGCAGACATGCAAGATCTGCCACAAGAGCTTCGCGAACGTGTACCGTCTGCAGCGGCACATGATCAGCCACGACGACAACGCCAAGCTGCGTAAGTTCAAGTGCAACGACTGCGACAAGGCGTTCAAGTTCAAACACCACCTGAAGGAGCACCTGCGCATCCACAGCGGGGAGAAGCCTTTCGAGTGTGCCAACTGCGGGAAGAAATTCTCGCACTCCGGCTCCTACTCCAGCCACATGACCTCCAAGAAGTGCCTCGTTATGAACCTTAAGATGGGCCGCATCAAGCCCAACAACCCGGCACTGCACCCGGACCGCAGTCCCTCACGCAAGCGCGCCGGCGCGCTCGCCGCCGCGCAACTTAACAACAACGTCGCGAACAACGGCAGCAACTTCTACCCCATCCTGCCTAAGTACAACGAGGCCGCGGCCTTCTTTGCTTCCATGTCCTCACAGGAGAACGGCTTCCACCGACCGGCGCTGCCTCAGCCCCCGCTGCCCCCGTTCTATCTGCCTCCTGGCATGCCATTGAGCCCCGCCTCCGGTATTACGCCTTACAGCCTGCCCTCCTCGCTTAGTCAGCTGTTCGAGCAGCTGGCATCTTCGCAGTACTCGCAGAGAAAGATGGAGGAGCCCTCCAGTCCCAAGGGGCTTAGCCCACCCCTGACCAACCCCGAGGATTTGATCGAGGAGGTGACAGAAGAGGACGACAAGCGCTCCGAGGGCAGTGCCGAGCTTGTCATGGACATCGAGGACGACGACGCCGTTTCCATCAAGAAAGAGCGAGACGACCGGGAGAGCGAGGCGAGATCGTCCCCTCGCGACTACGATTCCGTCCCTCTTAACAATAACGGCGACGAGATAGATAACAACCACTCCGGGTTCAATACGATACTCGAATCTGTGAGCGCCTCCGTGACGAAGCACTTCTTCCGAGCGAACATGGACACGCACTCGCCGATCTCTGGAAGCGTGTGCCCGAGCCGAGAGAGCCCGCTCACGCCTCAGGTCATCATCAAAGAGGAACCGCAGGCTGAGGACTTCCCGAGGTGTTCCAGATGTAACGCTACTTTCGATAACAAAAGCGATCTCCTGGACCACGAGAAGTTGGTCTGTAACGGTATGTTCAGAAAGCACGAAAGCTTGGCAGCTCAAGTCGCAGAAACGGTAGCTCTTAACAGGTTAGAGATGGAGATGCGCACTTCCGCTCAGAGTGGCATCAGTGCCAGCGAGGACGAAGACTTTGCGCGGGATGAACGCGACGAGAAGGGTTCTATACACGACAGTGACAGGAAGATCAGAGTACGGACAGCGCTGAGTGAGGAGCAACAGACGATACTCAAAGAGCACTACTCAATAAACCCGAGACCAAATCGGGAGGAATTCAAAAGAATAGCGCAACAGATCGGGCTAGACAACCGGGTGGTTCAAGTGTGGTTCCAGAACAACCGGGCAAGATTCCGAAGAATGACCCAGTCCACATCGGTGTCCGATCAACCACTAGACTTGTCGACGAAGAAGTCGGATCCCTCAGTGACATCCAGTCCCCTGCCGTCCCCGCCATGCAGCATTTCAGTAACACATTCCGATTCGGAGGAGGCGGTGAACCTGAGCCAGAAGTCATCTCGCAGCCCGACGCCGCAGCGCCCGCACTACGCGAGTGCGTACCCACATTCCAATTGTTCCTCGTCGTCGTTCACGGACTTCCGGCTGTCCCCGTCGCCGGGCGAGAGCGCAGCCGCCGCCGGCCACAAGCGGCTGCTGCTACCGCAGAAGCTGAACCCGGTGATCCCGATGGACAAGCTGCTGCACTACAACGACCTTGCGAGCGCGCGTTCACCGCTACTCAGCATGCACCTGGCGGCTGACATCCACCGGCGCGGTGCCAGCCCCGTCTACGAGCGCGCCTCTTGGGACGACGCGCATGCGCCTCATGACTACGATGATGATGCGACTGTACTTAAGAAGAGCAAGCTCAAGAGTGAATTTAAGGAAGGGGAGGGACAGTTTGTCTGCGACCAGTGCGACAAGACCTTCGTGAAGCAGAGCTCACTCGCGAGACACAAGTATGAACACTCAGGTAAGATTTTACTTCCTTCCCTGCCTCGTTTTAAGATAAAAAGAAAACACCTTTAGTATATCATACCCGAGTAGAGCAAACTAATATTAATAGACGCGTAGGCCCGTATTATGAGAGCTTGCTCAGTCATACATCTATGCTTGAGTGACGTTTATTCCATATAAAAGCGTTTCTGAAGCAGAGATCGACGACTGATTAAGCTTTCATAATACGGGCCTAAGACAGCTTTCATTCGATTCCTTAGGCATGTCAGCATGAGTAATAGCAATTCAAGGAAATAGTTTTTTGACACAGAAAAGTACACGCGTTGCGAAAACAGATCAGCGTAAACAATATGATCAGTAGCATTATGATGTATTGTATTGTTACAGGGCAGCGTCCATACAAGTGCGTGCAGTGTCCGAAGGCGTTCAAGCACAAGCACCACCTGACGGAGCACAAGCGGCTGCACACGGGCGAGAAGCCCTTCCAGTGCTGCAAGTGCCTCAAGAAGTTCTCCCACTCCGGCTCCTACAGCCAGCACATGAACCACAGGTTCGCCATCTGCAAGCCCTATCGGGACTAGGCCCACATGGTTAAGCTCTAGCTATGGCTGCTCTACTTTCAGACATAATCTGAGTCCAGTCCGATTTCAGCGGTCAGGTATGAAAGGATTTCAATTTCATTGATCAAGATCTCTTCTCGCCTGTAGCTCCTCAAGCCGATAGGATGCCTCGACGAGTGTAGCTTGAGGAAGCGCGCTTGTTGCATATTAATGCCCCTGTCCATAAGTATTCGTCGCTCGGTATTTTCGTTTTTGAAGTTAAGTCATTGCTCAACGACATAATATTATTTTTATTCGTTTAGTTGGACGATGTTATATATTAGTACAATAGTTTTGAATTTATATACCATTTATTGTAGATATTCGTACGTAGTGCCAAAACTGTACCAAAAAGTGCCAAGCAATAAATCATGATGCCAAAAATTATGTTTTACGTTTTAGATTCGAAATTATTTTATAATTTATGTGCTAGAAAGGCCAGTACCTGTAATTGAATACTCAACGAATATACTTTTTGTAACATATAAATACTTATAAGTAGTGATGTAAGATTATGGAACGATACCAAATCGTTCAGAGTATAAACGTATAGTTAAAAACAACAACGAATAGTTCTGAAAGTTTCTTCAACTGTGTGTCTAATGTGATGACAATATTTCTAGTGTGTAAAACAAATCAGTAATGTACCTACCTACATTTAAACTTAATAAAATACGTAACGACATAAACTCGTGCGTAGGTGCTTTCTATGTCATTATCTAATGCTTATTGACTTCTTGACTTTTTCAATGTTTGAGTTTCTTTGTAGAAGGCAATCTTGCCTCATCCGTTTAACTTTCTGATAACATAACAATAAAATAATATTTAAACATCACGTACCTACTCTAAAATTTATTCTCTGTTATAAAAAGATAAATATTTAGAAAGCTAAAATTCTTGTATTTTAACGATAAGTGTTTAGATAGATACAATCTTATTTAAGTTGAAGCATTCCATAATACTCATAATGGGATCTCTGCTGTGTTTAAAACTTTTTCGATAGTTACATATACTTAGTCTAAAAACTAGTATCTATCTATGTAAATACTTAATAATTATGTAAATAAAAATAATCAAAATAATATAAACACAAGTATGTATGTATGTACCGTTGATGTGTATTATTAATAATCGCACATAATTATTCAATAAAAAAAGCATACAATGAATATGATGACAATAATGCACATCTTATATGTAATAGGTTTAATACATCATTTGAATTCATAAGTGTGAAATAGTTTATATTGTCTAAAACACTTAAATAATTATATTGTCTAAAACACTTAAATAATTATATTGTCTAAAGAACAAAGGAGTAAGAATATTATATACCTGCTTAAAGAGGTGTCTATTTTCATCAATCTTAAATTTTTGTTGAGCTCTGTATCAAGGATCACGCAGAATATGATGGGTAGACCTCAATTAAACTAAACTAGTATGTCACCGTATCTACCTTTAGCATTTTGCCACCATTCATTATCTGTATGTGACTGTAGGTAACACGTTACCAATAAGGACTTGGTCTAGTAATAGGTAGGTAGTTCATCAAAAATGGTTCTAATAATTGTTTTTTTTTTTTAAGAAAAGGTTGTAAGGTTAATCTTTTTTTAAAAAAAAACAAAAATGAGAATTATGTCTTCTGCTAATACGAATTTTAAATCCGCTTGAACGTTTTATTTAATGTGGATGAAATTAAATAAAATGTTGTCAACTTCAAGATAAATGGTACCTACACCACCTTTCTTATTCTACTGTCATTTACTTACTCTTTTATTTATTTATTTAACTTTCATCATCATCGCTTCAGTATGTTAGAACAGAAAGTTCCTAAGCAAAGATATAATACATTTTAAGAAATTATTATAATGATCTTCCTATAATTTTATGTAATTAGGTAGAAAATAATTTGTATTTTATTGAAAGGGTTTCAAATCAACGAATTACAATAATATTTTAACTATAAAACATATATTGCAATCAGTATATTATAATATTTATAGTACCTAAGTAGTTCACACATTAAATACTTAATTAAGTTATTGAGACGCTGTCAAGCAGAGAAACAAGCACAAATATATTATAGACTTATGTAATTATTGACATAATTCATAATTCCCTAAAACTACATACACACCTTTAGTTTCATGCCAATAAAATTCTTCTGTAAATTGTCAGTATTCGAATATTAAACAATTATTTCATCTGTTGAACAATATAAATAATTAAGTACCAAATTTCCTTCAAATGTTTGTTATTATTAAAAACTACTTAGGAGTAGGGATTGCCTACTATGTATATTTAGGAATATTTCTCTTTTTCATTTATGTTTATTGTACCTATAAGTGACATCCAAATTGTCCGGTGGGCTAGATGAACCAAAGATTATTTAAGTTGATAGCAAGACGTGGACACATGTAATATATAACGGTCCCGGTTATTGTATTTTAGTATAGTTAAGATGTGCCAAATTTAAATTTAAAAATATAATTTTCAAGCTTTTTATTACTTATTTTATATAATTTTGAATACGATATTTTTACAAAAACGGCATTATGTACTATTAAAAATAAATTGGTTTAATGTGCAATATTAATATTGCTCCCAAAGTATTTCTTCTTTTTTCGATTCTTAAAGATTTTATTAATAATATCATCGACGTTGAGAACAAGTGAATTCCTATTGCCATAACAAATTGAGTTTGTTGTATTTTGAAGCGAGGGTATAAGTCGGTAAATCGCAAGAATTGGTTGCTGAAAAATTGTTAATTAAGTAAAAACTTTAGATTGTTAAAATTACATAATAGATTAACAGTGTTAAAATATTGCCTATATAAATTAAAGTAATTCATTTTACTTATAATATTATACTGTATATTGAATTTATGAATATTAAAGATATATATATTGACATTTCAATGCAACTGTCTTGTTTAATTTTGCATCTCAGATCCCGTTATGTTATAAATGGCTATAATGTACCTAATTACTTCTAACCGAAAGCTGCTAGGTAGGTACTGCTACGAAGCCTAACACATTTGGGTCTACTTTATCAGGATGATAATTGGTAGGTTAGTTAATCTTCCTAGTTCAGAAGAAAATTCAGAAATTCAGTAGTCTATCCAAATCCAAATTGTAAAAATGGGCAATTATTTAGCCTATATTCATCAATCAAAGGACTGCGAAATGAAAATGACTAATAGCAATGGACCTAATATGGCCCCTTCGCAACGCCGCAACCTGAAAGTAGAAAACGCAGTTTGAAAACAAGACAAGTGCAAAGTGCAAAAGTAGCAAAAGTGAGTAAATCTTTTGTGGTAAAAAGTGGCGAAAAGGGATTTAGGACCCTATTAATAAGCACCTTACCGAGAGAGCGTAATAAGACCTATACCTACCGTGTCCATTTTGAATAAGGCATAAACGTATACAAACCGCCCATACTTAACCTAAAATTCACTTTGTTGGCGCGTACTTTTATACAAAATTTACATTACTTGTCGATTTTAGATCCTCCCTTCAATAAAAATTGCTTACAATTATATCTGAAACTCGACGGCAAGCAAGTGAGTTTTTGTTATTTGTATCGTGGTTTATTTACTAACATGCTCCATGCTGGATGGATAAACCATAGGTAAAAGATTATAATCCCAGATCACAATTTTTGGAACGACATCGCATGATACTGTTTCATGATTCTATGTAAATACCTATCTTTTATTCTAATTTATTTGTACCTAAGTCTTTCTTAAGTGCCATATAATGTGCCTATGAAAAATCTATAAATGAATGAAACTGTAACAGAACAGAAACTTCTTTGACCGAGTCTCGAACACCGCCGCCGTGTTTAGGTAGGTACGTAAAGTACTTACCTACTTGCTATTGTTAGTCAGTATACCTAGGTACGTAACTTTTTTTTTTAATTCTAATTTATTTTAAAGACTTTTGTAAAACTAACATGTCAGTCCTAACGTATAGGTACACATACGTAAACTTAATAAAATTAACATTACGAGTATAACATAACATAACAATAAAAATACAAACTACTTATAATAATTATCATAATCGTATGGGTATCGAATAGAGAATAAAACTCACTACGGATGTAAGCGGGTTAACTACGAACCTTATTTGTGTTGGAAGAACACCAACGTTTCATCCCTTAACGAGGGACATCCATCCTACCAACACAAATAAGATTCGTAGTTAACCCGCTTACATCCGTAATGAATTCGTCAAACTACGATAGTTTTTATAAGAGAATAAAACTATTTAGCAAAATAGTGTGCAGATCAAAAAAACCCGTTGATCACGGTCTGGCAAAATAGGAGCCACTTCGATTTCATATTACTTTCATGCTTTAATTAACACTAGCTGCGCCCCGTGGCTTCGCACGCGTTTTTCCCATGGAAACGTTAAAAGGTGATTTTCATCCTACGGGAACATTTTTATGGGATAAAATGTAGCCTATGTTTGATTCCAGGATTAGAATTATACCTGTATGCAAAATTTCAGCCAGATCCGTCCAGTAGTTTAGGCGTGAAGAGGTAACAAACATCCATACATCCTATAAATTAGTTCCCGTGGGATAGAAATCACCTTTAAACGTTTTCATAGAAAAGACGCGTGCGAAGCCGCGAGGTGCAGCTAGTTTATAATATTAGAATTGATTTAGTGTGATTATTCTGAATAGAAATATGGTCAAAGTTGTTTTGTCAAAAACATAGTGAACTGTGCGGTTGCTTTGATTTTGACATTGTTTAGTTCCTTTGTAACGAAACTAATAAAAATAGGGACCTACGCAATAGAAAGCTAGAAATGTAAGCTTTCATTTAAAAATGGTGTCTGGTGCGTGCGTATCATTAGTAGAAATTCAAATACTCGTGTCATAGTTGTCGGGTGTGAATGTCGTGTCGTGTCGGAGTTTTTTTTTCTCATTTGGTGTAGGTAGGTCAACGGCAGTCGTCGACAGCCGTCGGCTTGCGTCGGCTGCAATCGCCTACAGTTTAGCCTTGAAGTCGGCAACTTGCCGTTCGTGTATTTTAGGCGTGCAGGTTGTGTATAAAAGACGGATTCGCGCGAATGTGCTTTACGCTTGTACTGAATGTTTAAGATCGGTAGGTGTAGGTATTTATTGTACCTACCTACCTGATAACTCAGTAGAGCGGCTAAAAATATTTAAATATCACCAGTTTCTGTTGTAAATAAAAAAACTAATTTTCTTACTAAACACGCTGTAGATATTCCAATAATATACCCTGGATACTCCAATATCAATCTTCGATACTTATTCCAAACTGATAATTTTGTCGAGGCACAGATAAATAATAGGTACTAGAGGCCTAGTCGATGTTAGCAATTTTAATTATTTTTACCAATAAAGAATTTGAATTTCCCGCGAATCCGTATCTTATCCTGCCAATGTCAGCGTGATCACGGACGAGATTTGTCACTTCTCTGCCACTTTATTTTAATCAATTTCAAAGTCAGGATGACTTCAATTTTCAATATCAATGTCAATGTCAAAATAAATTGTACACACGGTAAAAACCCAAAATTGTTATGAATTTTATGTATTTTAGTTGTTCTTATCGTAAATATCTGTAGTTATTCCGTAATAAATGCATTAAAAATTTGTTACAAACTTCCGAAATGGGTGGTAAAACCAAACAAAGCCAGAGGACGAAAAATAACGCTCGGGTAAGTTCCGTATAAGATTCCAACATCTTTCGCATACTGATAGCTTATCAATGGGTTATTATTGACTGGTTGCAGCCCTCGAGCAGCGGGCGGAGTGCCGAGCTGCTGAGCGGCGTGGCGTTAGAATCTGGGCTGCTGAGCCTGACGAGCCCAGGGGTCGCGCTGTTCCCGTCGCTGGCGGCGCCCGCACTAGACCAGCTCCTCACGCCTGAACTACAGCTGTGCTTGAAGAAACTTAACAAAAAAGATCCTATTACTAAAACCAAGGTATACCTATAATACTTGAAGTGAGGACTCAACGAAGGTCGAAGGCAAATCAAATTGACAACAAATGATAGTTAACACTATGATGCTACTAATTACGTTGTGTGAACTCATGTTGGATGTTCAATTTAAATAAATAAATAAACGGAGATGCCTAAAGTTTTGATAATCTTTTATGTAAAAATATGATGCAATAATTCATAATAAACCATTTGTACAATAGTATGCCATAAAAATAACATTACAAGTAGACTTTACGTACATAATTTGTTTTTTTTTATTGTGACAATAGTGAACATAGGTTTATCATTGAGAAGCTTAAGCAGAGGATGCTAGCTCACAAACTCTGGCCTGCTGGTAGCCTGATGGTAGATGAGCCTCTCAGACGCAAACCCAGAGTCATAGTTATTGTGCCCTCATCAATGTAGGAAAATGATCTGTTTACTTGCCTTTACTAGCAAAATGTAACCACTTAATCTTACTCTGAAAAATTCCTTTCCTCAATAAGATTTATCCATAAGTCTGGCAAAAGGATGCTGAGACCTGAAACTTGTGATTGAAGTACCAGCAGCTATTCACAGATCCCTAATAACAAAGGAGAGGTTTTTGTAAATTGGTTCTCTGTATGGTGTACTTTGGTCACACAATGCTTTAAGTGCCAGCAATATGGACATACTGCCAAGTCCTGTCGAGAGACGACCCACATCTGCAGCCACTGTTGTAGTTAAGGTCACTCAGTTAAGGAATGTACTAAAAAGACAGCAGAACCCAAATGTGCTACTTGCCTACATTTGAAGAAGCTGAGTAAGCACATTACAGATTCTGCTGACTTTCCGGCACAAATAATCGCAGAAAATAGGTATATACTCGAGGCACCTAAAAGTGCCATTACAATAAATATAACAGTAGGTAGTTCTGTTTTTATCAGTATTTAATTTTGTAATAGAAACATAGTCAAAATACACAATTAATTAGTCATTAAATAACCCACCCCTGAGCATTCCTGGTGCAAAGGTGCCCATAATGCTTGCAGCATTACCTCGCTGAATAGCAATGGCAATCCTTTGCACCAAGAACAACCCGGAGCGGGAGTCTCCTGTCACTTCATTAAGTCTACGGCCTAATTCTCGCACTAAACACTTCGTGTCCACACTCCAACTGCCCAAAGTCTCCACTGCTACAGGTGCAAAAGTATTTAATCGGATTATATATTATGTAGGTACCCCTAAATTGTAGCCTAGTTTAGTGTAGTTAGCATAAGATATGTTGAAAATCTGTACTGTTGCCTTAATTTTCTTGCAATTTTTGCCTGAGATATAGGTTTTATCTGGTTCAGGCACATGTAATCATGTTTTAAAGTTGTTTTTATTCTTATGCTATCAGAATATATACTTTATTTAATTTTGTCTTATGAAATTTTTAGAAAAAATTATTTAACATAAATTATATTAAAAAAAATCAAGTTAATCAGTTTAAAATATGGACCTGGCTAGGACACCACAAGATAAATACTAGGTACAAGTTCTCAGTAAAGTTTAGTACTAGGTAGATGTGATAATTGGCAATGATGACACTATCAAACTTATTCAACTTGACCAATCTATATTACAAGATAATGTAATTATTGTGCAATCTGTTTGATATTTTCAGGCATTGCAAGAACTATCAGAGCTGGTGAACAATAGCAAAGTGGATGATGTGGTGGCAGCTCTGCCCAGCTGGACGCACTTCTACAAGATACTGACAGCTGATCCCGACAGGAAAGTCAGAGAATGTACACAGGTCTGTAACTTTGCAATATACTAAGGCAGGGGTGATCAAACTGTCGATCGCGAAAGCTTTTCGAGTCGATCGCCAGCAATATACTTACTATACGTGGTACCTACTTATTCCTAAATGAAAGTTACGCAGCATGTTTGTTTGTGTGTCTGTGTGTGATCGACGATCACTCATACTTTAGGTAGTTTTTTTTCTGTTTCAACACTGACAATCAATCAATCCACCTGTCCATTATTTTGGTATTAATCTTCGTCTTTGAAAGTTTTTCACTACTTAAACTAGTTTTTCTCATAAAGTGGTGGTAAAATAGTGTGTTCGTAACCAGTAGTCGAGTCTGTTTTTGAAGCTGTCCACAGAAGGAGCTGTTACAACTTGTACAGGAAGCCAGTTCTTATCGTACACCATTCGGTTATTCAAGTGTCAACTCAAGGAAGTGATTAGCAATGTGTTTGATGATGTACAGTAACCTACAGAGGAAATAATAATTGGCGAAAAAGATAAAAATTCTGTGTGAATTGGTAAAGCTAGCAGCAACAGCGGGGGTTTATTCGTCGGAAAGGCCGTCGGATTCAATATCGGGAAACTTTTGACAAATCAAAATAGCGTTCTAAAAATCCGTCGGAATAGAATTCAAATTCGAATCTGACGTTTTAGCTTCGGAAATGAGTGAATTAAAGTACCCTACAGGTAGTTGTAACCAATATTGTCCCTCCGGCAGGCTTGTCACGGTGTGATAGTGTCGGCGTGCGGCCGGCGCGCGGCCCCGCAGCTGAAGCAGCTGGCGCCGGCCTGGCTGCAGGCGCAGTACGACGAGCACGCGCCCGCCTGCGCGCACGCACAGAACTCACTCGCGGTAACCAAACCTTATGTCAACCACTCAAATGCTGCGCTCTGTTTATAAACAAAATCGATTTGAGTTTAAAGAAATGCGATTTGAGTGCTCACAAAAGTGGTCCGTAGAGTCTGTTCAAAAAGAGAAGCGTCGTGGTGTTACGGTTAACTAACACTTTTACTGCAATGACAGAGCAGTGTTGTTAACGCAAAAAAAGTTGTCAATAGGCACACACGAAGATGCTTCCCTTTTTGAACAGACTCTATATCCGTTAGCGCGTCTATAGTTGATAGCGAAACGTTATAGCGTCATATATACGTCATATCCGATGCCATCTTTGCGCTCACAGCGCCCATGCTACCGAGTAGGTATCGTCGCTGTGAATGATCTATCAAATTGACATATAGCCCGATATCTGTCGTTATGACGCTCAATCTAAATACGGAACTTCTAGAGTGCTGGGTCCAATAAAAAAGTTTTCTTTGTAGAATTAAGCATTTAAGCGATCATAAAATATTCTCACATTTTGCACTCGTCTTAGCGCCATCTAGCAGATATACTCTGAAGCATTTTAAAGTCATGTTTCTTCTGGTTCTTTAAACGCGATTTAAAGACGAAATTACGTTCATTTTCTTCATAAAATTCATGTATCAATGTTAAACCATTTTGTCGATGTTTCAGAAAACATTCCCGGACAACAAACTGCCCGAGGTACTGTCATTCTGCAAGGAAGAGATAGCAACCCACCTACTCAGCATACTGAGCGGGAACGGCGAGACTCCTCACATTAGGAAGTAAGCTCGCAGAATGCAATACTATTACTCTGTACATAATATTATCTTTCAATAGTGACATAATTGTTATCTCACATATTTTTTTAATCATTAATCTATACCGTATCCATTGAGCTTGTAGAATGTTAGTGCAGGCAGGATGCGGCTAGCTGAAGACATTGGCGCTGTGGCGGTCATAAGGGGAGGCTTATGTCCAGCTGTGGACTAATATAGGTGATTTTTTTTGATGATCATCTGGAATACATTACATACTATAGGTAAAATATCTACGTTGTCTATGAAAAACAGTTGAGCCCATACAAAATGTTAGGAACCAAAGTTGCATATTTGATGCATCATTGGAGCTATAGAAACTAGATGATTGCAAACAACTATTTTGTTATATTTCTCCTGGAAGAACTTACGAAGGAAACATAATACACTTTTCAGCCAACCGTTAGTGACACCAAAATGAAGGTTGTCTCGAAATTGCCAGGTTGACACAATTTTTGGCTATGATTGGACTATTAGGCGTACATGTCTATTAATAATTGTTTTTTTTACACCGACTTCAATTTTATGGTTTTCTCATGGATGCCATTGTCAGAACTGTACCAAATTTAATTGGGACCACACGGGTCCAGTACCAGCTCCAAATAAGTTGCAAATCACCTTCTTTTTTTAAGTCGGTTAAAAGAACGCAAACATGCAACAGAAACAGGGAACAGGTCAGAAGAGCATACTGGAGTAAACTCTATATCGTATCCATTTTGAATGGAGCATAAACGTAAACAAACCACCCATACTTAACCTAAAATTTACTTTGTTGGCGCGTCCTTTTATACATAATTTACATTACTTGTCGATTTTAGAAGGGAGGATCCCTTCAATAAAAATTGCTTACAATATCTGAAACTCGACGCCAAGCAAGTGAGATTTTATTATTTGTGTCGTACTTTGTTTACTAACATGCTTCATTCAAAATGGATAAACCATAGGTAGGTCTGTATGAAAAGACCCCTTATAGTTTTTGTAAGACGATTGTGATTGGTTCGTAGACTGGACAGCGAGGATGCGCGCTCGGCGGCGGCGAACCGCATGCTGTCCAGCGCCCTGCACGGCCTGCACTTCCTGGTGCAACAGCTCCCGGAGCCGCAGTCCCCCTGGCTGTGGGAGCAGCTGCAGCCCTTGCTGCAGTCGCCAGCCTTCTGGAAGAAGGCCACAAACCCAGAACCCAAGATCCGGTAACATTTCACATCACATCATCAGTGGAATTTCCTCTGCAGAGGATTAGTATATACTAATCCTTTGCAGGGGATATGCCACCCGGCTAAGCCAGGGGATGGCTTGTATCGCAGGAAATGAGTATGTCGGTGATAATTAACCGGCCGTTTGGCTCCGTCGCTGGTTTATTACTGGGGTAGGTACCCACAAGGACACATGTATATTGTTACAAACGATCAACAGATCTTACAGTACAGTAATACTTAGTCCTCGGGCCAGGGTCCACAGTTAACCGATCAGATACTCAGACAGATCCACAACTGTGTTGATCTGTTCGATCCCTCAGTTGAAAAACCTATGCGTCCCTATGCATAAACAAGTTTCACCTCGTTATAATATAACTGTTTATAGAAGAATAGGGTATATACATACCTACATGGTTTTTTTTAAATCGATTATTTAGGTTAATACATAAAGGAAAAAAAATATAACACCCAAAAAAAATTTTATTAATGAGGTAAAAAACTATAAGTAAAACTACACTCAGTTTCGGGTGATAAAAACGCTGCTATGTTAGCCATTGCATTTTATGACGTCACGGATCATCGAGCTCCATTATGTAAACTCAAAGTCAAAACCATGCCCATACATAAATGTTTAAGTGTTACGTCACGCTTCACGTGTTTAGAGATTTTGCTGTTGAGACTTAAATTATCTAATAATCTCTAAATATTTAATTTCACATTAAAAACATCATAAAATACATAAATAAATATACAGATATATTTATTACAGAATACGTAAAAAAAAATATTAGCTTTTTTGAAGTCACATGCATATACCCTATTGTTTGTACTGACAGAGCCGCGTGGTTCGGAGCTGTCGGCAGCATGATAGCGCGCTTCAAGGCACAGTTCGGACCCCCGTACGGGACGAGGGCCCTGCGCGCGGCGGTGGGCCCACGCGAGAGTACGCCGATCGTGGCCGCCGCGCTGTGGGGCTGTCTGCTGCTCTTCATGCACAATATGCCGGTGAGTTATACATTACTTGTAGGGGTCGTCGAAGACTTTAACTAGGGCTGGTCGAGAATGATGTCCAAGTCCAAGTACCCAAAACACATCATAACTTTAAGTTGGTTTATTCAACCATATACACTCAACTAGGTACTTAATACAAATGGTCACTGCAACTGCACTTTTATAATTTCCCATAACACTTGTTCGCTCTTCGATCGCTTAGAACTGAATAATCAGGCCAAAAAGCCCAGCTTTTATACCTAAGTCGGTCCTTTCTAGACAATTCTACACATTTCCCGAAGCTATAGCTATCCCTTTCTTTATTCCAGAATATTTTATTGTCTTTGTCATTCCTTTCTATTCGTTCCAGAAACTAATCTATACATTAATAGGTAGGTATGTATTGCGAGTCGCTCGGGTGCAACAACTATTACTTATTCTATGACGTCTTGAACATAACTATGTACTATTACATTTCTGTTTACCTAAAATAATATTCAATTTTGAACTCTTCAAGTTTTTGAAATATCTTAATATTATTTAATATCTGTGTGAATTGTCCAGCATTATTTATTTATTTATTTATTTATTTATTTATCTTAACTATTTTGAGCCTTATCTAATCCACATAAAGTCGTCGTCGCTAACATTACTAAGATACTATGTCACAACACTAGATACTATGTCAATAAATACAATTTTACTTTACTTTACTTTACTTTATTACTACACCCGCTTCAAGGCAGAGTTCGGCCCCTTCGACCCCTTACGGTACTAGAGCGGAAAAAAGACCAAAACAAAAAAATATATTTTCATCTTAGTTTCATGGAATTGGTTTACGGTGTCATGCATGGTGGTAATCAAAGTTTAAAACATTCAATCTCTGTTTTCAGGACTGGCATCAGTATTTAGAGAAGAAAGAACTGCTCAGCAAACGGATACTAGACGTTCTTGAGAGTGGTAAGTGCCTGGCAGTACAGCTAGCGATGGTATATGTCCACATTACAAAGGATTCGTGTCGAAACATCAGAGCCCTGACTTCAGTTTGACGAAAGTATCGAGACGATTATTTTTAGATTTTTATTTATTCACCATTCTTATAACATTTATGTGTTATACTAGGTAAGTCATTCACTTAATACATTTATTACATTTTACACATTTTCATTCCATAACTTAGTTGGTAGGTATTCAATGATAATAGATTAGAAATAAATGAATAGATTATGATAAGTTATTGTAAGCAATCTGAGACTCAACATTTTACTTATTCCTGATCCAAAAATGTGGATTCCAATATTACCATATTAAAGAATTCGTTTAGGCTGTAAAATGCGCTGTAAACGTCATCGTAACTTCTCATTTTATAGAGGGTCCGAACCAAATCCCATAGTATCGTCAAACCCAACTGAGGGTTACATGCCCGAGAAGAAAATATTCGTTTCTTCCTGCCATCTAAGGCTCAAATACACGGACTACAAGTTGCCAACTACACCCGTCGACTGCAGACAACTGCATGCGGCGACTGCCGTCATCAGAATATCACGACTGTCTTATTCAATGCTTTACGGTAATATTTCCCAGGAGGGTGGGGCGACGCGCGACACCTGGGCGCTGTGTTGCTGCCGCTGCTGGCCAATCTGCCAGAAGAGATGCTGACCAAAGAATTCTACGTCAGCTTCTTTAACGCCTTATTCAAGGGGTAAAGAGTTTTTCTAACGTTTGGACCGCACACGTAACCCACGAAATTCCAATCTTGGTGTTTTCGGGATATATGTAGCTTTGCCACTTGAGCTTAGTACACTTGTGCAAATTCAAGTTGGGTACTTGAATAAAACAGCAGACTTCACATTATATCGTTGTACTAGCTGCGCTCCGTGGCTTCGCACGCGTTGATCCTATGGAAATGTTTAAATGTGATTTGTATCCCACGGGAACTGATTTATGGGATAAAAAGTAGCCTATGTTTGATTCCAGGATTATAATTATCTGCATATGCAAAATTTCAGCTCGATCCGTTCAGTAGTTCTGGCGTGAAGAGGCAACAAACATCCATCCATCCATGCATCTATACAAACTTTCGCATTTATAATATTATAGTGTGATTTGTTAGAAATGAGGAAAGTGAAAGGATGGTCATAATAAATGAATAGGAAGTAGTTTGGGACGCGATAGAATACAATTCAAGTATAAGAAGCGAAAGATGATAAAGAGAAATAAGGTATTAATTTGCGTTCCATTTACACGGGAATGATCTGGGGCAATGCCGTGTGGTGCCGGCGGCATAGAATTTGCACCACCCCAATTCTTCCCGTGGGTGTCGTAAGAGGCGACTAAGGGATATCTTCTGGGGGGCGGGCAGCAGCGCCCCCTGCAGAAAAAATCGCATGCCCAGCGTGGGGATTATGGGCATAACCCCCCATGAGTTAAACGCCAATAAGGCGTTTATCAGGGGGAGGCCTGCGTCCAGCAGTGGACCGATACAGGCTGTAGATGTAGATGTAGATGATCTGGGGCAAGCGACATAGGTCCGGCGTCTTGCCTCCGCCCCTCATGCTGCATGAGCCACAGTTGTAAAGGTGGAAAAGGAAGCCTTTATTCTGCAATGGAATTTAACAGCCTCTTAATTATGTACCCTATGCGCTTTCAGACTAGATCAGAAACCGATCCTAAACTCCAAAAGCGAGCGTCAGTCCTGGATCACGAGCCTCGAGGAATGTCTCCGGTTCTTCTCCACCACTCCACACGAGTTCGTGGTTGAAGTGGTGACCGGGGTCCACCGCAGCTGGCTGGCGCAGGTGCTGCGGGCCCCCGCGGGCCCCACGGCCACGCACCTGGTCAAGCTGTCGGCAGCCAGCATGGCCAAGCTTGTTAAATACTGGCTGAAGCAGGCCGCGTTGCCAGCCGGCGAAAGGTACTTATTGTGTATTTTATGTCATCGGGGTTGAAGAAACTTGATAACCAAGACACTTTTCATAAAAACCTTATGTGGTTTAAAATAATGGGGGTCCTGGCTAAGTTCCTGCAATCCCTACTTTATTTCACCATACACTCTATTGGTACCAAAACTTTAATTAATTAGACTAATCATTTTCCAGTTCCCTTTTGTCCAAGGTAAAAAATGAATGGCAACATGTTATAAGGTAGTTTTTGTGCGAACAGAATGACTACACGTACTGTTTTATTTTCTATTAAGATTCCTGCCGTATGTGGTACTTTTACTCATACTCATATATTTTATTCGCCGTAGGAGCACAAGGCACACTTGGTTATAAATAAATAAATAAATAAATAAATGTGTTGGTATTTACCTTATATCAATTGTGCTCGTTGTAAAAGAAGAAAGAGAGTAAAAATTAACTAGATTCGGGCATCTATCGCGTTTATTAGATTAGAGTCTGCCGTTATTGGTGTATCAAATAAACATATCTTGTGTCCAGGTATGACCAGCTCAACCGGAACTGCTGGCAGAACGTCGGCTCCACGCTCGCCGCCCAGGTGGAGAGCCTGTCTCTCGACCACACACACATACAGAAACAGATCGACACGCATGTCGTCCTCATACAAACGCTCAAAACCTCCTTCACCCAGGAGTTAAAGAAACAACGAAGCATCAAGTTCGAAGTTGATATGACCGAAGAGAAGCAATCAGAATCTGTCCCCGAAGCTCAGGAAATAGACCCATCGATAGCGGAACGGTACCACCATAACCTAGAAGAACTAACTCAAAGCCTATGCGAGAATTACTTCGAATTCGCGAGCAAGAAAGAGATCGCTCAGCCCGTTCTTTCCCCTCTAATGACGCTGCTGTTGGAGCGAGACAGCAAGGTCGCGTTCCTCGGCATCGCTCGGCAGTTCTCGTGCGACTCCGTGTACCAGTTGTACGACAAGGTGTTCCGAACATGGCTGGCGGGAGATACGATGCGGTGCCGTGCGGTTCTGGATATCGTTTTTATGATCATGAAGCATCTGACGGAGCAGGAACAGGGCGCCATGTTTGATTCCTTCAAGCAGGTAAGTTTAATAGTTGGTCGTTTAAAGTGATATTTGTTAGAACTCGCAAATTTGAAAAACTGCCACTTCCGATGCAAAATGTCTCGTTGCACACGATGACTCGAAGGCTATCGACAACATCTAACACGTTCACTTGATTTCTTTCTTGAATTGAAAGTTCCAAAAACTGTTCGAGCATGTTTGCCTTCAAGATTTATTAATGTTATTTTCAGTTCCCTCCCAGCGTGGTGGAGTGGTGCATATCCCTGTCCCTGTCGCACCCGCACGTGCGGCTGGCGGCGGCGCGGCGCTGGCTGCGAGGGGAGGTGGCGGCGGGGGCGGTAGGCGCGCTCTGCCGGCGCGTGTTAGAGAGGGACAGCAACCAGGACAGAAGCTTGCTGCTCATGTGCCTCGACAGCGATCACAACGGAGGTCAGTGTATCATCAGCTTCATACTTCCACTGTACAAGCATTTCCCAAACTAGGGAATTGCGCTATAATCACCTTCCTGGGCAGGCAGAATGATGATCGCAGATGGGTGGTAAAAACACAAAAGAAAGCTGCTACCCTTATTTTGGTATTTGTAATAAAAACTAGCGTGATTGTTATTTGTTTTGCCTGCTGCCTTAGTCCAGGCCCCTAGCAAACAAAAAAGAAACGGGATCGTGCCAGCTTATAAAAATTTATCATTATTACGACATCTACAGACGCAGCACTAAAAGCTTACCACGGGTATGTCTCGTCGACCTTAGCGTACGGGTTAATTTTGTGGGGAAATTCTACAGATATAGATAAGGCCTTTATAATTCAGAAAAAGTGCGTAAGAGCCATCTGTGGCGCCTGGAATACGGATAGCTGCAAACCCTTGTTTAAACAATTTAATATATTACCATTGCCCTGCATGTACATAAGGGACATATGCCTGTTTGTGAAACAATATCCTTATTATTTTAAGACACACGCCGATGTGATGGAGAGACGAACGAGACATAGAGACAGGCTCTATGTTCCGGAACACAGAGTAAAACTTGTCACAAAGAATGCCTATCACCAGGCAATAAAAATTTACAACAAATTGCCTAAGGAATTAAAAGACATACCATTTTATTTATTTAAAATTAAATTAAAAGCCTGGTTAATTGAAAGATGTTTTTATGACATAAAAAAATATTTAGATTATAAAACTTTTTGACTTTGAATTAACATAATTTTTGACACCTATTTTGAATTGTATAATTTTAGCCTCATTAATATGATTTATCTTGACAATATAGCTATAGAGGTATAAAGAGCCTAATATTAAATTTTTGCACGCCTTGACAAGGCAGAATGTATTGGAGTTACCATTATTATTAAGAACTTTTGTACCTACATTCCTGCGAATAAATTATTTGATTTGATTTGATTTGATTTGATTTGATACAGGCTGAGTTGGAGGGATAAATGTTTATGTCGCGACCGCCGCGGCGTATTGAGCCTCCAGCTTGAGGAACTGGACCACCCAACTGAACGATTGACCTTCCCAACTGGAGGGGCTAAGTTAAGCCTCCATATTAAAGTATGTGTTTGTTTTCAGAGAGCATGGTATGCTCAAGCGCGGTGCAAGGCGCGCTGCTGCAGGTGAGCGCGTCTCTCCGCGACGCGCCGGCGCAGGGGCCCGCGCTGGAGGCGCGCGCGCGGCTGGCGGCGCAGCTGGCCTGCTCGCACGCACCGCATGCAGACCTCTTATCTGCTCTCCTCACGCTCACCGCCACTATACATGTAGGTATAAATAAAAGTAGTGGTAGTAAAGTCCCAAAAGATTTTGGCATAGGCTGATGCAAATTTAACCAAAAAAAGAAGTTTAAAACGGCTGAGTTCGAGATTTTTGAGTCAACTCAAGAAACTCAACTCCTTTGACCCATGTAATACTAATTACCAATTATTGGAAAACTAGATCCTAATTCAAGTGCTGGCCTCGACGGAATGAATACGAAATTACTCTTAATTATTTATATTTATTTATATATATAATTATTTATTAAAAATCTAGTAACAAATAAGTAAGAGTTTCCAGACATACCTTGAACTTCATAATTTTCTCTTCGAAAAGCAATATGGATTTAAACCAAAAAGTCATTCACTATCTGCCAATATTGACTTAACGTAAAAAAAAGAAAAAAAGATCAAATCAAACATAGATAATAGGAAAATTTGCTTGGCATATTCAATGATCTTAAAAAAGCCTTTGATACCATCAGTCATTCACTGTTAGTCAAGAAATTAGAAACAGAAACAATAGGTATCGCAGGGAGTGCCCTAAACATGTACAAGTCTTATCTGACGAAGTGAATCAGGTTGTTAAAATAAATAAGGTGAAGAGTACGCCTTCACCTATAACATACGGAGTACCACAAGGATCCATACCCCTTCCCCCTGCTGTTCTTAATCTATATCAATAACATTAATGAACCAGGCTTGCATGGCCATCTTTTCTACTTTGGATCATCAATGAATAACTTAATACCGCAAGCACAATCAAACTAGTTGTCACAAGTTTGTCTATTGTTGTTCTCAGCGAGGGGACCCGATTCTGTCCGTGGAGACGTGGTGCGAGGCGTGCGACGCCTGGCAGGACGGCTGCGCGGCGCTGCAGTCGGGGCCCAGGGAACGGTTCCTGCTGGACGCGGTGACTACCATACACGCCCTCCTCAACCTAAGGTCAGTCTTGCGAGATACCACGGAAGTGAGTGAGAACTTTCTAGAATCTAGACTAAACCATACGCCAGCATTTTTTTACCGATTTAAAAAAAAGGAAGAGGTTCTCAATTCGACTGTATCTTTTTTTATGTTTGTTACCTCAGAACTTTTGACTGGGTGGTCCGATTTTCATGATTATTTATTATATAAAAGCTGGTGCTTCCCGTGTGGTCCCATTTAATTTGGTTTAGTTCTGACAATGGGATCCATGAAAAATCCTTGAAAAAACTATAAAAATTTAAGTCTGTTTATAGTATTTTAAACAAAATAAATTATTTTTATTAACGAATAAAAAAATAAAAATAAACAATTGAATTGAATTGAATTGAATGGGGTCTTGAAGGGAACAGGGAGTCATTGTCACTAATAAATCTAATAATTAACAGTGACAGCCAAGCAAGTCGGTATCGACCAATCAGAAATCAAGAATATGACGAGTTGTTCGTTTCAATTGTGATTCGCGTCACTGAGCCGACCTATACTTGTTTGCTACAAACTGATGTTTTGTTCACAGTTCGAACCTCGTCGCAAAGCCTCTAAGTACAGAATCAGAGGAGCAATCTAAAGATCCACCGACGTCGGACAAACCTTCAGACAAAGACGCGTGAGTACGGCGTTTGACGGTGGGTTATGTGTTTGATGTTTTTGCTTAAAACTCGCCTTATGATATCGGCCTTTTCTGTATTCGGAACAATAATTCAAAAAAAGAACCATGTGCAAATCGTACGTGCGCGTTTTTATTGCTACATTGGAGTGTACTCTCTGGTTTTGAAGATTTTAAACGATGATTTCCTCGAAGGTGTCTTATAAAGCACTATGTATCACTAGGGAGAAAGTGTGTTTTAAGGCCCTCGGCTGCTCCTCGTCCCTCAAATGGTCGCAGCCATCTAAGTGTACATTTTATTGCATTTATGGAAATTGAATTTATATTTTTTGGTGTTTGATGTTTGAAATGACACACTCGATAGGTACCGGCCACTTTCTCAACTCTGTGTACAATGTAGTATTGTTTACTTCGTCAGCGTGGAGCTGGGCCGCATCGAGCACGTGACCTCGCTGTGCCCGGCGCTGGCGCGCGCGGCGGCGGCGGGCCCGCGCGCGCTCACCGCCACGCTCTTCGACGTCGCGGAGACGCCGCCGCTCCGCGTCGAGGCCTACGCGACCAGACATTACATCCTCACAGGTATGATACGTATATGTCGTAAGAGGCGACTAAGGGATATCTTCTGGGGGGCGGGCAGCAGCGCCCCCCGCAGAACAAATCTTCCACCAAACTGCGATCTCCAACCCGCATGCCCAGCGTGGGAATTATGGGCATTACCCCCCCATGAGTTAAACGCCAATAAGGCGTTTATCAGGGGGAGGCCTGGGTCCAGCAGTGGACCGATACAGGCTGTGGATGGATGGATGGAGGTATTATACTGACAACCGTGTGGTGCCGGCTTCAAAGGAGGATGGGCACAAACGTATGGCGCCTGGGCCTGGCACCAATCGAACTGATTGATATGTCGTTGGAAAGATCTGTTCCTGTAGAATAAGAATATCCAAGGGGCTACTCCCGGTTCGTTGTCCGTTTTGAGTAATTCCACTTTGAAAGTTGTTTATTTTGATGAGTTTTTGACCCTTTCTATTAAAGTAATACTAAAACGGTACATACCTACCTCAATAAATCAGTTTTTTTAATATTTTAGTATTTACAAAATAACATCATCATCACCACCATCAGCCTATATTAGTCCACAGCTGGACATAGGCCTCCCCTAATGAGCGCAATAGCGCCCTGTCTTCAGCTTGACGCATCCAACATCTGCCTGCAGTCTTTCGCATGTCTTCATCCCACCTAGCCAGGTGGCGTCCTACATACGTTTGCCAAGTCGTAGTCTTGACTCAAAAAGACGTTTGGTATTTGCCTTGATCTAGCCCTCTTCGGCACATTACATTACACAGTTCCGGTAACGATACATTGCAATATAATCGGTAATCAAACAAAATGAAATAACAAGGGTTTAAAAAGGTGCGAAATAAAAATCATTAGCAACTTTTTACATACTAGCGGGAATAGTATATTGTTTCACTAGGAGCGAAAGTAAATTATTTAGTCCCGAGACGGGGAGGGCAGCGTGCCAATAGTTTTTATATCTAATACTTTTAGAATTAGATATAGGCCTGAAAAGTATTATTTTCAACCCGCTCCTCAGGCAACTTTTCGAGTATGAGTAATGAATAATTGATTTGGTTTATAAATAACTATAAACCGACTTCAATTATATAGATCCCAAGTCAAAACTGGACCAAATAAAAATGAGACCACACGAGAAACACCAGCTTTCATATAAAAAAATAATTATGAAAATCGGACCACCCAGTCAAAAGTTCTGAGGTAACAAACATTTAAAAAATACAGTCGGATTGAGAACCTCCTCCTTTTTTTGAAGTCGGTTAAAAAGGAATAAGCACATCAAAAGTACGCCATTACCGTTGTTACAAAAGAAAGGACGGATAGCTGTATGACTCTATTATCCATTAGGTATATTATGTTATTTTTTATATCACCCGGTACACCACCTACATACATAGTTATTTTGATAAAAGGTCAAACGAGAAAATATTTTTACGTTCAGGTCGCTACATGTTATAGGCTTCTTCCGCTTTAAGACCTCGAGAAAACTTGTAGCAATTAATTAAAATTAGGAGAGGTTTATAAGTAGGAGGGATTGTCATCTACACTCAGTGATTTTCGCAAAAAAACTGAAATTGATTGCCTGGAAGAAATTGGTTATAGCGATAAGGCCGCCCGTTGTACTGTTTTACTTAATTAAGATTCAAGATATTTTTTGTATCATTTCTTATGTATAATAATAATAAGGTATGCAGTTAAAACGATCAACGTGATAAGATAATAGGATTTTGTTATTCTATTTGTGATAAAAATTCAACATCTTTTTTCGAGTATATTTCAAAACGGACAACTGCAACAGTTTTATCGTAGTATAATTTTTTTGTCCTATTGAAAAGAGCTATCCAACGACGTATGACTCATCTTGATTGGACAAAGTACCCAAAAGGCCCAAAATGCCCATCCTCCTTTGCACCACCCTCTTACGACCTCCTGCGAGTGTCGTGAGAGGTAAGTCATATCCATCAGGGGGCGGGAAGCAGCGCCACCTGCAGAACAATTTGTTCACCCGACTGCGATACCCAACCCGCATGTCCAGTGTGGGGATTATAGGTATTAACCCCATGAGATGAAAGCGAATAAGACGCGAGGCTTGAGTCCAGTTGTGGATCATTATAAGCTGTTTATGCGGGGCTATTATATTGAAGTCTGAGAAGCTATTATTTTACACTAGTTTCTGTCCGCGGCGCCGCGGCGTCTCACGCGTTTTTTCTATGGAAACGTTTAAAGTTATTTCGATCCCATAGGAACTGATTTATGGCATAAAACCTGTGCATAACTTTAGGCCGATCATTTACAATAGTAAAGCAGCTACCTGTAAATAGTTCAACAAATAGGTCGAATGATTTTGGCACTACCCCGTCATGATAAAGAGTCAATAAGGCTTATGAGGGAGGCCTAAGAACTGCCTGCCGTCAACTAATAAAGGCAGTTAATATGATAAAGTTTTTTAAACAATACAATACACTTTATTCCACACCAAGAAAATACAAAAAAGGAAACGAAAAATAACAGCTAAAACTTACGCGAACAGAACACATTATTATCTAATCTGCTCAATTTGGTACTGACATCAGGAAAACTTAAACTGCTTTGAACTATTGTTTTTATTTTGAATGCAATTTAGATTTGAGTATTTTTTTAAATATAATTAGGTACATTGTACGTACTATTTCAATACGGGCGCACTTTACACAATATTACATTTATCATATTGTATCTTTTAACTATCTCTTGTAAATTTAGTTAAGGTTATTTTCTGGACTACGAGTGGAAACTGTTTTTAGCTTCATTTGTACTAGTTTTTAAGAACTTACAGTCACCTAAAATTAATGCTTTTTGTTTCCCAAATAAATAAATTAAATTAAATTAAATTAAATCATAAATATTCAAATATTTATGCCGACGTTTCATCAGGTTTAAAATAGGTAAATAAACGCGATAAATACCCGTAAATATGTATAATTAAGTTGGTATGATTTAATCTATAATAGCTGTGTGGTGCTGGCTTAGAATTTGCACCACCCCAACTCTTCCTGCGGGTGTAGTAAGAGGCGACTAAGTAATATCCACCGGGGGGCGGGCAGCAGCGCCCCTGCAGAAAAATTGTACCACCAAACTGCGATCCCCAACCCGCATGCTCAGCGTAGGGATTATGGGCATTGCCCTTCATGGTATACCAAGTCAATATATTTATGAAAACTTGTTGTACACTCATAAAAATATCAATAGTTTCCCAAAAAATAGCGATATACTTAATGTAAATACTATAAATAAACATAAACTCGCTGTACCCACAACTAGGCTGCACAAAATTAATGTATCTTTTAAAGGGCAATGTATACGCTTCTACAACAAAACCGCTACTGAGCTGCAAAAATTATCAGTAAATATATTCAAACAAACTGTCAAAACTTTACTATGCAAAAAGGCTTACTATAAAATAATGAGATTATCTAGAGGATAAAAAAGCTTGGGTCGGATTTTGCTCCAACTCGAAAAATAACAACTAACAGGTGCTAACTATGCTCTATAAAAACTAAAACCTGTGGTGACAAAAAAAACATTAGTATCAGTGTACTATGCTTATATCCACTCCATAATAAGTTATGCTACAACAGTATGGGGAAATGGTGCTATGGTAAGCAAGGTTCTGATTTGCCAGAAAAGGGCCATTAGAATAATTTGCGGATTACATAGGAGAACGTCAACTAAGAAATATTTTGAGAAATATAAAATTATGACTGTGGTATCACTGTATATTTATAAAAGTCTTTTAGAAATACATATTAATAAAGGAAACTACTTACAAAAAAAACAAACTCATAATTATAATCTACGAAATAAGGAAAAACTAGTTAAACCAACGGTACGTCTTGCGAAGGTACAAAAGCAGGGAGAATCTATTAAAATACAATTATATAATAAACTACCAATTAAAATCACAGACATTGACAATTTTGATCATTTTAAACATAAAATTAAATTTTTCTTTGAAAGCCATGCATATTATAGTATTAATGAATTTATGTGTAGCAATTTATTGATTTAAGTAATTGAAATGTTTAAATTATGACTCTGTTAACGACATAGAAAAGAAATGAATTATTATGAATGGAATATTTATATTGTGTATTACTAATATTATTATGAAAACATTAAAATTTTCTTGAATGTGAATTGTAAACCATGACTTGCCTTGTATAACTTCCAATGTTATAATGGTTAATAAATACAAATATACAAAAATAAAATAATATACAAATATACAGGCTAAAGGTTTCTTCGTCGTTTCTTTACTTTAGTCTACATACCGAAGCGATCGAAATCAAAAATACCACTTAATTTCCGTGTCAGTGTATTTTTTAATATGATTTGACCTTTTCTAAGTGTACATTTATTGTATTTATGGAAATAAAGCATTTTTTAGTTTGAGTTTGAGTATAAGCGCCCTATTGGCGCTCATTGGGAGGCCTGCGACCAGCAGTTGACCAGTAACAGGCTGTTGAGATTAAGGTTGAGGATTTCATATTAGATTTTATTGCATCTTTGAAACAATAATTTTCTCTCCAGGCAACTTCACCTATCCGTTCGTAGACAACGAAGTAATGGAAGCCATAGCGGAGAACAAGCTGACAGAACTCGCGAGAGACGACCTTATATCCCATATAAACACGGTCGTGTTCCGCGCGGCCTACCTGCGCGCCATCCTGCTGCACCGGCCGGACGAGGAACTAGACACGCACTGCTGCGACGCGCTGCTGCAAGACGAGTACATCCGGCTGGAGTTCGTCAAGTGTGTGCACGACTACACGGTCTTGTGTGCGCTGCACGAGGGATACGCTTTTGTAAGTATTACCCTCCAACACAACCGCTATGCTCGGAGTCTCTCTGAAGGATAGGATTCGTAACGAATACATCCGACAGAGAACCAAAGTTATCGATGTAGCTCAAAGAATTAGCAAGCTGAAGTGGCGTGGGCCGGTCATATCTCGCGAAGAACCGACAACCGATGGGGTAAACGAGTTCTTGAGACCGCGACTCGGCAAACGTAGTGGGCGCCCTCCGGCCAAGTATGATGATGATTTGCGAAAGACTGCAGGCAGATGCTGGATGCGTCAAGCTGAAGACAGGGCGCTATGGCGCTCATTAGGGGGGAGGTCTATGTCCAGCCGTGGACTAATATGGGCTGATGATGATGATGATAAACACAACCTATGGATGTCGTAGGGCCAATAAGGGGAGCTATCAGAGAAACAACGGCAGCAGCTTTCTTCTGTGTATTTTTAGCACTGCCAGGCCTGACGAGTAAATAATTCTAATTAGTTCGTCAGTAACATTATCAGAAGATATAGGACAAATAGATTTTCCATCTCTATGTATATTCTATGTATGTCTTTTATATTTGTTATTTATGATGATTATAAGGAACTTATTTTTTCCAGTGGCCGCACTATAAAATATTGGAAAAAAGTAAAAACAGACTTGGAACATTACTCGAAGACATTATAAAAGAAACGAACAAGAAGAACCGAACACACATAGCTAACTCGCTTATAAAACTAGCCGCAAGTGAGGGTTTCTTCTGGATATACGCAGCCAAATACTATACAAGTAAAGTAGACGAAATAAATAAAGAAGACGACAAGAAAAATAGCACAAGTGACGCTGTTAGCCAAAAAGAAGATAATAGCCAAGAAATTAGTAAATCTAGTGAAGTGGTAGGAAGTAGTGAAGTTGTGGGAAGTAGTGAAGTTGTAGGAAGTAGTGAAGTTGTGGGAAGTGAAGCCAGTGACGAGCAGGCCGTGGAAGAGCTTCCGGAGTTGAGTGTGGAGGCCGCGATGGCCGCCTACCTACAAGACAACAGCAAAGGACCTGCGATGATGTATCTGCTGAACTATCTACAGGTAGCTTTTGTATACTATGTTACTTATTTTAGAAAGAAAGATCATATTTATTTTTACCCTTAATACAGTTATACTTACGTACCAGCTGGGCGATTTCGCGGCAACTCCCCGTCTTATACTGACAGCCTTGAAAGCCTTTTAAATAAATAAATACGTTTATTATATTTTTAAGTATATTTTTTATGGAACCAAGTCGGGATTTATCTCCTGTACAAGTGAAATAATCAGCAAAATCGGTTAAGTAATGGCAGAGATACCAAGCAACTAACCTGTTAACATAAAAAAGCAATGACACAGACGAATGGAGAACCTCCTCCTTTACTTGAAGTCGTTTAAAAACTCAAACTCAAACTCAAATATGCTTTATTTCCATAAATACAATAAATGTACACTTAGAAAAGGGGCATATCATGCTTAAAACACACGAGGTAGGTAGTTAATCGAACTTTGCTTTCCATAGGAACAACGCGGGCGCAGCTAGTTATAAAATATATGCTTTGTCCCCCAGGTCCGGTCCGGTGCGTCGCTGGAGGCGCAGTACCAGCTGGCGTCGGGCAGCCTGCACTGTGCGCACGCGCACGAGCCGGCGGTGGCGGCCACCATCCTGCGTGACGTCACCGAGACCGAGCCCGATGTCTTCGTCAACGCCTATTACGAACACAACCACACCATGCTCTATGAGATGTATGGCGTTTCTTTAATTATGACTTTCAACATTATTTGTTCCTCGGTTTTCGGAATATAAAGAAGCGGTTTGAAAAAGTAACGAACAAACATCCATCCATTTGACCATCCTCGTCATATGGATGGATATCCGTAATAAGCCATGCAATATTTGTTAAGAAAATCAATGGCGAGACTAATAAAGTCTCGCTAAAACTTTAAATGATTGACCGATTTGAATATTCTTTATTTGTCCTAATCATCGATCAAAGTTTTCACCGGCCCTTCATAAATTCACAATGCGCGCTTTGAAACCGTCTGTATCAAAAGCTTTCCTTTTCGACATGTATGGAAAGCATTTGAATTAGTATAATTACAGCGCTTGGACAGAAAGTATGCCTAGCAACCTATAATGTCTCCTGCGCATCTGGGCTGACCGCCGTGGTCGAAATTCGGCTCAGAGGACATCATCATCATGGTGTGTATGTGTGTTCCAGGGACGTATCGTCGTCGGCGTGGGCGCAGGTGGTGAGCAACTCCGCCATCAGCCTGTACCTGGGCGCGTGCGTGGAGGCCGGCGGTTGGGCGCAGGCCGCCCACGTCTGGGACTTCACCAACATCGCGCTCTGCTCGCTCCTCACCTCCGCCAACCTCTCCAAGGCCCACTGGGGGTCTGCCAAGGTACTCTGCCGTTGACACGACATAACATGAAAACGGCTTGACCGATTTGGCTGTTTTTTTTTTAAATGTTCGTTGAAGTTCAAGGATGGTTTTTACGGCGAGAAAAATTCGAATAACTGCCGGGAAAACACCTTTAAACGTTTCCATAGGAACAACGCGTGCGAAGTCGCGGGGCACAGCTAGTATAGTAAAACAATTTAACCTGAACTATGCAGGTAATCCTGTGTTTGGAGTGGTGCTAATTATGATTAATTACAAATTGTGATTTTGTCTTTAAAGATAATAATATCAAATTATCTCATCATTATCAGATAATTATAGATCATTATCTTAAAAACATAGATTCGTTGTTTATATGCACCCAAAAAGTATAACATTTGAAAAATAGGAGCTTCTACTTTAGTATTTGAATAATAATTAAATATTTAGGAAACTCTAATCTAATCAAATATAGACAAAATTTCATTGAAAAATTATGAATGAAACTGCCTTTTTCATAGCTTTGCTATTTTATTCGATCGAGTTCAGTTTAGTCAATCGTGTTTCAAAAGTCAAAGTCAAAGTCAAATTGTTTATTTCTTTAGACTTACAAAATAAGTACTTAGACAAGTCAAATTCTTACTATATAAACAGCTTGATAAATAGTTATTACTATCAAAGAAGAAATACGTTTCAACTCTGATAAACAAAAAAAACACCTTTGATGCTAATTGTAATGTGTTATGTTAACGTAATCCATGTCACACTAATAAAGATTTTCTATTTCTATTATAATTTTAAAAAAAATTGTCTTTTTGCCATAAAATTGATTTTCCGTACAGTCAAAACGAGGGTTTATGGGACTCACTTCACCTTAATTCCAGGTGTCACTGCTGACGCGAAGTGCACTGCAGCTGTTCCTGCGCGTGCGCCCGTTCGTGCGCGACGTGCGCGCGCGCTGCGAGCGCGAGCAGCCCAGCGCGCACGTGGCCGAGCTGCCCACCGAGTGGAAGGACATCTACGCGCCCGACCTCAACCACAACCTGTTCCAGATCCTGCTGCACGTTCTGGGTGAGCATGAGCATCTACATACATACTGCCATGCCGGTGTAGGCACCTGTTCCATTGCCTGATGCGTTAGTAGGAAGCGAGTAGAACTAGCAAGGAATTGGTGCGCAACGATAAGCTTAATAGGGTATATGCATGTGACTTCAAAAACGCTAATATTTTTTTTACGTATTCTCTATTGATATAGAAGCATATCTATATATTTATTTTTGTATTTTATGATGTTTTTATTGTGAAATTTAATCATTGAAAAGTAGATATTTTAAGTCTCAATAGCAAAATGTCTAAACGCAACGCTATTGGCATGTGAAGCGTGACGTCATACTTAAACATTTTTGTATGGGCATGAAGTTTTGACTTTGAGTTTACATTATGGAACTCGATGATCCGTGACGTCATAAAATGCAATGGCTAACATAGCAGCGTTTTTATCACCCGAAACTGAGTGTAGTTTTATTTTTAGTTTTTACCTCAATAATTTAATTTTTTTTGGGTGTTATATTTTTTTTCGTTAATTATATACTTATATATTCTTTCGTTAGTTATATATTATATACGTATAATAATATTATCCTAAATAATCGATGAAAATAATTCAAAAAATCCACCCTATTGTGTTATCTCGGATGGTTTGCTTGCTTTTTCATCTCCAAATTTTAGGGTCCACTTTCATAACCTAGTGCCACACCTATTGACAATGTTCCATTACATCTTTTTTACATTGCTAATTTACTATAGGTTAATTTTATTGATATTGTGTCGCTTTTATACTTTGTGTTTAGAATCGAGCAAGGATCTGAAGACGGTGAACTCATCCCACGTGGCGGTTCTGGACGCGCTGATCCGCTGCCTGCCGCACATGGAGTGGGAGGCGCTGTCGGCGGCGCACCGCGAGGGCGCGCTGGCGGCGGCGCGGCTGGCGGCGGAGGGCGGCGCGGCGCTGGCTGGCGTGGCGCACCCCGCCGTCAAGCACTTGGCCTACTGTCTTATGCACCAGATGCTCAAGCCGCTCGTGTTGCAGGACGGTATGTATGGGGGCTCTGCAAGGGCTATTTTAGTTTATTCCATTCGTTTCCGAAGCGAAAACCTCAGATTTGAATTTTTATTTGACGGAACTTAAACGCTATTTTGTTTTTCCAGAAATTATCGATATTGAATCCTACGGCCTTTTCGACGAATTAAAATACCTTCCCTGATCCAGTGTAATGTGTTGGGTACAAAACATGTTCAGACTATTCGGCCGTGGTAGTACTTTCCATTACAAAATAAATAAAAAAAAGTGACTGTGTTTGTTCAGCGGCGGCACTGGAGGACTGCACCGCGGAGGGGGAGGGCGAGGCGGTGGCGGGCGGGGGGCTGGAGCTCTCGCTGCGCGCCTACCAGCCGCGCGTGCGCCAGCTGCAGGACGTGGTGGAGGCGCTGCTCGCCAGCTACGAGTGAGTGAGACACAAACTCGGCAAACTGTAATGCGAAATGATCTAATGGATCACCTCTTCAACAGCCTATATTGGTCCACTGCTGGACGCAGGCCTCCCCCTGATAAGCGCCTTGTTGGCGTTTATCTAATAGGGGGTACTGCCCATAATACCCACGCTGGGCATGCTGGTTGGGATCGCAGTTCGGTGGTAGAATTGTTCTGCGGGGGGCGCTGCTTCCCGCCCCTGGTAGATATCCCTTAGTCGCCTCTTACGGCACCTATGGGAAGAGATGTTGTCCAATTCTAAGCCAGCACCCCACGGCACATGGATCACCGCCTTAATCAAATCCCTTCTGATGTTTCTGATGCTGATGTTCCAGGGTGTGCGAGGACCTGTGCTGCCTGGAGCCGATGAGCGACGCGCACTCCCTGACGCTGGGCTACCTGCTGCTGGCGGACGTGGTCAACTCGCAGTGCGTGCTGGCCCGCGGCGAGCTCACGCACCACTACATGCAGCTCTACAGGTCGGTTGTTCGAGGAGGTAGAGCGCCCACTCCGACATGACGCTTAAAAACGTTTAAAGATGCGGGAATGGAACTGATTTATGTGATAAAAAGTAGCCTATGTTTGATTCCACGATTAGGATAAGCTGTATGCAATATTTCAGGCCGATCCATTCAGTAGTTTTGGCGTGAAGAGGTAACAAACATCTATCCATCCATAGATCTATACAAACTTTCGCATTTATAATATTAGTGTGATGTGATTGGAATAGGTTTAGGGTTTATACATGTTCTTAACCATGCCCTATTTGGCTTATGTCTTAAGCTCTATACAAAAAGCCTTATAAGCGCAACGTCGCGATGACGCCCAGTCTCGCTGTAGGAGTTTGCTGTTGAGACTTAAAATATCTACTTTTCAATGGTTCAATTTCACAATAAAAACATCATAAAATAAATAAATAAATATACAGATATATATATCTATATCAATAGAGAATACGTAAAAAAAATATTAGTTTGTTTGAAGTCACATGCATATATGTACCCTATTATTAAATTATAAAAAGTAAAGTTGATCGGATCCTAAAAACTAACATGCATTATTATTAATGAGAACATTTGGCGAACTCTAGCCAGAGTGGCCAGAGCACGTTTTTTTAAATTTTGATATGCTTTTTACAAAAACGCCAATAATTTCATCGGTAAGCAATAATTCATTATATAAGCGGCTCATTCTCACAACAGGATTTTAATAAGACGTGTTATTTTGGTATAGGTTTAGGGTTTATACATGTTCTTAACCATGCCCTATTTGGCTTATGTCCAAAGCTCTATACAAAAAGCTTTCTACAAGCGCAACGTCGCGATGACGCCCAGTCTCGCTGTATGAGTGTGCTACGCAAGCGAGTCTGTTAAAATTGAAAGAAACATCAAACGTCATCGGCGTCGTCTGTAAAAAAAAATATTTAATGTGCCGTATGCTACTCGCTTTCGGACCTCAATTTGAGATCGCTTAGGGGCAGCGACCTGGGTGGTGATAGAGACAGCTTTAAATCGTTTATTTCTTTAGACTTACAAAATAAGCACTTGGACAAGTCAATTTCTTACTAAAATCAGCTTGATAAATAGTCATTACTATCAAATAAGAAATAAGGTGCAATTGACTCTAATTCACTTCATATTTTTGTCCACTAGCGGAAGAAGTGAAAAAGAAACCACAAGCAAGATGCTCGCTTATCAACTAATATAATCTTTGCATATCTAAGTCTAACACAACTAATTTATGTTCTTACATACTATGGTCGGTGTTGAACTGGGCGACATCCGGCCCAGCATTAACATCATTAATGTAAAGTAAAGTAAAAAAGTATTTATTATTACCATCCTTATATCCTAAAGTAACATTTCACAAGCTTACATAGATTACTTCCTTTAAATATAAAAATATATAGGTTATAATTTACATCTCAAGTTATACTTTAGGATTGATTCAATTTGTAAATAGTAGTAACACGCATGTAGAAGAAATAAAAGATGCGTAGACTTTTAACACGTATATTGTTTATGAAATGAACATATTGCAGAAAAATGCAGCCACCTTTTATTGGCCATTGAACAGAAAAGAAGCGGGTGCAACAAAATGTTGCCTGCTTCGATATATATTAAATTGTTATCATTTATAACTAAATTAAGGCTATTACATACAGTAATTATTTCAATTTTTTTTTATCGATTATTTAGTTTAATACATAAACGAAAAAAAATATAACACCCAAAAAAAAATTTTTTGAGGTGAAAAACTAACATTCACTCAGTTTCGGGTGACAAAAACGCTACCATGTTAGCCATTGCATGTTATGACGTCATGGATCATCGAGTTCCATACGTAAACTCAAAGTCAAAACTTCATGCCTATACAAAAATGTTCAAGTATGACGTCACGCTTCACGTGCCAATAGCGTTGCGTTTAGAGATTTTGCTGTTGAGACTTAAAATATCTGCTTTTCAATGATTAAATTTCACAATAAAAACATCAGAATATACAATAAATATACAGATATATTTCTATACCATTAACACCTTCATGGCCCAAGACGCAGGTGCCAGTCTCTATCTGCGTGGAGCTGCGGCGCGCCCCTGCGGGTCGCACCGCAGAGCTGGGCAGTGAATGCGTTATACACTAACACCTTCATGGCCCAAGAC
Organism: Eupithecia tripunctaria; assembly: GCA_955876795.1. Classification (NCBI taxonomy): domain Eukaryota; kingdom Metazoa; phylum Arthropoda; class Insecta; order Lepidoptera; family Geometridae; genus Eupithecia; species Eupithecia tripunctaria. Next base: position 877,204 of record OY041607.1, read on the forward strand.
GCAGGTGCCAGTCTCTATCTGCGTGGAGCTGCGGCGCGCCCCTGCGGGTCGCACCGCAGAGCTGGGCAGTGAATGCGTTATACACTAACACCTTCATGGCCCAAGACGCAGGTGCCAGTCTCTATCTGCGTGGAGCTGCGGCGCGCCCCTGCGGGTCGCACCGCAGAGCTGGGCAGTGAATGCGTTATACACTAACACCTTCATGGCCCAAGACGCAGGTGCCAGTCTCTATCTGCGTGGAGCTGCGGCGCGCCCCTGCGGGTCGCACCGCAGAGCTGGGCAGTGAATGCGTTATACACTAATACCTTCATGGCCCAAGACGCAGGTGCCAGTCTCTATCTGCGTGGAGCTGCGGCGCGCCCCTGCGGGTCGCACCGCAGAGCTGGGCAGTGAATGCGTTATACACTAACACCTTCATGGCCCAAGACGCAGGTGCCAGTCTCTATCTGCGTGGAGCTGCGGCGCGCCCCTGCGGGTCGCACCGCAGAGCTGGGCAGTGAATGCGTTATACACTAACACCTTCATGGCCCAAGACGCAGGTGCCAGTCTCTATCTGCGTGGAGCTGCGGCGCGCCCCTGCGGGTCGCACCGCAGAGCTGGGCAGTGAATGCGTTATACACTAACACCTTCATGGCCCAAGACGCAGGTGCCAGTCTCTATCTGCGTGGAGCTGCGGCGCGCCCCTGCGGGTCGCACCGCAGAGCTGGGCAGTGAATGCGTTAAAGAATACGTAATAAAAATATTAGCTTTTTTGAAGTCACATGCATATACCCTATTAGGCTCGGTTCAGACGATGAATGTTGAGATTGATCCTAACAAATAGCGCTAGCTCCCACTCTAGGATAACCTGTGTTGTGGGTAGCTCGTCTCTTTCGTGCAAAAAAATCATCTATGGAGTAATAGGCTTTCTTGATACGATTTCGATTTATGTACAGTTTAAATTTACGAGTAGGTAGCTCAGTTGATAGTAAAGTGTTGTGTGCATGTTACAGAGAGAGTAATTGCACGGAGGCGCTGCTGTGCGCCTGCCTGCGCCTGCTGCCCTCGGACGTGGTGAGTGGGGCGCGCGCGCGCGTGGCGCCGCCGCCGGCCTGCCCCGCGCGCGCCGTCGACTTCTACGCGGCGCCGCCGGTCGACGTCTACAGTAAGTGTATTGTATACGAGTATAGTCTACTGTACCGATCCCCACACCGCCGCGCCGCATGTCTTTGTGCGGTTCACTTTCGAGACTGAGACAGACTGCAACACGAATTAAAGCGCGGGACGGACGAGACACCGCAGACGGAGACGCGTGTCTCTATTCCTTGCAGTGGTCATTTAATTTAGGAACTTTTAACTGGGTGGTCCGGTTTTCATGGTTCTTTTTTTACTATGAAAACTAGCAATTTGGTTCAGTTCTGACAATGGATCCATGAAAAATCTATAAAAATTTAAGTCGCTTTATAGTTTTATAAAACAAAATTAAATAGGTTAGATATAGTATCCACCGAGTCTGTAAGTCTGTTAATATAGACATAAATGGGTAAAAATAAATATTTTGTTTGTAGGGTGCGCGTAGTGAGCCCCCTACAATCCTATAAGTTGTTGGTAGTTGTAAGTTAAAAGAGTTTGTTAAGTTACACGGTTTAATCGTACGTAAGTTTGAAGTTAAGTTAGTGGTCGCGAGTGTACGCCGTGACGTGTTGCCCAGAGGGCAGTTGTTTGCGACTGGCTGTAATTAGCCGTTGATGCACGTCATAACGTACACTGCTGACCCGCGGGAACATGCAGCGCTGTATGGTATGCAAACCGTACATTGTTTCTTTCACTCGCAAGTGATACTGCCTCCGCTGGGCATCAAATGAGTTTATGATGTGAGATGTGAGATGGTGTGTGTGTGTGTGTTGCAGAATGGAGCGGCAGCAGCGCGCTGTCCCGGCTGGCGTGCCGCGGGCTGTGGTGGGCGGCGCGCGGCGCGGGCGCGGCGGCGACGCGCGGCTGGCGCGGCGTCGCGCACCACACGCACGTGCTGCTGCTCGAGAACATCGTCGCCAGGTACCCTATACAACCTCAACAGCCTTTATCGGTCCACTGCTGGACGCAGGCCTCCCCCTGACAAACGCCTTATTGGCGTTCACCCCATGAGGTAGTGCCCATAATCCCCACGCTGGGCATACTGGTTGGGGATCGCAGTTTGGTGGAAGATTTGTTCTGCAGGTGGCGCTGCTACCCTTCCCCCGGTGGATATCCCTTAGTCGCCTCTTACGACACCCACAGGAAGAATTGAGGGGGTGCAAATTCTAAGCCAGCACCACACAGCTTACCGTATACAACACTGAGTTAAGACTGTTTGCCCGCGGTAGATATCGGCGGTCGTTTTATTGATTACCATACCCCTCGCATCTAAAGCTCCTCCCCGCAGGTATATCACCCCGTGGGTGGTGAAGGAGGAGTTCTCCCGGCTGCAGCGTCACAGCGGCGACATCGAGGACGCGGAGGTGTCCGTCAACTGGGTGGGTTACGAGGTGACGTGCGTGCTGGCCGTGGACGATAACCCGGTGCGGCTCGTGCTGGAGCTGTCCCGCTCGCACCCGCTCGTGCTGCCCAAGCTCAGCACCTACCACACCGCCGCGGGGAATATCAACTGGATACTCGTCTATCTCGGATATCAGGTATACAACAGAAGATAAATTAAAATGTTTGCGCTTTCTTTCATTTTGAAATGTTATAAAACAGATGACAACAGATGGTGATACTTTTTAAAAATATAAATAGGTAATATGACAAGGTTTTTTTATTAGGTAACAGTAAAGCTTATAAAAAAAGCACAAATAAAAAAGTTAACATTATAGGAACAGTGTGTACTGCAGCCCAGAAAAAATGCAATAACTCAGTGTGTACGGCTCGCACAGTAAGTAGCTACGGGAACACAAAGTCAGCATTTCACGCTGCACCGACGCCTACGCGGGGCGACATGCAGTGACCCCGCGCCAGTCCACATTTACATCGCGGCTCATTAACACATCTTTCCCATCAATTATTATTAAAGTATGCCAATAAATGGTATACATTGTAAATCAAATCAAACTATTTTTCTTTGATGTCCCCAACACAGTGAATAGTAAAATATCGTCAGATAAATATCTCAATAAAAATATAAGGCACTACATTTGCTTATAAGTCGTGAACAAGAATGGGATGTGTTTCGGCAGTTTGGCTAACAGTGAGTAATGTAAGCTGAGATGAGCTAGAGGTAGCTATGAGCTGAGAAGAAGCTAAGGGTTGCTCCCCTATAGCTTCGAGCTGACAAGGGTTGATCTCCAGGGAGAATAATACAACTAAACTTGTTGACTTCTAAGCCTCGTTAAGGGATGAAACGTTAGTGTTCTTCCAACACAAACAAGGTTCGTAGTTAACCCGCTTACATTCATAATGAACTCTTCAAACTATGAAAGTTTCTAGTAAGAGAGAGTTTAATCGATGTTTAAGCTAGAATTACGTAAAATACACGATCACGTAGTAAACGTGCTATTCACGTTTACCGCATTCTTTCTAGCTAGCTAAATCTGTACAGCTCGTACAGGATGGGTCCTGCATAAAATCAAATTATACAGGCGTAAATATTCAGTTTTGTTTCAGTATGGTTTGATATAAAAATATCTTAATTAATCTTAAACTACACAAGACGTTAAAATTACTTAAGTAGGTAACTTTTATTGATACGTGATTATTAGATAGGGCATATTGTTTATGTCAGCTGTAAAATATATTCTGTTCACAGAATAACAGTTGGCTGACAATGGCGATGATTCTAAAGTAATTTAGTTTCCTTGATCTTAAGTGAATGTAATTTTGTTATTATTTCAGAACGGCACGATCCTAAACGCCCTGAAGATGTGGTGTAGCAACGTGAACAGTAAGATGGAGAAGGCTCCTCAGTGCTACATCTGCTACTGCCGGCTGCACCACCGCACCGGCCGGCTGCCCAACCTCTTCTGCCGCACCTGTCACAACAAGTTCCACACCGGCTGTCTGGTGAGTCTCTCTGTCTCTCTCTCTCGATCTCTTACACCTTTAAAATGATAGATGTTATAAGTTGATCGTCATGACCGGAGCTGAGACGTGGACACTCACGATTGGGTTGGTCCACCAGTTCAAGGTCGCTCAGCGAGCTATGGAAAGAGCTATGCTCGGAGTCTCTCTGAAGGATAGGATTCCTAACGAATACAAGAGAACCAAAGTTATCGACATAGCTCAGAGAATTAGCAAGCTGAAGTGGCAGTGGGCCGGCCATATTTCGCGAAGAACTGACAACCGATGGGGTAACCGAGTTCTTGAGTGGCGACCGCGACTCGGCAAACGTAGTGTAGGGTGCCCTCCGGCCAGGTGGGATGACGATCTGCGAAGGACTGGGCGCTATGGCGCTCATTAGGGGAGGCCTATGTCCAGCAGTGGACTAACATAGGCTGATGATGATGATGATGATGATTAGTTGATAAATGGATTTATTTCCAACCACTACGAGCTAATAATATTGATATAATGAGACACGCGCCCGGTGTGATGGGCTAACATGAACTGATGCGAGCGCGCGCCTTGACAATGTGACAAGGGGAAAATGCTGACACGAGAGAATGATGCGGTTGCACCGTAAACTCTCTCTCTCTCTCTATCTTCACATCGCACTATACTTCACACTACTATAGGACCAGCATTTGACTGCCTCGTTGCTCTAGGTTAGTATGTTCAAGCGCTGATTATCAGGTCCTGGGTTCAAATCCCGGGTCGAGTCAATAGTAGTTATTGGGGTTTTTCTAGCAAGAAAAATTCACAGTAGCAGCCCGGAGTCAGGAAGTTGCCGGTGTTACACCCCCGTGCCTCGGAAAGCAGGTTAAGCTGTTGGTCCTGCGCCTAACCTCTCCCCGGTCGTGTCGGTCTGCCGTCCCATCGGATTATGAGAGTGAGGGAATAGAGAGTGCATTTGTATTTGTGCGCACATTGTGCATATGTCCTGCTCACCTGGCTAGTCTTCGTTGAGAATGGCCGCCATGGCCGGAATAAGGCTAGGAGGGCATTACTTACTAGGACCAGCAGACGCACAAAATCATACCACCCATTACTTGGTCGACATACCAGTATCGAACCAAAAAATTCTGCTCTACCTTCAACACACAAAGATTTGAACGAGCTTCCTGCGTTTGTTTTCTTATTAGAGTATAATCTTGGAGTCTTCAAATTCAGGCCCAATAAGTACCTTCTGAAAAAGCGTGCTCCGTCTTAGTATATATTATATTATAAAGTTAATTGGTGGCCAAACGATTAACCATCATCAATAAAAAAACACTGATATTATAACATCACATAAATTCTTAAGTTACTTGATAATTTTCATGTCTTGTCTGTTTTTATAATAGGGTATATGCATGTGATTTCAAAATGGCTAAAAAAATATATACGTATTCTCTATTGATATAGAAACATATCTACATATTTATTTTTGCATTTGAGATGTTTTTATTGTAGAATTTTACCATTGAAAAATTGATATTTTAAATCTCAATCGCAAAATTTTAAAACGCTACGCCATTGACTAGAGCGGACGTGACATCACTCTACACATTTCTTCTGATTTGACACTATTCTGCTCACTTGACATTTGGTATTGTCGATTATTTTCAGTTTTTTCGGAAAACCTCTTTCCTGAGATGATCACTACCGAGGTCGTCACCAAAGGTTTTAATCAAGTGTGTACGTCGACGTCACATAAACATGGCGCCAATATGGCAGCGTTTTTATCACCCGAAAATTATTGTAGTTTTGATTTGTTTTTTTTACCTTGTTAATGCGAAATTCAGTGAGCGTCTTATCATTCCTCGGTAAAACAATAAAAAAATCGATGCATATACCCTATTGTGGAGCACAAGGTACACTTGGGGACGTCAGTTATACAATATAATGCTGCTTAAATTAAAATATAATTTAAAACCATAAGACAGACAAGACACGGCAAATAAATGAGTACGAGTATAAACGCAAATGTTTGGATGGCAGTCGAATGTTTGTTACGTCCCGGCCTACGGCCACGGGTTGGCTTGATGTAGGCCGGGTCCGCAGTGGTGTTGTTCCCTTCTCGTTGTTATTGTCACTAACGTTGTTGATTTGTTTCAGTTCAAGTGGTTTGTGTCCAGCAGCAAGACGACGTGCCCGCTGTGTCGCGCCCCCTACTAGTGCACGTGCCCGCTGTGTCGCGCCCCCTACTAGTGCACGTGCCCGCTGTGTCGCGCCCCCTACTAGTGCACGTGCCCGCAACCTGGCGACAAGCCTCCGCGTCTCTTCTCTTAAACCATCTGACTGGCGACGAGAGTACGAGTCAACAAGTCATCTTTCCATACAAACGTATAAGGGTAACCGTTATGGTGTTTGATATTGACCATCCTTAGCTAAGGATGATAATATAATCCTCATAATAATATTATCCAAACAGAGGTAATGACGAGATAAATTGTTACCCAATATTAATTTTATCTCGTCGATAAATTGATAATATCAATAACAATTTATCTCGTCATTTCCTGTTTGTATACTCCGAAAACCGGGAAGTGAAATAGGTATATTCTATTGTATACTTAGAATAGAAGTACACATACTTTGTTTTGTATAATAAGACCTTTACTTGTATAAATAATAATTATTATTAAAACTGTAAAAAACTATAGGAACATTTGAAAATACTATCTTATAAACTTTCGTATTTCAACACTGATTTAAGTTCAACGAAAATAAATAAATACCGAGAAATAAAACTCTTAAATAAAGCCTGTACCGACGGTTAAGTTATTAAAAAATTTAAATAAATTTATTTTGAAAAGACAATAGTTTTTTGTATAGTTAACCCTTGTGCCGTCAGTCTGTTGCTTTTTTTCTTCCAACGCTTCTTTCGCCACGACTTGTGTTTATCGTCCAGTTTATATTGAATAGCACTGTACTTACCACGTACTTACTATAAACTAGCGAAACTATAAATGTTAGTTAACAAACTGCCCACAATAATGTATTTTACCCAAAGTTAACTCTGCTGTCGCATCTTCAACTTGTCCATTTGCGATTCCTCAATAAATATTGCCTAATATTATCTGAACTGACGCCAAGCAAACGAGTTCGTTTATTGTGTCGTAAATTTACAATTATAAACATTTTATCTCTATACTAATATTATAAACGCGGAAGTTTGTAATGTTGTTGCTTCACGCAAAACTACTGAACGGATGGGGCTGAAGTTTTGCATACAGGTAATTTTGGGCCTGGAATAACACATGCACTTTTGAGCCGCGCGGCGCAGCTACTTAAATATTCTCATCGAGTTTGGCTAGTGTATGGGCGGTATACTAATGCACCTGAGGTAATTCACCGGGTGCACTAAGTGCACCAGAAATCCTCGTCTTACCTACAATGAATTTCTGCAACATAAATACTAAATGAAGCAGTGGTATAACTATGTTTATTATCAATCACGGGAATTCAAATAAAAGTACCATATTTCATTATTGTTAGTTTTTTTTATTTACATCTTAAACACCTATGGATGTACTTGCCCAAGGACCGGTAGAACAGCAGGCCTTACAGCAAGTACAAATAAAGCTACAAGTATGTTATTGTTACTGTCATTATAGTGCTCTTAGTCCTAATGGAATTCAAATGTCTCTTAACGTACCTTAACCTAGAACAAAATAGTAAGAAGTAACACCAACTATTAGTTAACTAACCTAACCAGCTCTAACGATAGTCCGCTCACTCGCTCCTGTCCAGGGGAGTAGCCAGGGTCGTCGGGACGAGGCGGGGGCGCGGCGGGGCGGGCCGCGCGCGCACTGCGGCTGGCGCAGCGCGCGCGCGGCCCGCCGCCCTTCTAGACCATTCCACAGAAATGTCGCTCATCTCCGTTCAATCGTCTAAGAGGCCAGGAATAACAAAAGGTAAAAAACTAAGGAGGGAGGAAGCTAAAAACTAGCGGGTGTGCTGCTGCCGGCTCAGCCAGTCCACGTCTTCGTGCAGGCGCGGGTCGCTCGCTTGGAGCGCCGCGCGCTTGTACACCCAGTAGAACCACGGGGCCACTGCAACAACAACAATACATTACTAAATCTGTAGGGATTTCCGGATACACTAACTATATCGCGATCGTCAGTGTAGATATACCTATTCATAAAGTATAACAAAACAACCATAGGGAATACTCACGGCAGCGATGCAGCGTGTAGAGGAACAGCAGAGTGGGAGTTGCGGGGGCGGGGTGCACGGTGGGATCGGTGGGGTGCACGGTGGGCTCGGCAGGGTGCGCCAGCAGCGCGGCCGCGTGGAGCGCCAAGGCGCTCAACACATAGGCCGCACCAGCACCCGCTAGCGCGCGGAATTTGCGCACCACTGCTTCTACCAGACCGGCCTGTGGATTATAAATATACCAAATAAACATTTACCATTCCACTCTTCTTTAGAATTATGACCAATATTAGGAAGGTACCTACGCGAGAGCCGGTGAACATTTAAAAGGCAGTCCTGACAACAGGGAAACTCGTGGGAACTTTAGCATGCGGCTAGCAAAGTTTACGAAGGGTATAAGTAGGAACCTCACTGTCCCGTGCCGTGACGTAAGGCCTTTCATGAATAATCATCAATTTTTACAAGTACGAGTCCTGCTATAAATCAGGGCCCGTACGTACTAGTAAAAACGTTATCGAAGTGCAGTTATATACGCACCTACGATTTATCACTTTATTTATCCTCTCACTCGTTAAATATTCTGCTGGTCCATCTTAAGGTAAGTATGTCATTTACACAAGTTGTTTCGAAAAACGTGGCCTTGCTTAATGGCGACGTTCCCTACCCACCTGCCAACGAAGACCATTGTCTTTGCAATTAACTGAAAACTGTCTAGTCCGAAACAATCTATGGAATACTAAAGGTTGATTTATATTAATAATACTACTCACTTGAAATAAATAGGTGGAGAAAAGGCTCATCAGCATGGATGTTATGGAGAGCACCAGGAATAAATCCTGAAAACTGAACGAACAAGCCGTAAGTATAGGTACCTACCAAAATTGACTTTCTATTTACACTTTCTAAAAAGATAAATAGTACTCACATGAATAGAACAAGGAGTCCATCTCGGCTGCGGGGAAATAAACTAACGCAATTGAAAATTAAGTCGCAAAGGATAAAAACAAGTTGAAAGAATAGACAACATGAATATCTAGGAGTGGAAAGCTTCATGTTATTGAACTGCAATAAAAAAATGATTTCATAATGGTAAAAGAATAGAACAAAATCTAGTGAGCTAACTGCGTAAAATCGGAAACTAAAAGAACGGGTGCGTCGAGGTGAAACCAAAACGTAAAAGGGCGCATAAAAATCAATACAGGAAGTACCGTATTTTATCTGCAGCGGAAGTTGCCATTTAATAAAATTTTATTCTGACTACCAGAGAGAATCGTCGTCTTTGTCTATTGGAACATTATTGTCAAGTCGAGAACTCGACGAGCGAGATTACCATTTTACCGTATTTTTACAATGTTGGCATTACCTACCTTCCTTACCTCAATTCTGTCATTTTAATGTGTGACAATGACAACACGTTGCGTTTACTTACGAAGTTATTGTACATAACGTAGAATAGAAGGAGAAACGTACTTATTGTCTTTTTCTAATTGACGTCGCGACGACGTTGCGTGCGAGCTACGAATAGACTATTCTTATTCGTAGCGTGCGAATATTTTGTGAAGTTTAGTATTTTTACTTTTAGATTTGTTTCTTTGTATTGAATGTTCATAAGGTATATCTAACATAACATGTATCTAATCTATCTATGGTAATATTGTTGTATGGTTTGTGTGTGAGTTCCGTCTTCACTTACAAATCAGGTGTTTTCTGTTTGTGTCTTCAAATAAAAGATTTATTTATCAGCCGCGCAAGATGTAGCGCACTTTTTCTCGTCTAAATCAGTTTCTGTAACTTCATCACTCATATCAAGCTTACTATGGGCTCCGATCGCAGCCCTGTGACTAACCGCAGTCGGGATAAACGAAGGAGTCGAGATGGTAGCAGGGACAGGTACAAAGAAAGTGCGTCTCGCCGCGAAGACGATAGCGGAGGGCGGCGGGAACGCTGTAGAGAGCGTACCTCAAAGAGAGATGAAAGACGGAGTCGCGACCGCAATAGAAGCAGAGATCGGGACCGGAGCAGCAGAGACAGAGACAGGAATGATAGAGGTTGTGAAAAAGGTTATGACGGTCGTAACAAGGAGCGAGAACACAATTTTGAAAGGCCACACAACCGTGATAGAGGACATAGTTCATCACAGGGCTATAATGGGGGTGGCCTCGGTGGAGGTGAGTCCGTTTGACACTTTTTGAAAACGTAAAGCTAAATTGACAACCACAGTAATAATAATAATAATATATTGCCTTTAAATAATACTGGATAATCCTCACAGAAATATGTATATAAACTGTATAGTTTGTATGAGAACTAAAATAAAATTCTTTACACCTATAAACAATATCTTCAATCTACAATTTCTAATTAATAGGTAAATTGTTTGTTTCAGGGCTGGGAAGTGGCAATAGTTCAGGAGCATGTGGGCGCTTCAAGCCACAAGAAGATGAGTTCTTTGATGCAAGGAGAGAAGAACGAGAAAGGATTGGAGAGATTCTCATGTCATCTGTGTGGGGCAAGTCTCCCATTAAAGCTGAGTGAGTTCTATTTTTTATCCCATTTATTAATTATTTTGTTCCTCACAAACCTAATACACCAGACCTACCACACCAGGGCTGGCGACAGCTCAGCAGGTTGGTGAGACATCTCAGAGTATGACTATTGAAAGCAACTGACAAAGTTTTGTCTATGCTGCAGCCTGCCTGCATGTATAGACTCCTTAATATTATGAAGACATACTAAGTGTTGTATAATTAACCTTTTTCTTGTTCAATATAATTCAAGGTCTGATGAGGAGTTAGAGCAGCAAGAAAAAACCAACAACAGTAAAGACAAAAAGAAGAAAAGCAAAAAATCTAAAGTCTCCAAAGAGGACTCTAAAAAGAAACTTAAAAAGCTAAAGAAAAAGCTTAAAAAAGCCAAGAAAGCTCGCAAGAAAGCTAAGAAGAAGGTGAGGAGCTCCTCCAGTGGCAGCAGCAGCAGTAGTAGCGAGGGGGAGGAAGAGGTCTGGGTCGAGAAAGGAAGTAAGTGTCTATTTGTATAGGAAATCTAAGATAAAAATCAAGTTGCTCTTAAATCACATTGTATAATAAAATACCACAGTTTTGATGTTTATTCATATCTTTACAATAAAACGAGTGAAAGGATCAGGCTGTAATTTTGCTCAGGTCAACTTTAGGCTACTTTTATTATCGGCAGTTACGAATATTCTATAGGCAGACAGATTTTATTGAGAGATTGGAGTAATGTCTCTAGGCTTTATTAATCTCCAAAACAAAGTGAATACTTGTGAAGCAGTGTTGTGAAACCGCTGCCGGCAGAAACTGGTTCTACATAAAATCTTTTTGTATTAATTTCAATTTTATTTTATTTATTATTTATTCAATTTTATTTATAGAATAGCTTGTATTATAATAGCTTGCAAGCTATTGTAATACAAGCAAGCTATGTGAAAACTCTATAAAGAACAGTCTAAATATGAGCATAAAAATTAGCAGAGGAGCTGGGTGATGTGGTCACGCGCGCGACGCACTCGGCTGGGGCAGAAGGGGCGCTGGCGGAGGAGGCGTACGGGCCGGCGCCGCGGGGGGGCGCCGCGCTGGGGCACAAGGACTTCGGGCGCGCGCTGCTGCCCGGCGAGGGCGCCGCCATGGCCGCCTACGTCGCAGAGGGCAAGCGCATCCCGCGCAGAGGAGAGATCGGACTCACGTCAGACGAGATTGCCTCATACGAATCCGTCGGATACGTCATGAGCGGAAGCAGGTCAGTATCACAAATAATATCAGACCACTGTTTACACTGGATCCATTAACAACTAAAATTAATGAGTGTGAATGATATAAAATGTATTACAGCATTATTTAATAATATTTTTACTTAAACGTTCCATAAAAAGTATGTACAGTATACTTATACAGGGTGTACAATTTCTTGAGGATCAATTGAAGTGTCAGGGGGTTCAAAACATCTATAAACTGCAAATTTTTCGAAGCCGATTTTTCGTGAATATGTATGGTCTGCAAAAGTAAAGAAACACAAGTTGAAAATCTTTGCAAACTAATTTATTTTCGTGTTATCACGGATCATTATTGGATTGCTTATTAATTATTTAAATTGTTATTGTTAGTGTCCTATCTATTTCTAGTTAACTATAAAAAAAAATGGCCATGCATGAATTAAATTTACTTATGTAGTATTTAATTTTGCAGACATCGACGCATGGAGGCGGTGCGCATCCGCAAAGAGAACCAGATCTACTCGGCGGACGAGAAGCGCGCGCTCGCGGCCTTCAGCAAGGAAGAGCGCGCCAAGAGGGAGAACGCTATACTGTCGCAGTTCCGGGAACAACTCACCGCGAGGAAACAACGGAGGGAACATAACTGAGGTTGATCCCTTCCATGCGGGTTCGCATAGTATCAGTGAGCCGACCGTTGCATGCAAATAAGTGGAATAGTAACATTCTATTTTGGGCCACGAGAGCTCATCGGAACTAACTGTGTTATGTGTACATTTGATCAGTGACTGAATATACTATTTTAAGTTACTAAGTATTTTTATAATTTAAAATAAATGATTTTTTTTTGATAAATTTTTAATACTTTCTCTGAAAATGTTAGGTAGGAATAAGGACACTATAATGTACATAAATAAAACGCAGATATTTAGACAAAATCTTGTTATTTATTAATAAATTACACCTATACTATACATATATACAAAATCCTTGGCATCAATTATCCAGTAAATAATTAGGTATCTGTTTTTTACATATAAAAGTAAAAAAATGTTTGTCTATTACGAAACATATCACTTACAACAGCTAAAATCATGAATATCAATTCTTTAGTTTTTGTATCTTTTGCATCATGAAACTTAGTATAGTCATCATATTATTAAATCTAAGAAAATCTGTGTTACAGAATGCAAACACACGCTTACGTTTCCGATCTTCAGCAATACTTTTAGCCAATAAATCTAAACACTGTCTGGATCCTAGAAACTAAATCACCGCTTTTGACATTCTGTTTTTAATTTTAACTAGGATTATTAAGATTGACCTGCATGAATTACCTAAACTTGAACAGACTAAATGATACCTATTTGATAACTCAATTTTGTCATTTTATTCAAATTATTTTACAATTGACTTAAGCTGCATACATGTACATGTGAGCAAAAATAAATAAATAATAAATAGTAAAACCCGACTGAAGAGACCACAAATAAAACGGCGCTTTGAAATTCACAAAGTTACTTTATTGGAAAGTCAAAGACACCTTACCGTCTTACAACTTAGCAGTCTCTCTCGAACCCAAAATCACCTCAAAGTAGTCATTAGAACCCGTGCGTTCTCGTCAGCGCGATCTAGCCCTGGGTCAATTTTAGTAGCGCCATATAAATGACGGAACTAAATAGAATAACAGTTGATGTTTCACAAAAATCGCTTAAACATATCGCCCGCCATGAACATCTGTTTATGTTCATCATAATGAGAACAAGCAACACGGTGAACTCGCAAAATTATACATAACAAAAGGTGACTTTGATAGCTTCGATAGACAAACTAACACAATGTGGACTGTATACAATTTAAATAACAACGTAAGAACATAACAAAACTCTAAGTATAACACCAAAAATTAACTTCTAAAGTCTTAAAAACATGGAATACATACATTAATCTGTTACAGGTAAAACACATAACTTTGAAACAGGACGTTTACATAGTGAACCGTTGCACTTGAGGGTTACAACTCGAGTGACCTTGTCCGAACCAGCGTGTTTCTCTACAATTATTCCCAACAACCAGCGTGCGGGAGGTAAATGGTCTTCCTTTACCAAAACAACATCTCCAATGTTTGGTTCGGGAAGCCTCTTACTCCACCTGTATCTTTGAGCTAAATGTACCAAATATTCGTCAGACCATCGCCGCCAGAATTCTTGCAACATTCGTTGAGCCAGCTGCCACCGTTTTAGTGAACTGACGTTACTCTGTAAATAGTTTCGATCAGGCACCGTTATCAGAGGCTCGCCTATGAGGAAATGACCTGGTGTTAAGGGTGATGGATCATCAGGATAGTCAGGTATCGTTGACAACGGTCGGGAATTCAAGCATGCTTCAACCTGAACTAGCAACGTAGACATTTCTTCAAACGTAAGAGTGGAGTTTCCTACCACCCGCTTTAGGTGAAACTTAGTAGACTTCACTCCTGCCTCCCATAACCCACCAAAATTTGGCGCATGAGGAGGAATGAAGTGCCACGTAGTGCCGTTGCTACCTAACCACTCCTTGATGTCAACAGCCACCGAAGACTTCTCTGCTGCCACAAGATGCCGAAGTTCCTTGGATGCACCAACAAAATTTGTGCCGTTATCACTCCAGATATCACTAACGGCGCCCCGACGTCCTACAAACCTTTTGAACCCAGCGATGAAACCTTGTGCTGATAAGTCACTTACTACTTCTAAGTGTATGGCCTTAGTGACCATACAGACAAACAAACAAATGTACCCCTTATACGACTGATGACCACGGCCTTTCGACGTGCGAATACCTATTGGGCCGGCAAAGTCTACACCGCTGTGCTTGAACGGTCTTGCCGGTACCACCCTACTAGACGGCAACTGACCCATTAACTGAGTTTGAGCAGTTACAGAATATCGCCTGCACGTAACACAGTTACGGACGTACCTTTTAATTAAATCCTTGGCCGAGAGTACCCAATACCTAGTGCGCAAATGGTTCAGAACCAAAGTGGGACCTCCGTGCAATGTCTTCTTGTGGGATTCTGCAATCACAAGAAGTGTCAAATGATTGTCTCGTGGTAGGATGATGGGGTTAATTGTATCTGCGTCTAACTTGGCGTTCTGGATCCGACCACTAACGCGCAAGATGCCATCACCATCTACCATGGGGCAAAGAGATTTTAGCTTGCTTCTCGCCTTTAATCCCCCAGATTTGTGTAAATCTTCCATCTCTTCGCTGAATCCTTGTCTCTGGGCGTGTCTTATGCAAACCCTTGTTGCTTCTGCTATCTCTTCTTGCGTCAAATAATCTTCATATCTCCTACTACCATCTCTTGGTTTTTTCCATCTCAAGACTCTTCGACAATACGCTACTACTCGTACTAACTTCTGCAGTGTTGAATACTTCGTCCAAAAAGAATCATCGGCCTCTGTGACAACATGAGCCTTGACAGATTTTTGCTCCATGTTAGTAGATATAGCCCTTGGTCTCGTGTATTCAATGACTTCATCACGTAACCAAGGCGCACCCTGAGTCCACAAGACACTGCAAGAAAGCTCATGTGGAGTCAACCCACGTGAAGCAATGTCTGCTGGGTTTTGAGAGGTCTGGACGTGTGCCCAGTGTGAATTGTCGAACAGAGAGAGAATAGCAGAAACCCTATTTGCAACAAACGTGTTCCAGCGGCTGGGGTGGCTGCTAAGCCACGCCAAAACCACTGACGAATCAGTCCATGCGTGAACATGGATTGATGGAATCTTCATGACAACTGATACCTCCGACAACAAATCTGCAAGCAGTGCAGCACCCATCAGCTCAAGACGTGGTATCGATTGCTGTTTAACAGGGGAAACCTTAGTGCGAGCTGTGACTAAACCTGTTGTTATTGACTTGTCCGCGCTAACAACTCTGACATAAACAACTGCCGCGTATGCAGCAACGGAAGCGTCAGAAAAGCCGTGTAACTCGACACTGAAATTGTCGGCTGACGTAGCCAACCATCTTGGAATGCTGAACTTGCACGTTTCTGCAAGATTTTCTCGGTAAGTTTGCCACTCTATCAACAGCTCTTGCGGCAGTTCATCATCCCAGCCTATCCCTGAAAGCCAAAGCTTTTGAATAAATATTTTTGATGTGACAACACAAGGTGCTGCCCATCCCAACGGGTCGAATAGGCGGGAGATGTCCGATATCACACGCCGCTTTGTGATAGGAGGCTCCTGAGAGGAAAGTTTAACTGAGTATCGAAACTCATCACTATCTCGATTCCATGAAATTCCCAAAATCTTCATAACCTCATCCATTTTGATATCCTTTTCCCTTGTTTCCTGGTCCTTTCCCATTTCCAAATCTTTATCATTTTCTGAAATCAACTTGTTCAATTCATCGCAGCTACTGACCCACTTCTGCATCTGGAAGCCACCTTTGGTAAGTACTTCTGTCATTTCCTTCTTCAATTTGACTCCTTCGTTTACTGTTTGACATCCTGTCATCAGATCATCTACATAGAAATCATGCTTTATTTTCTCAGCGACATCAGGACAACGTGAGGAGCATTCATCTTCTGCAACCTGCTGAAGTGTCTTCACAGCGAGGTAAGGAGCCGATGACGTACCGAAAGTAACTCTCAGCATGCTAAAATCTTGAATTTCATCTGTGGGATCGTCGCGCCAAACTACCCTCTGGAAATCTACGTGTTCAGGTAAGACCTTTACTTGTCTATACATTTTAATGACATCAGCGCAAATACTTATAGGATGCATTCTCCACTTCATAATGATGTGTCGGAGCGGCGGTTGTATTGTGGGACCAACCAGTAAGTCATCGTTCAGAGAGAACCCGTTCATCCCTTTCATGGAGGCATCAAACACAATTCGAACCTTGGTCGTTGTCTTGTCTTCTCGTATAACAGCGTGGTGAGGTAAGTATACCGCTGTAGTTCTTTTAGGATCATCGCCGTGTACGAGTTTCATGTGACCAAGATCGATGTATTCATGGAAAACCTCGGAATATCTACGCTTTACTTCTGGATATTTCTTAAATTTTGACTCAAGGAGCTGAAATCTCTTTACAGCACAATCTCTCGTACTGCCGTATTGACACTGAGGATCTTCACTACGAAATGGAAGCTGAACAACATACCTGCCATCATCATCTCTCGATGTGGTTTGCGAGTAGATTTCTTCGCAACGCTGCTCATCTTCGGAAAGGATCTTCGGAGATCCAGGAATTGGGGACTCAATCTCCCAAAACTGCTTCAGGAGAGCGTTGTCATCTGCCTCCTCCACCATACTAATAGTGGCATGATGACAATTAATGTTCGAGTCTACGCTCGATGGGATTCGACCAAACAAAACCCAACCTAATGCTGTATTTTGAGCAACAGGATAACCTGAAGGACCTTGAGTAAGTCCTTCCTTCAAGACTTGACCATATACTTCAGCACCCAGTAGAATATCAATCTTGTTCGGGGTGTGATACTCTGGGTCCGCTAAGGTGAACTGTAGCCCTGGCCAGTCAAATTGTTCAATTTTCTCGGAAGGTATAAACGACGTAATCGTACCTAACACATATGCTTCTACTTGGACACTAAATCTAGGATCGATGCGCGAGTGAATAGTCACCGTGACTGTAAACCTGGAAGCAAAGCTGCTCTTCTCGCCACCTACTCCTGAAATAACCGTCTTGGCCGATTTCTTCTTTAGTCCAAGTAGTTGAACCGCCGACTCCGTTATGAACGAAGCCTGAGATCCCTGATCCAATAACACTCTCAGCAATTGTGATGACCCGTGCCTTGTCTGTGCTTCGACAAGAGCTGTAGCCAACAAAACCTGTGTCGGTATTGACCTTTGAGAAAAAAGTGAAGCTAATTTTGGCGAAGATGATTCGCTCTCTGATAACGCTGCCTTGACGGCAGACACCGCTGATTTGACTTCGGCCGTGGCCGTGGACCCGGACACGGCCAAACTGGAGTTAGAATTATCGGAATGCAACAACGAGTGATGTTTGCGCTTGCAAAGGCGACAACAAGGATGCTGACGGCAATACTTTACGGAGTGGTTAGAACCCAGACAATTAAAACATAAACGCTTGGTTTGGACAAAGTCATGACGAGCTTCGTAACCTTCCTTTGCAAATTGCTTACAGTTTACAATCTTGTGGTTTCCTTTACAATACGGACAAGAAACATTCCCACTGGTATTGTTGTCGGTGGAGGCGGCGGCTGTGTGGTGAACCCTAGCTTTGTTTGCATTTACCTTAGCTTTAGGCTTAACATCTAAAAATTCTAATGCACGAGATCTCGCTTCTAAAAATTCTCTAAATTCAACAAGTGCGGGCAACTGGTCATGTGAACTTATTTTCGTTTCCCATTGTTTCCGGGATTCAACATCTAATTTTGAACTAACGATGTAGATTACTATGAGATCCCATGACTGAACATCGACACCGAGATTTTTTAAACCATTCATACATTCCATCGTAGTATCTAAAAGACCCTTAATGGCACTTGAGGTTTCCGCAACATTATTTAGCGTCATCAACCGCTTCAGCAAACAATTTGATGTAAACCTCTTATTATCAAATCGACCACACAACGCCTTCCAGCACTCCGCATAATTGGCGGATGTGATGGCAAGGTTTCTCACCAGCAGCTCCGCTTCACCCGACAACAACCCTTTTAAATAGTGCATCTTTTGCACCTCTTCCAGACCTTCATTACGATGAATGACCGACACGAACATGTCCTTAAACGTCGGCCATTGAGCGTACTCCCCCGTGAAGGTAGGAATGGAAATTTTTGGTAACTTAAAGTAATTATATCCACTGCTAACATTGACATTTTCAATAGGACTCTCAGTTGAGACTTTTGTACCAAATGAAATCAAAATATCCTTTAATTCACTTTTGTAATCAATGTATATTTCTTCAGTTGTCCCAAAAAAATCATCCGAAAAGTAATTATCTTCGACATTGGAATCAGTCCTTTTTTTAACAATGGCTTCGTGGATCTCAGTGAAGCTGGTCCAAGTACTTTCCAATGTCTCCAACCTTGCCTCAATGTATGATGACGTTATTCTAGACTTTGGCGATTTTCTAAAGTTAATTACAGCCTTTTCAATACGTGATCTAGCATCGTACTGAAGACTGTACAAAGATTCCATTTTGGAAGTGAATTTACTCTAAAAATTATCCAAGTCCAAAATTAATTGAAATTTTTCTAAGTCTAAAGAATAAATTGAAATTTTTACAAGTGTTTTGAAATAAAGCCAAAATTCTAAAATCGGGCATAGGTTCCTCGTCTCGACAGAGTTTGAGACTTAACTAACATGCACACAAATAATACAAGTCCCTAAAGCACACAAATTATTCAATGAAAAGTCAATGAAACAGTAAAGTTAATGTCCAAAATTTGCAAAAAATGTCTATCTTCCGTTTTCTAAGCACTTCAAATTAACAAAAATGTACTCACGATTTCACTTCACAAACCACTAGTGGCGCCCTCTAGCGCCTCCACAGAACACCTTGGCTGCGTACACAATGACGCGCCCCGCGGCAGCGGTATGGTCCAGCAACCGGCAGGCAGCAACCGCGCCAGCAGTGTTGCAGGTACAAGTGGCGCCCTCTGGCGCACCTCCAAAGCACGCGCGCGCTGACCTCTTGCTGGCAAGCAATCCAGCGGCCGCAGCGACGCGATATCCACCCTATTAGTGGGGTCCAGTAGCAACTGTAGCAAGCGACCCGAATGGTCGCACTTGCTAAAAAACACCGCTACTCCATAGGAGCCTGCAGTCTTGATAGATCCGCTCGTTAGGACCAAATGAAGAGACCACAAATAAAACGGCGCTTTGAAATTCACAAAGTTACTTTATTGAAAAGTCAAAGACACCTTACCGTCTTACAACCTAGCAGTCTCTCTCGAACCCAAAATCACCTCAAAGTAGTCATTAGAACCCGTGCGTTCTCGTCAGCGCGATCTAGCCCTGGGTCAATTTTAGTAGCGCCATCTAGTTATAAATGACGGAACTAAATAGAATAACAGTTGATGTTTCACAAAAATCGCTTAAACACCGACTATTTTAATTTATTTATTTTTAATATCACAATTCCTGTAAAACCTCACTATTATTATATTTATAGTATCACAAATCCTGAGTTTCAACTTTCAAATCAATCAATAGACTGATCTCGCTATTCTCTTCACTTCACCCGAGATCCAACAAGTAGGTAAGGCTACATGTTCACTGCGCGAACTGCGCGTCGAGTTCTTAAGATCCCCTGGGATTCAATAGATATATTGTCTACCCTTAATATAGGGTGTTTCCTCCGAGGTAGGTAAGTTGTTTACTAGTTGAATAGTACCGACATGCGACAGTGTCAGCATCGTCGTGTCGCGTCGCTACACCGTCTCGTAGAGCGCGAGGCGTGCCTTGGCCTGCGCGAGCTGCGCGTTGAGCTGCGCGATGGTGCGGTGCGCGGCGAGCAGCTGCGTGCGCAGGTACTTGGGGGAGCTGTTGCTCATGAACTGCTCCGGCACGTACAGCACGCTGTTGGCCCCGCCCGCGCTTGTCTGCCAGACAAACACGAACATTTTACAAATCAACTGTAATTTACGTAAACTAAGTAATTAAGAATAATTTTCATGAATGAAGTGAATCCCTTAGCTCGGAGCTGAACAGCTGAACATAAGGTTATGTAACTTAGCAACCACATACCAAAACCATAAAGATTCGAATTCGACACAGATCTGCAGGGGGTATTTTAAGATATTGTTTTTTTTTCGGAAAGTCCGTCGGATTAGATATCGGAAACATTAAAAAAATCTAAATAGTACCTTTAACCAGTAATTTTAGTATTAATAACCAAGATGGATGGAGGAACTTAAGAACACTATTTAGATTAAACTTTTAAAGTTTAATCTAAATAGTGTTCTTAAGTTCCGTCGAAATAGAATTCTAATTAGAATCTGACGTTTTCGCTTCGGAAACGAATCGAATGAATTAAAATACCCCTGCGAGCGCTAGCAGTCCGTATATTTGTGACGTGCAATACGAGCTCTTATAGAAGACGCCCTGTGACTCGTGAGGTGGAATACACGGGCCAGCAGAAGACAGGGCGCTAAGACGACGCTCATTGGGGAAGGCAAGTTCAAGCAGGTCTACTGATTCCATCACACAGATAGGAAGGTAAAAGTAAAATTCTGTAGATAGGTATGATGTGTTCGTGTTCTCCCAGTCCAACTCAAAAAATGGCATCTGTTGTGTTACAACTAAACGCTAAGACACGCTATTTCTAAGTGTCACTACATTGTGGACAAAGTCTAAGGCCCGTATTATGAAAGCTTGCTCAGTCATAGAGCTATGCTTGAGTGACGTTTATGCCATACAAAAACGTTGCTGAAGCATAGATCGATGACTGAGCAAGCTTTCATAATACATTAAAGTTAGTAAAGTGTAGGTACCTGAAGCGCGTTATCGCTCTTCTGCAGAGTGAGCTTGATGGCGGGCGAGGGCGAGGGTGCGGGGCGCGCGGGGGACGCCTTGCTCTTCAGCATCGTGATCTTGGCGTCTGACGGCAGCTTGATGTACTGCACCTGGGGGCAGTAGGGACACGGGGACGTTTGGAACTCTTCTGTATGACACAGATGGAACAATAGGTTTCGCAGGTGCACCGCATTAAAAAAACATGCGGTTTATATACTACATCATGTTTTTTTCGAACTTCTAAGCGTACCTACATTTGTTGTATAAGTGTAGGAAATTAAGACTTTTTGATTTGATTTGAATGGAGCATAAAAACGTCGAAACAAGGACGTGAGACGAATTTACTACAGGGTGTTCTATTCTTTAAGGATCATAGGAAGAGAGGTGTTCGGGGGTCTTGATTTTTCTCGAATGCACCCCTAACTTGTTCTGCATATTTTTTCGATGTGGAATAAGAGCTGAATGTTAGAAATTTTTGGCCATTTTCGAATAAAAAAATTCAATTCAATTCACATTATTGATTTCGGTTTTTTTCCATACTAAGCACAAAGTTTACATAATTTTCTGTTCAATTCAAACACCTAACTAGTTTTTGAGAAAGTGCTTTACAGAGAACCGTAAAATTTTATTTAGTCAATATATGACATTCCATTTGAAATAGGATCGACAAACAAACAGTTGGCTCTTACTACAAAATTGATAACAGTAGAACGTCCCCATGAAAGATTAAGAATAAAATTGATTTATTCGTGCAAACAATCAGACCTAAACTACATTTGTGATGTAGTTTCGAACCCCGAACACCCAGCTTTATTTGATCCTCTAAGATGAAATACTTACTCTTTAAAAATAACATTACTAGTAAGTCAACATGACTGTAAATATGCCCTCACAGTTTGATGTCGAGAAGTCCTGCACAGAAATGTAAACAGTACCTACCCGAGGTACTGTTTACATCTCACCTCACCTCGTCACCTCAACAGCCTATATTAGTCCACTGCCGGACGCAGGCAGATAAGCGCCTTATTGGCTTTTATCTCATGAGGGTAATGCCCATAATCCCCACGCTGGGCATTCGGGTTGGGGATCGCAGTCAGGTGGTAGAATGTTTCTGTGTGAATAACCCTTAGGTACTCCCCAACTGTTCCCGCGGGTGTCGTAAGAGGCGACCTCTTACGACACCCGCGGGAAGAGTTCGGGTGGTGCAAATTCTAAGCCAGCACCACACGGCTTTTATTACCTGCGAGGTATCGAAGGGGTCGATGACCTTTTTGACAGGCGCCTTGTTCTCTTTAGGCAGCGTGACGAGCTTGTTGTTGAGCGTGAATATCTTGACGGCGCCCGCCGGGGGCGTATGCACCGGCCGCGCCGACAGCACCACCTTGGGGGGCGCGGGGGCGGGCGCGGAGGCGGGGGCGGGGGACAGCGCGCTGCTCTCCTTCAGCATTAGCTTCCCCGCGTCTGAAGACATACAATAAACATCATCAGTGTTCGTGTAAACCGACCACGCAGTAGATATGCATTTAGCTACGCATGAATGCGTATTCGCTCGCGTTTAACCAAATTTACTCAGTTCGCGATCGACTGCAATCGCCGCGAGTTTAAACCAAGATTTTACTTTTTAAATCGAACCATTTCCTCAACTCACATCAACATCCTGAATTGGTCTACTGCTGGACGCAGGCCTCCCCCTGATAAGCGCCTTATTAGGCGGTTCTCTGGTACAAATTCTAAGCCAGTACCACCCAGCGAACCATTTCACAAGCAAATAATACCTTGCAGTCAAATTTTTGCATATTATCATTTAGCACCATTGTTTTTTTTAATTATTTGCAATTCATGACATAATCATCAGAGGTTGTTTTATCTCTCATACTTCTTATTATCATTAACCTGTCTCAATCTATATGAGTGATTATGTCACATTTTATCTGAATTTGGGGCTTTACAACTTGATTTATATACCCAATGGACTGGTACATACCGGACAGCACGACGCTGCGTCCGCTCTGCAGCGCGCTGAGCACGGTGCTGCCCTCGTCGCGCGGCAGCAGCGTGATGCCGTGCCGCCTCAGCATGGCCGCCGCCGCCTCCGCGCCCGCGCCGCCCTGTAACCCCCAACACTGTTAACGACCGTCTGCAAGGTGACCCTGACCTCCCAGTGGCCGATTAACCCAGCACATTACGCAAAACAACCCACCCTATAATGACATTGAAAGCCCTTTAAATGGCCTTTGTAATTTGCAATTGAATAGCGGGAGTCATTGAAATGGCTTTCAAGGCCATCAAAAGAGCATTCAAATGTCAAATATTTGATGGGAGGTCTTACCGTAATCGGTCTGCGGGGCCCGTAGCAAATGTAAGCTGGGGGGCCTTTGAATTGCGTAACTGTTTCAAATTTAGATTAAGGTAAATTCAATAATGAAGATTTTTGCGGGAGTTGGCAAAGTTACCTTACACTACCTTAGGTACATTCTGGTACCTATCGGCAAGCGAAGCGATACATTTTTGTTCTATAGTTATCTGTGTAAATTTTTTGCGATAGTAAGAAAGAACTGAAACGGAATCAAACTCGAAACAAAAGGCGGAAGCAACAAATGTTTACGGCAATAAACGTGTTTTACACTGTGTATAAGCTAACGCATAAGTACATTCAGTAGGCACCTTGCAACTAGAACATTTCATGTAAATTTAGCTTTGCTTGCATTGACATCAATTACTAACTAATGTGGAAACAATAAAAGTATTCAATCACCACTCAACGGGCGGTTATTTTAATCTCTTCGGAGTTTCTACCACCCTCAACTAGCTAACATCCCTTAGCGTTTTACCCCAGCTCAGCTTATCGATAGTAACCCTATCACACTGTAAATATGTTGTGGTTAAAAAAAACAATAATTTGTGTTGGACACACGCGCTCCTAGGCGCGGGTAACATTGGCTACTCCCGCTATATGGCAAATCCGCCTCTGTGACCTCCACGTCCGATGGATGCGCTAACCTCGTTTCTCTCGATGCTTATCTTGATCGGTTCCGGCTGTGACGTCGCCTGCTTGGTCGCTTTGATTTCGGTCAACTCTGAAATACCGAAGCGACCGTTAGTTTATTTACGATTCCCTCAAATGTTTGATTACGGTAGATGGAACTTACTAGGAGATTCCTGCGTCGTTTGTCGGTTCGCGGGAGATTCCGCCTCTGAAATGAAATGAGTCAAATAGGTACATCGTTCAGCACTAAGACATGAGGTATAAGATGGCTGAAGATATTGTAACATCCATCAAGGTGACAAGAGATGTCAGCGGAGTGCACGGTCCACTTAATGAACAAGGACAGTTTGCAGCCAGGTCGGACAATCACCGAGTGAACTTGACGTATACAAGGTGTTCCAGGTATTGACGTCAAAGAGTGAGAAGGTGGGGGTCATCAACCTGCATGCATGGATGTCATCATCAACAGCCCATATTAGTCCACAGCTAGACATATGGCTCCCCTAATGAGCGCAATAGCGCCCTGTCTTCAGCTTCACGCATCCAGCATCTGCCTGCAGTCTTTCGCAAATCGTGATCCCACCTGCCCGGAGGGCATCCTCCACTACGTTTGCCGAGTCGCGGTCTCCACTCAAGAACTCGTTTACCCCATCGGTTGTCAGATCTTCGCGAGATATGGCCGGCCCATTGCCACTTCAGCTTGCTAATTCTTTGAGCTATGTTGTTAACTTTGGCTCTCTGTCGGATGTATTCGTTAGGAATCCTATGCTTCAGAGAGACTCCGAGCATAGCTCTTTCCATAGCTCGCTGAGCGACTTTGAGCTGGTGGACCAGCCCTATCGTGAGTGTCCACGTCTCAGCTCCGTAAGTCATGACGGGTAGGACGCACTGATGGTTTTCAAGCCAGCTGCAGTGGCGCGACGGCGTCTTGTTGAACTTGTACTTGTACCGTGAGTGGTGGTGGTGACGAGCGCGGCGGCCTCGTGCGCCTCCAGCAGGTCTGCGAGCGCGGGGTGGGGGGCGGTGCGCGCCAGCTGCAGCGGCGTCTTGTTGAACTTGTACTTGTACCGTGAGTGGTGGTGGTGACGAGCGCGGCGGCCTCGTGCGCCTCCAGCAGGTCTGCGAGCGCGGGGTGGGGGGCGGTGCGCGCCAGCTGCAGCGGCGTCTTGTTGAACTTGTACTTGTACCGTGAGTGGTGGTGGTGACGAGCGCGGCGGCCTCGTGCGCCTCCAGCAGGTCTGCGAGCGCGGGGTGGGGGGCGGTGCGCGCCAGCTGCAGCGGCGTCTTGTTGAACTTGTACTTGTACCGTGAGTGGTGGTGGTGACGAGCGCGGCGGCCTCGTGCGCCTCCAGCAGGTCTGCGAGCGCGGGGTGGGGGGCGGTGCGCGCCAGCTGCAGCGGCGTCTTGTTGAACTTGTACTTGTACCGTGAGTGGTGGTGGTGACGAGCGCGGCGGCCTCGTGCGCCTCCAGTAGGTCTGCGAGCGCGGGGTGGGGGGCGGTGCGCGCCAGCTGCAGCGGGGTCTTGTTGAACTTGGAGAGCGCGCGGTGGTCGGCCCCGCGCGCCAGCAGCTCGCGCGCCGCCGCCGCGTGCCCGCGCACGCACGCCCAGTGCAGCGGCGTCATCTGCAGCATGTCCCTGCAACGTACCACCGCCTCATGCTGCAGCTCTCATCACACTTATCACAGGTTGGAACAGCGTTCTTATACACTTTCGCAAAGGGCAAAAGCAAAACCCTCAGTCTTAACTTCTGTTGCGGTTTATCCAATTGGGTTATATACTTACTTGTTATATTGAGGAATCCAAACCTGGGAGGCCGTCATGGCTTTTGCTGTGATCTTTTCAACGCTTATAAAACAATAATTTTGAGTCAATAAATTTGACATATTTGCTAATACATAATATTAATTTTTAAATACTTCAGTCAGGTCTATAATGCCAGGCCTGACGACAAAAAAAAATTTAATTAGTCCGTCAGTTAGATTATCAGAATTATATAAGTCTAAAGAAATAAACGATTTGACTCTGACTCTGCTACATCTTCATAATTTTTAGTTTAATCGCCAATGAAAAAATACGTGTCTAATATCTTTTGATACCTAATCTAACTGAAGGATTTATCAGATTTTTTTAGTCGTCAGGCGTATTGAAAGCAAAAATGAGATAATGCCGCGGTATGGCAAGTAGGTAGGTACCTGCAGTCGACAGCGGCGTTGTTGTCGAGCAGCAGCGACACGACGTTGGTGTGTCCCGCGTGCGCCGCCAGGTGCAGCGGCGTGCGGTCCACCTGCAACACGGCACTCGTGAGCACGCGAGGGTACAAGGGGACGCTGCAGAGCACGCGGGGTCAGACGGAGCCAGGCTCACCTTGGTTCTGCAGTCGCGACTCACTCCGGCGCGCAGCAGCACGGCGCAGGTCTGCGCGTGCGCGCCGCCCGCCGCCAGGTGCAGCGCAGACGTTCCAAGCTGAAATCAACAGACGTCGGCTTGACTTCTTAGTGAACTATATCAGGGAGAAACAGGTCGTGCCTTGCTACACAGCATTAATGATAAGTTCGGCGTTGCATGTAGCTTATATTACAGACTATAGTTAGTTACCCAGTCGGTGGTGAAGGGGGCGCCGCGCGCCATGAGGTCGAGCACGGCCTGCGTGTCCCCGTGGCGCGCGGCCAGCAGCAGGCGGCGCCCGAGCTCGGCGCCCCCCCCCGCGCTGCCCACCCGCACTGACTCGCTCGAAATCGGCTGCAATACAAATTTACAAATATAGAAAACAGGATTTTCACATTGAATGCAGTATTAGCATAAAAATGTGCTACTTGGATTAGTTCGATTTCCTGGATAAGCAAAAGCCATTATGTGTAGTTTTTATTTTTCATAAATCAAGGCGGGCTGCGTTTGGAAAACTATGTCGAGTCTTCTTGTCTCGCTCATTAGGGGAGGCCTATGTCCATTAGTAGTGGACTAGTATAGGCTGATGATGATAAATCAAGGTAAGTAACTTACTCCTAAGACCACCTTTCCTCTATTTATCATAGTTTCAGATTTGACCGTAGTCTACCTCAAAAAGACATCCTATATTATGGGTACTTATAATATAGTTAGTCTCAAGCAAGGGAATGTACCAACCACAAGGATTGATGACGGAGCCACCTGTTGCACAGTGATCATGTCTTCGGCACCAAGGTCTTCCGAACAATCCATTGTTACCTGTAATCACAGAACACTATTACAGTCTACTATTTTCACCTTTGTCTTTGCATGGTTAGTTTAGTGGACCTGTAATTTGCTCTTGCTGAGCCACACTTTATTTTAGAATAACATTATAATGTCCACTTCATTTTTTATTATGCATGTTATTTTCTAATTTAGCAGGATTCCATTAAATTAATTAAATTGACACTGGGCACCATGTGTGTGTGTGTACTATATACCTACCGACCAGACTTACAATAGCATTTACTGTAGTGTATTGTGCTAGGTTCACAATATATTGACATTTTAGAAATTGGTTTTGTAATCAGGTGGTTGAAGTATAAAGGATTACGAACGCAATAAGGTAAGTAGTAAATCACATAGGCACATTGATGTATAATAGTAGGTGACATTTCATCCAATCCAATTATCATCTAATACTTTATAAATTTCCATTTCGCGCTTTTGAATAGTCTGCCATAACAGGAAATGGATGTGTACGGGCGGTGGAAGGAGGGAGAAGACACCGATCGAGTGTCAAGCATTTCCATTTTCCGTCTCCGCCGTAACACTTCCTTTTCCTGTCAGCTAGACGGAAATGGACAATAGTTGACCTACTTTTGTACCTACACAGAAAAATTTAAACTTACCTACCAAACTTTATGCCCAGAGAAACTCAAAGCCTACAATCATTCACTTCACTTTTATCTATTCCTACTGCTCATTGTTCCAGAATCCGAAAACGTCAACAGAAACTTGGAAAAAATACCAACATTTATGTAGCCCTAAACGGAATTAAAATCATGAAAGAGGTTTATTAGATGTGTGTTTTTCTTATTCAAAATAATAAAATTTTAAAACTATTTAGCATTTATTTTCATCTCATTCAACAATTTCTTCGCAAAATAAACAAATAAAATAATAATTTGCTGAATTTTGATAGGTTAGAATTGGCGTAGTTATGTTGGCACCCCACGACCGACCGACTTGTCTATGGTTTTGTCTAGGAGAAACCATTCTTCCGACACCCGACCGTCGATGTTATGTTTATTGAAAAAAGGTTTACCAACCATAAGGCCAACATAAAGCCCTACTTATACAGCCGCAAATTTTTTTGCAGTACATTTTGTACTAAAATCGTGGCAGTGTGCGTCAACGTATGCGACGTTGACGCACACTGCCACGATTTAGCCACCGCGATTCGGCTTGTCCGAGGCGTTTCCGCGTCCTGCGATTTTGCTTCTTTTGAAGCTGCGATTTGGCTTTTTTTGAAGCCGCGTCTTGCGTCGTTTACGCAGCAGTTAAGTCGGGGAGGGGGCGGTGGCGGGGACACCCGGCTGCGCCGACGAAATCGCGTTTAATAATAAGCCCCTGTGTGTAAGGAATCGCGCTGGAAAATCGCCGAAATCACGCTTCACAAGACGTGCTAACTAATCAGCGGCTGTCTGAGGAGGGCTTTATTGTTAGTTTGTTTTTGTAAGGTGGTACAAGCACACAAACCTCAATCGTTTTTAAATGTCACGTTAGTGCCAACTTCTAAGAAGTCAAGTCAAGTCAGTGCCAACCATAGGTGATTTCGTTCGTCCAAGGACTCATCTCATTTTTTGTTGAATGTTTTTGATTCCCGCCCATTTCTTACCTATAAAATTGTTATTCTATTTTATTTATTCACGCACTTTCACATTCTACTACATACATAGAGTTTATATGTACTATAAAAACTCGATGCCTACGTTAGGTAAACTTAGTAAGTTAAGTAGGTACCTACTACCTCCTCTTTAGTGATTAGACAAGTTTAGATGGGACTTACAAACGACTGCAACTCGTTATACTCGTACCTACTACCATGCATTTATTTTCGTCTACTAACGATTTGGTGATATATGATGACAATCGAT
This sequence comes from Eupithecia tripunctaria, assembly GCA_955876795.1. Classification (NCBI taxonomy): domain Eukaryota; kingdom Metazoa; phylum Arthropoda; class Insecta; order Lepidoptera; family Geometridae; genus Eupithecia; species Eupithecia tripunctaria. The sequence continues at coordinate 906,690 of OY041607.1, forward strand.
TTTAAAGTAATTTTTGCTCAACACGTACTCCGGCGTCTTACCTCCCAAATCCGAAAACTACTTGTAACGCAACTTAAAAGCACGTCTTTAGTCCGAACGTTTTTTCTTTCAGTTTTCAATGAAAATATTATGTCAATAATGAGTTGCATTTATGAATTTATTGCGATAATTTTTTAGAATCAGAATGTTCAGTAGGTAGACTAAAATAGTCGGAATTTTGTTGTTTTACTCGCTACAGCCCTCCGCGACAATACATCCGGTAGGAATTCAATTCAATTCATTTCTAAGCATTTATTTACTGTAAATTCACATGGAACACTTTGTCAAGTTAACTTGCTAGATACAAGTTAAATAATTTGGTTGGTAAAATAAGAAAAAAAATGACAGTAGGTATTAATAGCAGAAAACATTAAATAATATTTTGAATGGCTGTAAAAAGGAAATCTACATAATGTAAGTTTTAGAGTACCTATAAATAACACAATACTATTAAAGGTTAGTTTAAAGTTAAGGTACGTGCGAGGTACTGTAGGTAGGAACATAGTTGAGTTCTGTACTTAGTCACACATTTATTAAAGACATTTATTTACCTATAGGTAGATAATGTAGGTATCGACTTCGAACCCGTTATCAGTGCCGTTAGCGGAGCCGCGCGGGGCTGCGAGGGCTCAAATGAACTTCTGATGAGTTTGTCGCACTCGCCGCCCCGCCCCGCCCCGCCCCGCCGCCCCGCGCCGCGATAACATGTCTTTATCTGAAATCGTTACCGACACTTGTGTCTGCTTTGCCCGCCGTAATGTTCGCAAGATGCACGCCTTTATTACAAAAGCGATACATAAAAGCGCCTAATAAAACGTAAATTTATATTTTATGGCCGACGTTCTAGCATATTTGAGAAACATAAAGTAGTTAAGTATGTCCATGTCCGGTTTTATGGGTGGGCTTGGAATGGAGTCACCGCGCCGCCGCCGACGCGACGCCGCGCTGTCGTCGCGCCCGTGAGCTGCCGCGGCCACTGGCTTACGATTACAATGCAAACTTTATGAATTCAATTCTCCCTGTGGCTTCGCAGATGTTATATTTTTTAAATAAAAAAAAACTACATATATAGACTACCAACTAATGAACACGTTTGCCTTCCAGCTAGGATCCTAGCCTACTAACTACTACCTAAACTGGCACTCCTTATTGAAATTCCATTAGATACGCCTTCCAACTTAATGACTTCGGTATGCTGAGGAACGTATCTGCATATGACATCGGGACCTACTTCGTGGGTGAGGCAGGTGCCGTCTGACCTACTTTTGCGAATCGTCTTTATGGTGCCTCTTCCTGTGAAAGATAATCTGAGCCAAATCCAATCTAGTTGTGGTAAGCACCTACCTGCGAGTCGCCGGTTATTCCCGATCTCCTTTCGTTTACGAACGGAAGTAACCGGTCTCGGCCGCAAGGTATCCCCTCGTAATTTCCCTTTATCCTCACGATCTAAATTGTTGGCTGCCCACTGCTCTGTTACGACTCTTGTTCACACAACTTTTTACGCGTGAAAATCTACGGTAATTCGCCGTCTGAAGGCTCAGTCAGTGTTGTACGTATCTATAAATAAACTTTTATAAAACACCGGGTGTTTCGCCGTACAAATCTATGTTAATTCGCCATGTATACTTGTGAAGGCACGGTCATCAGTGTTGTGTTGTATGATCACTGTGAAAACACACTAACCGCAGGTTTTTTACGACGAAACAACCGGTGTTACAACAAGCTTTATTATAGATCCGTACAACACTGGCAACTGTGTCTTCACACCCTTCTAAGCAAATTTTCTAAAGAAGAAAGCAAAAAAGAGCAAATGGAAAGCATATTTTGGACAGCATTTCAAGTAATTTCAACGTAATATACGAATAGACGTCCTAACGGTGACGCGAATTAACGGTTAATTCGCGTTACCGTCAGATTTACCGGAAGAGAAGTCTTTATAGAATTATTTTATATATAATTACTTATAATAATAAGACTCACACAACATTTGCACGCCTGCATGCAGGCTGAATACATTTACTAAAAATTTGTTATAAGATCTGACATTGTATAATTTTGTATTCATGCAAATAAACGATTTGATTTGATTTTCGCGGCGAAAAAAACGCGTGAACCAAGTCCTTTATACCCCGAAATCATCTCCACTTGAGATAATACCTACCTATCTATAGAATGTTTTGTTCCTTACGTAGGTTAATTGCATGATTTCGTATTCTCTTTCGCGGTCCTTTGTAAATTGGATGTAAGAAGGCGCAGGGCCAGCGCCGGCGGCCGAGACCCACATTATTTACCACACACTTGTAACAGTTCGGCTTCGTCGCGAATCCATTCTAAATTAGGTATAAATACGAGAGTAACTTTGTGTTTCTTTTGTTACTATGTTAATGGAATTTGATTGACGAGGGAATGGATTAATCTCGTAATTGAATATAACGTATATTTTTTGTTGGACTTTCTAATTTTAAATGAATAAATAAAATAATTAAGGCTGGACAAGCCCCAAACTAAGCAGAGCTTGTGTTATGGGTTCTAGATAACTATTATACATATTACAAAAAAAAAATTACGTAGTAAGTTACGATGTTTAATTATATTTTTATACATAGAAAACACTACAATACCCGCAACCTCCTACGTCACAGGCTGACCCTTGCCCGTTACGCCATAGAGGTCGTAAAATTTTACGATATGAATTACATTTAGGTAGATACAATACAAATAAACATGTCTTACTGTAGCTCTGCATTTTATAATCTCCGTAGCACATTCTACTATTTCTTGTCTTAGGCACTACCGCTTGGCTAGTAGAGTGAAGGGAAATTTTACTTTCTTGTGACACTACTATTCTTACAGGCCGACTATATTCTATAACGTACATAATATATCCTACGTGGCCATAGCACTAATAGTTTTACGCTGCACCGTAGCTCATTTCAACTTCTACGCCGTAGCACTGCTACGCCGAAGCACTTCTACGCCGTAGCACTGCTACGCCACTGTAGTACGTTCAGTATTCAACGCCGCGCCGCCGCCGCGCCGCCTTGCAGCGCTTTCAACGGTTGAAAACATTGGATGCTGGAAGTAAATCACATTTTATTCCCCGAAGTAGGCATTACATCTGCTATAGTAGGTATTTCTGCTTTTCAGGCTGCATCACTTATTTTGTGTAAACAATTGGATTTAGGGAATTTATTTACACTTATGAGACTTTCAATATGAGGCTTTGATAGTTTGTTGATAGCTTAGACTAGCCTAAGATCATGTTTGATTTCTTTGGTTTTAAAAACTGTCGTCACAACTTTTGACGTTTTTTCATTACTTTAAAGTTTCATTCCAATGATTTTTGTACTGAAGTACTATTAAAATAACGTTTATACATATTAAAATAACGTTTATAAGGATAGAAAGAAGCATTTCATCCACTTCCTAGTCTACAATTTGGGTTCAATAAAGGAATGACGAGATAAGACGCTCAAGCGGCAGATTCTAATGGAATTCCTTCCGCGCTCCACTTGCCTGTTCTACTTATTTGCACAGAATATCCAACATCATACATAACTATCTACTGCAGTAGGTAGGCTATCAGAGCGTGGCGAACAGCGCTTTTCAAATAGAGCTTTATTTACCTGTCCGATTTTGGACAAGGTAAATTAAAAGTTTCCGTGCAGTAACTATGAAATAAACTAAGTACCCACTAACTCATAACAATAGGGTGTGTATGTCTCCAACAGCAAGTAAATCTAACATGTTTTACCGGTAAACATTTACCTAAATTAATAATTCATGTTCTGTAGAACAATATGAACATAAACTGGTCACATCCCTCGCCCCCCGCCCCCCGCGGACGCGGAGACGGGAAGGTCGCCGTCCCGCGGAGGCGACACGATGCACGTTAATATTGATGAAGTTAATGGGTCGGCTATTGTAATTCAGCATTCGGGACACAAAGGCTTCGGACGAGAAATAATTAATGACGCTCGAGTGTGAGCGGCGCGGCCCACTCGAGCACTCGGGCTGCCGGGACAGGCCGGCCGCTGATCGAATGCATTACTGCCATCCGCTCCGGGACACTTCAATCACCTCGAGAGCTCTGCAGGCGGTCAACACGCCGAGTCTGTCGCCTTGTGAACTTCAATTAGTACAGTTAGTTCTTGAGAAGCTGCGAGTAATCTGAGTGTTGATCAAGTTAGATATTGAGAGGCTGCGAGCTATCTAACATCCGTGTTCGATACATCATCACGTAGGTATATCAGCATCATTAGCAGTTTGAGAGGGGACTCGTGCCGCGAGCGTGGACCCGGCGCCTACAGAGGTCACTGTATCAGCAGCAGCCATTTCAATCGCACTCAACATCATAATTAGTCGTAGTTTTGTACAATAGGTATAGCTATTGTTTCATATACTCGACTTTAATATTAGCACCCCGAGAAGAGCTGGCTCAGTCAGTCGATCTATGCTCGAGTAACGCTTTTCTAAGGCATCAACGTCACTCATGCATAAAACTGTGACTAATAACGGACCGTGTTAATCAAAGAGTTAAGCCGTTCTTGCATCGAAGTAATGCATCATAAGTGGAGCAAGAGAAAGAATAGCCGGTGCCTTTATAGCCCGGGACAAATGCAGCGAGTGGGCCGGCGCCCGGCATCGATCCCGCACCGCCGCCGCGCCCGTGGCCCACAGACGCGGGTATTTCCGCGAGGCCTTGACACGCTCTCGCCGCGTCGCGTCGGCAGACAGCCCGTCGCTTCTCACTGCCACCTACTACACTACACTACACTACACTTCACGGTAGCGTACTCTAGTTGAACTAACCATGGGAGACCGGGACCTTCAACAATGCTAAGTCACATTTTTGACATTTTAGATGACACTTAATTTTTTGAACGTTAGTGAAGTTTGACCTTATATATTAATATTTTTTTCTTTATTTGTACTCTAACTTTTATTTTTATTATTTTTATATAATTAAATTATCCGTGAAGTTTGACCCGAAAATCTCTTCGAATACAGCAGACTTAGTATTTATTACCAATGCATTTTAGAAATAGTGTACCTACGGTAAGTAAAATCCCGCACCTGTAAAAAAAATTCTACGATTTTAGAGGATGCTAAATGTACCTATCTATGTATATAGTAGGTAGATGAATTAGCTAGCTCGAAATAACATCAGTCTCTCCGCTCGTAATTGCGCAGTGCCTAATGCCATAACGCTGAAATCTGCCGTGGAACGTGTATAATTGTGTCTGGCGGGCGCTAACAGCATTAACTTGGTTTTTATACGCTGGGCCGCGCTCGATGCTCTGACTCGATTAGTGGGTTTAGAGATAGGTGAGGTGACACGTCGCGTGTCGCCGTGTCGGGCGCGGGCGTTTTGTGGACGTGTCGAGGGCGTGACGCGGACGTGTCGCGGGCGTGACGCCGTCCACCTCACTTAACCAGTTGACAATTATTGCTTCCCTCTGAGCGCTCGCGCTCACTCACTGACTGACCATCTGGATTTATTTTATAGCTGTTGCTGACGCCTAAGTGCCTTATGGCGGTGTGAATGCCGCACATTAGCGCCGCCACCTATTTTAACTTTTTAACTTTGAATACAGGAAATTTCAAAACTCCATCGTATTGTTTGTGATTCCTATTATAAGCAATTTTTTAATGGCCTTGTAATAGTTTTGTTTTGTCTAGTTGAGGCACATGCGAAAATAGAGAGGCCACAAAGGGCAACTTCGTATCTCTGCCTTAGTTTTTACAAAATAAAACTATTACAGAGGAATTAATAGGTTTAAAAAAAATAACTTATGATAGGTATCACAAACATCACGATGGATTTTGTAAAATGTATGTTATTACATACATTTTACTAGCTGCGCCCCGCGGCTTCGCACTCGTTTTTTGTAAGGAAACGTTTAAAGGTGATTTTTATCTCAAGACAACTAATTTATGGGATAAAAAGTACCATATGCTTGATTCCAGTAATATAACTACCTGTAACCAAAATTTCAGCCCGATCCGTTCAGTAGAATTGGCCTGAAGAGGTAACAAGCATCCATCCATCCATCCATCCATCCATCCATTCATCCATCCATCTCCATCCAAACTTTCGCATTTATAATATTAGTGTGATAAGATAAAATAGGTGGCGGCGTCACTTTGACTAGAGTGGGCGCCTTAACGTAGATTGTATGTACCTACGTATCTCTGTTTAGGGAAACTGTTAAATCTTTTAGATACCTTATGAAATATGACTGTCGATACCTACTACTTTCATTAAGCAATGGCCACAACATCTGTCTTGAAGGAACATAACAAAACAGTAAGGTGGTTTTAGGTTATATTTAGGTGATATTGATACGAGATGATAATATAGTAAGTGATAGAGATAAAGTGATAGCTTGATTTATTGTTAATCGATCGCGTAGGTACCTACTGAATGTTTTAACTTATGAAATCGTACAAAATGATTAAATGAGTAAGTTCAATAAAAATCCCAGATCAGACAATGGCCTCGTTAACTACAAAAACGCGTTTGATGGTGATTCTGTCACACCACCATTGTTATATACTCGTACAACGATTGGTTTATCAGAATAAGGTCTCAGTAAATAAATAAATAAATAAATAAATAAATAAATAATGTTGGACAATTCACACAGCATTATCTAGCCCCAAGCTAAGCAGAGCTTGTGTTATGGGTACTAGATAACTGATATACATAATACAATACACTACATGGATAGATATTTTTTATTATAAATAGAAAACATCCAGAACGCCCTGAACATATATCTGCAGATCGTACAAACATTTGTCCCGAGGCGGGAATCGAACCCGCAACCACCTGCGTCGCAGGCGGACCTTCGCCCACCGCGCCACAGTGGTCGAGTAGAAAAACGTTCGGATTCTAAGCAGTAGGTAAGTAAGTAGCAAGTCAGGGTGACTTCACGGCTGACCATGACTTTACTATTCAATCTCCCGATCATTATGTTCCAGCTCGTGTTCCACCCTGGATGTAGATCAGCTGGCTACGTCCGTCCGCAACCAAGTGGACACCAAAAAATTCCCGAAGATTCGATGTGCTTGGTTAGTTAGTACCTATTTTTTTGTGTCACGATGGTTGTATTTGCAGCGTTTTTTGACTGTAATCCTAAAACCAACTTCTAAGCCGACTTTAAAAAAGGAGAGATTCTTAATGCAACTATTTCTTTTGTTATGTTTGCTACCTCAGAACTTTGGACTATGTGAATCGCTTTTGATGATTCTTTTTATTTGAAAGCGTGTGATCCCATTAAGGCCCATACACTAGCGAAAGTGGCGCCCCCAACTATTATATCTTATTATTACGTTGAACGCAGGAATTTTTAAAAATCCTACGTTCAGTTTGTGGTATCTATTATAAGCTATTTATTAATGCCTCTGTAATAGTTTCATTTTGTAAAGCTTAGGAAGAGATACGAAGTTGCGCTTTTTGGCCACCAAACTCTATTTTTGCATCTCCTCCTAAACTATATGAGATAAAATTATAAAAGATGTATTAAAAAATAGCTTATAATAGATACCACAAACTGAACGTAGGATTTTTAAAAATTCCTATGATAAACGTAAAAATATGATAAAATAGGAATTGCTGTCAGATTGGCTCGGGTATGCGCCTTAAGTACTTGAACTTGTTTTTTTATTTTGTCCGGTTCTGACAGTAGCATCCATGAGTAAACAATATAATTAGACTTTTTTTTGTAAAAATGTTATTTAGTGGTCGTTCCTGATCTTTTCGATGTTTCTATGCCAAATTTCAGTATTTTCTGAAGTAGTTACTATAGGTACCTGCTAGCTAACATAGTGCTAAATAAATTTATGTAGCCCTACTTTGACTAAACCAATTTTGTCAGTTCTTTTTTACTAAAGAAACTTTCGTAGTGACGAATTCATTATGAATATAAGCGGGTGCTTCCAACACAAATAAGGTTCATTTTTAACCTGCTTATATTCTGCTGTTTTCGCTGTATCTTTGTGCAATTTTAAAGGTAGGTAGTAATTCCTGAACTACTCGTTCCTTTAGCACTATGTTAGTTAGCGGTACTAAACGTAACTACGTTAGTTAGCGGTACTAAACGTAACTACGTTTAGTACCGCTAACTAACATAGTGCCAAATAAATGTAGTTCTTAGCATGCTCATTAGGCATTTAGAGACGAGTACCCATCAGATTGTAGGAGAGCAGAGGGCAGCGTGCTGCGGGGCAAGACGACGCGCCAGGGCGGGCGGCGGGCGGGGAGGTACACGCAATAACTCGCAGCTTGTGGCTTCGGAACCGCTGCTGAATTAACTACTCCTCGCACCCCCCACCCCTTGCCCTCCTACCCAGCGCCTCGCCCTTCCGGAGCCCATCTATTCATTTTGCGGCGCTCATTCACTCCTTATTAAACTGATTTATGGACACCTGCCGGGGCCGGCGGGGACGGGGATGTTGGCTTTAAAAGTTTAATCTTTCCTTATAACGAAATTGCGTTTAAATTATACTTTCCCGACTCTTTTGAGTACAGCGTAGCACATTTAAAAGTTATGCTTTAGTACTCTGTGTGCATTTTATCTACGTCGACAGCACGACGTCAGCACGCCGCCAGCACGCCGCCAGCGCGCCGCTCTCGGCTTGGCACCGTGGCGGCTGCCTCCGAGCTTTCATAATCAAGTAAAGAGGTAAATGTGATTAGCTCTGCGCTCCGAGAGAGCGCTAACGGGCGGCGGCGGCGGCGGGGCGGCGCGGCGGCGGCTCGATGACACAATAACACACGTTCGCGGCGCAGCGGGCCCGCGTCCCGCCAGATTAGCCTGATACTTGTTGGTGCTGCAACTCTCATATTATTATGTTCGTCATTATCATCATTATCAGCCTATATTACTCTACTGCTAGACATAGGCCTCCCCTAATGAGCGCTATAGCTCAAACGTTTGAGCTTATCTTCGAAACGGCTACATTTTATAACGGCAATTTTAAAGAAACTTTTACTGGCAGTACAGATAGCTGATGTTCGGGCAAAAAAAACCAAAACGTGTGTTTTTGAGTTTTTTTATAGATAGCTAGGTCATTAAGTTTATTGCACCATCAAAACTAAAAAAAAACATCTTATACCTATAAACGAGCAATTCTTGTATGCTACGGCTCCAATGATTTTCATGAAATTTAGAATGCAGCGGGTTTCGGGGGCGATAAATCGATCTAGCTAGGATACATTTTTGAAAATGTCGTTTTATTCGTGTTTTCAATAAACTTTTATCAACTTTATCGTAACCATATGGCTGTTCCTGACATCTATTGGCGAATAGGAATACTATTTGATTTGTGTTTTATGAAATTATCACTATCAATTTATACATTAAACTGAAAAATATGACTCTTCCTGACGTCTATTGGCGAATAACAATACTATAATTTCTAAAAAGCTAAATTTACCACAAAAAAATCCGGTCATCCAGGTACTTTATAGTAAAACATGCAGGCAGAGAGTAAGAACGGATAGACGTCGGTCGGTGTAACAACATTCACCGTCATCGATCCATTACCGGGATATGAAGCGCTGAATGAAATTACCGCTTATTGCATTCGTCTTCACCGGACGTCGGCGTCGTCGGCGCAGGCGGATCGGATGGCTCGCGGGATATTGGATCGGATCCCGCTCGTCTCGGATGAACCGTCATTAATATGCAGCCTATGAGGGTGCTCGCAGCCTCTCGCTCAAAGGAGACTTCACTTCGACAGCCTCACTCGACGGACAATAGCGGCCGGCCTACAACCGAGATACTAAACTCCAAGTGCATCTATAGAGGTACTCGTCTCTAGGGATGCTCAGAGTTAAACTTTACTCAGCATAAGTTCCAAATTACGTTTGATTAGGTATGTTATTGTAGTTTAGTAGCGAAGTTTTGGGCTCGGAGGGAGCGGCCGTATTTGCTCCAACTTTGTGGAATATCTACGTACACGTTGTACTCGACAAGATGCTAAGTTGTTATAAGTAGAGAATGTTCTCTGCGATCAACAATAGATGTGTAAACTATATGAGAACTATACGTATCACGCGCCCTAGTGACATTATGATGATAATCCAAACAAGCCTTATAATTTATAATAGGGGATGTTACTCTGTCTGTTTTCATGTATCTTTGAAGGATGTTTTGTTCCATTTGTTTATACTCGCATGTTTCTCGCGCGTAACTATACAGGGTGTTCGGCACAACGTTTGCGACATGGAAGCTGGGGGGTAGTTGGTCCTAGCTTTTTTGAAACTTATAATTAATTTTGTTTTAAAAAACTATAAACCGACTTAAATTTTTATAGTTTTTTCATGGATTTTCATGGATCCCAGTGTCAGAACTGAACCAAATTAAAATGGGACCACAAGCACCAGCTTTTATATAAAAAAAAAACATGAAAATCGGACCACCCAGTCAAAAGTTCTAAGGTAAAAAACATATCAAAATACAGTCGAATTGAGAGGCTCCGCCTTTTTTTGAACTCGGTTAAAAAGCCTGCCGGTTAACTAATCTAGTCTAATACTAGCGTCTGCCCGCGGCTGCGCTCGCGCTTTTCCGGGAACTGGTTGTAATTTGCATAGACGTAGGTAGACCTGAAATCACATTAGCTACTTTATATTCCATATATCAATTCCCATAGGAAATATATATTATAACCAATAATCGTTTCCACATAAACAACGCGTGCGAAGCCGGCAGAAACTGGAAGATAATAATACGTACGCTGTATGTACCTAATAACTGTACATCAGCCAAACTCAATGTAGAATGTTTGTAAACAAACTGCCCATACACAATCTAAAAATCACTGTTGCCGCGTCTTTTTAAACGCAATTTACATTACTTGTCGATTTGATAAATTTTGAGTTATTATAGTTGTGTGGCTTAGAATTTGCACCACCACATCTCTTCCCATGGATATCGTAAGAGGCGACTAATACACCAGGGGTGGGCAGCAGCGCCCCCTGCGGAACAATTCTACCACTGAACTGCGATCCCCAACCCGCAAGCCCAGCGTAGGGACTATGGGCATTACCCTCATTAGATAAACGCCAACAAGGCGCTTAGCAGTGGACCAATACAGGCTGTTGAAATTGAAGTTAAATAAATATTTTTCAAAAATACTTTATCTGTAACTGGACGTCAAGCAAGTGAGTTTTGGTTTTTTGTGTCCTAGTTTATTTACAAACATTCTACATCGAGATTGGCTAGTGTGTCCTCGCAGTGTGTATACGTCCCGGCGCTGCGCTGGGCCGCGCGCCGCAATACCGCGTGATATACGCTCTGCCAATAATTGATAGTAAACCACGACTCCGGGAATTGCTTTGCTCCGTCTATACTACAGCGATACCTAACTGTATGGCACCGACGGCTGTTGGGCTCCGCAACTATGCCTTTGAACAGTGTTGGTATGCACTGCTCTGATACGAACTAATTAACTGCCTACTGACTTTAACTCGAACACGCAGAATAGTTTGATGGAAGGAAGATCAATTTTCAAGTAATACTGAACTTAAATATCGCTTCCGTAGAATGAGGTTTATATATAAGTAACTGGTTGTGAGTTACAGTAGTTGGCAGTATTATAACATCCTAGTCGTAGGTAATTTATGTGTTTTATATGAGGCTTATTTTGGCAACGCACTCCTCCGTGGAACTATAAAATAAAATAATGTTGGACGCAAACTTCAAGATGGATGCAGTAAGCTCGGAGCTACTGCTAATTCGTCCGCCGCCGCGCCGATCGGCGATCGCGACTTACGACCTCAAAAAGCGTTTTTTATATTCTGCTGAAACAAAAACACAATCTTAAGACATATCCCTCTTTTTTTTAATAAACGATCAAACAAGAATTAAGATGAGACTTCTGAAAACAGAGCCGCCCAAGTGTTCGGCATGAGAAACCTCAAATCTCTTGATAGATACAGTTTTTCAAGAACACTCATAAATCCAACGAAAAATTGATTCTATTAGCGGAACAAAAGCCTCGATGTGAAGGTGTCTGTCGAAGTTTGAAAAGTTTTTGCGATCGGTCCCTAATCTTACCTATCAGAACGGAGCGGTTTGATCCAAAAAATGAGAAGTTGGCAACATTTCCTCGTGCCGAATAAATCCCTTAAAGCATCTCTATAAAGTCGGCACTTTATTGGAAGGCGAATGATGAAATCGAGTGTAAGGCAAACGTCCGATGCTCGACTCGACTCATCTCGTCCAATCTCATCTCGTCTCGGACGGGCGCGGGCGTCGCGGACGAGCGTAGGCTTTTATCTCTCATTTATCATTTAGGCTGCGGGCCCCTCGGCAGTCGGCGATACCACGGCCATACTCATCGATATTGATCCACTAAACAGCCCATCTGCTGCGCTCTCTCTCCTCGCCGGCACTAAAGGCGCCCCAAGGCTCGCGTTCACCGGCGGCGGTGCCGACACCTACTTACGGCATCGTTTAGGAGCTGTTTGTGCGCCGTTTCCTTGAATAATTCCTCAACGGGCGAGATTTTATCGTGCAATGTATAGAATATTCACTGCTATGTACGGTCGACTCTATTGTTGGAATATTGTTAGTTTCCTAAAACACTTTATTTATTTTTATTTTTCGTTTATTAAGGCACAAACAGTATACAATTTTCTTAAAATTAACAGTATATATAGCTAGGTATACACCAATCAAGATGCCACTAATAGAAACATTATTTAGAATAAAATAATAACAACGTTACAGATGCTAATCTGGAGCTTATACAAACAAAGACAAATCAAACATAAATACTACACAAAATTAACTTAAGAGTGACGCTTGTTTCTTAAAGTTATTCTTAGAGAGCAGAAATATATCACATTTAGAAAATTGATCATTGTGCAATTTACTTACTCTAGAAATAAAAGAATTGCATGCATAATTCGTTTTATGATTATTTAACATAAAAAGGTTATTTGTTTTACGAGCGCTTACACGTGGACATTTTAAACATAATTGATTTAACAAATACGGTGAGTCGGTTAAGTTCCTTAAGATTTTAAACAAAAATATTTGATCTCTAATCGTGCGTCGGCTTTGAAGTGACTCAGTGTTAATTATTACAGACTGATTTGAGTTATTGATTTTAAATTTAAGATGTTTAATGAACTTTGACTGAATTCGCTCAAGACTATTAACATAAACTAGATAACGAGGATTCCAGACACTAGAACCATATTCTAAAATGGGTCTGATCAGGGAATTAAAAAGAACCACCATGGTTTTCCAATTACTAAAATCTTTACTTACTCTGAGCACAAAGCCTAATAAACGATATGCGCGATCTGTTACATTTTGAATATGGGATTTAAATGAGAGCTTATTGTCCATGAGAACTCCTAAATCTCTAACTACAGTTACTCTTTCAAGTGGAACATCGTTTAAGCTGTAGTTAAAAGTTATAATTGATTTATTGCGGGTAAAAGTTATGCAGCTACATTTGGTTACATTTAGAAATAATAAATTGTCGTTGCAGTATGTACTTAGTCTAAGCAAATCACTTTGTAGATCTTCGCAATCCTTTAGAGACGTTATTACCTTAAAAATCTTTTTATCATCTGCGTAAAGCAAAACTTTAGAAAATTTAAAACAACTAATAACATCATTAATAAAAATATTGAAAAGTAGCGGCCCAAGATGATGCCCACTTACGCCCGTGAATGAAAAGCTTACTCAGTCCATTAGGATGTTAGCGGGTTAACTACCAACTTTATTTGTGTAGACTAGCTGTGCCTCGCGGCTTCGCACGCGTTGATTTTCTCATCTTTTAAACCTTCCCTAACTCTCCACGAACATTTCAAGACCAAGATAAAATAAACCCGTTCAGCAGTTCTCGAGTTTTAGCGAGACTAACAAACAGCAATTCATTTTTTTATATATATATAATAGTTTTATGCCATACTAAATTTTTAATCAATCATAGATCGATGACAAGCAAGCTTTCATAACACGGGCCTTAAATCCGCTTAGGAATTTGGACGAACAAATTTATCGTTTAATTTACAGCTTAAAGTATTGAATGTCACAAACACCACTCCAGAGGGACATCCCCGAGTTGGTATACTGTCACTATTCATTAGACGTCGACTGCTCCGATTGACTTGTGCTTTACACTTGACAAACAACTTGCAAAAGTAATTCCAACTCTATACTGAGAACAACTTACTAATTGGTTGTGAAACAAAGAGCCTCGTGATTTTATCAGCACTCTCAGGAAAGTTTGTTGGAAGCTTTTCAAAACGACGCGCAACATACCTGACTGAGTTTAATTGATTTGGACGTTGTTTCTGGATCAACAAGATTCAGTACCTACGCTTAGTACGTACCTGTGTGCACAGTTTGACTAAGAAAAAGTTTTCGAGAGCTTGGCAGACAAACTTCTACCTCGCTTACACGTACAAAAAAGAATGAGGCAAATATAATATTCCGTGAAAATCACAGACTGAGCTGAAAAAGCCGCTGTCAAAGCTCTCAAAAACACTCAAAAACAAAAATCGCATTCTATTACCCAGTATGAAACAAAATTTTTAATAGCCTACAAGCAGTTGAATAGTGTTGCAGTCAAACTATGAAAATTAGTTATTCTATCGCCGCTCTCAGCGCCGAATGTATGGAGAGAAAGAAAACTTTTATCGTCATCATAAAATAACGTACAACTGGTTCCTAACCTACTCATAAGAGATCGCGTCGGTTGCGCGGGTTAGGGTACATCTCGTCCGAATCTAAAACTCGTCCGCGGACGAGATGTCCTCTTCACTTTTTGGAGGGGTACATCCCGTCCGAATCTAAAGTCCCTTGGTTATAGATTCGGACGAGTTGCACCGCCTGCGCTCGCCTGGAACTTATTTGCACTTGTGCTAAGAAAAGATATCTGCCTCTGGTCTGCGATTTCCAATCTAAACGAGCTCGCGAAGTGGGTCATAGGAAATAGGTTAGCCGAAACGGAGTGACAGAACATGATATGCTTCAAATTAAATTCTTTCAGTTTGCGTCGCGTCCAAATTGGGTCAAGCTTGTTCGAAAGAGGTCGACCTCTGTTTTGACAATGGCGGTAATTTATTTTAGCAGCTGTGATAAATAATTAGGTCAACAAATTATGTAGGGTGCACTGAATTTTGGCGCTCCACGCCACGACACGCCGTCGACGCGCCGTCGCCGTCGCGCGTAGCCGTTCTATAGTCGGGCTGAAGGATAAAAACGATACTAAATTTGGCTCACACATAGCATATAACTTGTTTTAAATGTATTGTAATGTTATAAAGTAAACCAACGTCAAATACGAAATTGTCTTCTCGGTGAAGGATCGGCAACGCGGCGTCTGCATTCACAATGTTTTCTAAACAATATCAGATCGATGCCCGCTCGCGCCACGCAATATATTGTACAGCATTACATAAGTAGAAAGTCTATTTCTTGATTCCTGCGGGAATACTTGGAGCGTAGATGATGGTTTCAATTTGCAATAAAGTAGAGGTGCGTAGCGACATGGAAATTTGAATGCTCGAGTGGAGGGAGGTTCCACGGCGTCGCAGCTGCTGTGCCAGGCAGGCCACCAGACTCGTGGTTTTCAAACTACCTACTAGCTAGTGCCCGCCGCTTTTATCCGGGATAAGTTATTCCAGACTCAGGATTACATCTATAAGCGGAATAGAATGTAATATAAATAATTGATTTTGTTTAAAAAAAACTATAAACCGACTTCAATTATATGGTGGGTCCATATAATTGAAGTCGGTTTATAGTTTTTTTTGTCAGAGCTAGACCAAATTTCTTTTATATGAAAGCTGGTGCTTTCCGTGTAGCACCAGCTTTCATATAAAAGAAATTTGGTCTAGCTCTGACAAAAAAAACTATAAACCGACTTCAATTATATGGACCCACCATATAATTGAAGTCGGTTTATAGTTTTTTTAAAACAAAATCAATTATTTATATTACATTCTATTCCGCTTATAGATGTAATCCTGAGTCTGGAATAACTTATCCCGGATAAAAGCGGCGGGCACTAGCTAGTAGGTAGTTTGAAAACCACGAGTCTGGTGGCCTGCCTGGCACAGCAGCTGCGACGCCGTGGAACCTCCCTCCACTCGAGCATTCAAATTTCCATGTCGCTACGCACCTCTACTTTATTGCAAATTGAAACCATCATCTACGCTCCAAGTATTCCCGCAGGAATCAAGAAATAGACTTTCTACTTATGTAATGCTGTACAATATATTGCGTGGCGCGAGCGGGCATCGATCTGATATTGTTTAGAAAACATTGTGAATGCAGACGCCGCGTTGCCGATCCTTCACCGAGAAGAAAATTTCGTATTTGACGTTGGTTTACTTTATAACATTACAATACATTTAAAACAAGTTATATGCTATGTAAAGATAAAGATAAAGATAAAGATAGTTTATTTGCTTGAACACAATGTAGGTTACACAGATGTTAATATTATTTAAGTTTCAATTATGTTCTACTAAGACTAGCATGCAAATGTTACAGTAGATAAGTTAAAATGTATTATGTATTCTAACTATGACGTATAATGGAATTTGAGACAATGTCAAAAA
Organism: Eupithecia tripunctaria; assembly: GCA_955876795.1. Lineage (NCBI taxonomy): Eukaryota > Metazoa > Arthropoda > Insecta > Lepidoptera > Geometridae > Eupithecia > Eupithecia tripunctaria. The sequence goes on from OY041607.1 coordinate 923,329, forward strand.
TAATAATAGTAAACAGGCGCAATTGTAATTATTAAAAGGTGATGTCAAAATTTATCCGTCAAAAAGTCGTTAATATTATAATAGCATTTCTTAATTAATAATTGTTTTAATTGACACCTAAATTTATTGTCATCGAGATCTTTTAATGATTTTGGTATTTTATTATAAATTTTACGTGACATACTGACTACACTTTTTTGTAGGAAAGCTGTTTTAGTATTTGGTATTTGGAGTTTACTGTTATCACGTCTATTTCTTACTACAAAATCAGACTTGCGTAGGAAAAGATGGGGATGCTTTCTTACAAATAGTGCCATTTCAAATATATATAACGACGGAAGCGTTAGTATATTGTGCTCAATGAACAAAGGTCTGCAACTGTCGGTAACGTCCAGGTTAAACATTGATCTAACACATCTTTTTTGTCTTTTAAATATAAAGTCTTTATTGGTAGAGTTGGCCCAGAAAATTATACCAAACCTTAGGATGGACTCTACTGTTCCATAATAAGCTGTAAGAATTGTTTCAGTGTTAACAATGGAAGATAATTTATAGAGCGCGTAGGTTGCGCTACTTACTCGCTTACTTAGAAGTTCAATATGGGTTTTCCAATTTAATTTACAGTCTATTTGAATACCTAGAAATCTTGTTGATTCTACGGCGTCTACTTTACTACCATTAAACTGTAGGTCTATTTGAGGATATTTTTTAAATCTTTGACTAAAATGAATTATTTTTGTTTTATTAATATTAATTTTCAGATTATTATTGTCCAGCCATTTAATTATTGAATTTATTGAATTGTTAATGTCAGAATTGTAAGTATTTATGTCATCACATTTTATAGTTAGTGTATTATCGTCAGCAAATAAGGTCATTGGTTGATTGACTGATCTAGGTAGGTCATTTATATAAATAATAAATAGCAAAGGTCCCAGGACACTTCCCTGTGGAACGCCAAACTGGATTACCCGCTCTAAGGACCGATACGATTTTTCATATTTGGTCTTGATATCTAGTTTTGTAATCTCAGTAATTTGTTTACGGTCTTTAAGATACGAGCAAAGAAGTTGAGATACACTACCTCTCAGTCCATACGCTTCTAATTTGTTAATTAGGATGTCGTGATCTACGCAGTCAAATGCTTGAGTCATATCACAGAACACAGCAGATACAGGTGTTCTATTGTCTATTCGAAGTGCAATATTTTCAATAAATTCATATATTGCCAAGTTTATCGATTTGTTACGTCGAAACCCTTTTTGTTCATTGCATAGCAATTTATTCTTTTCGAAGTACGAATTTATTTCTTCGTATATATATTTTTCGAAGATTTTCGAGAAGATTGATAGAAGCGCTATTGGTCTGTAACTATCAGTTAACTCTTTGTTACCCTTTTTAAATAGCGGCCTCACAATCGCAATTTTAAGATCTTCCGGGAACGTACCGGTTGAAATGGCTAGATTTATTAAATAACTGAGATGTGGGCTAATTATTTCATTGACTGATTTTATGATTCCCGTAGAGATTTGGTCATAACCTGTGCTTTTAGTGTTTTTTAATTTTTTTATAATATTTTTTACGTGTTGTGGAACGGATGGTGCTAAGAACATAGATTTTGCTTGATGACAAATTTTATCTGTGACGTTTATTCCATGATCGGGAATAGATTCTATTTTATTGATGAAATAATCATTAAATTGATTGGCAATGTCTGTAGGATTCAATAAATATTTATTTATATTATTATTACATTTAATTTTAACTATGGATTCCTTTGGAGTACACACTCTAGTTTTATTTATTACATCCCAAGTCGCCTTCGATTTATTTTGAGATGTCATTATTTTGTGAATATTTTGGGATTTTTTTGTTAGTGTAATAACTTTTTTAAGTCTCTTTGAAAAATTTTTGTAGATATGTTTATTAGTTTTATTAGGTTTAGATAGGAATTTCCAATATAAATTACGTTTTTTTTGGCTACATAATTTTATCCCTCGGGAAATCCATTTTGGTTTACTTACGGTTCTAATAAAAATATTTTTCTTCGGGAAGCAAAGATCGTAAAAAAGTTTAAAGTTTTCAATAAAATACTTATAAGCTAAGTTAGAATCATGGGTATTGTACATGTCTGAAAAGGATAAGCTTTCAATACACATTTTAAATTTTTCAACATTTTCACTACAAAAGTCACGCACTTCTCTATGCCATGACTTAATTTTAACAGTACGTACCGGCAGCTTTATAATCTGAGCCGTATGGTCAGAGAGCGCAAATTCCAAGACTTCCGTTTTACAGTGGTTTTTAAAATCATGGGCAATATTGTCAATGCATGTCTTTGATATCAGACGAGTAGGTTGTTTTAGGGTTAATTTTAAGTTGTATTGTAATAGACTACATTCAAAATCAGATGTAATATTGTTAGTTTTCAACATATCAATATTAAAATCTCCTAACAAAACAGTATTCTTAACATTAAGCTTTCTAGTATATGTTAAAATTTTATCTAATTTACTAAAGAAAATATTAAAGTAATCATTTGTTAGTTTTGGAATTCTATATAAACAAATAATTATTATTTTATATGTCACTAATTCAACAGCACAGCATTCAATTATACCAGATAAAGAAAAGTTTTTGATTTCCGGTATTTCTTTCCATTCGTGGTTTTTCATTACGTGTGAGCCAAATTTAGTATCGTTTTTATCCTTCAGCCCGACTATAGAACGGCTACGCGCGACGGCGACGGCGCGTCGACGGCGTGTCGTGGCGTGGAGCGCCAAAATTCAGTGCACCCTACATAATTTGTTGACCAAATTATTTATCACAGCTGCTAAAATAAATTACCGCCATTGTCAAAACAGAGGTCGACCTCTTTCGAACAAGCTTGACCCAATTTGGACGCGACGCAAACTGAAAGAATTTAATTTGAAGCATATCATGTTCTGTCACTCCGTTTCGGCTAACCTATTTCCTATGACCCACTTCGCGAGCTCGTTTAGATTGGAAATCGCAGACCAGAGGCAGATATCTTTTCTTAGCACAAGTGCAAATAAGTTCCAGGCGAGCGCAGGCGCAAGGTACATTCGAATTCAGAACCTCCTCCTTTTATGAAGTCGGTTAAAAACATATGTATATTCGGACACCGGGACAAAAAAGAGCGAATCAAGCCAAAAATAAAAACAGTAGGTATAACATGGAGGTAAGAGACATGAAAGGGTTGTTTAATAATTGCAAAACTTCAGCCCGATCCGATAAGAAGATTTAGCGTGAAGAGGTAACGAATATCAAATCAAAGTCTTCTAGCGAATGCCTATTAATACCTATCTATGGCTATTTTAATTTCAATTAAACTTTAATGTATTTTAGACATTACAGAACTCTTGGACGCGCCACAAAGACTAGGAAATAAAGTGATCACTTGGATTTTTTTGTTCATTCCAATCTTTTTAAAGAAAAGAAGCGAATAAGAAACCTTTAACTTGTTAGGGTGTTTGTTTTAATGCTGCAGCAAAACTCGTCTCAACCTTTTTTATCCTCTAACTCGATAGTATGATATATTCGTTACAAATATCATAACTTCTTATCCATTACTATTAGTGTGAAGTGTGATGAAATAATCGTACTTATATATATCTTTTAATAATAATTAAAATTCATAAAGAAAACACATAACTAAAGTTGTATCTCGATGTAAGTACCAAAATAAAACAGTTCAGTAGAAAGCTCAAGTGAGAATCGTTCGAGGCAGAATCAAGAATGAGACTCGGGCATATCTAGTTTCATATTTAGAGTTATCGTGTTGTGAGTGTACGCGGGAGGGCGCGAACTCGGCCAAATCTCATTTATGTTGTAGCGAGTGTTTACGACCGCGGAGTACACGCAGCGGACGCCGCTCTGCCCGCCCCGTGTCCGCTGCATCCGCTGTCAGCACAGTTGAAGCGGCTCCGTCTTGCGTCCAACCCGCCCAACGCACACAACGGCCGAGGAACGTCCGCCGCCGCACGTCCGCTGGCGCGACACAACGGCCGAGGAACGTCCGCCGCCGCACGTCCGCTGGCGCGACACAGCGGCCGCCGCGTGTGCTCCGTCTAATTGAATAGGGGTAATTCTCATAGGGCTCAAAAATACGTGTCCGACTCGAAAAAACACATAAAAAGTATCCGTAGCCCTATGATTCTTTTTCAGGTAGTAGATTAGCCAAAAGTAATAGGGGGGGCCTATTTTAGTTTCTTAATTTTCCTATTCTAAATAAGTAAAAATAAATAAAAACCTTGGAAATACTGATTTTCGTGGTGCGTCCGGACCTCATGTTCTAGTGTTAATAATTTTTTATCTCATTTCCTATAAATAATAGCACTATTTCACACAGGTTCACAATAAACCAGATAGTTACTAGCTTAACTGACACTATTACTACGCAAAAAATTGCTTTAGTTAATAAGATACAATTAGATAACTTCGCGTCCGACGTTTAGCTCTGATAGCCATGGCGCGCACTAATTCATTCATAAAAACTGTACTTTAGTAACTACGTGAATAGTTGTTAGACAGAGACAAACTGTCAGTCGCGATCCATCAGTGGTGAGAACTGCACGTGTCCATGTCTCCGCGTCGCTTCGAAATTACGGTAAGTAATCACTTTCCGTGGCTTGGTATACCGCAAGTTCTGATTACCATGTAGACTATAAATTCGTTCATACTAATCCAATTGTTATAATTGTTTTAATAATATATGCTTTTTGTATTCCTAATTTCTACTGCTGACATCAATATAACATAAACCAGCAAATTAAGAAACTATTTAGGATTTTCAACTTTTTTCTGATTTTCGTGGTTTTGATTTCCATGTTTTTCGTGGACAAAAAGTACACGAAAGGTCAGTGAAACCCACGAAAATCAAATTTGCAGGCTTATTATCATTTGTTAACGTAGTGTAGGACGCCCTCCAGCCAGGTGGGATGACGATCTACGAAAGACTGCAGGCAGATGCTGGATGCGGCAAGCTGAAGACAGGGCGCTATGGCGCTCATTAGGGGAGGCCTATGTCCAGCAGTGGACTAATATAGGCTGATGATGATGATGATGATGATGAATGTATTGTATAACACGGCTTACACATTGTCGTGTTCACGGTATGACACCCTGACCGTGACAGTGTGTAAACCTGTTGAAAGGTCGGGAAAAATAAGTAAATATATATTCACGAATACATCTATAAACTTTCATACATAGATAATATTGTTATTGTGATTTTTGTTAATAATTTGTTTTATCTCAATCAAAATAACTTCAGCCAGCTTTGCTCAAATTGCAATGCTCGAAGTAAATACATATAGCTTATTATAAGTTATAACCAATGAATATGGGAGGGATTAGATAAGCCTATTTTACTAGTAATTTAGGTATAACTCCATCGTTAGTATCTAGAAACGTGACTGATTATTTATAAGATTGATCGATTGATTGATTGATGTTTGATCTCATGTGATCATGTGATTGAAAAAACGTGATAATTGATGTTAGATTTTTTGTAATACTCTCTTAGTTTATATATTTAATAAAAATATTTAATTTTGTTCCTTAGTTTTAAGAAAATTAATATATTTTTATCTGCTTACTACCTTTTTTATTATAAACCTACCCGAAATTCCTTCTTAGAATGATTGTAATAGGCTAGTTCAAACAAAACGTACATTTCAACACATTAAAGTTCAATAATTTTTTATATTTGATTTCGGTGGTGAATGTTGATTTCCATGGAGACCATAATTTTAAAATTGAATAACTTCGTAACCGTTAGGCCAATAAAGTTCCCTCCACTACCAATAAATTAGTAATCAAATCTACATATAGAATATTTCGTGATTATGTGTAATTTCAACAAAAAAAAATGTGCCACGAAAGTCAGACAAAAACTGAGTTTCCGAAGAATCACCCATAGTTAATCCTGCCAGCTGACAGCCAACTCCCCGAAGCTTGATCGCAGCTTTCCACTCGCGTTAAAAATTCACACTTTCTCTTCACGAGATAATTTAATCTTGACAATTTAAATGGAACTAAATTTGTTTCATTGAATCTGCTAATTTCTCGAGGGAAATAGGTAGGAGTGTGTAATTTTCCAAATAAACGTAATAAAGTTGGGGCATCCCGCACTGCGGCGCCCGACCTGTGCCGCCGCGCGCCGCACACGTCGTCTTCATAGTATAGGCACATTTTCAAAGAAGAGTCGATTATTACATTACTTCTCCCTACAACTTCGCATGCTTTTTCGGGAGTAAAAGTAGCCAATACGTTAATATAGGCAAAAGTTTTAGCACGATTCGTACTATAGTTTTGGCGCCAAAAGGTAGCAAACATCCAACATCTAAATATCCAAACTCTTGCATTTATACCACTACTGCTTCCAAAGCAAACAACAGGCACATAGCTTTTACATTAAGTTGATGGACAAACGGCGCCGCAGCGCACCGCCGGGACACGACGTGTCTGTGTTCTAGAGCAGCCGACGTCTCTACTACACTCGAATAAGAACATATTCTTTTCAGAAGAAACAAAAATACATGCGTAGTTATACGCATTTATCGAGAAGGTCCCCCGAGAGGCCGGGGGCGGGCGGGCGCGGGGGGAACGCTCGTAATACCGTATCGAGGATTTAATTTATTGATTGGCGTTTTATTGGATTTATAGGTTTCTGAATACTTAATTTATGTAAATGGATGTAACAGCAGGAAAAGTCCGCGCTCGACGTTATCATGAGCGGGTTGCGGGACGACCGAGATTCACGCCGGCACACGCGGGCCACCGGCGTGGGCAGCGGGCTCGCTCGTGTGTGTCGCACCTTACTCTCCGCCCTTCGCTACTTTCCTAATGCTCGGAGACAATTTACTGTTTGATCGTTCGACCTGCTGAGGGATAACCGGCTCTCTGCGTACGAGATAAAAATCACGAGACGACATATGGCATAGATCATAAGGCGTGTGGGGCGCGGGGAGGGTCACCAGTTTCCGTTTTTACGTCTCCGCATTAGGCAGGTAGGTCCCTCGCGGCTCGGGTGACACGTCCCTATTCTCGACCACTCGCCTCTCGGAGTAGGTATCTCGGCTCGCTCCTGGCCGGATATTAGCCGTTTTGTAATCTTCTCTTGAATCTTAAATGAGTATCGTTAATGGAAACGATCCGTACCTACCTAATACCAAGTCGGAATCTGCGCTCGATCCGAACTTTACCACTTAGCTGTCGGCAGATTAGTACGAGTTCACTCGATACCCGCCGACTTTAATGGACTTATTACTACGAATTTCGATATCGTACGGAGACTCAACAAGACTCAGCCGTCGTATGGGAAGTTATATAGCTGATAATCATGAAGATTCAACCATACCGACTACAAACTAAGTCTAATAGCCGACTTGGTATTAGGTAGGTGCGGATCGTTTCCATTAACGATACTCATTAGTAGTAGGTTACTGAACTTTTTTTCCAAGATTCTGCCGCTGGTTCCCCTCGGGCACCTGTCACCGGTGTGAGAGGACTCATTTATTCACCTATACTTTATAGTTATTTATTTATTAATTTATTGCATTCATGTCCATTAAAAGTTGTAAACAATTTTTAGGTAGAATCTACATGAAGCCTGTAAGGGCGTTGCAACATTCTCAATTACAGTTCTTATGTATAAAAGTTAGTACTTAACAATTTTATACTAAGTTGCGATACAGAGGAAAAGAACATCTTATGTCGTCAGCATTAAGTAGAGCTATAATAATTATTATGTCAGAAATAAAAACAAAATAAATAGAAAATTATAAATTAAGATTATGAAAATGTCAATGGTAAATATAATATGTCAAGATTCATGCTAAGTGTTCTACGTAATTAAATAAATGTTATAAAATTGTTATATTGCTACTAAGTACTTTTAAAGTTTTTGTCACTTTATGTTACCAGACAATTATATAAACTACTAGCTGCGCCCTGCGGCTTCGCTTCCATTGATTTTTTTTGGTCCCACGAGAACTGGATATCCTATGTCCGTCTTCCGGTTCTAAGCTACCTCCCCGCTGATTTTCAGCCAAATCGGTTCAGCCATTCTTGAGTTATAAATAGTGTAACTAACACGACTTTCTTTTATAACAAACACGAAGGAAGAGGAACAAGTGCGCCCTCATTCAATGATTCATAGAACTTTATTATGAAACAACAAACAACAAGAATAGCAGAGTTTCGTCTGCAAATGGACGGTAAATGTGCAGCGCTCGCCGCCAGGATACAAGTTCATCGAAGTTTCGAGCAAACAACTCCGACTGTCGCGCAGAGAGCGACTGTCCGACTGTCTGTGCCGTACTTGTGTACACACAGCGTCAGAATTAGGTGACCTGCATAACACAATACAGGTTTAAATGCAAACCTGTTAATCGTAAAGTTTTAAAAGTTCACATTAAATTATATATTTATTTTTGTAACATAAGCAGAGCAAATAGATGAAAATAAATCGGATTATAACCTGCATTGTGTTATGCACGGGGGATCACTTAAGAAAGTGCCATAAGTTTATTATACTTCAAAATCGTTATTTATCTCAGACTCCGTGAAAGCTCCTACCACCTTATTTGAGGGAAATGTTACTTCGATCTTCTTTGTTGAATTACGTTTTTTAAAAACACAATTGGTGAAAGTTTTCTCGATGGTAATTTTTTTTTATGGATATTATGCACACATTTTTCTATTTATGTCACACACTTTTACACACTTTTTTCTTCGGTTTTTGTTTTGGTAAGAAGCCTAGAAGTATTTATTTAGTTATGTCTTTTAATTTTTTGATTGGTTATTTCATTTACTTATAATTAGGTAAAAAAACAGTTTTGGCGCATAGAAAATTCGGAATCCATGTCGTAGCGGCGTTACTGCACACTCTTAATTCCGACGCTGTCTGTACAAATACATACGTTTGCATTTGCATTCAGCCGTCGGCGCAGCCAACGGCAGAGAGCGCTGTTAATTGTACGAACGGTAAACCTTCAAATTCGGAGATACCCCCTCTAAACTGGAATGTCTAAGTTGTAACTGTTCGCAAGTTAAACTTTAGCTTCGTATACCATATGTGTGCCGTACCCTATCTACTATGTTGAACAACTTCGGCGAGCTAGCACGAACACCTTTAGCTGAACTTTGCACAACAAGCAGACAGCAAACTCAGAACGCGAAACGACGCTTTCATTAGCTCTTGTACTGCTTTAAAACAGTTGTCGTGATTCTCAAAGAACGCGGGCACTTTGTATGAACGAGTACTCAGCTCTGAGTGAAGGCGAGGGGGGGGAGGACGGCACAAACAGGGCGCGGCGCCATCTGCATACCGTGATTAAATGTGACATTATGACAGTGTAATTGGTCATTATATTATTCATGAGGAGTGTTCGGCAGCTTTGCTGAGCTTGCCGGAAGTGGGCCGCTCTCGCAGTGACACTTTTCTAATGACTTGATGCGATTATAGCCACCGGCAAAGAATATCCACCGGCTGAGAGTAGCGCCGCCTGCCGCTCGCCGCACAGACACGTCAGAGCGCTTATCAGTGAGAAGTAGCGAAGAGTAATATAGGTAGAGTCCTTTCAGGCTGCGGGCTCGTGTCTGAGATAAGGAGACGCCTGCCGCCGACGTGGCGGCGCTCGAGGGCCACTCCATCATAAATCCCACTACCCCAAGTATTACTGTTGAAGACTCATTTAACTTACCTAATTAAAATTTAGAAAAGAAAGTCAAAAAGTCAAAACTTAGTTAAGGTTAGTAATTTAGTTTATTTCCAACATACAATAATTGTACCTACACTTAGAAAAGGTCAAATTATAAAATTAAACATTGACACGGAAATAAAGTGATGATTTTTATTTCTGTGGCTTCGATATTAGACTAAAGTAAGTGGTCGCAGAAATGTTTAGCCTGTTAGTTGTTATTTTTTATTTGGAATAAAACTCGTCCCAAGCTCTTTTATCCTTAAGATAATCTGATATTTATAATAAGCCTTATTGTACAGCAAAGTTTTAACAATATGTTTGAATTTATTTAGTAATACTTTTTGCAACTCACTGAGATGTAGCAGGATATCCGCATCGCTATGCATACAACATAGTACCGCGGATGGGTCGGCGGTAAATAAAGCTCAGCCCTACATTTCGGTGCCTGCAATTAAAATCATATTCCAGTTTCAGAGCTGAATGCCCGGACGGCGACGACGGCGGTGCCATCCGGGGCCATCTGGAACCATCCGGGAATATCCGGAACCGTGCGACTCCACCCGGAGGTGAATCTATAGCAGGGCTACTTGGAACCTATGATCTCTGTAGGTAGGTAAGCTTTTGTTTCATACTTATATTTTGATAAGCGAAGTTATGTACATTAGCACACTAATAGACGACGACCACTCTGGCGCGGTGGGCGAAGGTCCGCCTGCGACGCAGGAGGTTGCGGGTTCGATTCCCGCCTCGGGACAAATATTTGTACGATCTGCAGATATTTGTTCAGGGCGTTCTATGTATAATAAAAAATATCTATCTATGTAGTGTATTGTATTATGTATATCAATTATCTAGTACCCATAACACAAGCTCTGCTTATCTTGGAGCTAGATAATGCTGTGTGAATTGTCCTGCATTATTATTATTTTTATTATTATTACTATTAATAATGTACCGGTGAAAATAATTCAGAGTAAAATATACTACTTTTTAATTTCCAACCCTACGACGTCTGTCTTGACACCTATAAAATGTGAGCGATGGATGTTTGTCCAGTCATGTCGATAAAGCACCATGCAAGCATAAAGATAATACTTTACTTACAATTTATTCATATAGTTTAAGTATTGAAAATTTCGTAGAAAGGAATTGTGGAAGAGCCAAAGTAGTCCTCATACAATTTACTTGTATCGCTGCTACACCGTACCACGTCGTAGCCACCACTACGTCGTAGCTCGTAGCACTTTGTGGACATCGCTACACCGCCCGTAGCTCGTAGCACTTTGTGGACACCGCTACACCGCCCGTAGCTCGTAGCACTTTGTGGACATCGCTACTACGCCCGTAGCTCGTAGCACTTGGTGGACATCGCTACACCGCCCGTAGCTCGTAGCACTTTGTGGACATCGCTACACCGCCCGTAGCTCGTAGCACTTTGTGGACATCGCTACTACGCCCGTAGCTCGTAGCACTTGGTGGACATCGCTACACCGCCCGTAGCTCGTAGCACTTTTAGGACACCGCTACACCGCCCGTAGCTCGTAGTATTTTTTATGTATAAATAGCAGTACACACTCAGCATCTACGACCGTAGCAATCGTAGTTGGTTGGTACTTGGTAGTACATTTTGTAAAAACCGTTTCATACTGTAATGGAGTCTACACACCGGGTGGTCTGACGGAGGAATGACAACAATTTGACTTAATAAAACTGTCGGCTGCTTAAAATGTCGCACCAACCCGCCGCCACCGCGAAGTTCGGTGTGTAGACCCCATAACAAAATATGTTACCATCAGAATGATGGGTCCACCTATCTTTTTTCACGTTGAAATGACTTGAAATTCTGTCAAAAAATTGATTCCCATTTGCTTATATTTGCTTCCTAAATAAGAGATTTGCTTCCTCTGGTCCTACGTCAGTCAGCGGTCAGAATTCTCGAGATGATCAATATTTTAAAAGTATGATTACTTTTATTACTCGTATCAATGTATTGTACATCATTCGAAAAACTAAACTAAAATATTCACATAAAATAAATGAGGCTCGTTATATATACCATGGTAACCCCCTGTAAAAACATATTTCTGTGAGGCAGTTTGAATATGCCTTGTCACTAAGCCCGCCCTTTGTACTTTAGTGCAATAAAGTTTTAAATAAATATAAAAGGAGATATCAGTAAGTATAGCAATCGTTCTAGTTTCTGCCGTGTCTGCCGTGCAGTATTAGTTTAGTGGACCAAAGTGGAACTGGGCTATTTCCTCCGTGACACAGTTACCGACGTGCCGCCGTTCGGCGCGAGCACGTCTCATCGACACGAGTCGCGGCGTGTCGGGCGAAATACTCGCATTCATTACTTCTGTATCACGCCTGCCACAAAAGCCCGCCCTATTCCGTCACGCCGCGTCCCGTCCCGCCCGCCACAGCACGTCACGCACCGCCACGTCACCGCCTCCGTATGCCAAAACCCGCTACAATACAACAACCCCGCGTTCTATATCTACCTACCTACTGAAACTCTATTCATTGTGCTCTCGGATGAAGCTCCTAATTTACGGACTGACGGTCATAACAGCGCTTCAAACGAGATTATTAGCATGATTTGACGATAATATTTGATTTGATTGAACAAACAAATTATGGCGATGCCGAGCAGCAAATGCTGGTTTCAGTTAGTTCAACCAACCTGTGAGACTGCCCGGCATGAGCATGAGTCAAGTGTTGTGTACTTGAGGTAAGTAGCGGTTTGTGCAAGTCGTTTCTCTGAGACTCGCTCCTCGGCGCTTAGGTACGCCGCCGGCTCAATCTCTCTCGCTTTACGTTCAAGAACTCCGCCAAGCCTCGCAAATTATTGCCTCGTAAATACACACCGTCGTCGGTTTTATCGCGGGCCTATATAAAACCAACGTGTAACGATATTCAAACATTAATTCCCTGCACGCGTACAAATTTCACAGGATTGTGCTATATTTTTGTGTGTTTAAGGGACAGTATCGAGTTCGGAATCGAAATAACCGACGGACGGCGAGGGCTACCTCTCGGATCCAATCAGCGGCGACGCGGCCGTTTGTCATTCAAATGAGAATTACAGCCTCTATCTACATTCAAATTGGGAATCACCACAAAAATGGTGTCCTTGGGCGGAGAGGAGCGGGGAGGGGGAAGGACGGGGCGCGGGGAGGTGAAGAGTTATTGTTGAAGCGCGTCTTCGGCGATTTATTGTTCGGCCGAGAGCACCATTCATGGACCATTATATTGGAAGTTAAATTCAGTTTTCCTTTTGTCAGCGGCGGGACATTGGTGTCCCTCACTTTGCGGTTTCTTGTTGTTCGCTTGTTCCTGGCAGATGTTTATCAGGACTTGAGAACTTTCAACGACTTTGAATGAGAACTTGCACAGTCCCCTACCTAGACCGCAACAAAGAAACGAGAAATTATATATTTAAATAAATATACAACACAACAATTACTCGTCGTCTACTCGTACTGATAACACCGACACGTCACGTAGACACGGGGGACGGGGGACGGGGGAGGGGCTCCCCTCCCTCGGAGAATGTTTCCTAGGAAGAGGAACACCGACAGCGATGTAGGTATTCCTAGCGAAATGTAATTTGCGAGGAAACAATGCCGCCCTCGACTTGGCGGTATTATGCGCGCGTGTATAGCACTGGCAGCGTAGCACGGCAAGGGCAGTGGGGGGCCCATGGCTCGAGGAGGCCCATGGCTCGAGGAGGCTCCGGTAGTTGGGCCCCGGCACTATGAGCAGGCTGATCAGCCTAATCCAATAGAGCTGCCAGTGAAAATTTTTGTGTTATCTAGAACAGCTTGATAAATAGTAATTACTATCAAATAAGAAATAAGGTGCAATTGACCCTAATTCACTTCAATAACTTTTGTATTGTAAATCTGAAATAAATGAATGATTAATTGGACACTTTTCGACTTCTACCTAAAGACCAGAATTTTTTTATAACCATGGTTATAAAATATCTGAGTTGGCCATTCTTGGGATCTCAAAACTTTTTACGACAAGAGAATTGCGATGCGATACTTGGCATAGTTTTATTAGCAATTTTATTGTTGTTCCTTGGGATTTATTTTAAAAGGTTTGTTTCACTCGGTTCCTACACACCGGGTTTTAAAGAGATCACGTGATCTAGAACGTGTAACCACCTACGTTTATTTTGTTGGGTAATAACGAAGCAGACAGCAGCGCCGCGTAATCTGGCAATCAAGGGCGGCTTAGCGGTGAAAGGAATGTTTTCCGTGATCAGTTAATGTTGTACTCCGCCATTAGAAGTGGGTCGGGGGCGGCGCAACGCGGCGTGCTGCGGGCGTAACGTGGCGTGCTGCGGGCGTGACGTGGCGTGCTGCGGGCGCGGCGTATATCACTAATCACTCGCCGTACTCGTTAGGTTGATTTGCAAAAATACTAATTTAAAATACAATACTATAAACGTGATCTTAAGTAATGTGTAATTTCTGTTATTTCTTAATTAGGTATCAGGGTTTTATTTATGTTATATTCGTACAATTTATTACAATATTGATATTTCATAGCTTATACATTTAATTAAGTAACATTTGTTTATATTTTATTTGACCCTATTGACAATAAATGATTTATCTTATCTTATCTTATCAATACATTTTCATTAATTATTAATCTCACATTAAGGAATATTATGTATGAGCTCCATTTACCTTAACTAGACTGAAAAGACTGTAACATGAGCAGCCTTGCGCCCAAGAATGTCACAAAACTTGAAGCGTAGTCGACGTGCCGGTAATCAGGCGACGCTCTACGTTCGGTGACTCGACGTGGCAGGAATCGACTTAAAAGGAGCCGAAATTCGGCGACTTCGCAAGCCGATAGGTATCTGTCAAACCCACAGGAACCAAATTTCATAAGCAGACAAACTATCAGCTTTAATTAAGGCGCATACACCAGTGAAGGTGGCGCCCCCACCTATTATATCTAATTATTACGTTAAACTCAGGAAGTTATACAAATCCATCGTCCAGTTTGTGGTATCTATTATAAGCTATTAATTAATGCCTCTGTAATAGTTTCATTTTGTAAAGCTTAGGCAGAGATACGAAGTTGCGCTTTTTGGCCACCAAACTCTATTTTCGCATCTCCTACTAAACTATATAAGATAAAACTATTGAAGAGGTATTATAAAATAGCTTATTATAGAAAAACCACAAACTGTTCGATGGATTTTTAAAATTTCCTATGTTAAACGTAATAATATAATAAAATAGGTGGCGCTGTCATATTGGCTCTGGTATGCGCCTTAAATAACGAAGATCTGGCGGTCGGTGTCCATAACACAAAAATATTGTTACACGATTTCGTTACCTGTACCTCAACCTCAACCTCAACAGCCGGTATTGGTCCACTGCTGGACGCAGGCCTCCCCCTGATAAGCGCCTTATTGGCGTTTATCTAATGGGAGGTAATGCCCATAATGCCCTCCCGCATGCGGATTGGGGATCGCTGTTTGGTGGAAAGGGGCGCTGCTGCTCGCCCCCGGTGGATATCCCTTAGTCTCCTCTCACGACACCCACGGGAAGAGTTTGGATGTTGCAAAGTCTAAGCCAGCACCACACCAGCTACCTATAGATTGCCATGATTCTTATCAAATCTTTAGTATAGTCTTTATGTTGTTCTTTTACGTACCTAAGTTAAGTTACTAGATTAAGTTTAAATTGTAATGATACAAATAAAGATTTCTTATTCTTATTATCTTTTTATAAATATTTGTTACAAAGAATATTCTTTCTAATCTCTACTTTTCCTATTCGTAAGTTCACAGCTCTTTTTGCCACACAAGCTTTAGACATAGTCACGCAATCTTTGCGCTACACTTATTCAAGTTCTGCATTTCTATTTTTCAGATTACGTAAACACAGCTGCTTGTCTTGGCATGCTGAATGCCGGGTAGATTTTTGAAATGTTGGAGTTGTATGGCTGAATCAGGAATTACTTCCACTTAATTTTTATAAGGATTACAGAGTCAACTTTTAGAATACTTCAATATAGGTTTTTTATTTATTTTTATGAAACACATTGTCAGAACTGGACCAAATTAAAATGGGACCACAAGAGAAGAAAGAATCATTTAGATCGAACCACCCAGTCCGAAGTTATGAGGTTAGAGAAGTACACACCAATTGAGAACACAAAAGTTATTTTGACTTTTTAACGAAATTCAAAAAAGGAGGAGTTTTTGAATTTCGTTAAAAAGTCAAAATAACTTGAAAATATTATCATTTACAATTAATTGAATAAAAAGTGTTAACAGATTTTCTCATTACTTCAACTTTTGTCTACTAGATCACCGAATAACTATATAGTATGAAAAACTGAAGAGAATCTGAAACTATGACAAAAAGAGAAAAGTTGTGTAAACATGACCTCGATACGGTTTAATATATAAGCAAAAACAAAAACTGCATTATTTAAATCCGGTTTTATAGCGCTATTTGTGGCGAGCGGAGCGAGGCGCCTGCACACGACGCGGCACTGACCAGCCTGCCTACTTTACCCTTCTACAAACAACTGTCGCCAAGCTACTCGTATTTTATGGAAAGCTTAAAAATTCTGACTGTACGAATGATAAAAATAAATGGAAGTATGATATTTTTCGATTCAGCAAAATGTTATCAGTTGGAATAGCAGAGTAAATTTTCACATGACGCGGCGCGCGCGACCGGCATTATTATAATGACGGGATGAAATCCCCCTCCCTACCTCCCCGTACCCTGCACATGTCACTAAAACAGCTTTTTATGAAAGCAGCTTGTTAGTTGTGCCCACAATGCATTCGCACACCACGTAGATACCACGTCCGCATACATTGTTACTAGGAAATACACTCTACTTGTGTACGTAGTATTATCATGTATTGTGCTGCATGCAACGTCATCTGCACTGAACACACGGTAGTTAGGGTAAACACATGCACAGGTAAAGGATTAAGCATAAAGCATCTGTAGATATAACGGGTGGTAATGTTTATTGAAGCCATTAGAGTCGATTGTTGTCTTGTAGTTCGCCGCAAACGAGCCTGCTGCGGCGATAAATCTGTTCACCGCGCCGCCACCCCGCCCGCATCGCGCCAGCACACGCTGGGCTTAACTCACGAAGGCCGCCGCGCTGCAAATAATCCTGATAACCCACTGTTTACAGATCACACAAAAAGTATCACGATTTGCGACGCAGCTGAAACAGATAATATTTATTCGAGCATTCCGCTTCAAAAACTTTTCCAGTGCTCGTTTGTGTTTCTGGTTTAGTTAGTATCTCGTTGTTTTCCGAATAAAATAGATAGCATTTTAGTTTTCAAACTAACATACAGTAGCACAGTAGTCACCGAGGCTCGCTGCTAACCCAACTTAATGAATCAAACAAAATAATGGTATATGATTATTGAAAAAAAAACTAAAATTGAACTTCAAATTAACTAGTTTGAGGCACAACACAAATACGTAACGTAACGTACGTCCCTCGGGAATAATATACCCTTCAAAATGCACTAAGCGGTTTCCTCCACCTTCATTATTCGCACCGTTCAGGAGATGAACTCGCTTCCTGCTTCTGACTAATTACAACCTGAGTCTCTTCATGACGACTGAATGAACCGAATTTTGTCATGAAGCTTTGACTTTGAGTTGACAAAAGTGGTCACAGAATGCAAGGGTCAACATGACAGCGTTTTTATCACCAGAAACTGAGTGTAGTTTTACTTTTTATTAAAAAAATGTAGATGTTTTATTGTTATATAATCAATTAAAAAAAAACTATGCATATATACCATATTGTTAAATCCGTACAGTACAGGACCATTGTGGGACGTTTTATCATCAATAATAAAATAAAAACACTTCGGAAGCAAACTCGTGTAATTATGGCCAACCTTCTTCACCTAAAATATGAAAAAAAAAACATAGCTGAACATCAAATATCCTCAATATTTATAGACTCGGTTAAAAACGATTATGAACTTCTAACTTAATTGAAGCTATCCTCCTATATCTTTTAAATACATGGTTTGAGAGATCAGAGGTTTTTAAACACCTTAACATAGTATTTCCACTCAGATGAGAAATACAAATACAATCCTGTATCCGCAATACAATACAATACAAGCAAAGGTTTGAAGATCCCTATGGGTTCGGGTTTCCCTTTGATCCTATCCTTTATTGGATAGGAAATATCCACGGTTATTTAGACGTTATTTGACAAGGAAATGACGCACTGCTTTTTGAAATATTATAGGAAAAGTAATGATATGTTATTGTGTGTGGATATTGTACGCAGGCCAAGATAATTTTATGTTTTTACAAAAGCAAAAAACTGACTTCGAATTACCACCGTTATTTACACTTTTATTTAAGTTTTGCGGGACAATTAGTAATCCTTGGGAATAGTTAAAGGAGGATGGGCACAAATGTATGGCGCCTGGGCCTGGCACCAATCGAACTGATTGATGTCGTTGGAAAGCTCTGTTCCTGTAAGAATATCTAAGGGGCTACTCCCAGTTCGTTGTCCGTTTTGAGTAATTCCACTTTGAAAGTTGTTTATTTTGATGAGTTTTTGACCCTTTCTATTAAAGTACTACTAAAACGGTGTATACCTACCTCAATAAATCAGTTTTTTTTTACATTTTAGCATTGTATTGTATTTACAATATAACATCATCATCACCACCATCAGCCTATATTAGTCCACTGCTGGACATAGGCCTCCCCTAATGAGCGCAATAGCGCCCTGTCTTCAGTTTGACGCATCCAACATCTGCCTGCAGTCTTTCGCAGGTCTTCATCCCACCTAGCCAGATGGCGTCCTACATACGTTTGCCAAGTCGTAGTCTTGACTCAAAAAGACGTTTGGTGTTTGCCTTGATCTAGCCCTCTTCGGCACATTACACAGTTCCGGTAACGATACATTGCAATATAATCGGTAATAAAACAATATAAAATAACAAGGGTTTAAAAAGGTGCGAAATAAAATCATTTGCAACTTTAATAAGCGAAACAATTCACTAGGAGCGAAAGTAAATTATTTAATCCCGAGACGGGGAGGGCGGCTTGCCAATAGTTTTTATATCTAATGCTTTTAGAATTAGATATAGGGCTGAAAAGTATTATTTTCAACCCGCTCCTCAGGCAACTTTTCGAGTATGAGTAATGAATAATTGATTTGGTTTATAAAACCTATAAACCGACTTCAATTATATAGATCCCATGTCAGAACTGGACCAAATAAAATGGGACCACACGAGAAGCACCAGCTGTCATATAAAAAAATAATTATGAAAATCGGACCACCCAGTCAAAAGTTCTGAGGTAACAAACATTTAAAAAATACAGTCGAATTGAGAACCTCCTCCTTTTTTTCAAGTCGGTTAAAAATGAATAATCACATCAAAAGTACGCCATTGCCGTTGTTACAAAAGAAAGGACGGATAGCTGTACGACTCTATTATCCATTAGGTATATGTTATTTTTTATATCACCCGGTACATACATACATAGTTATTTTGTTAAAAGGTCAAACGAGAAAATGTTTTTACGTTCAGGTCGCTACATGTTATTTGGCTTCATCCGCTTTTAGGAACAAAAAAAATATAGTCGCATTGAGAACCTCCTCCTTTTTTTAAGTCAGTTAAAAATTGAAAAAAAGAACGAAAGACGTAAGCGGACCATATCTGCCGTCTAGAAGGTATTAGTGACAGATAAGTTCTCTACTCTAATCAGTCTATTATGTCCAAAAATGCTGCGCTGTGTCTAGGAGCCGGCGAACAACGAATACCAGTTAATGATTCACTAAGTAGTACCTACCTAGAGTATGTAATTCACTGATTCGGAAAAAAACTTGTAGCAATTAATTAAAATTAGGAGAGGTTTATAAGTAGGAGGGATTGTCATCTACACTCAGTGATTTTCGCAAAAATGCTGAAATTGATTGCCTGGAAGAAATTGGTTATAGCGATAAGGCCGCCCGTTGTACTGTTTTACTTAATTAAAATTCAAGATATTTTTTGTATCATTTCTTATGGATAATAATAATACAGTATGCAGTTAAAACGATCAACGTGATAAGTTAATAGGATTTTGTTATTCTATTTGTGATAAAAATTCAACATCTTTTTCGAGTATATTTCAAAACGGACAACTGCAACAGTTTTATCGTAGTATAATTTTTTTGTCCTATTGATAAGAGCTATTCAACGACGTATGACTCATCTTGATTGGACAAAGTACCCAAAAGGCCCAAACTGCCCATCGTCCTTTATAAAAGATCAAATTAGGTATGGTTCTATGTAAATTTCAGAAGATATCTGAATAAACTAGAGATCCCCAAATGTCTTTGTCTCGGATATTCATTTAAAAAATATTGATTATAAAAATATTACAGACAAACCTCAGTAGATTTATAAGGTTTATTTTTTGTATATTGTGATTGATTTTGTAATGAAAAAATATCTAAATAAAAATCTATACAAATACGGTATCCACTGCTTTATATGGACTAATTTTGTACCTATATTTGTAGTTGATCCACTATCGCGGACCCCGTTTACATCTCATTGAACCCCAACTATTTTCATTCCCATGGTCGGTAGGGGTCCACTCTGAGAACCACTGGAGTAACCGAATGAATGATTGCCGCTTTGACGATGTTGCGAATAGCGGTCCGGTATAAAAAGTGAATTCCCCGGCTGTAGATCGCGGCCGGTGCTTCGGATTGCAGTCATTTGTCGGCGCTGCCCGCCCCGTGACCGACGGCCACCCCCCGCCCGCCCTGCAACACAGTTATCTCTACCTATTCTTCTTACCGCTGTCGACAGCAATGATTATGCTATTCATTTGTTTGTTCAACATTTTCCAGTGAAGCTATTGGAGTTTTAATTGACATTGTTTTTTTGCTACAGTCTGCTGTTATCTCAACTGTTTCCTTCTATTTACAATTAAATACTATTTCTTATTTCGTTTCTATTCTATAGTTTTAATATTGTAATTTTCTTTTTATAAAGGATTGGTAGTGCACTATCCGGATTCAATGACCAGGAAACAAGAGTTTTATACCAACCCCTGGAAAAATAGGTATTCTCAACTGTCCATTCGTTGCGATGCGGTCAACTGACCCGCTTCAGGCAAACACATTCCTGATGACACACAACGTTCGGAAATCCTGGTCGTCGACTATTCCGTCTGTGCACTCAAGTCATGCCTGTGTTATATCCGGCAGAGAGGCAGCGAGGCAGCGAGTCAGCGAGGCAGCGAGGCAGCGAGCGGATCCACACGAAAATTGCATTCAATTGTGTGAACGCTTTGTCTAGTTTGGGCGGGCAGCGGTGCCTGACCCCGTCCGCGCCCGCCAATCGAAACAATAACGTTGCTAGCTGGGATTTCAAACAACGAACATTATTAACATAAACTACTTTTTAACCCTTATTTTTATTTATGTTTTCTAAATGAAAACATAAATTTGTAGTTTGGTAGTAAGTTTGCCTCGCCTATCATGCAGTCTTTCAACAGAATCCTCACCCTATTGCTTAGGTTGGGATTCTGTTGAATGGTTGCATATCTCTTGTCTGACTTGACTGTATGTAGTATAGTTTTAATTTTCTTAGTATTTAATTTAAATTTATGTGTAATGTTTTAGTATTTATAATGTGTAATTGATGGACATAGTCTGAATAAATAAACTTTTTATTTTTTATTTTATTTTATTTTATAAATAAAAATAGGAGTTAAAAAGATTATAATTTATTTATTATATTTTTATTAATAGGTATAGGTACTCACTACTCCTACATACTTCGTAACTCCAGCACAATCAGGCTCAATCCCTTTTTACCTTTGCTTTGTGAATTGTCTAATATTAGTTATTTATTTTTAGGATACCGTAACACAAAAGGAAATAAGGAACCCTTATAGGATCACTTTGTTTTAGCAGCAAAAAAAATTGCTGAGTCATTGCCTATTTGAAGTGCTGCAACACATACAAATTTATAAACATTGCACATTTTTTAAAGTGCTTGTCTGAATTGAAACCTATTATAGTACTTTTGTTTAAATTGTATCTCTATAATTATTGTATGTGCGTCGGTAGTACCAAATAATTTTTATTTATCATCACACAAAAAAAAACAGAAAGTGAAGATGATATAATCGAGCAGATTCTATTCACCCTTGTCTTCTTCAAGACAAGGGTGAATAGGTATCTTCTAGACCTTCGTGATTCACCGTCGGTCGGCCGCATCTTCGCTTTCCATCAGGTGAGATTCCGGTCAAACAAAGGTCTATTTACCATAAAAAAAACACAAAAAAACAGAAAGTGAAGATGATATAATCGAGCAGGTTTTCCATTAAACCAGTAATTCCGGCGGGCCGCGTGGAGCTCTAAAAGCAGCCAGCCGTCCGACCCGCGAGTGCTCTGCGGCTGTTGCGGGTTGCTCAACGTTTCAGTATAATTTACATAAATGCAAGCATTTATCCACACAACTGAGCAGGGCGTCCATCCGGTCGGCGCGCACTTGGCGCGCGAACGGACTATTTCATTAATGGGTACCTATTTATGTCGGCGTCGCCAATACGCTGCCGTCACGCAACCGCTACGCCACGGAGGTCACCGGTAGTACTAATCTTTTTTATTAATCATCTGTAATCGAGCGTCTGTTATATTTTGTTAACACTTTCATTGCTCATAATGTATATGGACGTATACTCTACCTGCAGCGCGCCGCCACTTCGCCTTCTTCGTACCTACTGCAGAAGCTGGGCAGCAAATGCATTTTAAGACTTAAAAATTGGGTTTGTTTTAAAAATCTATAAACCGACTTCAAATTCTTAAAAAACGAGTCTAATTTAGTTTGATGTGATGATGACACATCAAACTAAATGGAAAGGATGAATGAAAGAAAGGCCTTCTTTTCTAAGAAGGCCTTTCTTAGAAAAGAAGTGTAGAAATACGAAATATGAAGTTTCAGTTGACGTTCGCACAAAACAAACAACTTTTCTGCTGAACGTGCAAAAGTGCATTGCTTCGGACGCGTCACTAAATGACTAATTTGTTTTCGGATCTCTATCAAATAAATGTCGTAATTATTCATTTACATAGAAGAGTCATTGAAGAAACATCCCTCATGTTATGCAGTCCGTCAACTTTGTAATTTGTTTTTCTAGGTAGGTCTCTTGTTAACGCCCGTTGCCATAGACACAACTTAAAAAAACTAATTATGTTCCCAATCATTGGTAACTAATAACCAATGATTGGGAACATAATTAGTATTTTTAAGTTTTACGGGATAAAATACTAATCCATCGGGATTAACATTTCTATGGGATCACTTCGGGATCATTCTGTATGCAATAGTGAAATAATCAGCAAAATCGGTAAACCATGGGCGGAGATATTAAGTAACATACATACATACATTTATAAATGGATGTATGTTAGTAAACATACGTGACGAATTGAGACCCTCCTCCTTTTTTGAAGTCGGTTAAAAATACTCGTAATTGGTATTTGAACTTCTATACAGCAGCTAACTATTCGTAAGCTAATTTCTTTGATAATATCTCTTGTCAGAGACGTACTTCTTTCTCTTGCCGAATTAACGTTGACAAGAGATCACTGTTACACATACATTGCTCAAATATGGACTCTTTAATTTATTTGGACTGTTTATAAAGATTCTTGTTGTTGTTTGAATCAAAGTTTATCATTTTTGTTATCATATATATGCGTAAGCCCTCAAAATCCGGGTAATTATTAAAAAAAAAATTAATATCGCAAAACAATTTTTGATATAATTTGATTTTCTATACGAGTAGTTTATCTTAACTTATCAGCGTACGAACAATCGGCTCAAAGAAAGGATAAGGAAATAAAGTAAACTAGACTATTAATAAAAATTAAATAAACGACTACTTAGTAACATCAGCTGTGTGGTGCTGGCTTAGAATTTGCACCATCCCAACTCTTCCCGTAGTTCTCTGTCATAAGATGCGAAAAAGGGATATCCACCAGGGGGCGGGCAGCAGCGCCCCTGCAGAACAATTCTACCACTGAACTGCGATCCCCAACCCACATGCCCAGCATGGGGATTATGGGCATTACCTCCATGAGATAAACGGCAACATGGCGCTTATCAGGGGAGGCCTGCGTCCAGCCCACCCACTGTTATATAATTATTATATATAATTGGTGTGTGTGTCGTAAGAGGCGACTAAGGGATATCTTCTGGGGGGCGGGCAGCAGCGCCCCCCGCAGAACAAATCTTTCACCAAACTGCGATCCCCAACCCGCATGCCCAGCGTGGGGATTATGGGCATTACCCCCCCATGAGTTAAACGCCAATAAGGCGTTTATCAGGGGGAGGCCTGCGTCCAGCAGTGGACCGATACAGGCTGTGGATGTGGATGTGGATATATAATTATTCCATATTTTCCTCTTAAATCCCTCCTAAATGATAAACTGGGCTTCAAAAGAATGAATTCCTGTTTTCCCCCTAAGTGTACAATGTACCGAAAACACAATGACATGTCGTTTTGAAAGAACAAACTCGAAATCACTAGCTCTAAATGTTTTATTTATACTTGATTCCTCTTCCCTAGAATTAAGATTAGTCACTTATTAGTTATGTTGCGCACTGGTTCCTGAAACACTGTTTTTAACAAGTTCAGGAGTCTATGGACTTATACTGTCTGTTACACGTATAACTAATATACCTATTTAACAAAAGAATTAGAACTAGATTTAAACAGTTCAGCTGATTGCACACTGCTGTCAACAATGTTAAGGTAGCTTAACTCCTTTATTATTAATAGCCATTCTTGAAAAACATTATCAACAGATGTTGAAGATTGTAATAAGAAGCTCTGAGTTTTCGTAAGACGATGAGAATAGGAAACGTCTAACGTGAGATGTTGCGCGTTGGGAATAACTCGATAACTTATAACTTAGAGAGTTATTGTTTTATTTCTAGTTCGTAACCATAATAAATAATTGTTATTGTTTTATTTCTAGTTCGTAACCAAAATAAATAAATACACTAGTTCTTATGTCGATAAATAACATTTTGACTGTAATTTAAGTGAATTACATTTTGAAGTGAATTAAGGTCAATTACACCTTATTTATTATTTGATAGAAATAACTATTTATCAAACTGTTTATACAGTAAAAATTTTACTTATCTAAGTGCTTATTTTGTAAGTCTAAAAAAATAAACGATTTGACTCTAACTCTGACTCTGTAATGTATTTACTCAGACGAAAACACAGATGAACATTAATACTGATACATAAATATAACATTCTGAAAAAGAGAAAAAAAGTAAATTAAAGTAGGATATTATTACTCTGATATTAAATCAGAGGCAAACCATTATTTGTACGAAATTTTGTTTGAAAGTCGTGGTCCCAGGCGCTGTCTAACTTGTTTCGTGTAACAGTACCGAGACGGCTACGAGCTCACCGCCGCCGCCGTCCGTCTGTAGCTACCTACCTACATACTTACACAACGGGGTAGTAGCAGCTTTATGTATCGTTGATTTTCAAAGTCAAAAGAATTTGCAGGCTTGCGTTATTTTTATCTCATGATAAAAGTTTCGTGATTTACCAGGAATCTAAACAAAGTTAGACTTGGGACATGAATGCGCCATCACTCAAACTCTTTTTAATAAACGTCACGGGGATAAGCCCATGAATCAAACGTCCCGTCGCGTCGCGTCCCGCCGGTGACCCGCGATTTGGCCGTTATTTCTAGCTCAGTCCAGGGGCCTGATTCCACTAACACAATCGCCCCACTGTGACAATATTATCGCTTCATTATCGCGTATCAATCACCGCCATTGACACCTTTTGGTATTCTACAAACATGATCTTTTTTGTTTATGCCATAGCTATGACTATTACGATTATGACAACCGTTTGACAATTTGACCGTACATTTGGTACATTATTAAATAGATTATTATACAGGGCGTTTGGTACAACGTTTGCCATATGAAAACTGGGGGTAGATGGAACCAAATGCTATAGCTTGGCGGCTAAATAGTTCAACTAAATAGGCACACGTTGTATTAAACACCCTGTATAATAATTTATTTAATGATGACTATGGCCACACTTACCCACCACACCATTGACACGCTATTAGTCATAGAGATTGTAATCTTATGGTAATAGAACACCAAATAAATTTACGACTAAATTTCTATCTTAATCGTATGGCGCCATTATGTGTGCGTTACTGGGGCGGCACGTCTACTCGGATCAAAATGAAAATATATAGAAAAATCAGAGCCCTATGCCAATTTCACGAGCCCCAAAAATAAAATTAGTGCGCCCTATGGTTTCGGAATTATTCAAGAAAAACAGATTCCGCTGCAGTAACGCCTAAAAACGTTACTGCAGCGGCATCGTTTTTACCTATTAGCTTTAGCCAAATTTTAAGTAGCTTAAAAGATAGCTTATATTTGAGCACTTCATGAGCCGAACAGCGGCATTTGTGCGCCCTGTGGTTTACGAGATATCAGCAGTTCCCGCTGCGGTAACATTTTGCAGATGTCCATATCTTCGGAACAGCTGGATGAACGAATATGATTTTTTGGGAGGAGGTGTGGTGTAACCTGATACAACTGCAGCATCAGTTGTTTTTCTTCAAAAATTCAGGATTTATGAATTAAACGAATTTTTCAGTAAATAAAAAATAGCCGATATCTCATGAATTACATCACGAAGGTGCTCGGTGATTGCATTGGCTTATGTCTATTAGAAATAAGTATCTTCTGAGAAACTTCTGAAACCCTGCATCTAAGTCTCGCTGAAATATAGCAATTTTATCACTGAAATTGGTTCACTTATTTCGATCCTCAAATAAGGGAGTTTTTAACAAGATACAACTTGAAATGATTTGTCAATAATCCGAGCGCATATTCAAATAAATGCATACTGAATTTCAGCTTTCTATACCCAATACTTACCCGTTAATAAATTAAATTCACTCATGACGAACTTTCAGACAGTTATCCGACCAAATACGAAAGGCCGTAAAAAAGCGGCCGATAGGAACATTCACCGTACCTTTTTATTTTATCTATCAGTTTGTCATAAGTTTGTACAGTGGTGCAGAAAAGCTCTTTCGTTTTATTTAATAGTTAGGTGTTATAACTTCTCTTAAATTTGTACTAGGTACATATTATTAGGTTTACTTCGTAATCGTCTGATCGTAAATATTATTATTATGTACCTTTGAATTAGTAGTAGGTAAGTAATTAGATTATATTATATCAAATAGTATGTTCCTATCGAAGAATAAACATTATTCACCTACCTACCTACTTTTTATGAGTTCCGTACCCAAAGGCTAAAACGGAACCCTATTACTAAGATTCCGCTGTCCGTCTGTCAATGTGCTACTTGATGCTGCCTTGGTCGATTGATAGTAGGTAGATGGTCGACCTATCCGGTATGTACGCATAATGATAATTATGTTTTTACGCCTACCGCAGAATCAGGGAATCGTAACAAACAACCGAATCCAATAGGTAGGCATGACGAGAGCGGAGTTTTTAAAATCGATGACAAAAGTTTACTTATTGTATTATTTAAACCTACGTAGGTACTATTAGTATTTATATGAAAACATTTTTTTTTGCTTAACCTTAACCATTCAAACCATTCTCGCTTCCTACTCAGTGTATCTATAGGGTGTCCAGTGTTAGTAAACAAACCGCCCATACTTAACCTATTCACTTTGTTGGCGAGTCCTTTTATACGTAATTTACATTACTTACATTTAGATCCTCCCTTCAATAAAAATTGCTTACAATTATATCTGAAACTCGACGCCAAGCAAGTGAGATTTTGTTATTTGTGTCGTAGTTTGTTTACTAACATGCTTCATTCAAAATGGATAAACCATAAACCCGGAGATTGTCTGCCAGCTGTGCGACACACGGAGTACGAGCGAGGAGTTCGCGCATGTGTTGTCCAGCACCAATAATAAAGGCGCCTCTATCCCACATTAAATCTTGTCCACGTAAGTGTACCTAATTTTAAACATGACAAAACTACCGATTTAAGGATGTTGGCTTGAAGTACTGAACGGCCGCTTTTTTATGGCCTTTCGTATTTGGTCGGATAACTGTCTGAAAGTTCGTCATGAGTGAATTTAATTTATTAACGGGTAAGTATTGGGTATAGAAAGCTGAAATTCAGTATGAATTTATTTGAATATGCGCTCGGATTATTGACGAATCATTTCAAGTTGTATCTTGTTAAAAACTCCCTTATTTAAGGATCGAAATAAGTGAACCAATTTCAGTGATAAAATTGCTATATTTCAGCGAGACTTAGATGCAGGGTTTCAGAAGTTTGTCAGAAGATACTTATTTCTAATAGGCATCAGCCAATGCAATCACAGAGCACCTTCGTGATGTAATTCATGAGATATCGGCTATTTTTGATTTACTGAAAAATTCGTTTAATTCATACATCCTGAATTTTTGAAGAAAAACAACTGGTGCTGCAGTTGGATCAGTTTACACCACACCTCCTCACAAAAAATCATATTCGTTCATCCAGCTGTTCCGAAGATATGGACATCTGCAAAATGTTACCGCAGCGGGAACTGCTGATATCTCGTAAACCACAGGGCGCACAAATGCCGCTGTTCGGCTCATGAAGTGCTCAAATATAAGCTATCTTATAAGCTACTTAAAATTTGGCTAAAGCTAATAGGTAAAAACGGTGCCGCTGCAGTAACGTTTTTAGGCGTTACTGCAGCGGAATCTGTTTTTCTCGAATAACTCTGAAACCATAGGGCGCACTAATTTCATTTTTGGGGCTCGTGAAATTGGCATAGGGCTCTGATTTTTCTATATATTTTCATTTTGATCCGAGTCGACGTGCCGCCCCAGTAACGCACACGCCATTATAGCATATGTTTAAAAAATAGTAGAATTAGGCCCCAGTCCATTGGACGGGATCGCTCGCACGATGCATCACGTGAGGATTTCCCCGGACTACAAAGGCCTACACTAATCCGGACCTTTGTCCGCCAGGGTGTTTATGGTCACCGTCTCTATCGGTCTCCATCATCGGCTCTATGCTGTTTTTTTATAAAAATAACTTGATATAGAATAAAGGAGAACCGACATAAAGCACAAAAAAGATAATATTTAATGTTGGTCTTGTTAGTTGTCTGCAAAAAATTAACCGTGGAGAAAGAAAAATCGATTGGCATTGAGAAAAGATGATTTTTAAAGATCGTAAAAATCTGGTCCTTAGTGTATAATGTATAACGTATTCACTGCCCAGCCTCCGCCGCAGCTACACGTGCTGCAGACTGGCACCGCGTCTTGGGCCATGAAGGTGTTAAACTATCTTAGAAAAAAATATATAAAATTAACTAGTTCGTTAGAAATCATTTCTATGTGAGTAGAGATGATTTACTTATTGAATGACAATGATTCCTTACCATATCGTGGTAACCAATATTATTAATAGGTAAGGAAGAAAAAAGATATTGCTTTACGAAACCATTTTCATTATCATAATAATCATCATCAGCTTATATTAGTCCATTGCTGGACATAGGCCTCCCCTAATGAGCACCATAGCACCCTGTCTTCAGCTTGACGCATCCAGCATCTAACTGCAGTCTTTCGCAGATCGTCATCACAGCTGGACAAAAATGGTACAATGTTTTCAAGCATGAGAAGAAAACCAAATAATATCCCCAAATTTTTGGCTACGACGGGATTCGAACCCACATCCTCCACGTTGAAGCAGAATTTGTTTTGAATATTATTTGATTTTAAACCGACTTCAAAAAAAGGTTCTCAATTCGACTGTATTTTTGAACCGACTTCAAAAAAGGAGGAGTTTATCAATTCGACTGTTTTTGACAATGGCAGCTATGAGGAAACCATATAATTGAAGTAGGTTTGTTTAGTTTTTTAAAACAAACTTTTTTTTTGTTTTCATTTTTTTTTATTAGACAGCTGGTGCTTCCCGTGTAGTCCCGTTTTAATTTGGTCCAGTTCTGACACTGGGATCCACAAAAAAACTATATAATTGAAGTCGGTTTATAGTTTTTTAAAACAAAATCAATTTATCATAGATACTATCCCGAGCGTTTTTGCTTACGCACTTACATAGTGCGTAGCAAAAACTTTAATGCTAACAAACATTGTATCTTCAGTTTTTCCGGAGTATAAGTACATTGGCAAAAGGCGCGGTGCCTTTTTTAGATAGAGCGATGAACGTTCGTAATTAGTAAGAACCGACGCGACAGTTCAGCGGGCCGAGCCGACGCTGCAGAGTCGAGTGCTTCGAGTCCCGCGGTAATTGCTTTCTACAGCGAAGGAAGGATAAGAAGCAGGAAATTCTGCAAGTTTACTTGACCATGACACATTTTAGCGAGATCCCGAACTGGGTTAGCGTCGTACGTGGGGCGGGGAGGGGGTGATTGACGAGCCTCCCCGCCCACCCCCCGCGCGGGATGACCCTGCGATGCAAGAAATGGATGATCTCTCTTTAATAAACACTTCCTACTAACGGCTCCTTGATGACTCTTTCATAAATCATTCCTGAGACACCTGAGCTGCAGGTGGCTTCTCCGACCTTAGTGTGTGAACAAATAACCAACCCTCATAATAGATTGAAGTTAGATTTTAGTTTTATTTGATAAAAATCTAAGATCACTTTTTCCCCATTAGAGTTTAGATTTGGGGTTCCGTACTTCAAAATGAAAAAAATAACCCTTTAAGAACACTTTGTTTTCTCTCTATCGATCTGTCCGTCTGTCTTTCAACGCCTTTTTCCGAGGAACACGTTGAGGAATGAAGTTGAAATTACCATCAAATACTCAAGATAGTAACTTCTTGGTACCGTGATATAAATTAAACTTCTAAACGAACACAATGAAAGGTAACACGACGTTTGTGCCCGCATATTTTTATATTTGCAAGGTTATCACATGCACACAAAATGTACAGGGGCAAAAAATCGTTATTTTCAGGGTATTCGAAATGGCCAATTCTTTGAACTTTAAATAAAAGCTTATTTTGTTATGTTTTAATAGTGTTTTGGCACATTTGGTTTGGCATGTCGTTAGAATGGTCGTACACTGTAGAAGATTTTAAACGAATTCTAAGAAAACAAGGCATTTAATTTTTTTTATTAATTCCAAATTTGTACTCTCAATTTAAAATTTCTCTTCACAACACTTTGCATACCCAAAGCGGCTTTATTTACCTAGATCTCACGTAATTGTTGATTTCATTAATAAGGGCTAACTAATAGTAGTAAATTTAAAAGATTGTAATAATTTGATTAATTAGGTATAAAATCAAGTTACGGTACCTACTAAATAGTTCAAATTTCGGAAAAAAGTACAACATTATTTTTAAAAATCTTAAAAATAGTCGGGAGGCTTATAAAGGTTAACAAGGCCGCCAAACTATTGCATCTGGTTCAACCTACCCCCAGTTTTCATAATGGCAAACATTTTACCAAACATCCTGTATAACTTTATTGTGGTTTTTGTATTTTTGCATAAAGACATACATACCATTAGCTTTTTGTTTTATTTTTCAAACCTGAATAAACGTTCTAGTACATATATTTGATGTTATATCCTTTTAAGAGGGAATTCGCAGAGAGGGCTTTGTATCCTAAGCTCATTTGTCGAGATTTCGTGCTTTGCGATTTATCTCCCTAACGTGCATTGAACATCGGAGCTCACTCGCTAAGACGTAAACCAATCTTAGACAGATCGTAGCAAACCGGCGACTGATCATAGAACATCTACGATACATCGTCGCCCGTCTACGACATATCGTAGCAAATCAACAACAAACAGTAGCATGTCTACAACTAATCGCCGGTTATAGAGTGTATGACGTCAGACGATATTGGGGGTCTATCAAGATAGCGGGGTAAGGTAAGGATAGCTAAGTAAGGGTCGAAAATTACATTGTTAAAATAAAAACACAGTCGTGAACACCGTAGTTAAGTTTATTTATCTTGTCAGCTCTTCTCCGCTCAAAACATATGTACATGTTTTGAGCGGAGAAGAGCAGCCGACCGCGGGGCGAGGCGAGCTATAAGACGGCAGCTTCAACAGATACTTGGCCAGAAATCAAAGGTTCTTAAGAAAATGTTTCATAAATCCTATAATGCAGCTTCGTTGCCAAGACCGGCGGGTCGTAAGACACGTCCGTGCTTTACAAGCTGCAGTCCGCGGTGCTCGTCGGATGCGCTTCGCTCCCGGGGGAGTATTTCGGGTGACCAGGCACTACTTCATATGAAATGAAAACATGCTATGAATACTTTATATTAATTTAATTTAATTTAATTTAATTTATTTATTTAATTAGAACGGTCACATAAAACCACTTACACTAACTAATTAAAATTAAATAGTACAAATAACTATACAAATTTACAATAAAAATTAATAATAATTAAGCAGTTTTAAATAATATCTAAAATTTAAAATAATGTTTAGTTTGAGATCAAAAATAGGGTACAAACACAGATAAAAGTAATAACAAATCTAAACACGAATAATATGACTATAACATGTCAATAAATTAATGTCAAAAGTGTCACACAGCCACGTTCATCCGTCAATCTCACAAAATCTCATGCATTCACTAATAAATTCCTTCCATTCATCATCAAATATGTCAACATGTGGATAGGTAGTTAGAAGCTTGTTGAGAGAGTTCAGAGTGCGAGGCAGCGGGGAGTTGGCGCGTGTGACAGTGCGGCACGAGGGTGTGACTAAGAGTCGGTGGCTCCTGCCCCGAATGTAGTTATTCGGGACGTAGAGCTGAAGCAGCTCATTGTGCAAATCAATGGCGTCAATGGCGGAGCGTGCGATCTTGCAGAAGGTGATCATCTGATCGTATGTCCTCCGCACACTAAGGGAGTTGTAACCAAGGCACCCCAGCAAGAATTTCGTAGGGTACATAAAAGGGTAGTATCCCAACGTTCTCTTGTAGAGGTACCTTAGGAAAGCCTTTTGTACCTTCTCTAAAGGGAGAGCATATGTTACCTCGTGGGGATTCCAAACACAAGAGCTGGACTCTAGCTTGCTTCGGACCAGAGCGCTATATAGAAGTCGTACGACTTGGTCACTCTTGAAGTCACGAGCATTCCTTAGCACAAAGCCCAGCCTCCTGTATGATTCCTTAGCCACGGCGGTCATATGGTCGTGGAAATTAAGCTGACGATCGAATGCAACTCCCAAGTCTTTTATGATTGTGGATCGGGCAAGTAATTCGCCATGGATTCGGTAGTTGTAGTGAATTGGGTGTTGCATTCGACCGAAAGTCATTACTGAGACTACTTAAATGTTTTAATAAGTACGTTGTCTTTTAATAGTATACCTACGTGAAGACAGGCACGACAGGATAGCTTTAAGAGAGGATTAAACATAAATAAATAGAAATAAAAAAGCCTTCTATTTCCTACTTCTTTCTGTAGGTACCTATGTAGTATACTCGTACATATTTTATTTAAAAATCCGATTTTTTCATTAATACAATATATTATCAAAAACACGTGAGGATGAGCCCCATTAAACCCTGTCTCAGTAGGTATCCAAGCTAGTGGTAAACTTTCCAGTTGTTCGAAGATATTGTTTTAAATTACATAGAAAATACACTTAAATTGTACAAAATATCCATTTCGTTTCATATTGAAATTGAAACGAAATGGATATTTCTTTGTACAGATTGATTATCAACAACCAAATCCATTAGCAAAAATACAGGATTTCGTATTTTAATAAAAAAAACTAATGTTCAATTTTCTGCAAGAGTAGCTAAAAGATTTTAAAATGTATGTAGTTTTATCCTTATAAATCGAGTCTCACACAAACCTATCTCAGGCATGTAATGATAACGTCACACACAGCGGAGATAGGTGATGATATCGTACAAATAGCTTGTCGTGTAGGGTGTACAATAATGTGTCGTGTCGTGCCCCTCAATTACTCAGGCGGTACAAAGGCGCACCGGCCGAGTGACGCGGGTGTGGGGCCGGGGCATACAGGCGCGCGCCCCTGGCCGCGCTCGCACGCAAGCTTACTAGTTACATCCGCTCTACTTTGAAGTTTTACAATACAAGAAACGTGTGTTGTGTTATTAAATCGAAAGTGTGATTTTGGACCCTGAGAGAATTAATTAGTGAATAACGATTTTTCGAATTTCAAACAGTTAGTACGTTAGTACCTACTCATAATGCTAAGTACATACCTCAACAGCCTATATTGGTCTACTGTTGGACGCAGGCCTCCCACTGATAAGTGCATTATTGGCGTTTACCTATCTCATGAAAGGTTTTGCCCATAATCCCCACACTGTGCACTGGGCTGGTTTGATTGTTCTGCAGGGGGCGCTGCTGCCAGCCCCCAGGGGATATCCCTTTGTCGCCTCTAACGACACCCGCGGGAAGAGTTGGGGTGGTGCAAATGCTAAGCCAGCACCACACAGCAGCTAAGTACATACGTTAGTACACAAATGTTAAGTGGCACCCAAATGCCTAGTACACATAGGTACATTGTTACGGTGCAGCCTATATAGTCGGATGTTTTGTTGCCGCTTGTTATAATTTAAGGCCAATATTTATGGAACCAACTAGAATAACTGAAACCTCAGCAAAATGTATAGATAATATATTTGTTTGTCAAAATGAAAAAGTATTAAGTAAAAAAATTATAAGCAATTTAAAATCAGACCACTTGGGTCAACTAATTAAACTAGAAATACAAGTTAAAAACTATAATTGTAAACAAAAAATTCAATATACACCTGTGACCACAAGTCGATTTGAACGGTTGAAATTGGATTGGGATTCTAAACCATCACCTGATTACTCACTTAACAACCCAAATGAGTCGTATTGTAGTTTTTTTAATAAATTCACCAATGCGTTCAATTCAATATTCACACCCAAATCGAGGATGGTCTCAGAAAAACTTAACTTTAGTGAGTGGGCAACAGTGGGTATACATAAAAGTAGAGTAACTTTGTATGAACTATATAGTGAAAAACAATATAATTTTAACAAGGACTTCAAAGAAAAAGTAAAAAATTACTCAAAAATGTTCAGAAAAGTTTGTCAAATAGCAAAATCAAATTATATTAGCTCCAAAATTAAAAACAGTGAAAATGTAATAAAATCAACATGGAAAATAATAAATAGTGAGACTGGAAAGGTCAGTACCTACGATAATGATTACAATTTAAAGATTAACAGTTGCACAATCAAAAATGACATTGAAGTAGCCCAAGCTTTTGAAAACTTTTTTACTGACATTCCAATCTCTACCACAAAGTCCCTAAATTCTTCTCAAGCAATTGCCGAGTCTTTACTGATAGAAAATGTACCTAAATGCGAAAATAAATTTAATTTCAACCACGTTAATGAAAAAGATATTATAAGTCTTTAAACTTTTAAATATAAAGAAAACTGCAGATCTCTGGGGCATTTCCGTTAGAATTATTAAACCTTTGATTGATACCATTGCACCAGATCTAGCTTTTATATTTAATGAGTCTATTGATTGTGGTGTATTTCCTGATCTAATGAAATGTAGCAAAATAATCCCACTGTTTAAATCAGGTAGTAGGTCTGACCCCACTAACTTTAGACCAATATCAGTACTGCCAACATTCAGCAAAGTTTTTGAAAAACTTATTTTACATCAATTGCTCAGTTATTTCAATTGCAATGACCTGCTTCATAGTAAGCAATTCGGGTTTACTCGCGGCAGGTCAACTACTGATGCCGGTATAGAGTTAGTATCGCATATTTTTGATGCTTGGGAGAAGTCGCAAGATGCCTTAGGCATTTTTTGCGACTTGTCTAAAGCATTCGATTGCGTACACCATGAAACATTAATCAGGAAACTACATCACTATGGAATAAGGAACACCTCCTTGGATCTTCTCACATCTTATTTGAGTGATAGGATACAAAGAGTTGACATAAATGGGAAACGGTCTTCGGGGTCTGTAGTTACAATGGGTGTACCGCAGGGATCTATCCTTGGCCCTTTCCTATTTTTAGTTTATATTAACGACCTGCCTCATCTTGTCAAGAATAGTCACGAGATTGTATTGTTTGCTGATGATACTTCATTAATTTTTAAAATGAAACGACAAAACACTAATTTCGACGATGTAAACAATGCAATCTCAAAGGTAGTTCATTGGTTTAGTGTCAACAATCTTTTGCTTAACGGAACCAAAACGAAATGTATTAGATTTACTCTACCTAATGTAAAACAAGTTAAGGCTGATGTAAACGTAAATGGAGAAACGTTAGAAATTATAGAAAGTACCGTATTCTTAGGAATCACCTTAGATAATAAACTTCAATGGGGCCCACACATAGATAAGCTATCGAAGAGACTTAGTTCTGCAGCATATGCAGTCAAAAAAATCCGTGATCTCACAGACGTGGACACATCTAGACTAGTTTATTTCAGCTACTTCCATAGTATTATGTCTTA
This sequence comes from Eupithecia tripunctaria, assembly GCA_955876795.1. Taxonomy (NCBI): domain Eukaryota; kingdom Metazoa; phylum Arthropoda; class Insecta; order Lepidoptera; family Geometridae; genus Eupithecia; species Eupithecia tripunctaria. The sequence goes on from OY041607.1 coordinate 959,619, forward strand.
TGGTATACTGCTTTGGGGGAACGCTGCAGATATTAACACCATATTTGTGCTGCAGAAGCGGGCTGTTCGTGCCATCTATAAAATGGGTCCCAGAGAATCCCTACGTGATAAATTCAAAGAAATAAATATAATGACAGTACCAAGTCAATATATTTATGAAAACTTGTTGTATACTCATAAAAATATCAATAGTTTCCCAAAAAATTGCGATATACATAATGTAAATACTAGAAATAAACATAAACTCGCTGTACCCACAACTAGGCTGCATAAAATTAATGTATCTTTTAAAGGGCAATGTATACGCTTCTACAACAAAACCCCTACTGAGCTGCAAAAATTATCAGTAAATAAATTCAAACAAATTGTCAAAACTTTATTATGCAAAAAGGCTTACTATAAAATATCAGATTATCTAGAGGATAAAAAAGCTTGGGACGGATTTTGCTCCAACTCGAAAAATAACAACTAACAGGCTAAAGGTTTCTTCGTCGTTTCTTTACTTTAGTCTACATACCGAAGCGATCGAAATCAAAAATACCACTTTATTTCCGTGTCAGTGTATTTTTTACTATGATTTGACCTTTTCTAAGTGTACATTTATTGTATTTATGGAAATAAAGCATTTTTGAGTTTGAGTTGAGTTTGAGTTTTCTTAGAACAACATTTTTAACATGAAAATTATTTGGAATAGGCGGACTCTTAGCTATTCGAAACGAAACGTGTCTCTACGAAGGTGGTAAGGTGGAAGAGTTTGCTGATCGTTTTCGTTTTTCCAGGTACGTTCCTTCACCTGTAAGAAATTTTACAAGAATAATAACTAATTAAGGAATAACTTCGTTCATAGAGGTTGGTAGCGAATAAGTAACAGCGTGTGTGTTCTGGAAGTGACGTGAGCTCGCGCCGCAGCGGCGTCCATCCATACGTAATGCCTGTCTCTGCCTCGTCTCGTGCCGGGCGCTGCGGTCCGGGACCGGAGGCGCCAGCTCAGATGTCGAGGAGTTGCACAGAGACTAGTTACATCCTAATTCCTACTAATATTTTAAACGAGGAAGTTTGTATGGATGTAATGTTGTTATTCTTTCACGTAATTTCAATTCAATTCTATACATTTATTTCAGCTTCGATACATGAGTACATATTTCAGCCATATTGATAAGGTAAAAAAAACACAATCAAAACAATAAAACAAAAACATCTTAAATTACTGGAAAACATCATTAGCGCATGGCACTATGTGTGCGCGTCCAGTGCTCCATGAAAGCGCAGTCCGTGTCCAGCCATTCAGCTATAAGTTTCAGGTAGCTACTGGTACCTGTGCAAAAACGAGTGAACGAATCAAGTTGAAATTATGCATTTTAGACCATGCTACTTATTATCCTATAAACCAGTTCTCAGGCTTTCGTGTACATCTGTGCCACATCGACACTTTCCATCAGGTGGGTCTATGTACGGAAGTCAAGTATACGAAATAATAGCTATATTGTGTAAAACTACGACTAATTATGATGTAAGTGAGTGCGGTTTGGATGATTGCTGCTGATGCACTGAAGTCCGTAGACGCCCTTAACTGCTGATGATGCTAAGTACCTACGTGATCGATGTATCGATCAGGTATACCGACTTAATACCTAACACAAATAGTTTAGCTATTTTACAAACATTAGTGAGAATGCAAGAATAGGCAAGAATTAAACCTGCAACCTCCTCGTCACAGGCGGACCTTCGCTCGCTGCGCCACAAAGGACGTCAAGAATAACAAAGTAAGGTAAATATGCATCGCATTTCAGAAGAATGTCCGCACATCGCGCGGCGTGCTCGCGAGGCTGCGTGGATGTCATCTGTTAACCTCGCTCGCTGGCGCCGCTCCAACATATAAAATCTTGGCATAATCCGCAAAGTTATTATAACACAGGAGTTTTTCCTTTTAGCGAGTGCTGTTCTTGCTCAGCGGGCGCGCGACGCGACTTCGCGACGCGGGTCGCTGCGGCGCGGCGCGACACGCACCAGTGTCGTTCACTGATCGCATGTGATGATGTGATACAACATAGCTTTCACACGTAACTCTCTCTGTCTCCATACCAAAATTCATTAAGATTCGTTTAGCTATATAGGGCATTTAGGTAACAGAAGTTTAGGTAATAGGTTTAAAGAAACAGACAGACAGAGTAACTTTCAAACTTATATTACGTAATCGAGGATTAGCATGAATACCTCAACCTCACCTCACCTCAACATGGCAGTTATCTCATGGGGATAATGCCCACAAACCCCACGCTGGTCATTTGGTTTGGGGATCGCAGTTTGGTGGTATAATTGTTCGGCAGGAAGCGCTGCTGTCCGCCCGCGGTTGATATCTCTTACGACCCCTGCGGGAAGAATTGGGGTGGTGCAAATTCTAAGCCCCACACGGCACGTTCTATTTGCAGTATGAATACGTAAGAACTTGTTTGAGGACTTCCCAAAGCTCGAGGTACAACTACCACAGCTTTAAACAGAACGCTAAAATGGTCAGCGGAATATTTTAATGCGTCGGAAAGGCCGTCGGATACGATATAGGAAACATTTGACAAATCAAAATAGCGTTCTAAAGTTCTGACAATCAAATTCGAATCTGACGTTTTCGCTTCGGAAACGACTCGAATAATCGGAATTCTAACCAGTCTGTGCGGAGTAAGAGAAGCGGGGAGCGAGCGCTCGACTCCATCGATTGTTCTATTCGGAGAGCGGCTTGCGGCCCGCGCCGAGTATTCTTGTTCCTCTACTTGCTTCCATACATTAATAAACTGCTTGAAAACACTTCGAAAGGAACTTTGTAACTTGTATCTGCAGTAGATCCTTACATAGCTGTGATAGCAGGACTACATCTCAATCTATACAAATACTAGCTGCGCCTTGCGGCTTCGCACGTGTTTTTCTATGGAAAAGTTTAAAGATGATTTTTATCCCACGGGAATTGATTTATGGGATAAAAAGTTGCCTATGTTTGATTCCAGGTTTAGAACTACCTGTATCCAATTTTTATATATAAAAATTTTATCCGTATCCGTTTAGTAGTTATGCCGTGAAGAGGTAACACATCCATCCATTCATCCATACAAACTTTCGCATTTATAATATTAAAAATAAAAATTCAAAATTCAAAAATGCTTTATTTCCATAAATACAATAAATATACACTTAGAAAAAGTAAAATCATATTAAAAAAGTACACTGACACGGAAATAAAGTGGTATTTTTGATTTCAGAATCAGAGTCAGAGTCAATTCGTTTATTTCTTTAGACTTACAAAATAAGTACTTAGAAAAGTCAAATTTTTACAATATAAACAGCTTGATAAATAGTTATTACTATCGAACAAGAAATAAGGTGCAATTGACTCTAATTCACTTGAATTTTTTGTCTTTATGTTTTGTCTTTATTTTTTGTCTTTATTTTTTGTCTTTATTTCGGCCGCTTCGGTAAGTAGTGTGATTAAGAGGAAGTTCAAAAACTAATAAACAGATTTGAAAAAATCTTTCACTATTAGAATGTTGTATCCCTGATTAACGCAGGCTATATTTACATGTTAAGGAAATAAATATCCATCCGTGCGATGTCGGGACGAACCGCTAGTCACATCACACTATTATTATAAATGCGAAAGTTTGGATGGATGGATGTATGGATGTTTGTTACTTCTTCACGCCAAAACTACCGCAGGGAACGGGCTAAAATTTTGCAGACAGGTAATTCTAATGCTGGAATCAATCATATCGTACCTGTTATCCCATAAGTCAGTTCAAAGAAAAAAATCACCTTTAAACGTTTCCATGGGAACAACGTGCGAGCCGCGGGGCCCAGCTAGTATTAATAAAAATGCAAAGATTTGTAGGTATACCTTCACGATTTTCAAAGTTCCCTGTCCGCAAGATACCTTTATTATGCGGACAGGGAACTATGCAAATCCAATACCAAAAGGAGACGTGACGATCACGTCTCATTACTTACATCAAATAGACTTTCCCCTTTGGTTTTGAACTCTATCAAGGCAACCTTATTCAAGAACAATACATTTCGGTAGCAAGACAAGTATGTACCTACAATTTTTTCCTCACAAAAGAAACGAATTTACCGACCGTTCGAGTACACTGTGAGACCTCATAGCATTATTTTTGAAGACGGGTGTGTTGTGACCCCTCTGGTTAAACTTATAGGCTTTTTATCCTGGAAAAACTTGCTCGTGTGCATAATAAATACATTCTTGAACGTTGTGTGTGTGTATAAGCCAGGATGCTGGCTAGGAGACAGTAAAACGCGGCAAGTGGTGCGTGGAGTCGTAGTCGGCGGCAGTAAACGGCACGGCTGTAAACCGCACGGGGTTATTTTATTACTAATCTGATCGCACATAAACCTCGCCACCTGCCACTGCGGGGCCTCCGTCTGCCACCGGGGGCCGGGGGCCCCGGAATACTACAAGTAGTTGCAGATTTGCCGGTTGTTTGGAGTTTCTGGTTAAGATTCGAAATGACAAATGAGTTACACAATGAAAACTGTTAAAACTATCATGGGTTAACACTAAGACCATTATGACCATATTGTATTTTTCATTTTAATTTTGTATTAATTCTTAACCCTGTAGGTATAGGTACACTGATATGCTTATGCCCATTGCCAGTATACTGTAGGTGTTTCACCTTTGACAATAAAGATTATTCTATTCAATAGTCGATTATAGTATAAATCTTCGAAGCTGGTGCATGTAATGGGGCCGGCTGTTTTTAATCCTTCAAAAACAAACTAAAGTTATGGCTTATAGAAAAATGTTACTACAATCTGAACGAATTATTTAATTGAATTTTATTTCCAAATTTCTATTTGTACTTATTCTATTTTGTAAATATGATTTTGTACCTATGTATTAATGTATACAATCTTATTAAAATTATAATTATATAAGAAATGACATGTAACCCAAAACGTTATCAATAAATAAACTGAAACTGAAACTGAAACTGTATAACTCCTTCATGGCCCAAGACGCAGGTGCTCCTCTCCGGCCTCGTGGAGAGCGCCCCCGCGGGTCGCACCGCAGAGCTGGGCAGTGAATGAGTTAACTAACTGTGCTTCGCGGCTTCTTCCGCCTGGAAATACTTACTACATACTTTTTTTAAATCACAAATTGACCTTCGTTTGACCGCAATCTCACCTGATGGACACATGATATCACACATTTAGAAAGTAATGGAGATTAGTAGGATAACTTAACTACTTCAAATTTAAATAAGAACCAGTATTTACAATCAAAACAATTGAGCTAACTGCAGACGGTTGCAAGCAATCTACATCGGGATAAGACAGATTCCATTGATGACATCTACGAGGGCAGCATAATGTACAGTATGTACTTACAGTCAAGTAAATGATTTTAGTTTGCCAGCTTCGCATCTCAGCTTCTCGGTTAAGATCGGTTCCACCACTGAGTTGTACATTGATAGGGATTTTAGTTTATTTTATTTTTTTCATAATAATCCATGCGATTGTATTTGGATTTGGAGCTCTAAGTAATTGTTCGTAGAGACCTCATCTAATCCAAGCGTTACCGATACAGAGAGCAGTGGTGTTACCAAAACAGTTTAGGAAACTGTGTGGTATAGTAACAAAGTTAAAACAGTTGCTTCAAAACCACCTCGTATCAGTTAACCCTTCGGTGGTCACGATCGTGCGTGCTTTTGCGTGCGTTCGTGCGTGTGGCGCGACGCGGACGTGTCGCTCACGACACGAGCGTGCGGCGCGCGGCGTCACCGTGCCATTCAACGACACCTCGGTTTTATTTACGACGTCGTGTGCACGGAGCAGGAAAATTCACATAATTATACCGTTCCTATGTAGATGTGCTCGTAAGATGTGTTACGATAACGGTGAATTATGGAATTCGCGATCCAATAATTTAAATTTTGTTTGAGTATTAGCATTCAGTGTATGTCAAATGGAGCTTCAAACGACCAGTGTTTAGCGAAAGAATGGACCTGCGGTCGTTACGGGCCGGAGGGTGTTAACTTGTAAATAATTTCGCATGATGCGATAATTTCAGGCGCCGTTTCTGCCGGTTTTCGCTTCGCAATGGGCTCTAATCGGCGCATTATCGTTACAATTTTCGCGAATGGGTCTCGCTCGACTCGGCGGGAGCGTGGCGGGAGCGGGGCTGGAACGGGCGTCCCGAGCGCGGCGCGGTGCCATTCGGCTGATCACGTTATGGCTTTATTATGTGCTTGTTGCAGGTTTATGATTTAATTTGCGCGCAATAAAGAGATTTCGCGTCTTCACGCGTGTTATAAAGTACTTGAACAAAAATATTTTTATTTTCTCTCTTCGGTTGAAACAACAACATAAAGTATGCGGTATTTAACTACTTTAGGCATCTGCAGAGCAGCTCTCGGTGGTTATTCATTTCTTATTGGGATGATCTTTTGCGAAAACGCGGCATCCGGCGGCGGAGAATTTATGTAGAGATGGTAGGTACGGTTTTTCCTTGTTTTGGCGACTGAGCCACTTTATGCAGAAGCGTTTGCGGTGCGGTGCGGTGCGGGGCGTGCGGTGCGGCATCGCGTCGGTTGGGGGAGTAGGTCTGGTAGTTTAAAGGGGTCCACACACGGCAGATAATATCTGCCGATTATAATGCATAATTAATGTACACGTGTTATATTTGAAACATGTAAAAATATACATTATAGCTGCGATGTGTGGAGCCCTTAAAACCTAAAGAAAATATTAAAGAACGCAGAAAATATTAAATCCGTATCAGCCGTTGGGCCGGCAACAGCGACCCCTGCACAACAATTCTATCAATGAAGACGGCGATCTCCAACCCGCATGCCCAGCGTGGGGATTATGGGCATTACCCTCATGAGAGAAAAGCCAATAAGGCGCGGAGAGTCAGACTGGATAGCGCAGCTGTTCAAGAGCGACAGGCACGATACGACTGTCTATAAACTTATTGTTCCTCATTACTCGCGCCGCGGCGCGGGTTAAGTTCTTCGCGCGTTTTCACGTGGTTATCCGGGAATCTTCAGCACAGCTTTATTCATCTGAGTGCTGAAGATAGATATTTTCAAACTCAAGCGACCTGAACCATTATTATATATATATATATATATATATATATAATCAAATCGTAAGCTTTGGCAATAATTAAAAAAAAAACATTTCCCGTACATTTTCTATTAAAAAACGAGTAGTAAGTTTGGTAAGTAAATAAATTGATTTTTGATAAAAAAAAATATATAAAAATTTAATTCCTGAGAAGCCTTCAAAATTACCCTACCAACTTAAAAAAGTAGTTACATACGAGTTTAAATTAAGAACAATTGAATGAGTGACATTGTTGTTTTCAGTTTTCACTTACTCGTTTTTTTCATAGAAAATGTATGGGAATTGTTTTTTTTCAATTATTGCCAAAACTCACGATTTGATTTGGTATGTTACTTTGGGAAAAGTGTTCCTGGTTGGGAATAGAGTCGATTTAGACCAACTTGTTTTTTTTGACAAATGTCATTTTTTGGGCAAACCGTGCTTTTAAAAAAAAACTATAAATGACAATATTTTTTTCTTTAAAATAAAACAGAAGGTTTCTAAGAACAAAACCTTCTAACTACAAAAGAAACGGTAGCTACCCTGAAGGGGCCAAAAATTTGCCCCACCCTGTATAATTATTATAATATTATTATATTCACTTCTTCCGCTAATGGACAAAAAATTCAAGTGAATTAGCGTCAATTGCACCTTATTTCTAATTTGATAACAATTACTATTTATCAAGCTGTTTATATACGAGTAGTAAAAATTTGACTTGTCTAAGTGCTTATTTTGTAAGTCGAAAATTGTGCAGTTAATAACGCCTGCAAAGGTAACGTAGGTACCTTTCTTGAGATGTCGAGTTCTGAACGGAAGACATACGGCTTCCGTTTAGTAAGTAAATGTGAGCGGAGCGCGGTTCCTGTATAAATATAATCCAGAACGTGCGTTGAGTCGTGAGCGAAGAGACTCGTCGCTGGACCCGTTCCTACTCTTAATAATTAATTTTGTTTTAAAACACTTTAAACCGACTTCAATTTTTATAGTTTTTTCATGGATTTCTATGGTGGGATCCATGAAAATCCATGAAAAAACTATAAAAGTATGTCAGAACTAGACCAAATTAAAATGAGACCACGCGGGAAGCAACTTTAAAATAAAAAATGAATCATGAAAATTGGACCACGCAGTAAAAGTTCTGAGGTAACAAACATAAAAAAACAGCCGAATTGAGAACCTCCTCCTTTTTTTGAAGTCGGTTTAAAATATCTAAATTAGAACGTGTTTTATAATCGTAAAATCTGTCTATGTGTATCAATTTCCTAGTACACTTGGAGGCTAGACGATGCTGGGTAAATGGTCGAGCATCATTGTTCGTTCAGTATCACGTTTCAGGCGTTTCAAGAACTGTTTCGATATATCCGTTCACACTTGTACGGATATAATTGGTATTCAAGGGCGCCAGCCAACGTCCAATAAGTACTTGCTCTTATGGACCGTGTTTAAACAAATATTAATAGGTAGGTACCTACTTAGCTCAACAGTTTCAATGCAAACGTTAAACTTTCTAATTTTAATTAAACCTACACTTTACAAAGCGTTCGGAAGTACATTTTCCGCCTGAGCAGTGCTCACGCTCACTCATCCGAAAACTGAAAGCCCGAATATAATTTTATACAACTTTTTTCGAGTTTTTTTGCTGACGATACATTTTAGCGCTGAGCCCAGAGAAAAGTACAGATTTCAAAGACAGTTATGAAATGTTTCAATTTTCACATCAGCCAGGTTTTATACAATGTAGTTTTGGCAAAGAGACTCCCTTTGCAAAAAAATGGTATGCAACTTACCATATAGGTATGTATGTACAGTATGTATGCAAATCATTCATTAAACCTCCGAAAACTGATTATTTGCTGTACGGTATATGCTGTGTGGGGAACTACCAGCACCAACAACCCTCATACACAACCCTTTTCTGGGGCAGTAGCTTCTGCGTATTATTAACAGCTCCACTGCGATCATCAAGCCGCCTACCAAGCGTAGTGATCATAGCGAACCCCACTTGTTTGGAGATATGTTCAGCAGACGTATCAGTGCTGATGGATCCAAGGTGCGTATATCAGGTATATCGGTAAGTAAGCTAGCTATGTGGTGGTAACTTGCATCACTCCAACTTTTCGCGCAGGATATCCACCGGGGGCGGGCAGCAGCGTCTCCGACACAATAATTCTACCATTGAACTAAGATCCCCAACTCTCATGAGATAAAAGCCAATAAAGCGCTTATCAGGGAGAGGCCTGCGTCTAGCCGTGGACCAATATAGGCTGGTGAGGTGAATTAACCAAGTACTTATATGGATCAGTTGATCTACCTCTAGATTGTTTGCAACAGGTAGCTCAATTGTTTCAATTGTAAATACTAGTTTTAATTTATTACTCATTGTTTGCAACAGTCTGCAGGTAGCTCAATTGTTTCAATTGTAAATACTAGTTTTAATTTATTACTCATACTCATTGAAATTTTCTTTTTCAATGACTTTAACTAAGTACCTCAATATATTAAAGCACGGGCCCTACCATCAGCGGCGGTCGCGAGGGGCCCGTCCGTCACGTGCATACCGCAATCATTCCACGGACGCTACCCTCATCGCTTTAAACGAAACTAAAACTTACGGAATGGTGACGTCTACCCACACGCAGCGGATTATTACTTACCGTCACGTCCGACTCTGGCCCTCTGATCCGTTGGGCCTATCGTGGGTGACAGTTGGGACTTTCTGTATTTCGATTTTCAAAAGGACTAAGATTCTTTTGATCGCAGATCGCCATGACAGCCTACTTTTGGCGGGCGCAGAGAGCGCCTCGTCGGTAAAGTTAAGAGCATTTAGCTGTGTGGTGCTGGCTTAGAATTTGCTCCACCCCATCTCTTCCAATGGGTGTCGTAAGAGGCGAGGGAGGGATATCCACCGGAGGGCGGGCAGCAGCGCCTCCTGCAGAACAACTCTACCACCGAACTGCCCAGCGTGGGGATTATGCGCACTACCCCCCTTTAGATAAACGCCAATAAGGCGCTTATCAGGAGGAGGCCTGCGTCCAGCAGTGGGCCAATACAGACTGTTGAGGTACAAGGGCCACCAGTGGTGCGAGCCTCGGGTTAGGCTGTCGCCAGATGCTACAAGAGGACATGGTGGTTACGCCTTATGCTCGGTCCACGGGTCGGTTAATGGTCGATTTTTGTCTTCTGTGTAGTGTACAAAAGCGCTTCGGTTATTGGGTCTACGATCATCGAGAATGTGTATCGGTCTACGAGGAAGAGGCTGTATTTGTCACATTGCCTCACTACAAATAAGGGGACGGTTGGGCCGATAACAGCCTGATCGTCCCCTTAATGGAACAGATTCCAGTGATGGTTGATAATGAACCCGTGCAGTAGCAGACGAAGTGGTAGATGAATCCTATCCTACTAATATCATAAACGCGAAACTTTGTAAACATGTATGTATCTCTCTTTCACGCAAAAACTTCTGAACGGATCGGGCTGAAATTTTGCATACAGGTAGTTCTAAGCCTGGAATAACACATAGGTTTCTTTTCATCCCATAAAACAATTGCCGTAGGATAGGAGTGCGAAGCCGCGGGGCGCAGCTAGTAAATAAATATATAATAGATCTTCACCCTCACACACTTCCTACTTGACTTTATGCACTTGTATGGCCGGTATCGGAGGAACAGAAGCAATTATCATTATTTCCAGAGGTGTCCTTTTATGGCAATTGCCACGACAACCTTGACAGGAAATAAAAGCGTTGTTCAATATATCAAAGAGACACGCGCGGGTTTTATTGCGAGCCACTAACGGCGCGATTAGAGCGCGTTAACGAGCGCGCGGCGGGACGGGACGGGACGAATGGACATCGTTAAATGACGCAGCGGGCAAAGGGCGCCTGTGACGCAGGAGGTTATGGGTTCGATTTCCACCTCAGGGCAAATATTTGTACAATCTGCAGAATCTGCAGATCGATCGATTGTTCAGCTGTTCTGGATATTTTTTATGTATAATAAAAAATATTTATCTATGAGTATATTATTGTTTTAGGTATATTAGTTATCTAGTACCCATAACACAAATTCTGCTTTGCTTGGGGCTAGATAATGCTGTGTGAAAGCATTATTTATTTATAACCGATGTTGACTTGATAGGTTTAGATAAAACTCAGAAAGATTCAATAACTGCGATTACAAATCTAGACTAAAAATACAACACAGAGACACTTATTGAACCCAAATTCTTTGTTATTAGCCAATTCCACCGCTAAAAATCAGCTTAATAACTCTCTGATAAATGAAGGCAGAATTGAATTATTCCGTTTATAATTCAAATAAATGAACAAGAAGTTAGTTTGCAAGCTCGCATTTAATGAACATTAACGAAAGCTCATTAAGCTGGGCGTCGGCTGCGGCCGCCGCTGCTAACGAATCGCGACGACCGCGGAGAATATAAAGTCTGTGAGTAATGAAGTCTCCTTAGCATGCGGCGCCACGCACTGCCCGCGCCCGCGCCATCGCCCGCGCGGCATTAGCGCCATTGTCCCGATCGCGGCGCCATTAGAAACTAATCAGCCGCTATGCAAACTCGCGACGTGCGGCGCGATCACTAATCTAATCACTAATCAATGCCGTCACACTCACACCCGTGCGGCTTCCGCGCTCCTCAGCCAAGCCAGCGACTCACTACACATTCATATTTTTAGATCACTACCACTATCGCAACAGCGCAGTAGATTCTTACTACGTAGAATGTAAGACAGTACTTTTAGTAAATGTAAAATAATAGTTGTCTGTAAAGTCGGTTTAGGAACGATAATTTAACGTGATAACGTCATTTACTCGATCTATTCATATAATATTTTTGAAAATCTTACCTCGCTCGTAGTATATACCTATACTGTTTTTGCCAGCTGGTGTTAGCTGCTTTTAACTCTATTAAACGAAATTAGAAATTTAATCTTCAGTGCTTTAGTCGTCATGACAACATCATCAAGAACGTGACACTATTTTGAACATGCTACCCATGTTCATCGACTTAATAGACGTTATCACGTCTAAAAATAGTAACATTCTAACGGTTCTGACTAATACGTAGTGTGTCATTTCGAATCAAATTTATCTGACGGCCTAAATGTCAATAGTACAGTCGGCGCGATACATGATGAACGGACGTGTGCTATGACAAAGCAAATCATGCCATAGAGCTGGTCTTCCATTGTGACCGTGGTGTCTGAGGTGGCTAAAGAATAGTTTGGGTTCTGAACAAGTTATTCCGGGCAAAACCATTCAGTCTTTAATTGATTTTGTTTTAAAAAAAACTATAAACCCACTTCAATAATTATGTGGATCTCATTGTCAGAACTGGACCAAATTGAAATGGGACCACACGGGAAGGTCCAGCTTTCATATAAATAGAATCATGAAAATCGGACTACCCAGTCAAAAGTTCTGAGTTAACAAACATAAAAAATAAATAAAAAAGATATAGTCGAATTGAGAACCTCCTCCTTTCTTTGAAGTCGGTTAAAAAGTTATTTGGAACAGCTGAGGAGACTAGTAAAAGTCACAAACTCAGAATTTGTGACATTCTGTTAAGTCACTTCCTCAAGCGCGGGACCGGCAATAGAAGCAAATTCCTTTCGCTACGTTACATGAGAGCTGTGCGCCGCCGGCTCAGTGAGCGCGCCGCGCGGCTTCCGTCAAATTGGATGCCTCGCTTTAAACTGCCTTTGGAGTTCGCTGCCTGCTCAGCCATGCCTCATCGAATATCACTCCTTTGAGAACGTACGTACTGTACTTACCGAGTTTGTCTGCTGTAACCTTTACCGTGGATTTTATTTTAAGTTTAATAAATAAATAATGCTGAACAGTTTATGTTGTTAAGTTGTGTGGTGCTGGCTAGCTGTGTGGTGCTGGCTTAGAGTTTGCACCACCCACCTCTTCCCGTGAGTGTCATAAGAAGCGACTAAGGGATATCCACCGGGGAGCGGGCAGCAGCGCCCATTGCAGAACAATTCTACCACCGAACTGCGATCTCCAACCCGCATGACCAGCGTGGGGATTATGGGCAATACCTGTTCAATTTCTGGCAATAATTGTTCTGCAGGGGGCGCTACTGCCCGTCCCCCGTCGAATATCCCTTAGCCGCCTCTTACGACACCCACGGGAAGAGATGGTGTTATGCGAACTAAGCCAGCACCACTCTGCTAGTATACAGATATGACCAAATAATGAACAAAACTCTAGAACTAGTAGAACGAAGAGAGGAAAGAGTTATAACGAAGCCACTTATTTCAATCGGTAATTGGATTCGTTGCTACTTGTGCAAATTAAAAAAGTTGGCGCCCGCCTTTCACCGCCGCGCCGCCCAGCGCTTCGGACGCGGTATTCATTTGATTCGATTATATCCAGTCCGTTTCATGCAAGATTGAATAAAGGATGAGTCGCGCTACACCGGGCCGGGTCCGAGCCGGGTCCGAGCCGAGTGCCGGCCGTAGTACGATCAGCGAGCCGGTCCTGTGCCTACGCACAGATAATATAATACTATACGCCTACCTAAGGGCCTCGATCATCGAGTTTTGGCTAGTACTATATAAACTCTATGGCCTCGACCGAGCAATTATCAGCGGAGAAGATCTAGACTATCTTTGTTCTTCAGAAAAGGGCGGTAGGTACGCGCTATTTATAAATTAAATCCACGCGACTCGTTGAGGGAATTATGTAAAGAAACCAATATTTTAACAGCAATATCACAATACATCTATGAAAATCTAATGTATACCTAATCATTTGTGGGCAATTGCATACGATTCTATAACAAGCTTCCATCTGAAGCAACTGAGCTCCCTATTCGTAAATTTCAACTGTACATAAAACTAAATCTTATCAAGAAAGCCTATTACTCCGTAGATGATTACTATAATGCTTGGCCGGATGTCGATGTCGCCCAGTTCCACACCGACAATAGTATGTAAGAACATAAATTAGTTGTGTTAGACTCAGATATGCAAAGAATGTTTTAGTTGATAAGCAATAAACTTGCTAGTTGTTTCTTTTTCACTTCTTCTCTTCCGCTAGTGGACAAAAAATTGAAGTGAATTAGAGTCAATTGCACCTTATTTCTTATTTGATAGTAATTACTATGTATCAAGTTCAAGTTGTTTATATAGTAAAAATTTGACTTGTCTAAGTGCTTATTTTATAAGTCTAAAGTAATAAACGATTTGACTCTAACTCAAAAGGTATAGCATCACTACATACACACGATCGACTGCTCGGGCTCGAGCGCAGCTCGGCGGCACTGTATTCATCCAACGGGCCGTATCCAAGCCGAGGCTGAGTTGTATTCGATGTTCGTTGCTCGGCCTTCACTCGGTTTCCATTCGGTACAGTGTGAGTGTGTCCATACAAAATATAATGTAATATAAGTTGACCGTGCTACAGACACTCGGCTCGGACCCGGCCCGGTGTAGCGTGAGTCATCCTAGCTCTGCTTTACTGTGATAAAAGTGAACCGATAACTTCTGATATGCGCTCGCTCAGCACGGGCGATGAAGGTTGTCGCATATCTGAACCGCATTCTGTGCATTGAAATATAGGCTTACATTCCTTACATTTAGATTAAAATAGCAGACAGCGCTCGAGCCTCCACTCACCACTCACTTAAAGTTAGCTATCATATCATGTCATTTTAAATGTAGGTATCTAAAGGTTATCTTATAACCCCTCGTTCCCACTATTTCGGTGTCAGGCCAGATAAAAAATCGGACATAACATAACATTTTATATTGAAATCGCTTTCCGACAAGTGTGAATAGCGTCATATAAAATTCTCGGCCACTAAAGCATCCGATGAAAATCCGGACCCGACAGTGGGATGGGAATAGACTGTGGATTATATAATATAAAATATAAATGAATGCTTATTGTTGTGCTGGCGAAAGATCGCAACGAGTGGAACTACATGGAGGAGGCCTACACCTAATCCTGGTTATCCAATTAAATTAATAGATAATATAATAATATACTTACTAGACATTTTGTCAGAAAATTAAAATTTAAAGTACAGCTTATTATAATAGTGAAGTGAAATGATTGTAAAAAGAGTTGACATTGGAAATAAAGGCTTTATTTGTTTATATTATTTAATTTATTGTTGTGCCGTGTAGTAGCTGCGTTCGCGGTGCTGGATGTGTGTGCTAAGCCCTTAAGGTACTCTCCATACACCGTTATGTGCTGACATTGTACACACTCGGGACCCGAGCTGTTTATGTAAGTAGCTCGAATATCTACGACTTTGTTCCCTTCATCCCGGGAATACGCTGTCGAGCGCGCTTTAAACTCTCTGCACTAAAGGAAATTGGAGTATAAGCGGAAGGATCGCTACAATTTGTCTAGTAGCACCTACCTTATTCAAACAGCACGAGCGCAGCGCAGCTCCGACCAATATTCAGTCATGGTGCTTGCAGCATAAAGATCATAATTGAGTACTTTGT
Source organism: Eupithecia tripunctaria (assembly GCA_955876795.1). Lineage (NCBI taxonomy): Eukaryota > Metazoa > Arthropoda > Insecta > Lepidoptera > Geometridae > Eupithecia > Eupithecia tripunctaria. Next base: position 975,214 of record OY041607.1, read on the forward strand.
AAAAAAATGCTGATGTCACAGCAGAGGGATTGTCAATTATTTTTGTGACCAAAAACCTTCGCTCAGGTATCTGCCGCCTCAGGGCCGGGGGATTGATCGATGCCAAAACCAATTTGACAACACATAACTCGATACAAACAGACAGAGCGTCAGTAATAGTACTAGTATAGTATTATAATCTCTATGGTAATAAATATACACAGATTTAAATTCGAACTTGTTAAAATAATAAAATAAAAAGACGTGTGGCACTCGGGGACTGCCGCGGTAAAGCTATTGCAATGCCATCTAGAGGCGAGTTGCTGAACTAAAGAGACAAACGTCAAGGTTTTTTCGTTACGGAATTTCTGGATTCGGTCCCCGCGCTCAAGGCCCGCGATAGAATAAAAGCTATGCAATAGCTTAAAAACAAAAAATGCATTCTTGTCTTCTTGTCGTGAAATGTCGCGGAAACCACAGTCGTTTCGTCAACATAAAACACGGGCGGGATCACATCCACAAATAAATTTATTGGTTCATCAACGTATTACTTCGATTTGACACAAAATTATTATCAACAGAAAAATCAAAACAAAAACAAAAACTGTCTTCACTTTTGAATCTGTAGGATTCCGTCCGTAAATTTATCTACGTCCATGTTTAAAACATTGATTAATTAAAAAGGGAAGATTAGGTTACGTTCATACGCTCACAGTTATATTTCCAGTCCTGTGCAATACAAAGAAGAACAAAGACGGAAAGACGTATCTAAGACCGAAGTGAGACCGAGACAACAATATTTCACGCGAATCACGACCGCCCGTGCGGCGCCGCCGCCGGTCAGACGGTGACTAAGGTTGGAGCACACAATTTTACACAATATGAGGTTGCTATTTTAGAGAAACTAGTACCTCATCTTCCCTTTTTAATTAATCAATGGTTTAAAATGTTAAAGTTTCTAATAAATTATTGGCATACTTCAAGGTCATGGCTGCAAATTAAAGTACGTATGGTTTATCCATATTGAATGAAGCATGTTAGTAAACGAAATACGACACAAATAACAAAATCTCACTTGCTTGGCGTCGAGTTTCAGATATAATTGTAAGCAATTTTTATTGAAGGGAGGATCTAAAATCGACAAGTAATGTAAATTACGTATGCGTATACGGACGCGCCAACAAAGTGAATTTTAGGTTAAGCATGGGCGGTATGTTTACGTTTATGCTCCATTCAAAATGGACACGGTATAGGTAGGTACAAATCACACTAATATTATAAATGCGAAAGTTTCTATGTATGTATGTATGTTACTTCTTCAAGCCAAAACTACTGGACGGATCTGACTGAAATTTTGCATACAGATAATTCTAATCCTGGAATCAAACATGGTCTAGTTTTTATTCCATAAATCAGTCCCGTGGGATAAAAATCACCTTTTAACGTTTCCACAGGAATAACGCAAAAGAAAAGATAAGTTTGTAGTCTCGTCTCGGGAGTTCTAGGGCATTTACACGGACTACAAGTTGACACGGACTGCAAGTTGTACACGCATCGACTGCGGTCGACGGCTTCCATTGGCTGCAGTCGACTGCAGGCGACGGCACTACCCGGCACGGGCCCCGGCCCATGCCGCGTGCCCGTGCCGCACGGCGCGCCGCCGGGGCGCGCGCAAGGGCGCGGCGTGGGCGCGGGCGGCGGGGCTACCTGAAGGCCGTACGCGCGCGCGTCTTTGATTTTTACCGACAAAATTTTAAAAAAGGAAACTTGAGTCTTATGATTATTACTTTAGAACTCATAGGAGATATGACAGCGCGATTTCGGTCGGCGGCTACTCAAAGAAATATTCGGCTTTTATAAAGGGATATAATTTTACCTAATTTCACGAATGTTTTTATTATTTTGTTTTAGTACGTGATCACCAACCAACTGGTCTGAATAGTCGCGCGCGGTGTTAACGTACTGACCGTTTCGTGTATTTTTTGATAATTATTAGAAGCAGTTTAGTTTATTAAGTTTTCAGTATTTTATTGAGTTAGTGATATTTTTATTTATTATTGTTAGGAAGGTACCTACCTACCTACATTATGTTTAGTGCGAGGGAGTATGGACAAATGCTTATGTGCTACGGTGAAGCTAGAGGAAATGCGTCACAAGCCTTGCGAATTTACCGGGATAGGTAACCAAACCGGCAACATCCGGTTGATGCTAGAGTCATCACGGCGGCCTATCAGAGGGTTCTGAGTGATGAACGGATTACTCCTCAAAGGCGCGGGGGTGGCAGAGAGGTAGGAGTTCAGGTGCAAGAACGGGTCATGGACCTTGTCAGGAGAAACCCTCGTGTAGGAACGCGGACTGCAGCAAATCTGCTTAGAGGTCGTGGAACCGTAGTATCCCACCCGACTGTGCACAGGATCTTAAACTATATAGAGTACTCACTCATTTTCTTTCACTATTTTTTCGTGACTTTCTTCATTAATAATAAATGCACTTTGTTCATTCATATTCAAAACACTTTATACACAAATTTTACAAGTACAGCTATTCACTGTTGTACATAAATACCTATACATCTATATACTTTCTCATAAACAGCTGCTTATGTATTCGTCCGATTATATTATACGACGCACACAACGCCGTGTCGAAGACTGCCGAACTGAAACGACGTTAGACGATGCACGGCCTTCAAGCCACACCTCCTTGCCCGGCGGAGTGGGGAGCTCAAGGTTTTTGCGTTACGGAATTTCTGGATTCGGTCCCCGCGCTCAAGGCCCGCGATAGAAGCTATGCAATAGCTTAAAATAAGTCGAAAATAAATTATATTTTTATTAATTAAGGTAACATAAATACGGGAAGCATTAGATTTAAAATAAACAAAAAAATCAACATCGGATCACCCACTCAACACTTCTGAGGTTACCAAAATAAAAACAAACACAGTCGAACTGAGAACCTCCTCCTGTTTGAAGTCAGTTAAAAATTTTAAAATATCGGATTCTTACATGCATTGTGTTATGCGGAGAGGGGGCTACCTAATAACGACGCTGTCTATACTAATATCCTTCTGGAAAAATAACGTTTTCAGATGTTTGTTGTAAAGTAAGAGTACCAACGGTTGTTCGAATAGATAGAACCCCGTCGTGGCGGAGAGCCGTCGTCGTCCCGGAGAAATATTAGTATACAAGCTGAGCTGAGCTGATCAATTATTGAAAAGATTCTGTTGTTTTTTAGACGGAGCTAAGTGCAGCTCTCTCGCTATACAATAAAGTACGAGGTAACTCGGGTAGTCAGCGCTCGAGCCAACGAACACATAAAAATGCAATATTCATAGGAGCGAGTTAGTTCAATTTCAAGTGAAAAGTGTAGAAGCGTTAACTTTGAACGTCATTAAAGTTTAAACAAAGTTGGCGTGTTGTTGCCTCCCCGCGCCGCCCGCCGCCCGCCGCGGCCGGGCGAACACTCCACATACACAAGCCAACATTTGAATAAGACGCCGCATATTCATTTTTAAAGAGATGATCTTGTTGGGTTCAGCTGTCGTCGCTCCAACCGCCTCGTGCCCGCACACGACCCGTCGATGGTACGCGACGTTTACGTGCTACTCAGCTATATTCATTCGTTCTCGTACGCTCCAAATAATGTAACACGCGAAATCTCTTTACTGTCGCGTCGCGTCGTCGTAATTCGTCCTCGAAATTCTCTTTGTAGCCTTATTCAAATCCTTTTTCCGCTGAAATCAAATAATATTATAGTACTTAGCTGCTTTTATAATACGCATTAATATTATCCTCATCAGTTCCATTACCAGCAATGATTTCTAATAGAAAATTTGCTAAATATTCGCCATTTTGAATTGCGAATCCTAGACTATTGTAGGTCTTAGACAGATTAGTGTCGAGGGATATACAGAGGCACCGCAACCGTATCGCGGCTACTTTGCGGTCGCACCGCAACCGCATCAAAACCTCATTGCGACCACATCGCAATCGCATCACGAACGCAAGTTAACCGCACCGCAAACCGCACTGAAACCGCACCGCACCCGCCGCATAGCTGAGCCAACACTCAACTTATAAATCTGTTAATATGCATGCAAAACAAATTGGTCTTTTCACTTTGTACGTTATATTCGTAACGTAACGTAACTCGCGGCGGGTAGTAGGGTACACAAAGTTCGGGTTAAAGCCCGACATTGCATGAGTTGGAATGAGTTATTTCGTTTAGTTAGGAGCGGGATGTGACCCCGCGGTCGGGCGGGCCGCTGTTTCTATCGAGTTGTTGAGCGTTTCGCAGGTCGCATCACAAATATTATAAACCTTTTTCCGTGTTATCCCTTTACACTCGGGCTGATAAGAGCGTAAGTTTCATTAAAAAAATTGCCGCTAAACCGTTTAGTTTTTCCGAACGCAATCGGCGTCGATCGTTTGTGAGGGATATTTTACAGGTGGAAAATACAGCCATGTAAAATTTTAACACGATCCTTTCAATAATTATTTTTTTTAATGTTGTTGTTTATTGTGTATATGTTTTAATTAAGGTGTATTATAATAGTTGCAAGCTGTATTTCATAGTGTACCAATAAATACATTTTCTTTCTTTCTTTCTAATTTTTGTGTAGAGTAATCACAAACATTTAAATATATAAACTTTGGCATTTATAATACCTACCAGTGATGTGAAAGTTGGTTGCCTTCGTTAAACCCCTCTGTACTGTCCCATAATTCTATCCATCCATGGTTGTCTGGTAGAGATCGCTCTTGAGCGATAAGACCGCCAATTGTGCTTAGTTATAAGTTTTCTTGTTGTAAATAGCTTTCTAAAAAAACTTTATTGCACACTTAAATCTAAAAGAATTAGATTTAAGTGTGCAATAAAGTGTTTTAGGTATATTCTATTCTTCAGCGCAAAACTAATAATTGTTACACTGAGTTGGTTTTTTTTCTTAAATAAGGTACACATAGTTATAATTTATACTACTACAGTTAATTTAAACGAATTTAACATATTAAACATAAAATACAATATTAAAAACAAAACAATTTAATGTCAAACAAACATTTTATAATTAGTGTAGGTACAATAAGCAAAATGTAAAAAAAAATGAATAACGCCTCGGGCTGAAATATTACATAGACGTAGGTTGAGATCTTTATTAAAAAGCAGTGTGAATTGCATTTCTGTGGCAACCAGCAGCTCCTCTAACTAACCCTCTGGCCTACATGCATTCAAGTATTAAATACTCACTCGCTCCAGTCCAGGGTTACAACCTGGGATTTCCAAATAATACAATTAGGTCAAGCTATTTATTAACTTATATCCTTGATTCTTAATTATTTATTGCACAAAATAAAAATCAAAAGATAAATAACGGCAAAGGGGAGCTTAACCCTAATAAGAGTTCTCTTCCAGAAAACCTTATTGGGAGAAAGAGACAATGACGATGACAAAAGTGGGTACATGTGCATAAACAGAGGATAGATTTAATTTCAATGTATATATGAAATATACTACTATATATATAGTTGGTGATGATGGAATGTCAAGCAATTTATCATTGTGGTTTCTTTAATAAGTCTCATTGTGATCATTACCAACGCTAATTGCTTGAGTGTGTTCGACTATGGCGCTCATAATCCGATGGGACGTCAGATCGACACGACCGGAGAGAGGTCAGGCTCAAGACCAATGGCTTAACGTGCTCTCCGATGCACGGGGGTGTAACACCGCCAACTTTCTGACTCCGGGCAGTGACTGTGATTTTTTTCTGTTAGAAAAACCACAATATCAACTATTGGCCAACCCGGGATTTGAACCAAGGACCTGGTCTACTGGTCAGCTTGTTCAACGGTTGAACAAGCTGACCAGTAGACCAACGAGTCAGTCAATTTCGCTCGCCAGCAATGTTCTTATAGTATTATAGTTATAGTACCGATTTAAATCTATGCCTAGTACTCATTCCTTATGTAATAGGTAACACTGAAAGGTACGCGACGACGATCGGCGATAACTCAGGCACACACTTTGATTATCAAGCTGTGTGCATTATATGGTCAATTCTGATTCCTTTCGCTAGTTGCCGCAGCGTGTCTACCTATTCAATTACCGTGCATAGATGACTCTTTGTATTGTTCTTAGAATTTGCGATATAAAATGAGTGCGTCCAAAAATAAGCAAACAAAAAGCTAACTGGGAAAGAGAAGGACATTACAAAACTTAACATAAAAAAATATTTAATTGATACCTAGTTTTTCTTTAAAAAAATCCTTTTTACATTAGCTGTTCAGTTAATGCTTAATATTATCTGGTCGGTCGCTGACACTATAAGTTTGAGCACCCCGGCCTTACAGGATACCTTACAGGCACATTGAGGTAGGTACCACTGTGGTCGTGGGAAATGGATTTTTCGGACACATTTCTGTCCATCTGCCCTCACAGAGTGTCACCAACCTTAGTGACCAGAGGGCCTAGCTAGACAATGTAACAATCGATGTCAAAAGTAGAAAAGTCCAAAAATATATGGTATATGCCTTAGATATGTCACGTGATCTGTTTAAAATTATTCCCTACGAATCTTTCAATAGAGTATATGCATGTAACTTCAAAAAAGCTAACATTTTTTTTACGTATTCTCTATTGACATAGAAATATGTATATTTATTTTTGTATTTTATGATGTTTTTATTGTGAAATTTAATCATTGAAAAGTAGATATTTTAAATCTCAACAGCAAAATGTCTAAACGCAACGCTATTGGCACGAGAAGCCTGACGTCATACTTGAACATTTTTGTATGGGCATGAAGTTTGACTTTGAGTTTACGTATGGGACTCGATGATCCGTGACGTCATAAAATGCAATGGCTAACATGGCAGTGTTTTTATCCCCCAAAACTGAGTGTAATTTTACTTTTTGTTTTTTACCTCAATAGTATAATCTTTTTTGCCTGTTATATTTTTTTTCGTTTATGTATTAACCTAAATAATCGATTAAAAAAATTTCAAAAACCCATGCATATACGATATTGGGCATCTCACAAGATAGCGGGGTCTAAGTAAAGGTCAAAAATGTCATTGTTAAAAGCACAGTGGTGAAAAACGAAATCGAGTTTTAGTTTATTTTATACCTTTGATGAAAGAAACTACGGAGGTTCGCGCGTCAAAAGTGTCAAGTTATGTCAAGGTTGAAATTATTTTATCAATCTCTCATCATCATCACATCACACTATATAATATAATATTATAAATGCGACAGTTTGTATGGATGTAAAAAACTACTGAATACAAAACTACTGAACGGATCTGGCTGAAATTTAGCATACAGGTAATTCTAATACTGGAATAAAACATAGGCTACTTTTTATCCCGTAAATCTGTTCCCGTGGGGTAAAAATCACCTTTAAACGTTTTCATAGGAACAACGCGTGCGAAGCCGCGGGGCGCAGCTAGTTATTTATATACCTCTATGGATGACAATACCATTCTGTGACAATACCATTGTCATACCAAAGCGATTGATTATCATATATCGTCCAGGAGCACTTGTGCGAAGGCATAACTATTAGTGAGGGGATTGTATGGTTTATCTTCATCACGTTTTGTGAAAATAAATGGCAATAATAGGTATTAGCCCGGTAGGGTAGGATTAGTTATCTGCGGGAACGTGCCTCTCGCCGCCGCAGGGGGGCGGGGGCGGGGGCGGCGGGGCGGGCGGCGTCACTTAAATTCCGAAAATAGTTCGTGTATATTATTTCACTCGCGGTGAGCACGGATCGATGCGCTGCAGGGTCATCACTGGTGATTTCGAAGAAAGATATATTATTTATACATAGAAAACACACAGAACTCAAGGACGAATATCGCAAGTCGTAAAAATATTTTGTCTCGACGCGGGAATTAAACCCGCATCCTAAATATCCGAAGAACATGAAAGCCTGCGATTGTGTCCCAGGTTATATGAAAAGTAGATAGGGAACCTATCCATTCTCCTCGATAAAGCTGTCTTCATGGTCTTGGAGATTCCTCAGATGAAAGAAGTACCTACTTAACTACCAAGTAAAATCAGTGGAGGATTCTAAATCCCTCTACATTTTATTTCAGAATAACTCAGGACTCTGGATTCTAGTAACTTCCTTAGTTTCGTTGGGAAACCATTGCTTTATGCTGTACTAACAAACTATGGATTAATTTATCTGCAATAAAAGAATTTGAATTTGAATTTATGTACTTACTATCTGCGCCTCGCGGCTTCAAACGGCTATCCCACGGGAACTGATTCATGGGATAAGTACCCTATGTGTTATTCCAGGCCTAGAACTACCTGTATGCAAAATTTCAGCCCGATCCGTTAAGTAGTTTTTGCGTGAAAGAGCAACAAACTACATACATGTTTACAAACTTTCGCGTTTATACTCGTCCTTTTAGTAGGATTTCTCATATAAGTGGTACGTACAGCTGGTAAGCATATTGCAAGCTACGATAATAGATTACTACAAGACCATAAAACTGGTTAAAATTTGAGTTATCCTACTGATATTACAAAAACGCGAAAGTTTGTAAAGACGTTTGTTTGTTGTTTGCATACAGGTAGTTTCTAGGCCTAAAATGTTATCCAATAAATCAGTTCTCGTGGGATAGGCGCGCAAAGCCGCGGTCCGCAGCTAGTATTATATAGTTATGCAACGTGTAGCAACCATTACTGGCCAGCAGGGACTTTCCTCCGTTACATTATTTAGTACCATTCTCTAACATTCCCTCGCTGAAGAAGGCCAGTGCGATGAGGGCATAGCGCTGGCCTCGCGGACCACCTGGTACTAAGCGAAAACATCTGTGAGATCTCGGATACCAGAGTTATCTTCTGCGAGTGGGCCCGAAGGTGCTCCAGTGCGGTGAGCCGAGGGCAGCCGAGAAGGTGGCATCTGCGGAGCAGCAATCAGCACTCAATGGGCAGTTAGTAGTCACATGTTGAGGAGCTCGTTAGCCGCCCTCACGCCGCGCCCGCACTCGCCGCGCCCTCTTCAACGCTGAATGCCTCCAAATCACTGGAAAACCTCGAGACCTCCTTTGACCGCGTGCCAAGAAATCGACGAAAGCCGGTACGAAAGGGAGAATTCATTATTTGCCGGTGAATTATGTATGAGAAGAATTTATAGAAAGTCATCCAAGTTATCGTATGTGCGGGTCGTAGAGTCGAGTCGAGTGGTCCGAAATTGTCGAGGATGCTGTGAGCGGCGCGATCTGTTCATCGCGCGTGGAGATGAGCCGCGGCATGTTCGGTTGACCGACAGAGGGGCGCATAAGCCGTGGATATTTTATCGGTAATATTACGCCCATGAATGGATGCTCGAGTGGAGTGGTTGGAGTGCGGTGGAGTGCCATCGGCGCCGAGCGAGCCTCCCCTCCCGCGCCTGCCACACGAGTGGACGGACAGACATACGATCTACATTATACTGTCTATAATAATAGACCGCTAAAGTCATTTACAATGGTTGACTATGATTTGGGTTTTGAGCTTTCCAATATTTCGGCACAGTTTGCAGCAGCATGATCACGGAATAACTGTTAGTTCGGATTAGTTATTCCGTGATCATGGCGCATGAAACTGTACCGAAATATTGGAAAACTCAAAACTCAAATCATGGTAAATATCCCGTTGTTAATGATTTTAGTGTTAATAACCCTGATGGATTTAAAAGTTTTAATAGTACTCAGTAATCGCTAGTTTTAAAAGTTACAAGCACAATTTGTGACTGATATCCAGATGCATTTTTGAAATCAAGATCACCTATTTTGGAAATAAGATGCCACAAAGTCAAATTGTTACTTAGTAATGAGTCCCGAATATTCATAATATTCGATCCAGCGGGATTATTCTGTTAAATCTTCCATACAAATGGGTTGAGTATTAGGTATAAAATTTCTAATAAATTGCAAAAAATATGATAAGCAATAGATGGTTGCGTGTTCTAGGAAAATCTTTGCCCTTTTATGAGCGAAATTAATATTTTTTATTAATAGTTAGAAATAATAGGTAGGTACTAGCCGACGACGGCGAAAGGCATTCGCGTTGCCAATATCAAATGAAAGATGCCAGTATATTGATCCTGACATTTTAATGCTAGTGTCTTGTGAATAACTTTAAAACTGTTGTAAAAATAATGGAAGTTAACGTAATCTCTACCTTCTATTTAAGCTATTTAATCGAGGATTCTGTCCACAACTTACGATCCTGTCTTCCCAGCTCCCAGCCAAAGTACCGACATAATGTATGTGTCGTTCGTAGATACCTCCGCCCGCACCCCGCACCCCCGCGCGGTACATTCGGGACACGATCCATCGTTAAGCTTATCACAGAGCTGATGCCCATAACCGAACAAAACGGATAGAATAACCTCGAACGTTATAAAAGAGGTTCGATTTATCAGCTCGTATATCGGGCATTGTGGCTGCCGGCGCTGCCTCCCTGCAGGCAGTACGTGGCATGTAGGTACGGCTTCTGCCGATTACATATCTCTCACGTAAGCGTTCTCCGCGTCGTCAACAACGCTGGTTATTATCGGTTCTCGTTTACTTGTAGAAAGTCTCTGGAGATAAAATGGCTCTTAAGGTGGTGACGGACAAATAACGAGAAGTGAATCAGATTAGTTTAAAGACAACGACGAATCAAAGCATCGTTTTCGTTGAAGAAGACTATTATCTAAGTTGGTTATGTTCTAAATGTACGTTAAATTTCATTTTGATATGTTGAGTAGTTTTGAAAATCCAATGTAACAAAAATATAATTTCTGATCTTTAATATTATAAGAATTATAAGTAGAACTAGAATGGCACATAACTTATACAAATTTAATCTAGACAATTCAAACCTCATTACAATTAAACTTTCAAATTACTGACGGTCAGATTCCTGCCACTTAACAAAATACATCTTACATAAATAAACAGATAATGTAAACAATAGAGTTACGATTAATTTAACCTTAATCAACAAACTTGAGTATTTAATTTGTTTCCCTTATACATAATTATATACCTTAAAACACAAACTTAGTAGAAATGTAATTGCATTAAACGTGTCAGGAATCTTCGTATAAGTTTTGAAGTTTTAGCGACCTTGTTGAACTCGAAGGCTACTAAATCTTCGGTTGAACCTTAGACGGTTGTAAAGTTTCCGCGCAAACTTTCTGGTTCGTACGAGATGGAAAGGATCATCAGTTTGAGATGCAAAAGGAAGCGGAGGTGCTCCGGACCCGGACGGCCGGTAATCAAAACATTTCCTGTCCGGGAAATGCGGTTATCGCAGCGCGTATCTGCGACCGCCCGCGCCGCCCGCCGCGACATATCCACATACAAGCCTGGTTCCGTTCTTTAATAATGATGTTGAAGCGTTTGGCCACCAACACACTTTAAGAAAGTGAAGATGTGGCCTAAGATGGAGTACACTTTTCCAGAAGGAACGTATTTACCCTGAATTTGAAGACTCCAAGATTGTGCTCGAATGGGAAAACTGACGCAAGAAGCTTATTCCACTCTTTGGCTGTGGATATTATGAAAGTAGCAGAGTTTTTTGGTTTGACACTGTGGTATGTCGACCAGAAATGGGTGGTATGATTTTGTGCTGAATGAATGTAGGGCAGAATTCTTTGGTTTAACACTGTGGTATGTCGACTAGGAATGGGTGGTATGATTTTGTGTTGAATGAATGTAAGGCAGAATTCTTTGGTTTGACACTGTGGTATGTCGACTAGGAATGGGTGGTATGATTTTGTGTTGAATGAATGTAAGGCAGAATTCTTTGGTTTGACACTGTGGTATGTCGACTAGGAATGGGTGGTATGATTTTGTGTTGAATGAATGTAAGGCAGAATTCTTTGGTTTGACACTGTGGTATGTCGACTAGGAATGGGTGGTATGATTTTGTGTTGAATGAATATAAGGCAGAATTCTTTGGTTTGACACTGTGGTATGTCGACTAGGAATGGGTGGTATGATTTTGTGTTGAATGAATGTAGGGCAGAATTCCTTGGTTTGACACTGTGGTATGTCGACTAGGAATGGGTGGTATGATTTTGTGTTGAATGAATGTAGGGCAGAATTCTTTGGTTCGACACTGTGGTATGTCGACTAGGAATGGGTGGTATGATTTTGTGTTGAATGAATGTAGGGCAGAATTCTTTGGTTTGACACTGTGGTATGTCGACTAGGAATGGGTGGTATGATTTTGAGTTGAATGAATGTAGGGCAGAATTCTTTGGTTTGACACTGTGGTATGTGGACCAGGAATGGGTGGTATAATTTTGTGCGTCTACTGGTTCTGGGAAGGAAGTCGTACAATGTTTGCGCACAATCAACAAAGTGGTACCTACTTGTAGACAGTCTGGCAACGCGCCGCCTGTGATCGAGGCTTTGTAGTTATTTATATGAGACCGGAACCGGAATGTTTCCAACGTTCGTAAAGATTGGGGAGCACGCCGCCGCGGTAACGGGAAGAATACCAAATAACGGAGAGGTAAAGGCTTTAAGGGTCCGTTACATTATGCATGAAATGTGCGATCCCGAAATGTAGGTCGGAGCGCCCCAGCCGGCGAGTGCCGGGGGCAGGTGCGACAACACACAGGTTCTCGACTTATCATCAAAATAAAAAAGATAAAGATTTTTTACTGTTGAAAAGTTTTTTTTTTTTAAAGACTAGATGGAAACCACATTTATACGCATTATTACGCATGTCGTTGATTCTTAAGGATGCTATTAATTATTCACTCTACGTTTTTTTTAATACAATCATTATTGAAAAAGAAAATTACAATCAAATAATAGAAATAAATTAGAACTAGTAGGTACTACAATTGAAACAATTGAGCTAACTGCAGACAATCGCTCAGTTCCACACAGACAATAGTATGTAAGACCAGTTAGACTAAGTTATCCTAAGATTGTATTAGTTGATAAGCGACAAACTTGCTAGTGGTTTCTTTTTCACTTCTTCCGCAAAAAATTGAAGTGAATCAGAGTCAATTGCACCTTATTTCTTGTTTGATAGTAATAACTATTTATCAAGCTGTTTATATAGTAAAAATTTGACTTGTCTAAGTACTTATTTTGTAAGTCTAAAGAAATAAACGATTTGACTTTGACTTTGACTTTGACTGTTGCAAACAATCTACAGGTACCTGTTCCATATCAATGCAGCTAGCGTCCCCTAGACGCTGGCTGCATTGTCCCGCTGTATGGCATTGCTGTTGCGCTGCACCAGATACTCGAATTAAAATTGTGACGAGCTCTACTTTTATTAAAATTCTGACTAGATTTTCGTTTTTTTCTTTCATCACGTCTTATATTCTTTTTTTACTTACATAGACCTTCGTTTGATCGCAATCTCACCTGATGGAAAGCGAAGATGCGGCCGACGGTGTATCACGAATGTCTAGAAAATACCTATTTACCCTTGTCTTGAAGAGACCCAGGTTGTAATTGAAGTGAAGCGAGTTCCATTCCTGAGCGGTGCGGATAATGAAGGTGGAGGAAAACCGCTTAGTGGTTTTCCTCCACCACCACCAGGTACATCCACCAAGTGTAGATGGTATTGCGCTGTGCGTCTGCTTGTCCTGGAGTGGAAGGGGGATAGTTGGATCAGGTCATGTATCGTTATTGAAAAAGCAAATTACAATCAAATAATATAAATAAATTATGTCTAGTACTTACAATTGAAACAGTTGAGCAAACTGCGGATTGTTGCAAGCAATCTACAGTCAGTTTATTAAACACTAGCTGCGCCCCGCGGCTTCGCACGCTTTTCCCACGGGAACTGATTTATGGGATAAAATGTAACGTATATGTTATTCCAAGCCTAGAACTACTTGTATGCAAAATGTCAGTCCGATTCGCTCAGTAGTTTTTGCGTGATAAAGCAACGTAACGCCACAATACAATACAAATATTCATTATTGCACTCCAAATAAAAACAGTAACACAGTACATAAATAGACAAATACAAATTACGATGCACAATGGGCGGCCTTATCGCTATGAGCGATCTCTTCCAGACAACCTTTTAACAAACATACATACATGTTTAGAAACTTTCGCGTTTATAATATTAGTAGGATTTATTCTAATGAGTCAGTTTCAGCCTCAAAATCTGTCTTATAATGAAGTGTGATAAGATGAAGGGTCTCTATAGCTTACAACTGAAAGTGAAGCGAAGTCTTGCAGGATGGAGAGGGGGCGGTTAATTCGTTTTCCGTGTCGAGCCGGGCGGGGGAGGGGGGGAGGGATGTGTCAGCAATCTCGAGCGTTGGTTTTTCTCTCGTCGTAATGAATGGCCCGCTGTGGTCCACCAGCGACCGCCTCCAGGCGCGACGCGAGCTCCTTGGCTTGCCTGTACCAAGAGACAAGAATAGAAAACATCGCGTCGTCGTACTATAGTCCATTTCACATATGAACCGTTCCCTAAACATGGTAACAGCTGTTGAAATGGTAACGGCTGTCAAAACATGAATAATGAATAGAGCAGCGAATAGTGTAAATGGACAGTGCACCTATCCCTCCGGTAGAAATAAGTCCATCCCCATTCAACTCCAGGACAAGCAGACGCACAGCGCAATACCATCTTGGTGGATGTACCCTCCACTCGCACTAAACGGTTTTCCTCTACCTTTATTATTAGCACCGCTAAGGAATGGAACTCGCTCCCTGTCTCTGTTTTTCCGGCCAATTACAACCTGGGTCTCTTCAAAACAAGGGTGAATAGGTATCTTCTAGACCTTCTTGATACACCGTCGGCCGCATCTTCGCTTTCCATCAGGTGAGATTGCGGTCAAACAAAGGTCTATTTACAGTAAAAAAAAAAAGATGTGTAAACAATCGTGCACGTATATGGGGATATCCCAGTGGGGATAGCTTCGTAGGGATAAGTGTACCAGCGACTTTTTTGTTTTTTTTAACCGTAAAGAAATTGTATTGCGCTGAAAATTATCTTGGAACTGTAGTTTGGAATAACATAATTTGATTTTTTTGAAGGAATTTAAATCCGACTTCTGCACCTACATATCGTGTACACTTTGAACTAGATAAAAAAAAAGATAAAAATTTGTTTATTTTACCCAATAGGTACATGACAAAAAGAGTGGTACAATACATAAATTAACAAGCCCACGCCGCCGCCGCGTGGCACGACTCAGAACAACGGTCCAGTCGATCGTTGTCTGTGGGGCCACGGATGGTCGCAAGCCCACGCCGCCGCGGCCGCAGAGCCAACCACGTTGCGCGGCCCAGAGCTCGCGAACAAGGGAAACCGCTCGCGCTTTATCAAAGCGTGAAATTTCTCATTTCGCTGCTTTTGTTACGCTGAGCGCAAACAAAATATTAACGGGAAAACTGTTACGACGCGCCGCTTCAAAAATAAGTCAATCTTGCAAATTGGATTCTCAATCTTATAAGTTATTTTTTGTGATTTTTTGTTCTCACATTCTTCTTGGAATAAGGAGAATAGCAAGTATGTTCAATAGAAGATTTTGAATACTACCGATTACGTTTATTGATTACTTTTACAGGTTGATCGGTTTACAAAATTATAAGTCTAACGACGCTGCTCTGAATTATACGAGTGAAGTTCGCCATCTTCTTGTTTTTTTATAGCCCCGCGAAGCGGATCTGTGATTCACTATAATAATGTCCTCTAATGTCCTGCGCTAGTTTCCGATGAGACCGAAGATGAAAGAAATTCGGCTAGGACATCATGCCTATACCATAATGTACGCGGTCGATGCCTCCGCCATTAGCGACGCCACCGGCCGCGTCGCGGGCACTCGGCGCGACGCCCGTCACCTGTCAACCGTCAACCGTCAACCGTCAACTCCTGATAATTCTCAACCCTAATCACAGAAGACAGCGGTTCACTTTACATTTTAGTAGGTTACTTAAAGTATTTTGTCGACGTCAATTGGAAATGGTGACCTATCAGCTAAACGCTGTAGAGATTTTGATTGGATTCGAAGCTACTTTACTTCGTGACAGCCGTGGTCGTAGCGTACTTATCATCATCATCAGCCTAATTAATCCAATGCTTGACATAGGCCTCCCCTAATGAGCGCCATAGATACCTGTTTTTAGCTTGACGCATCCGTCATCTGCCTGCAGTCTTTCGCAGATCGTCCCACCTGACCGGAATACATCCTACACTACATTTACCTACTTGTGGTCTCCACTCAAAAACCCGTTTACCCCAGCGATTGTCGGTTCTTTGCAAGAAATGGCCGGCTTACTGCCACTTCAGCTTGCTAATTCTTTGAGCTATGTCGATAACTTTCGTTCTCGGCGTTCGTAACGAGTCCTATCCTACAGAAAGACTCCAAGAATAGCTCTTTCCATAGCTTTCCGAGCGGTTACTTCGTACTACGGAACGAATAAAGGTCGTAGCCATCGCGTAGCACTGTTGGCTACGCGTCGTAGAAGCCGTAGCAGTTGTGCTACGAGACAACCCAGATCGTAGCGAGGTGCGTGCGCTGCGTAGACTGCGGCGCGTAGCACTACTACGAGCTTGCTACGAGATAAAGAATGTTCCGGTCGTTGTAGTCTACCAGACGTGATAAGAATTCGCAGAAAGTAAAAAAAACTACAGTAGACAGGAAAGTTTGGAACGGTGACGGGGAGGCCTTTGTCCGACAGTGTGAGACGAAATAAATTAAAAAAAACTAAAATATTTCTTTTTATTAATAATACATTTACACAGACATATATTAAGTAGCTAGCTTTATGTGTATGATTCCTCATTATCTTTCATTATGCCCTGCCAAGACGATAACTTTCGAAAATTAATTAGTTCGCACTTCACATGCTCTGCCACTACTTCTCTGTCGCAGCTCGGAGCCCGAAACTTCAGTAGTTTGAATGTGTTCCCGTCAGTTATCAGCGAAGGCGGGAGTTCAGAGGTTTGTTAATCGTACAAGTGTTGTGGTGTAGCGTGGTCGGGGGGGGTGCGCGCGCAGCGGGGCGCGAGGGGCGCGGCGCGGGCGGGGCGGCCAGTCCGGGGCGCGCGTCCGTCCCGTCCGCACGTGTCCGCACGCACCATGCCACCCGCGAGCGCGCGAGCCTAGCGTCCGCCGCCCGCGTCTCCCGCGCCCGCCCGCCGAGCCCGACTGCAGCGCAGCCCCACATGAATTGACCAGGAGCCCCTGCCGCCGGCTCCCCGACCGCCTTTAAGGATCTGGTAATTTGGTTTAGTGCGTCCGCCGTAAGCTGGACGTTATCTATGAGAGGGTGATGATGCACTCTCCGGTCCACACAACCTACTCCGCGAGACGTCGCGCCACGCTGTGACCACGCCATGGCCCCGGCGTGGCGCGACGGCGTGGCCTCGGCGTCGGCCCCCTAGCACCTGATCCCATGGCCTCCAATCCACTGAACTGGCCGACGCTGGTTTGCTGCAACACCCACTTATCTGGAATATACAAACAAAACCTACGCAATATAAAAAACCTCAGTTAAATTAAAAAGCTTCTAATCAGAAAAGGAAAAAATTACGTAGTGTTGAGCGAGAAAACTAACCTTTTTTGTAAATTTCTAAATAAATAGTTGATATAGACAAATGATTAGTGGAAGCAACGGTTAATCAAATCAAATCAAGAACTCTTAATTTCCATAAATACAATAAAAGTACTTCGAAAGGTAAATACATTTTTTACTTTTAAGGAACTTGGGAGTACACCAGGGGTATTCGTTTGTTCGTATTCAATAAGCACTGAATATTGAGGGGCCAAGTAACACACTATCATATTAAGCTCTACCGTCCACTGTCATCTATCCAAATGCAATGTTATAAATATTTACGAAAACTAAACTTTATTTCAAATTTTCAATTCAACAGTGAATTCCTTCAAATAATTGTTGGTTTGATCATGTATATGGATTATTACAATTTCATTGCAGTGTTAGATTAACGTCTAAACAAAACTGAAACTACCCAGTTCACGCATTATTATCTCGTAAACTAACACGATAGTGGGATAACCAATCATCATTGAGATATTTATTTGGATGAGTGGCGTTTTTAAGGTTCCGTAGTCAACAAGAAACCTAATAGTTTCGCTATGCCCGTCTGTATGTCCGCGGATTAGCTCCGAGACTAATATTATAATATATGCTGTGTACTAGAAAGCTGTAATTTGGCATGGGTATGGTACCTACATCATTAATCGTGCCAACAAAGTGGTAAAATAAAATACAGAGATATTTTTTTGGTGCCTCTACTAAAAATAGTTTGGGAGATGAATATTTATTTTTCATTCGACCCATGGTATGTGTCGTTGAACCTATGTTCAAAAATTTTGTGAGTTATTGAAAACCATTTTTCGATTTAGGGATCCGTTTATGAAATGACAGCTGTGTGTTGCTGGCTTAGAATTTGCACCACCCCAACTCTTCCCGTGGGTGTCGTAAGAGGCGTCTAAGGGATATCCATCAGGGGGCGGGCCACAGCACACCCTGCAGAACAATTCTACCACCGAACTGCGATCCCCAACACGCACGCCCCGCGTGGGGATTATGGGTTTTACCCCCATGCGATAAACGTCAATAAAGCGCTTATCTGGGCCTCCCTTTCGTCCAGCAGTAGACCAATACAGGCTGTTGAGGTTGAGGTTATGAAATAAATGCAATTTTTCGAGGATTACCCTCGTATACTCAACCGCAACGCTAAATTAAGATGGTTGGTCACTCGTAAAAACGTATTTACTACTTTCTACGTTCTACAAGTAATAGTAGATAACACGTAGATATTAAGACGTTTTGCGCACATTTAAGCCATTTCATAAGAGCACACGCTTAAACAACAAAGAATTAGCAAACTGAAGTGCAGTGGACGAAGTCTCAGAGAACCGAAAACCGACAGGGCGCTGTCGGTTGTCAGTTCTTTGAGATTTCGCCTAGAACTACCTGTATGCAATGACATTATTCATAATTTCAGCCTGATCCGTTCACTAATTTTTGCGTGAAAGAGTAACAAATATGCAGACCTGCAAACGCGTTTATAATATTTCTCAAAATTCGTATTTCGAAACCCTTGAATAAAAATCAAATCAAATCTCGTTTTACTGTCCATTAACACCTCTACATACTTTAAAAGATGGGAGGACGAGCTAAGCAGCAGGAAGAACATGGGTGAGGTTGGCGAGAGATAGGAAACAGTGGAAAAAAAAACTGATAGTTCTGTTCTGTTCAGCAGGATAATGTTATCTATTCACAGATAACATTACAGTGGTTCAGTTTCGTTTATTTACCATAACGTCATATAACATAACCGGTCAATACA
The DNA here is from genome assembly GCA_955876795.1 of Eupithecia tripunctaria. Taxonomy (NCBI): domain Eukaryota; kingdom Metazoa; phylum Arthropoda; class Insecta; order Lepidoptera; family Geometridae; genus Eupithecia; species Eupithecia tripunctaria. The sequence continues at coordinate 994,498 of OY041607.1, forward strand.
GTAATCTTTTTCTATCTATACAATAATCGCTTTTATAATTATCTTATAAATAAATTCATTTTCAAATTAAATAAATAAATTCTTAACTTATAAATGTCATAAAATATTTGTTTTATAACAAGGAATTGCAGGAGGCCTTTGCCAAAAAAGGGCAAACAAACGAAATTGGTGTCGTGACAATAGTATAATTTATGTAACAAAATATTTTCGTTTGAGTAAAAGTTTTGAAAAGAAAATAAAATGAGCACATCATGGAACGATGTTTGAATAAAAATTACATAATATTGTCACTAATTGACTTACAATGAACTCAAAATTTCTAATTAATAGTAAAACATTAATAATAGATAAAACCTACAAAAATATTATACAGATTTTTTTCACATACTATTTATTTTTGGGGAAATTAATAAATTTCGTATTTACTTAGATAAAGCTGGTGTGTAAAACAGGATTTATCAAATTAAATTTTATGAATCATACGGAACCCTTGTAGAGAATAGGCAGGGCGCGTGACCGACACGCACTTTGCCAGTATTTTAAGATTTTGCGAGGTCGATGTTTTTATAAGTAGAGCGGATGCAAAGAAAACAAACTGTTAACTTACGTTTAAAAGTAATAAACGAATTGTTATTCTAGAGTAAGATATTGTCGAACAAACATTTTAAGATCATGCCTATAACCATGATATAAATCAACATTATCGACAAGCCACGGAAAGCACGCTAAGCCGTTGGTCCTACGTTTGACCTCTCTCCGGCCGTGTCGGTCTGCCGCCGCCGTCCCATCGGATTATGAGAGTGAGGGAATAGAGAGTGCACCTGTGTTTGCACACTCGGGCACTACAGTATGTTCTGGCTAATCTTCGTTACGGCTGTTATACGCACAAGCAGTGCTAACTAACCACTTAGAGCAGACAATCACACGAGCCAAATCAAAAACTCTTTAGTTAAATACATACAATAAATGTGCAATTAGACTAGATAAGGCCAAATTATTTAACTTAGACCACATCACATGAAACTAAAATTAGAAATACGAAAGTTAGGATAATCATGAAGAGTTTCGGTATCTACAGTTTACACTATCTGTAATTTCTAAGAAATGAAATCATATCCCAAAAATTAAAAAAAAGCTTAAGCCGTACAAAGTCCCAGAAATTTTTCACCCCAGCAGTATCCGTGATGTCTGTCTTCGTGGTCTAGAGGTTATGCCATCCTTACTGAGGAGAGGATGCGGGTTCGGGTCTCGAGGCATTTCTGGGACATTAGTTGATTTCGTATGGATAATTGTTACCCCTTCACGCTACTCCTATAAACCAGTCAAGTGCTGTACAGCATAAAATATGCAATTTAGAGTAGAGTAAAATGTGCAATTTACTTTTAATTATTTTGTTTTAAAATTTGATTCCTTGATTAATCTCTAGTTGGTTTCCCTAAATAAATAAATAAAAATAACCTTTGAACGTTTCCATACGAAAAAACGCTTGCGAAGCCGTGGGCAGAAACTATATTAAAATCCTTCTTTGTCGTTAGGATTATGTACGTTATTCACAGGGATAGGTCGGTCTGAGCACGTGACCCTTTTATCCCTGTGGGTGACAGATGAGCAGCCCCAGGGGGTGTTCCGCCCGGCGGGGGCCCGTGGGCCCCGTGGCTGGTGCCACCGCGCACCGGGGGAATATAATAGTACTTACCAATTAGCTGGCACGTGAATTTCATTCATCCCGTAGACCTTAGAGCATGTCGGCCAAATCACAGTCAATCTTTTAGGTTTTTTCATGCAGTTAAGTCAAACGTCAGCTGTGTGGTGCTGGCTTAGAGTTTGCACCACCCCATCTCTTCCCGTGGGTGTCGTAAGAGGCGACTAATGGATTCACCAGGGGGCGGGCAGCAGCGCCTCCGCAGAACAATTCTACCACCGAACTGCGATCTCCAACCCGCATGCCCAGCGTGGGGATTATGGGCATTATCCCCCACAAGATAAACTCCAATAAGGCGCTTATCAGTGGGAGACCTGCGTCCAGCAGTGGACCAATACAGGCTGTTGAGGTTGAGGTTACCAATTAGCTCGCACGTGAATGTGAAAACGCATCCCATAGACCTTATAGCAACTCACAGCCAATCTTTTAGGTTTTTTCAGACAGTTAAGTCAAACAACCCACATGTCTAGCGTGGGGATTATGGCATTACCCCGTGGCGGACGAAGGACCGCCTGCGGCTTAGAAGGTTGCAAGCTCAATTCTCGCCTTGAGACAAATGTCTTAACTGTACAGATTTTTGTGCCCTGTAGTGATAAATAATTTAAAAAATATATATCAAACAGCCTCTCCACACTCGCTCTCGAATCACAGTATGAAATAAAATAACATAATAAAAACTGCTAAGGCCTCCACACTCGCGTGCGTATTACGCGCGTCCGACCCCTTTGTCGCGGCCCAAAATTTTGCGAGAACTTAGATCTTTTTTGTCATTTTGAGTGTTCGGCTTAATGCTTATTTGACCTTTAACGTATGATCCAAACCAAAACAAAATGTCAAATAAAACAAACAACATTTGTGACTACTCAGCTAACATCTGACAGAAAACAAGCTAAAGTTATCGTATAGCTTAAATAATGAGCGGGCTGAAGTGTCAGCGGGCAGGCCTCGAATAACCGACAACTGTTGGGGTAAACGTATTCTGGAGTGCAACTTAAGAACGCACTGCGACCTTGTTCTGTTGTGTATTGTGTTGTCAAAAATAATGTTAAACTTACGCAGATAGAGGTAGATGTGTGAAGTAAAATATTAACTTTGACAGTGTCCAGAGAGGATTACACGAGGCACCCTCAGACGACGGTTCGAATGGAGTAGGTAAGAGTAGAGTTAATAACTTTAGATATTAGTTCCTGTTGGCACCGCTTGGGAAATACTAAAAATTACCACGCTTACTCGATCAACGATATTTATACTTAAATAAACGTAGATAACGGTTTTTAGTTATTTCAGATTTTCGGGGAAGAGATTTTTCATTTCTGACTTTTTGGTACTCCAGCATTGGCCCGATAGAAGTTTTTGATCAGTTTATGAATATGAACGATTGGCATCAAAAAAGTTTGAGTGTAAAATAACCATTTTCTTGCTGACTGTAATATTTTTTGAAATCTATGAATGGGGCGAACATTTCTCTAAAAATTTTGGAAGTCTCCTCAGAGAATTTTCCTGTAGCGACACTGGTTAACCTCTCATAAATCAAATAATATCCCAAAAGTGTGAGTGTGCTGCAAAAACCATCTACTCGTAAATGCCCGTCGAAAATACCACCGTGAGCGCCATAGCGTGTCTTCAGCTTGACCCATCCAGCATCTGTCTCCAGTATTTCGCAGATCGTCATCCCACCTGGCCGGAGGACGTCCTACACTACGTTTGCCGAGTCGCGGTCTCCACTCAAGAACTCGTTTACCCCAGCGCGGTTGTCGGTTCTTTGCGAGATGTGGTCGGCCCACTGCCACTTCAGTTTGTTAATTCTTTGAGCTATGTCGAAAACTTTGGTTCTCTGTCGGATGTATTCGTTACGAATCCTACCTATCCTTCAGAGAGACCCTGAGCATAGCTCTTTCCATAGCTCGCTGAGCGACTTTAAACTGGTGGACCAGCCCTATCGTGAGTCCAAGCCTCAGCTCCGTAGGTCATGACGGGTAGGACGCACTGATTCATGATGAACATTAATAATCACAGAATTATATATATAATTATATAAGTATATAAATGCGTTCTGATTTTGGACTTAATTGAAAAAGAAAATCAAATAATGGAAATATTAGAACTAGTGAAACAAATGAGCTGAGCAGACGTTTGCAAACAATCAACAGGTAGCTCAATCATTATATTAATTTAAATTACTGTAATGATTGCACCGGCACAACACTTGGCACGCAGAGCTCGGAGTGGCAACATCTCTGGAGGGACTCTGCCGTTTTTGTTTGGCGCTCGAGTGGTGTGGTGTCCTGATGATGTCACGTGGAGAGACGAAACTGGTTGACGACTTACTTTGATGACTGTTCTTTCATTTTGTATAATATGTTAGATTTTACTGCAGAAGGTTTTTCGCGGAATTGTTACTAAACATTTTCCTCCGGCCAGGTGGGATGACGATCTGCGAAAGACTGCAGGCAGATGCTGGATGCGTCAAGCTGAAGACAGGGCGCTATGGCGCTCATTAGGGGAGGCCTATGTCCAGCAGTGGACTAATATAGGCTGATGATGATGATGATGATGATTTTCATCCTTATATTTATACTATGTAGTTTATAATATACAACATGAAGTATATTATAGCTGGGAAACTTGGGTTCAAAATAAACACGAGAGCGGCTGCAGAGATGCTTGCTTTATTCATAGAGCTTGCATAATGCAAGTCGTTAGTTTGATGGTGTCCGAGTTGCGGACAGCCGGTCAACAGTTCCCGCTCCAAGAACTTCTTGTTAAACTTCATGTTGCTAGTTCGGCATCGTCGGTTTCTTTCTGTAATAAGATGATATTTTTGATAGTGGCTGCGCAGCGATAATAATTTGTTTTAATAATTAAAACAAAATTAATATAATATTTAGTCATATGTATATGTAATCATTTTATAATTTGACCTTTTCTAAGAGTACATTTATTGCTTTTCTGGAAATAATGAATATTTGAGTTATATTTTTGAATAATCGATGGGGGCCGGAAGGTCAATTCACACGAGAGGATAGAGGATAAAAAGATTGAGGCGGATTTTGCTCCAACTCGAAAATAACAGGTTAAAGGTTTCTTCGCCGTTTCCTTACTTCAGCCTACAAACCGTAACGATCGAAATCAAAATACCACTTTATTTCCGTGTCAGTGTAATTTTTCAATATAATTAGACCTTTTATAATGTATATTTATGGAAAAGAGCATTTTTGAGTTAAGTTTCAATTGAGACGAGTATTGGTTAAAAAGCTCTGAAACGTCGTGTCACTGTTGGCCGCCACCATCCACCATCGCGAGCTTTTAAAGCAATCATTTTAAATGTGTGAAATGGTCAGTCTTTATGACATTTAAAATTAATTCACACCAGTTAGATACCTAAAGTGCTCGTCACTGCAACCATTCAGTTTGAATTGAGCCTAAAATAACAACTAACAGCCGCACTCGACGTTAATGATTACTTAAAACTGTAACTTATATAGATACGTAAACCTTTACTTAGTGACGGATAAAGTAAGCATTAACGTCTCCGAGTGCGGCGCTAAGTTCTATAACTTATGATCTTTAATTGAATTATAACCGACTTCAAAAAAGGAGTATTTTTATCTTTTTATCTCAGAACTTTTGGTGGTCCGATTTCCATGATTCTTTTTTAAATGAAAGCTGGTGCTTCCCCTATTGAATTTTAATTTTCTTCTGTTCTGACATTGTGATCCATGAAAAAATAATAAAAGGCGTTTTGTGTGTGTGCGCAGAAGGCAGGCCCGGCTACTTGGGCGCAGCGCCTCGGCAGCAGCAGCCGCGCGCGCGTGCCCGGCGGCATGCGCTGAGCCGGCGCCATGCCGCGCGCGACATGCCGCGTCCCCCGCCGCGCCGCGCCGCGCCACCGCCCGCCCCTCGCCTGCTGCTCTCGCTCGCGCTCGCGCTGTCCCTCGTCGGTGAGTGTGCCCGCTCTGTGCATGCGGTATCCTGCCGTCCCGCTCTAACGCCGCGTGCGGTTGCAGGCTGCGCTGGGAACCCGGATGCCAAGCGGTTGTACGACGACCTGCTCAGCAACTACAACAAGCTGGTGCGGCCCGTGCTCAACGTCAGCGACGCGCTCACTGTGCGCATCAAGCTCAAGCTCAGCCAGCTCATCGATGTGGTCAGTACCTCACTTCATCATCATCAACCTATATTAGTCCACCGCTGGAGATACGTAATGAGCGCCATAGCGCTATGTCTTCGCTAGACGCATCCAGCATCTGCCTGAAGTCTTTCGCAGATCGTCATCCAAAAGGCGTCCTAACTACGTCTGCCAAGTCGCAGTCCCCACTCAAGAACATGTTTATAGCAGCGGTTGTCAGTTCTTCGCGAGATAAGGCCGAACCACTATGTCGATAACTTTGGTTGTATTTTGCATGTATTCGTTACGAATCCTATCCTTCAAAGAGTCTCCGAACATAGCAGAGCATAAATAAATAAATAGCTCTTTCCACAGCTCGCTTAGTGACTTTGAACTGTTGGACCAGCCCTCGAGTACCTCACACGTCACCCTAATATGCCTAATACTTACTTACCTACGTACTTTATTTCCGTCTGAACTACAATACTTTTTTTTACAGAACCTCAAGAATCAGATTATGACGACAAACTTATGGGTGGAGCAGGTGAGTGATCTCATTATTAAGTAATCATTAATTGTTAATGTAATAAAAGTTTTAGTTAATATAGTTTAGTTTAATACACTGTGGATAATTTCTTAGATATCAAAAAATGATCAAATATATTTTATCCATACGCTACTTTATCCAGAAATAAGCGTACAAAGCTGGCACTTAGGTAGGAAAATTACTTGACAAGGGTGAAAAAAAACCAATTTGTCCTAAAACTCACAAATATTTTATTTTGTGAACTGTGATGATATCGTCTACCCTCTTAAGGATTATCCACTTTTTACGACAAACCCTGCAAAATTATGATGTCGGTCAATCGGGTGCATAGTTATTACAAATCTATAGATTTAAATCGTTAGATACGCCCTGACTACCAAAAACTGTAGCAATGTTTTGAAATGGGTCGCATCATGTCCAAAACCTGTGCAATCTACACAAACAAAACAAGCGTACTGAGAAAATAGTGTTATCTCATTTTTGCACACATTAGTTGCAAACACTACTTTCTCTTTAGTGCACTCGCCATTTAAATTTGTTATTATAGTAATTTTTGACAATGCGGATGATAAAATAAAAGTTATTTCATTAACTCGCAATACCTAAGAGAGAAATGTTACACCTCTAGCTTTGTATGTGTTTCTAGAAATGTTGTTGCGCTTTCGAAAGGCACACATCATTTTGTGACGCTATAAACTGCTCGCAAACGCCCTTCACAACACGTCCGGCTAACACTGCGCTTAGATATATACTCGTCCAAGTTTATGCATGCGTAAGGTTCGACTTGGATACAACACGGCACGGCGCGGCGCGGTCTCACTGCGGTAAGGGCATATCTAACGATTTAAATCTATGTACAAATGTGTGTTCCAAGGTGGCCTGCACCAGCACATGCTCAAAAACTTGCTTATTCGTTTTTCAAACATAAGGTAGAAAGCCTGCCGGGGTACCGAAACACGGGAGGAAAAACTCCATGGAATTTAATTTCTCTCGCGTTTAGCTTGATATAAAAGTGTATGAAAATCCTTTATTTTAAATTTTCTTAAATATCAGCCGGTAGCTACTAGCACGTCAAAAAGTTTTTTCTCAAAACCCGCCGATTTGATATCGGTCTCTTCCGTATTCAGAACAATAATTCAAAAAAAGAACCATGTGCAAATCGTACGTGCGCGTATTTATTGCTTCATTTGAGTTTACAACTTTTTCTTTTGAATTTACTCGCATGATTTTGAAGATTTTAAGTTTTGCGTTTCCTCGATGGTAGGTATAGTTTATACCACTAATGTATCACTCGGGAGAAAGTGCGATTCCTACTTCGTGTGTTATAATTAGAGATCGGATATTCGGATGCATATATACCTACAAATGTGATGTTGGCTATTATGGAATGCACTTTTTAATTTAAATATCCCGCGAATTTTTCGCGAAAAAGTTTGAATCCCGGGATTCAAGTTTTGTTTAATTCCGTTTGATTGTAATAACCCAATTTGACACAAATGACAGTTGCCCTGTTACAACGTAATATGCTTACTTTTCCCTACTTTTATTATCAGTGATTTTTGGCGAGATTTGTAACAATGATCAAATCGGGCCTATTAAACCTCAGAGAATCGTAATAAATGACCAACAAGGCTAAATACTATGCCGAAAATCCAAAGGCAAGCAGAAAATTATTTATTTGCTAATTTAAATCGCAATGCCGCTTGCCAAACCGCCCTTGAGTTCGTAGGGGCGAACTGTCAGAAGCGGCAACTTTTGCAATAACACGAGTGTAATTATTTTTTTCAAAATCTTGTGTATACCTATAGTTGTAAATAAAAATTGTTTAAATTTTTTTTATATACCTACCCAACTTTACCCGAAATATACCGTTTTTATCAGTTACGCGAATTTACACGCACCTTATATATAACGATCATACAAAATTAGAATATTTATACGCTGCTTTGTAAGAAACTTGGTGAGAAATCCAAACATACATATATAGATATCAATATTGATAAAATAATTACGAAATCCGCAAAATACGTGAGTTATGCCAAACGAGCGGAGGCGCGGGGCCTGCCAGGTAGGATAGGCATTTTGTATGTGTGCGAGTGAGATGGCCAATCATACCCGAGTATGCGCAAGTAGCGACCCAAAAATATAACTGCATTCGTCACTATGCTTGCTATCAGGGTTGGAAAAAAAACAGTTTTTTTTTTCATATTTTATAAAACAAACTGTTCAAAATGTTTAAAACAAGTGTTTTTTTGTTATTTTTTTTACTTTTTACCTTTAAGGATCAATTTCAAATCAATAACCTATACCGAATAATAAAATATTTAATCCATTTCTAAACTATTTCCTAATTCACATTAGTAAAAATTAACAAAACGATAAATATTTACTTTTTGTTGCGTATCTCAGTATCTCTAATCTAATTATAATAAATATATAATTATTAATCAATACAAAACACTTACATACTCCTTTTATGTAGTTTAGTGTAGGTAGGTACGTAGAGAACTTGAGAGAGAACGGGGAATAACCACTAATCCAGTGAATTACTTTCTTTCGACGGTCGATTTATTTTAAGTTATTGAGAGTTCTACATATTTATTCGTTTAGATTTATTTCCATTCATTTGCAATAAAAGGTAGTTTTAAACCCTGTTATTTTCGCCATGATTTAAACATTGTTTAAAACTCGTTTTAAACTTAACCTACTTTAAAACACGTGTTTTAAAACAACTTGTTTTAATCATGCCAACCCTGCTTTCTGCGTTCGGGTGTGTTTCTCAAGTGTCTTTTATTATACATAGAAATACCCAAAACACCCGGAACAATGTTTTGTAGATCGTACAAACATTTGTCCCTAGGCAGGAATCGAACCCGCAACCTACTGTGTCGCATTCGGGCCTTCGCCCAATGCGCCACATCGGTCGTCGAAATAAACATCCGATAAGTTAGGCAGTCCCCGAATCCCGGGATTTTATTTTTAATAAAAGTATCCTAAGAAGCCTCTTCCATATTTTACTAGCCAAAAATGAAGTTTAGGTAAATATGCATCCGATTATCCGATCTCTAGTTATAATGCCCTCGGCTGCGCCTCGTGCCTCAAATGAAGCACGGGGCGCACGCCTTGATAGGAATTGAGCACTTTATCAACTCGGTGTAGGTACAATCTATTATTGTCTTTGTGTGTGGTCGTTGCAGAGCTGGTTCGACTACAAGCTGTCGTGGGAGCCGCGCGAGTACGGCGGCGTGGAGATGCTGCACGTGCCGTCCGACCACATCTGGCGGCCTGACATCGTACTCTACAACAAGTAAGACCATCCATTTATACTACAATCTGTCGTGGAAATCACGCGAGTACATCGTACTCTACAACACGTGAGACCATCCCTTTATACTACAATCTGTCGTGGAAACCACGCGAGTACATCGTACTCTACAACACGTGAGACCATCCCTTTGTACTACAATCTGTCGTGGAAACCACGCGAGTACATCGTTCTCTACAACAAGTGAGGCCATCCCTTTTTATTACAAACTGTCGTGGAAGCCACGCGAGTACATCGTGCTCTACAACAAGTGAGACCATCCCTTTATACTACAATCTGTCGTGGAAACCACGCGGGTACATCGTTCTCTACAACAAGTGAGACCATCCCTTTATACTACAATCTGTCGTGGAAACCACGCGGGTACATCGTTCTCTACAACAAGTGAGACCATCCCTTTATACTACAATCTGTCGTCGAAACCACGCGAGTACATCGTGCTCTACAACAAGTGAGACCATCCCTTTATACTACAATCTGTCGTGGAAACCACGAGAGTACATCGTTCTCTACAACAAGTGAGACCATCCCTTTTTATTACAAACTGTCGTGGGAGCCACGCGAGTACATCGTGCTCTACAACAAGTGAGACCATACATACCCTTATCTGTCGTGAAGCTGTCGTGGTCGACGCCGCAGGCTCACTGGTCATACTGATGATGATACTCTACTGACTACCTCATAGAGTCATCAAAATCATCATCAGCCAATACTAGTCCACTACAGAATATAGGCCTCTCCTAATGCTGTTCGAAAACGAAGCGTAGGTCCAGGCCATCACAGCGCGAACAGCATTGCAGCCTTTGATGGCTAAGCCGAAATTAAGGTCAAATCGAAGGTCAGTCTGTATAGCGCGGACAGCAAGGGCAGCAATGATGACGTAGCTTGAGACCATCAATGCAGTCAGGCTAGCAGTGCAGTCATTGCGGATCAAGCCTTCTATAGTACTTTTATATATTCAAACAAATTGTCAAAACCTTGCTGTGCAATAAGGCTTACTATAAACTATCAGTTTCTCATAGCTTCTTTACTTTAGCCCACAGACCGAAACGATAGAAATCAAATATCACTTTATTTCCGTGTAAGTGATTGATTTTAAATTTGACCTTTGCATTAGTACATGTACCTTTTTAATAGTACTAGGTACGTGTACATTTATCATACATAATTTTGTATTTATCGAAATAAATATTTTTAATTTTGATTAATAACTGTACGAGTAATGTAAGTAACACTAGCTTAGTAAATTGTATATGTAGTACATATCGTAAGAATTTACTTAAAGTGACAATCACAAAAGTACAGTGTGATTATATATCTATGTGTGTGGTTGTTGTTATGATAGTCTTTTATGTTCAATTGTGTGAATTGTTAACTGAAGAATACTTCATGTATGTTGAATGAACAAAACTTATTGTTCATTCAACATACATGAAGTATTCTAGAGAGATGAGAGACTCATTTTCTTTGATATGTCCCTAAAACAAATAAAAGAACTTTCTTCGATAAGTACAGACTTTTGACTTTATAACGTTTATCCGTTGCGCAAACTTTTTGTAGGCAAGTTCATATTTTCCTTTGACTTTGATGGCGGTAAATTTGCTTCATTTGAAAATAGGCTTTATGTTAATTCCTACATGTTCAGATTCACGAAATATTTATATGAAAACTATTTCGAAAATGTTCACTCCGATGGTAATCAAATTGCCGGCGCCTTTTCGAGGAAGCCGGAAAGGCCCATGCTCAAAGTAAGTTGTATGACAACCTTCTTTGAACAAAATCGAAATGATCAGAGGGCGTAGCCAACCGGCATTCTATGTACCTAACAATCGATGTCGAAAACGATAATAGAAAAGTCAAAATATGTTATGGGTTTGGCATATGCCTTAGATATGTCACGTGATCTGTTTCGATTTTTTCCTTGTGAATCTTTCAATTGTTTTCGATTCGCTTCATAGCAAATGCCGGTTGGTTATACTTGATCTATGTACTGTGTGTTGAGAAGCAAATCAGTGATTAAATATCTATTTGACAGTGCGGACGGGAATTTCGAGGTGACGCTAGCGACGAAGGCGACGCTGAACTACACGGGGCGCGTGGAGTGGCGCCCGCCGGCCATCTACAAGTCCTCCTGCGAGATCGACGTCGAGTACTTCCCCTTCGACCAGCAGACCTGCGTCATGAAGTTCGGCTCCTGGACGTACGACGGGTTCCAGGTGGGTGCGGGGGCTGCGGGGCGCGCGGGGTGTGTCCGAGCTCGTGTGACGCGCGCTATGTCGGCAGGTGGACCTGCGGCACATCGACGAGGCGCGCGGCACCAACGTGGTTGAACTGGGCGTGGACCTGTCCGAGTTCTACACGTCCGTGGAGTGGGACATCCTGGAGGTGCCGGCCGTGCGCAACGAGAAGTTCTACACGTGCTGCGACGAGCCCTACCTCGACATTACCTTCAACATCACCATGCGCCGCAAGACGCTGTTCTACACGGTCAACCTCATCATCCCCTGCATGGGCATCTCCTTCCTCACCGTGCTCGTCTTCTACCTGCCCTCCGACAGCGGCGAGAAGGTAACTACCCTCGGCCGGATCCCGGCCCGCAAGGTAACTACCGATACCGGCGAGGCGGCCCAGATCTCATGATTAATGTTACCCTTGATAGGTTCCCTCCATCTGACGTGTCTCTGTGCGCAGGTGTCGCTGAGTATCTCCATTCTGCTGTCGCTGACGGTGTTCTTCCTGCTGCTGGCGGAGATCATCCCGCCGACGTCGCTGGTGGTGCCGCTGCTCGGCAAGTTCGTGCTCTTCACCATGATCCTCGATACATTTAGGTGAGCCCCGCCCCCTCCCTTCCCTCCGCTCCCCTCGTCCGCCCCGCTGACACTGCCTCCTGTTGCAGTATCTGCGTGACGGTGGTGGTGCTGAACGTGCACTTTCGGTCGCCGCAGACGCATACGATGGCGCCCTGGGTGCGGCGCGTGTTCATCCACGTGCTGCCGCGTCTGCTGGTGATGCGCCGCCCGCACTACCGCGTCGACCCGCATCGGAGCCGCTTGTGAGTACCCAACTTTGGAGTTTACCATAGGGATCTTATACACGGACTGCACGTCTCAAATACAGGGACCTGCCCGTCGCCTACAGTTAAGCCTTGTAGTGTGTAAGAGCGCTTAGAGAGTGGAGCGGCGTGCTCCCACAGCGATCGAGTCTCACTGGCGTGTTGTTGCAGCGCGGGTCTGTCCGGCGGGTCCCCGCTGGCTCTGGGGTTGTCGGGCGCGGGGTGCAGCGCGGGCGGCGGGGAGGGCGCGCTGGCGGCGTGCGGCGCGTGCGGCGCGTGCCGGCTGCACGAGGTGCCGGCGCTGTGCGAGGCGCTGCGCCGCTGGCACCGCTGCCCGGAATTGCACAAAGCCATCGACGGGATAAACTACATCGCTGACCAGACGCGCAAGGAGGAGGAGTCCACGCGGGTGAGTGTCGTGTGTAGGGATATACAGAAATACCTATTATACTTTTTATTCGTACAGCCAATTTACATGTGAATTACTTTTGTGCTTAAGTAGCGTAAGTATACAAGTTTTAAATAACTCGCATTACACATAAATTTCTGCTCGATAACCCAACATTTCAGGTGGAACTTGAAGCTAGCTAGACTACTATCAGCTGTGACAGAGTCCGGCGGTTTGTTGTATACGGACCTATGCCCCCCTAAGGCCCCATATTGTATAGGACCCATAACGTGAGTCAACTTTGAGGACTTCGTGAGGTCGAAAGCTTTCCTGCGTTCCACGTCCCGTACGCGTATATTGAAATGCTACTTCAGTACGTCTCCGCCGGCTTCAGTACTTCACCACCAAGACAAACTCACTGACCTTTTTTGGACCGATGTCCCCCCCGCGTAGTGAGGAAATTAAATGCCATTAGGTTTAGCGGGTCGCGCGGGCAGTGATGTGCTGATCTCGTATCGGTTGCAGGTGAAGGAGGACTGGAAGTACGTGGCGATGGTGCTGGACCGGCTGTTCCTGTGGATCTTCACGCTGGCCGTTGTGGTGGGCTCGGCCGGCATCATCCTGCAGGCGCCCACGCTGTACGATGAGCGCGCGCCCATCGACGTACGTCTGTCGGAGATCGCCTACGCGACGGCCAAACCGCGCCCGCCGCCGCCGCGCTGAGCGACGCACCTCTCTTGTACATAATATACATACCTATCTATAGTTTATACGATGATCGAGAGTAAGCTACATTTCTTTTGATAGAAACGAAATTAAAGAACAAAGTTTTATAGGTATGAGTTTTCATTGAATACTGCCCATTTTTATAAAATAGTTATTATTTTAACAAGCTTTTATTTTTATTTTCATTTTCATCAGTCTGTAATCAAATCTTGATCCTATCTGTGCCTCACAAAAACAATAAAAACGGAATATTAGCTTTGTTGTCTGAAACTGTTTGATGATAGAGCCGGGAGGTGCTATGGGAATTCTGAAATGCAATAAAACGATGAAAACTAGTTTGGGCTCGTTTTGTGATTATTTTGGTACATAACTCCGATATGGAATTGTCAAGCATAGCAGGGAAAATGTTCGAACCCACAATCCACTCCTTTACACGCGGCAGTTATAATGTACTTACAGTGAGATATTTAAAGGAAACACAAATTAAGGCTCGAATCTGACTACTTTATTCAGTACACAGCGGGTAGATCATAAAATAATAATTCGGAAGTACCTACAAATACCCAACACTTACATTGTAAAATATATTACATATTATATTACATTATATTTCATACAAAATTACCATACATTTGCTCATTCATGCAAAAACTACCGAACGGATCGGGCTGAAATTTTATTTTATTTTTTTATATTGTATCGGTACCCAGACTCTTATGAGACTGGTGCCTCGAGGGAACTCAAACAAGCATATCCCTACAACATTATGTACAATGTGCATATATGATAATCTTACATAATGTATACCGAGCACATAAGTATTGTCTGTAATAAGTCCCGTGATCACTTTATCCTCTCGGTGACCAGCTACCCGAGAGGGGTAAATTGAAAACCAGCGCTGTAGTAAATTGCTGAATTTACCCCTTTTGCCTTAATATATTTGTTTTATTTGAAGTCTTAATGTATTTTGTGTATTTTTGGCAATAAACGTTTTTCTATTCTATTAAATTCTATTCTATATAATTATGTACATGTAAAAATATACATTGTAGCTGCCGTGTGAGGTCTCCTGGCGATTTTTAAAAGATTTAAATCGTTAGATAGGCCCTTTCCTTACTGAGGCTGCGCCGTGTTTGTTGCCGAGTAAAGTGAGTGAGCTCACTCATTTGGAATAATACAAATCATAGGTACGGTCGTGCAAAGTGAATTCACAATAAATGGTTATAATAACAGTTAGGTTTACTATACAGTTAGGTTTTATTTAGCCCGATCCTATTTGCAAGCTTTTGCGTTTATAATATTAGTAGGATTTGTCACGCGCATCTCAGATGTCTGTGGTATTTGTACTTTCAGTAGGTAAAAAGAAGGTTGGTATAACATCTGACAGGCAATCTTATACTGCCTTAGACAATTTAACAGCGCTGTTCTACACAATAGGGTATATGCATGTGATTTCAAATTGGCTAAAAAAATATATACGTATTCTCTATTGATATAGAAACATATCTACAGATTTATTTTAGAATTTTGAGATGTTTTTATCGTACAATTTTACCATTGAAAAATTGATATTTAAAATCTCCATCGCAAAATTTCAAAACGCTACGCCATTGACTAGAGCGGACGTGACATCGCTGTTCACATTTCTTCTTTTTTATTCTGCTTGCTGCACCATGATTTGACACTATTCGCCCACTTCACATTTCGTTTTGTCGGTTATTTTCAGATTTTTCGGATTTTTCGGAGGTCGTCACAAAAGGTTTTAATCGAGTGTGAACGTGGACGTCATATAAACATGGCGCTAATATGGCAGCATTTTTATCACCCGAAAATGATTGTAGTTTTGATTTGTTTTTTTTACCTTATATTGCGAAATTCAGTGAGCGTCTTATCATTTTTCGGTTAAATAATGACCTAAAGAACCGATTAAAACAATAAAAAAAATCGTTGCATATACCCTATTATATATTATAGCTGTGTGGTACTGGCTTATAGAATAACTACCACCCCATCAACTCTTCCCGTGGCCCGTAGGTGTCGTAAGAGGCGACTAAGAGATATCCACCGGGGGGCGGGCAGCAGCGCCCCCTGCAGAACAATTATACCACCAAACTGCGATCCCAACCTGCATGCCCAGTGTGGGGATTATGTGCTTACCCTTCATGAGATAAACGCCGCTAAGGCACTTATCAGGAGGAGGCCTATGTCCAGTAGTGGACCAATTCAGGCTGTTGAGATTGAGTTTCTACACAAAACCAACCTCTTTAATTTGCATGAGGTACCTCCTTTGTTTACCTGCAAGGGCGTAGGCATAGAGTTTATATGGTTCTAGCCAGTGAGGTTCTCAATATAAATAGAGGTGATTCAACTTATACCTATCAGTGTTTTCAACGACAGTAAGAGCGCCACCTACCGATATAATTCTATACTCTGTTATAAAAGTGTTCCAACAAGGTTAGTGAAGAGTGAACCAACTTCTGGATGTCGAACTTTCCCCGTAAATCTGTAGAGGTCGCCACGTGTATAAATTAGGAAGCCCTACCACCACCTGCCACCTATCGTCACAAGGGGGAAAACTGGAATATCGCACATCAACTTTCAGATTTCGGATGATTCCCATTAGATCCATTGACTAGATCTATAATGGATCTATCGAGACGATACGACCACGACCGGCCCAAACAGATAGGTATCTGCAAAATCTGCAGCACACATTTATCCCGAGGTGGGAATCGAACCAGCAACCTTCTGCGTTCAGGCGGACTTTCGCTGCGCCACAGAGGTCGTCATAAAGTAATGCTTTGAGGAGTCCAGTCTGCCTAGCACGGGGACTCATGTCTAGGGTAGAATAGAGAAAAATGACATCGCATCGTCATACATTGCGTAAATTATTGACGTTGTAGGAATGAATTTCAAACATTTTACGCATTAGATGTCAAAGTGAAATTTTTTCTTTCTATTCTGCCTTAGACGACAATCCCCGTAATAGGGCTACATTTCCTTGAGGGTAACAGCGCCATCTACCGAATCAACTCCATACTCTGTAGGTACTCTGTTGGGTTCCAACATTTTAGGAATACCATCAAGGTTGAGGGAGAAAGTACCATTTACTGAATGACTTAGAATTTGGTCCATAAAGATCTAGGGGTCGCCACGTGTGTTCTAAAGACCCATCTAGAAGTGTTCCGTACCCAAAAGGTAAAACGGTACCTTATTATTAAGACTCCGCTGTCTTTCCATCTGTCACCAGATGAGACTGTATCTCATGAACCGTGATATTTGTTATGTTTACCGCTCAAACAACAATACAAATTAATGTCAACAATTAAATGATTAAGGGGGCAACGTCCTTATCATCTTGAGAAGTAAATTTTGCTAATTTAATAAATAATTTTGTATTTTTTGTATTTAGAACCGATCACCGAACCAACGACGGACGCGGTCAGTACCTACTTGGATGGGTGACCGCGTCACGTTGACTTTTTGTTTTTATACGTAATTTCTAAAACAATTTTCATAAATTTAAATCATAGTGCATAGTTAAAATATTATATCGTCTTTCCTTGACTCTGCAGCTGCTAGCAAATACTCAACACTTATAAATGTCATACAAAGATTTCATTGTACGAGTAATAGAGTCTGTTCCAAAAGAGAAGAGTCGTGGGAATTGAGGGCGCTCGTGTGGCAATTAACAACTTTTGTTGTTAATTGCCACGACGTTGACAACACTGTTCTGTCATTGCCTGTGCGACTAAAAGTCTAAGTTCACCGTAACGCCACTACTTTCTCTATTTGAACAGATTCTATTACTCGTACAATCAAATCTTTTTATGACATTTACAAGTTTGTACGTCAACTGAACTACGAAAACTATAGTGAAAAGTGGAAGAAAATGAAAAGTTTTAAAGTGCAAAAAATAAAATGAAAGTGATAAATAGAGTCCCTGGACCATTGATTAATTAAAAAGGGAAGATAGGTTACGTTCTCCCAGCGCTTACTCAAAAATTAGCATCTGTTACAACTACACGCAAACACATACGCTCACAGTTATATTTCCAGTCCTGTCCAATACAAAGAAGAACAAAGACGGAAAGACGTATCTAAGACCGAAGTGAGACCGAGACGACCGCCCGTGCCGCCGCCGATCCGACGGTGACTGAGGTGGGAGCACACAATTTTACACAATATGAGGTTGCTATTTTCAAGAAACTAGTACCTCATCTTCCCTTTTTAATTAATCAATGCCCTAGACGCGATTTTTAGCAGCTCAGTCCTCGCGTTCTAATTTCAAATTGGATGCCGGCTAGTGTAGTTGTGACAAACGTGGCGAGGTATCGCGCGCGCACTTCGTTCGTAGTTCAAATTCAAAAAAGTTAGCTAAAAATATTTTCGGCCAGACGTTACCGTTTTGAATAACGAATTTCTTCTTCTAAAAGTAGTTAAATCAAGAAAATGAAAAAGATTTCGTCTGAAATAAAAAGAAAGTTGATGAAAACAAGACCAAAAGTTTTATAACATTATTATAGTGTTTTGAAAAGCTGAAGTTTCAATGAGTTTACTTGAGTTCTGAGGTAAGTTTAGTTTTCGATATGTAATGAAAGTAATGCGTTATTATTATTGGCCAGCAACGCCTCGCGGTTTCACCCGCTAAGTTCCCGTTCCCGTGGAAAATCCGGGATAAAATATAGCTTATTGTCACTCCCTGAAAAGTAAGCTTTTTAAGATGAAAGAAGTTTCTAAATCGGTCCAGTTGTTTCGGAGCCTATTTAATACAAACAAGCAATCATCAAATCCTTTCTCTTTATAATTATTAGTGTAGATTACTAGACGAGAAGCTGAGAGCTGTTAAGTCTATATATTATATAAGTTTTGTACTAAAGGTTATCTCTTATAACGGTCAGATTGTCCGTTCGTAGCCTCGCCAGTAGTCGAGTCTGTTTTTGAAGCTGTTCACTGAAAGAGCTTAACATCTTCCTCAGGAAGCCGGTTTCAATTGTACACCACTTTACTCAGTTCTCTCTGTTCTTCTGTTACTCAGGAAGAGATCGGCAATGTCGGTATTAGATGGTGAACGGACTACTTGAGACTGAGAATTATGAATAAGAAACTTTTCATTTTGTAATTCTGTAATTCTTTATTATGCACACAAATAATACATACTATGAACCTATTTAAAAATATGCACAAGGACGAGTTTAACCCTGATAAAGAGTTTTCTTCCAGCAAAACCTTAGAGTTATAGGAGAGGCGATGGAATAGGTAGAGTGTATAAATTACGAATATAATAATATAATATGCTTGTAATAAACATACATAGATTAAAATAGTAACGACTTAATAAAACCTTATAAATACCCATTTATAATATTTATACCTACTATACATAGGTATAATTCGATTTTAAATCCTACTTCCATGGAGACTGTTATATTTATATACTACATACATTAATAAATACATTTATACTATACTAGATTATAATATTTATGATAGTAGAAAGTGCCTCTCTGTTTGTTGTAATTATTTTCGTATGATTTTCTTCTTTTCGTTTTAATACACTACTCGTGAACACGTTTAATCTCTTCACTCAAATAACCTTCACCCCGCTAACCTCGGACCACTTGAACAAAGATAAAACTACAGTTTTAAAGAGATCTAAAGCAAACACGCATTCGAATAACATGCCGTAGGTAAATAAGACATCTTCGATAAAAATCTGTTTAAGTCTGGTAGGACAACAAACAGTGCGGTTGTCATGGTCATCTGCGGACTTTCCGGTCAACTATAACATCAGGTAGGTATAATTATTGATTTTATCGGGTATTTATCGCGCACCTTGTTTTATTATTACGTTTCTACTGCGTTACAGCGATCGTGGTCACGGGCGACTGATCCCGTATCGCCGGCCCTACGCGATATAACCGTAAGGGAAATAATAACACTAGGTATGCGATAAATATCCGATAAAATAATTAATGATATTTACTGATTATTATAAAATATAATATTTATTATGTAACCTGATAAAATAGTTAATTAGGTTAACCGTTTATATGATCATTATAGTTATGTATTAGTTATGTTATGTACTAACTACCTAAGTTGTATTGTAGGCCCCGTTGGACAAACTGTTACACCTGTACCATTACTTTTGGAACACCAAATTGTACAAAGATTAAAGATTAAAGATGTTTATTTGCCAGAATATATGTTACAATGTAGGTCGCAAACAGTTTACAATAAAAATATTCAGATAACAAATCGCGAAAGTTTAAAAAGTTTTATCAGGTTGGTTAGGTACCAAGGATGCGTGTTCGGTGAGCAGCGGTCGAGGGGGCGGACGTGGATTTTGCTGGAGCCAAACGAGAGTAGTTCTTGAGTTGTGAGCGTAAAATCGGTGTTGCTTAGATCCAATTTCACTGTTTGCGGCCTGAACCAAACTGATTTCAGCTTGATGATCAACAGTACTTGAAGTCGGCACATGATTTCGAACAGCACTAAAACAGAGTTGTATAGCCTAAAAAAACGCTTTTCATTTTTTCTGGGGCTAATGCAACTACGCACCATAGAATTAGTGTTGCGACTACAATCATCGACAACTTTTTCCTATGGAACTGATTAATCGGTAACCGGTTCCCGCCTCGGGACGAATATTTGAACGATCTGCAGATGTACGATGTTCAGGGAGTTCTGGATGTTTTCCATGTATAATAAAAAATTACTATCTATGTAGCCGTGTAGCGTTTTGTATTATGTATATCAGTTATCTAGTACCCAAGTTCTGCTTAGCTTGGGGCTAGATAATGCTGTTATTTATTCATATTTATTTATTTATTCCGTGGCATTGACTGGGAAGATATTTGGTATTGAGTGGAACTAACCCACTTCATTGACCGGGCAAAGGTTAAGTGTCACCTCACCTACTAAAATTGAGTGAGATGAGACCATTGTCTGTCTACATAACTCTAGCATGGTACATATTTAAAATTGCAAATGGTCATGGTACATATTTAAAATGTACAGAGTCAGAGTCAGAGTCAAATCGTTTATTTCTTTAGACTTACAAAATAAGCACTTAGTCAAGTCAAATATTTACTATATAAACAGCTTGATAAATAGTTTCACTTAAATATTTTGTCCACTAGCGGAAGAAGTGAAAAAGAAACCACTAGCAAGTTTATCGCTTATCAACTAATACAATCTTAGCTTAACTAAATCTAACTGTTCTTACATACTACTGTCGGTGTGGAACTGGGCGACATCCGGCCAAGCATTAACACCATTAACGTAATCATCTAAGTACAAGCGCTCCGCTACGATAAATCAATCAATTTATTTATTACAAGCTCCGCCCCGCGGCTTCGCACGCGCTGTTCCTATGGAAACATTTAAAGGTGATTTTTATCCCACGGGAACTGATTTATGGAATAAAAAGTAGCCTATGTTTGATTCCAAGATTAAAACTACCTGTATGCAAAATTTCAGCTCGATCCGTTTTGTAGTTTTGGTGTGAAGAGGTAACAAACATCCATCCATCCATCCATCCATACATCCATCCATCCATACATCCATACAAACTTTCGCATTTATAATATTAGTGTGATAGTGTGATGTGATGATGTTACTTGATATCTCCGCCCATGGTTAATCGATTTTGCTGATTATTTCACTATTGTATAGAGAACTAGCTGCGTCCCGCGGCTTCACACGCATTTTTCCTATGGAAACGTTAAAAGGTGATTTTTATTCCACGGGAACAGATTTACGGGATAAAAAGTAGCCTATGTTTTATTCCAGTATTAGAATTACCTGTATGCAAAATTTCAGCCAGGTCCGTTTAGTAGTTTTGGCGTGAAGAGGTAACAAACATCCATCTATCCATCCATCCATACAAACTTTCGCATTTATAAAATTCGATCTCGAGGTGGTCCTCGGGAACTGGAATTTTACTCCCGAGGGATTAGTATTTATTACGTAAAACTTAAAAAACTATTAAAAAAAAACTATATTATTTTCCGATTCATTGGTAACTAATGGTATCCATGGCAACGGTACGTAAGCAAGAGACCTAACTAGAAAATCAAATTACAAAGTTGACGCATAGGTAGCGGATAACACGAAGGATAACCGTTTTTTCAATGACCTTTCTATGAAAATGAAATGAAAATGTTTACAAATCCGAAAACAAATGAGTCATTTAGTGACGGATCCGAAGTAACGCACGTTTGCATGTTCAGCAGTAAGGTTGCTTGTTTTGTGCGAACTTCAACCGAAACTTCGTATTTTTAACCGACTTCAAAAAGGAGGAGGTTCTCAATTCGTCTGTATTTTTTTTTTATGTTTGTTACCTCAGAACTTTTGACTGGGTGGTCCGATCTTCATGATTCTTTTTTATATGAAAGCTGGTGCTTCCCATGTGGTCCCATTTTAATTTTGTTCAGTTCTGACAATGGGATCCATGAAAATTCATGAAATAACCGTAAAGTAATTGAAGTCGGTTTATAGTTTTTTAAAACAAAATTAATTATGTGCTTCAAAGTAGGGCTGTCTTTCATTCGTCATTTCATCTATGTGCCATCACATCACATCAAA
The DNA here is from genome assembly GCA_955876795.1 of Eupithecia tripunctaria. Taxonomy (NCBI): domain Eukaryota; kingdom Metazoa; phylum Arthropoda; class Insecta; order Lepidoptera; family Geometridae; genus Eupithecia; species Eupithecia tripunctaria. The sequence goes on from OY041607.1 coordinate 1,016,938, forward strand.
CTAAATTAGACGAATTTTAACTAGATGTCGCGTATTGAAGATATTGAAGTCAGTTTATGGTTTTTTAAAACAAACCCAATTAAGTTGAACGTGTTCTCTATTTTGAGCTATTCTTATCAATTGTGTTTCTGCTCTGCACCAATATGATATCATTCTTACATTTGTCTATAATTAATATAAAATTGTAAAGTACTAACTGTTACAAGAACTCTAACCCAGCTTGTTGCAACCAACGCCCGTACAGGGTTCATGTACATTCTACCTAAAAATTGTTAACAGCTTTTAATGGACATGAATGCAATAAATAAATAAATATATCCAACATAATTGGTACATAGAGCGTCCCGTCCGGTGTCGCAAGTTTAATTAGAAGTGGACTAAATAACAAGAAGACAGAGACAAATAGAAAATGATGAAAATTAAAATTACGAAATCCACGAACAAACTATGGGAAGAGAAACATCATCTATAAAATGAATGTAAAATGAAGTTATACAACAGCCTACCCGTCATATTAGGAACTGTTTATCAATGAACAAATTTAAAAAAGACTGAAAAGGTATATTTATGAAAATATATCTTAAGTTATAGTGCTACAATTAATTAGTGTTATTTTGTATTGATTAATTAAACTAGTAAGTAATATAAATGTATGTACTCATTTAAGTGAACATTGTTCTTTTGAGTAAATAAATTCTTTAAGCTGAACTCATTACTCCGATATTTTAAAAAAGCATAACTGGACATGAAAAGTGTTGGCTGTGAACGACACAAACATAAATAACACGACAAAGTATTTACGTCGATGAGCAAAAGAAATGTTTTTTTTATATTATATTGGTGCCAAACGTTATACTGGTACACTCGAGATATAATCACGTTTGCATGAGCAGCTGTGATTATTTTAGGTATTTATCCGGGTTTTTTATATATTGGGTTCATGTATTTTTAGTTTAATATACATACATGTTTGACTCACATGTTTGGCTTACCTACTCCAACAATTCTCCGCCATAGTAAGATCGGATAGCCGCCTTCCCGCTTTATTTTATTTCCCTAGGCAAAGACTAGTCTCTGCCGAATATTAGAACAGCTCACGTCTTTATAGATGGAACAGAATAGCCATGGTAAATCTACCATGGCATGCTTTGTTTTTTATAGTAGCCCTCGCTATTCTACCATGGCTATTTTTCCATATATTGTCATTTTCATCATTGAATTTTTTTTTAATATTTTTCCGAAATCTATGTCAAGAAATACCTAGTTGAAAGTAAATTATACTATGGTAAATTACTTTACTTTATGCTACCTATATGCTATCTTAACTTTATGATATTTATATTATTTTCGTTCCTAGGACGAAAAGTATTACTTTCATCCCGCTTCCTAGGCAACTTCCAACCTACTACGATTCTGACGCATATTATAATAAAAAACTTTCGCAAAAGAATCTCAAAAACTAATTTGGTTTCACTGAAACTAAATTATCGGACTAACGAGGGCTAAGGAATAGGCTTCTATTTTCACCGTTTAGGAACCTTAAAAGTTACAAGACTTAAATGGGGTTTAGGCTGGCGATGTCTATCGCTATCTGCTGCCCGCCCCCCGGTGGTATCCCTTGGTCGCCTCTTACGACACGCACGGGACGAGTTGGGGTGTAAGGCAATGCTGATGATTAATTACTTATTACTATTAATGTAGTTATATGGTTTCACAGGCAGCACAGATCCGAGGATGCTGGACGGGGTGGATCTGACTCTACCGTCCAACGACTCCACAGCTCTCAGCGACCTGCAGAGATTCTACGTCACTTTCTACGATGAGACAGCCCAGGCATACGTCAACAGCTCGATGGACGCTCCAGAGGTCCGAGGCTTAGATTTTTAAGGCGGTACCCCGAGGCCCACTAGCGACGCCTATTTTATCTTATTATTACGTTGAAGAAAGGAATTTTCAAGTTTCCAGTTTGTGATACCTGTCATAGTTTAGGAGGAGATGCGAAGTTGCACTTGATGGCTACCAAACTCTGTTTTCGCATGTCCTTTTAAACTATATAAAAAATGCAATTACAGAGGTATTAAAAAAAAGCTTATGATAGGTATCACAAACTGGTCTATTATTTTTTGAAAAATCGATTGTTCAACGTAATAATAAGAAAAAATAGTTGGCGGCCCTAGTTTGAGTCGGGGTACTTGATGAGTAAATAATAGTTCTAATTGTATTATTTTGTAATAGTTATTATTACAGAATAATACATATACGTGTGCTCAATAAGCGAACACAGAGACAACGACAAATGACAAAGTCAATTAAATAAAACCTTTTTATCTTATTTATTTCTGTATTTGTTTCCCTCCAGGCATACCACTCGTTCGTCCTGCCGTGGTGGCGGCAGGTGGCCTGGACGCTGCTGTACGCAGGCATGGTGGTGGTGGCCACTGTCGGTAACCTCGTCGTCATATACATAGTGCTGGCCAACAAAGGGATGAGGACTGTTACCAATTATTTCTTAGGTTTGTATAATACCAGACTTGTTACTAGTTCCTACCTGCAGCTCCGCACGTAATGATAAACCTTCCTACTAGTCTATTCAGTGTGTCTACCATGAGTTTTCACAATATATACTCGCTAGCGACTGTAGTTAAAACAATGCATAGAAACTTCAAAAGCCTCTAGCGGATAGTGGGGTATTAACATGCACAGTGTGAGTCGTGTAGTTATAAATCGAATATGCTTACAACCCTTACGGGTTGTAAGTGTCAAAGTGATTTCGTTTTTTTAAAGTCCATCTAAATTTGACCTGTCTTTTTTCTGCAGTGAACCTATCAGTAGCGGACGCCATGATGTCAGCTCTGAACGTGACGTTCAACTTCACCTACATGCTGAACTCGGACTGGCCGTTCGGACACTTCTACTGCAAGTTCTCGCAGTTCATCGCCGTGCTCAGCATAGCTACGTCAGTGTTCACGCTGCTCGCCATATGTGTAGATAGGTGAGTAATCAAATGATATAGGTAACTGCACAAATAGTAAGAATTTATCTAAGGTTTAAAGATATTCATTCTCAAAAAGACACAGTCACTTATCTAGCGTTGATCATCAAAAATAAACACTAAAGTTCCAGCATAGTTAAAGACGGTTTTGTATTTTTTATCCAGTCATTAAGTGCTGACACACTTATCAAAACCGGAAGACCAAAAGATTTATTTATTAGATTAAAGTTAACAAGAAAGTATAAGAAAGATAAAAGTAACGCTTGATCCGTGACACATTCCTCACGTTGATATTGGTACCTGTAAATAACAGCTGTAAATAAGCTGTAAATAACATAGGAAGTTAGTTAACTTGAGATGAGACGCATAGTCCGAATAACCAGAGATATCACTTTTTAGGAGGGATACCTCAACCTCAACCTCAACAGCCTATATTGGTGCACTGCTGGACGCAGGCCTCCCCCCGATAAGCAAATTATTGGCGTTTATTGTATGGAGGGTCATGCCCATTATCCCCACGTAGGGCATGCGGGTTGGGGATGGACGATGAACCGTGGAAAATTTAGTTCTTCTGATTATTTAAGCAAAAAAAAATTACTTTCTCTAGGGCCGTAGGGGCACCTACGGCTAACTCAGGAATGGTGGGAATGATTTTAGTGTATATGTCTCCTAACCATGCCAATTTTATGCTGCTGATTTTCCCATCCACACTCATTGGTGGTAGTATTTTCCCAGATACGTAGCAATCATGAGACCCTTACGGGCGCGGCTCGGCAAACGCGCCACGCTGGGCGTCACGGCGGCCATCTGGGGCTGGAGCGTCCTCATCAGCAGCCCCAACCTCGTCTTCTTCACCACGGACACCAACGACATGCCAGATGGTACCGTCAGGTAATACAATACTATACAATCTATTTTCATCAAAAAAATACAAAAAATACAGGAAAAGAGAGTAGTCTTGCTTTACCAGTTACATACAAACATTGTTTTCAGACGGATTTGTTACGCGGTTTGGCCTGACGGGATAACGACGCAGTCACGGCTTGAGTACATGTAAGTGAATTGCCGTATGGTGCCGGCTAAGAATATGCACCACCCAACTCTGCCCGCGGGTGTCGTAAGAGGCGACTAAAGGATATCTACCGGGCCACAAATTCAACACTTTTTTATCGGTTCCTTGGTTGTTCAAACACGATTCAGTAAAAAATACGATAAAACATGCTAGAAATTTCGTGTTTTTTATCATCTTAGTTTTTATGAAATTAGGTAATTTGCTCCAGATCTCAGAAATACTTTCGTTTTGATTCGTAGGTCATTAGTAATTCTTTGGTTCCCCGGTTGAGTTATTTCACAAGTGGAGTAGTTTTTTTGTAAGTATACAAAAACATCATATATGCGCCTATGCCATTCCAGAATACGTTTTTGGAATGGCGTAGGCGCATATATGATCTCTCTCCCGCTCCTATGAACGCCAAATTCTAAATTTTCACAAAATGCCGCCGCAAAGTCCTCTTAACTGCTCTCACCGCTCATAGATGTTATTTCTCCAGATACAACGTAGTGTTCATGGTGCTGACATACTTCCTGCCCATCATAGCCATGACGTTCGCCTACACGCGCGTCGGCGTCCAGCTGTGGGGCTCGCAATCCATCGGAGAGTGCACGCAGAGGCAACTAGATAACGTGAAGAGCAAACGAAGAGTAAGTCATTCAAACTCTTTAATCTACGGGCTCTTTATGATGTGTGGGGCCGACTTAGACTTTGCACCACCCCCAACTCTTCGGGTGTCGTATGAGGAGACTAAGGGATATCCACCGGGGAGCAGGCAGCAGCGACCCCTGCAGAACAATTCTACCAATGAACTGCGATCCGCCAACCCGCATGCCGAGCTGCCGAGCGTGAAAGCCCCACGCTCGGCAGCTACACATTACCCCCATGACGTAAGAGTACATTGTTATCCAAGGGATGAAGCAAACTTATTAGCGAGGGCGCTAATAGTTCGAGGGCAAATGAGTGGAATCTGTCGAGACCTGCATATTTGCGCGTCTTGAGATCCTCAGCCAAATCTGCCGACGCATCCGCCCTCGCCGAAGTTCTCGGAAGATAGGAAGGCGCAAGTGTGTCGACGCATGTAGGACGTCCCTAACTCCCATGGGATTAATGACATCGTCACGCAACAGACCATTCGGTTCGAGAATAAATAGTGACAAAGGCCCACCGGATGATGATGTTAATGAGTAATGACATATCTGAGCGGCGGCGACCCTAGGACGCGATAATCCGTATCGTCCGATGATCAAGCTGTTCGACAGCAGTACCGCACTGGCATTGATGAGGCGCGCAACACCTTGCATCCAACCGAAGACATGTTGCGATACGGAAAGTTACGGGATCCAATAGAGTGCCAGTGTTTTATGAAGGAAATGCTTGCTACTAATGTCCTAACTCCCTTAGAAACGGAGAGGAGGCGGGACTCATTCGAGCTAGAGCACGTGTGTAACAAACAATTCCATATATTTTCTAGCTGCATACAACATAAAGACTCCCAACATAATCTCTCTGACACTTCACAGGTCGTCAAGATGATGATAGTGGTGGTCGTTATCTTCGCCGTATGCTGGCTTCCGTTCCACGTGTACTTCCTCGTGATGTCGCACTACCCGGAAGTGGTCATCTATGAGCACATCCAGGAGATCTACCTGGGTATTTACTGGTTGGCGATGAGCAACTCCATGTACAACCCTATTATTTATTGCTGGATGAATTCTAAGTAAGTACCATAATACTTAGTGTATTTTTTAAGAAACCACCGCCTCTCTTTATACTTTTAAATCCATTATGGCATTTAATACTTAAATGATTTACAATGATTTGAGTTTTGAGCTTTTGCGCAATATTTCGGCACAGTTTAATGTTCCATGATCACGGAATAACTGAAGGCACGTGTGTGGGTTTTCGAAAAAAAGTTCGAAACTCAAATTATGGTAAATATCCCTTTGTAAATAACTCTCAACGTTTGGGCTAGGTTTCTTCTGTTGACATAGATGAGTGAAAAAAAACACGTCGAGACAGCTAATTTTTTCGACCATATTAGTAACAAAATTCAAAAAGAGATAAACCTACCTAGTTACTTTAGGCAAACCATAGATCGACATCTCATGCTGCGATAAGTGTAAAATCCGTAATATTTGAACTAATCAAGTATTTTTCTCTACCAACCATCATCAGCATTTTGTTCATATTGATCATTATTCTCCTATTCTTATTTCTACAATCTCTCGTATGCCCTAGATTCCGGCAAGGCTTCAAGCAGTTCCTCTGCTGCTGCGGGGTCTTTGGGCACGGTGACCTGGCGAGGCACCGGCCCTCCGGCGCCGAGGGAATGGACCCATCGGCTACATCCCTCTCCTCGAGTAGAAAGAACGGTACAAGTAAGCTGGTGCTCTTTTGTTTTAACTGCGATGCTTAAGGCTTCTTGTGAGGGTAGTAGCTACATATCGAAGGACTTTTCAAAGAGTGTTCGTCTGGTTTTGAATATGACTTGTGGTTTAACAAAGTATGAGTATCTATTGTTTAAAGCAACCAACCTTAATAATAATAATAATGCTTGTCAATTTCCATTGTTTCATCCAATGCTATTATAAAATAAACAGAGGGTTTCATCTAGCCACGACATCATCTCATAAATATTTGCAACAGCGAAAACTAGTAGTTTTTTCGTTGATATAGCATTGATTTATTAAAAACGAAGATGAGGTACTGGTTGCTCGAAAGTGGCAACCTCAAATTGTGTAAAATTGTGTTCTCCCACATCAGTCACCGTCTGACCGGCGGTACGGGCGGTCGTGATTCGCGTGAACCCTGCGTAAATATTGTTGTCTCAGTCTCACTTCGGTCCTAGATACGTCTTTCCGTCTATGCTCTTCTTTGTATTGCACAGGACTGGAAATATAACTGTGAGCGTATGTGTTTGCGTGTAGTTGTAACACATGCCAATTTTTGAGTAAGCGCTGGGAGAACGTAACCTATCTTCCCTTTATAAATCAATGTGATATAGTTACAAAATTTGCTCAAAACAAAACTTTTTGTTTAAGTTTGTTTGAGTGTCCCATAATCAAAATACTCTGAAATACAGAAAGAGTTGCTAAATGATAACCAACTAATAGACAATGATATTGTTCTTCATAGGTTTGTTCGGGACTGCAATCTTTAAAAACCTACATGTCTCCTCCATCTTGATTTATGCAAATAAAATAAAGAAGTTAGAAACAAGACTGGCTTTCATCAAGTAGTTACTTCGACGACGTCTATTCTAGACTAGTCATTGCGTGCTTATAAAGACAGCCACCCTAGACATCATGGATTGACATTTCTATCATGACAACCCATGTTGTCTTACAGTACAGACACTATTTCTATTACCATGTAAACCTCAACATGCATGAAAATCGTTTCGTTTCCAGGCACGACTCAAATGTCTATGAGTAGCACACACAACAATACTATGGTGAGCACGACCTGACAACGTCGCGGTGCGTCCGGCCCGCACGGAGAATGCGGGTCGACTGACGCGCCCAGCACCGTGCAGATATGGATATGTCACGAGACCTGCCCCCCGCGTGTCCCGAACACCCCGCAGGACCTCGAGCACGCGCAGCTTGTAGACCCGCTACGAAGATCGTAGAGTCTCTACGGAAAGCGTAGACGCTCTACGGTGTGCTTCTACGCAGTGTAAAAGACATCAACGCTAGGTGTTAAGTCCAAAAACATTTTGCAAGTGTTCATAAATGTAAAGTAGAACAAATTCATTCAAAAGTAAAAGTGAGATTAGAAAATTAAGAATAACATTTTTAAATTTTTACAATTGATATCTGAATATAAATGGTGTTCGTTTTATTTTTCTAAACGTCCGGGTTCGATTTCCGAGCTGCGTACAAGTTTTTTTTTATGTTTGAATGCAGTTCTTCTTTTTACTAAAATTGATGACAGTTCCTAAACTTCCTACGAAGAGATCTTCGTATGTCTTATTTATAGTTTCAGACTTTCCCATACTGACCGATCGAAATGTGCCACCCTGCATAATTTAATTTTCATGGATAGTCCTTTAGTGAAAAGTGAAAAGTTCTGAGTTAGTAATTTTCATGATTGTTTTTTTTAAAGCTTGTGCTTCCCGTGAAAATTACAATGGAACCAGCCATTTTCATTTGGTTCAGTTCTGACGATGGGATCCATAAGAAAACCACTTCAGTTAAACTAGGTTTACTCATTAATTATTAACTTGTACTTACCCTATTATTAGATTATAGATTCTATTTTTGAGCATATGAAAATTGCGAAAACTGTTAAACTTTAATTTATATCACTATTGTATCTAAGTAGGTACTCATTTACTTTCATGTACTCGTTTTACAAGCTGTTTGTTTTCCATGTACTTAAATTAAAATAAAATTGAAGTCGGCCTATAGTTTTTTTTTAAACAAATCCAATTATTCCGTAGAAGTGTATTTGTGTAATAATTAAGATTTAAGGTAACTTTGCGATTTTATTCTATATCGAGTCAAGTTTAGTATATAATCCTGTTTGAACTCGTACAACTTACTAACTAAAACCCTTAACTATTGATGGTAATGAAAAACATACAAAATTCTATGGTTTTTTTTTGTCTTAAAATAGATTTTCCGTACAGTCAAAACTTTTGGGACACATTTCACCTTATGGACTCGTATGGGCACAGTATAAATAAATACTTATCACGTTCAATGCTACCATGATTTTCATTATGTCTTGCCGGATGCAGCGTACTTTTCACGGTGGACGCGCCAGGTGCGACACCGGCACTGGAATAAAAATAACGTGAACACGCAGGGCGAGCCAGTGGCACGTCCTAAGTACATTTGGTTCTAAAATGAGTATTTCTATATAACGCCTTCTTGTTTCTCGATGTAGGTACCTATTATGTCTATGATTGGACCGTAGTTATCATGTATGATCGGGACCTTAGGCCCAGACCAACGCGCTAACGAAGGCAATAAATCGTTTTCATCGAAGTCATGTGCCATAACAAACAGCGTGTGGTTTGCACAGTATCGATTACAATATGCCATTTGTTTGCATTGCGGTTCTGCGAACAATAATTAGCCAAATGGTTTTACGTTTTGATGTTTGCAGGCAAACCTTTGTTGCATAAATTGTGAGGGCTGTTGCGCTCATGATAATACGCTGTCCAAAAAGGAGTAGGTAGGTACCTACCTACCTACGTAGGTACCTAGGCTTACCTAGTAGGGCAACCAACCCGACTTGAACCTTTGACTACGCCCTAACTCAGCCGACTTGTCGTTGACCTGGTTGGTACGTTTGACCATCGTTTGTACTTGTTTTTGTCAATGGATTCAGTCAGTACATAGGTATGATTTTATAGGATATCTCGGATTATAAGGTTATTTGCATTTGCATGTTAATAATCAAACGCAAATTGAGAAATGTTAAAAGCGGCATTGACGATTTTCTTAGTAACTTTCTATTTAATTCACGCGCAGAACAGAACAGAAATTATAAAAGATACGATTCAAATAATTCCCGCCATGGGTTCCTTCTAATCAACCACAGATAACATTAGAAAGCTACCCACTCACACCACCACCTTTCGTGCATTTTTATAGCTGGTAACATGACGTTGAACCAGAGACAATCTACCACGCATGTCAATATGACAGTACCTAATGACATGACATCGACATCCACCAATCATCCACCTCCATCAGTGTGACCACTTCAAGTCGATTTATACTATAATAGCAGATTTTGAAGAGTAGCTTTTTTAGCACTGAATAATACATCTAATTAAGAATAATACCATCTACATCGCTACCATTGAGTTAGGATTTATAGAGTCCCAATCTCTAACTGACGGCAAACAAAAAATGTCCAAACGCCGTTCTACATACCTATACATTTGTTATTATATAGTTCACAGTGACCTTTATGCAAATTTAGACGCTATCGTCGTTGCATAATGTTCAATGTCGCTTGTACGCAATGTCATAATAATGCACCGAAGAAAACCGAAAATTACCGAATACCCGTTCGTACGCATGGCGTACGCACGGGGAACAGGGCGTTAGAGGAGACGCTATTTGTACTAAAAAACTACCTACGTACTATAATAGCTGTTTGTGAAATGTGAGCTTGTGAGTTTATAATTTATAATGTAATATATATATATATATATATAATGACTCGCGGAACTAAACATCCGATTTCAAAGTTATTTCACCAATATTTACTCATCAAATTTTCAGGTTTAATTATTTATTCATTTATTATTAATATAATCCCAGTTTCAAAAATAGGCTACTTTTTGTCCCATAAATCAGTTCACGTGGGATAAAACTCACCTTTGAACGTGTCCATAGGAACACCGCATGCGAAGCCGCGGGGCGCAGCTAGTAGGCTATAAATTACATTATTTACCTAGGAGGAGCCGGGTCGAGTCAGCTAGTCACGCTGATGTTACCTACTTTTTTTTCCCGGAAAACACAAGGGATCCGCGGGGCGCAAATAATCACACTTCACACTAATATTATAAAGGCGAAAGTTTGGATGGATGTATGGATGGTATGGATGGATGGATTTTTGTTACCTCTTTACACCAAAACTACTGAACGGATTGGGCTGAAATTTTGCATACAGGTAATCCTAATCCTGGGATCAAACATAGGCTACTACTTTTTATCTCATAGATCAGTTCTCGTGAGATATAAATCACCTTTAAAAGTTTCCATAGCTGCGCCCCGCGGCTTCGCACGCGATCAATGCGTGCATTATTAAAAATAAAACAAGATTAATATGTTTTACGAGAATTTTATTAGGTTAAGTACTAATTTGAACCTACTGACGAATAATAAATAATACAGAACAGAATAATTTAATTACCTTGAAATAATGTTAATTTATTGTAACGGTGCCTTTTACTTTACGATGTTAAACAGAAGGCTGAAGCTGGACTCTTAGTGGTATCTGAATGGCTCAAGAACAATACTCTCACCCTTAATGTTACCAAAACCAACTTTATGACTTTTTCAATGTATAATAACACACAGCCCCCCACTGATTACAGTATAAAAATTCACACCTGCAATCGTAATGATCTGGTGTGCCCCTGTCCTGAAATCATTAAAGTTAAAACAACTAAGTACTTGGGCATAATGATTGATCAGCGATTGTCATGGCATGCACAAATAGAACTGCTGACGGGTAGAGTAAGGAAACTTATCTGGATATTTAAGGGTCTAAGAAATTCCGCTTCCAAACCCTTACTAAACCAGATTTATACTTCCTTAGCAGAATCAGTCATAAGTTACTGTATAACCGTTTGGGGGGAGCCATAAAGAGTAAATTTATAGAAGTAGAAAGAGCGCAAAGGTCTCTTATCAAAGTAATGTACTCTAGACCATACAGATATCCAACTTACCTACTTTATACGGAATCAGAATTGCTTACGATTAGAAAATTATATACCTTAAACATAGCCCTAAAAATCCATAAACATTTAAAATTCACAACAAGTAAAAAAACACAACGAAGAAATAAAAATATAATTAATAAAGTAACTGTAAGATCTAATTTTGCTGCACGACAATATGTATCCCAATCTGCCGACATATATAACTTAATTAACAAAAAACTGAATATTCATAGCTTAAGTAACTATGAATTGAAAAAGAAACTAACCAAATGGCTACTCTACTTAAGCTATGACGAAACGGAAGCACTGTTCAATAAGTTATGTTAGGTTTTCCTGTCTTCTCTCCTATGATTTTCATGTATCTCTACATCCTCTACATACTTTACTATTTAATATTTAAATTATACAGGTTCACACATACTAACAAACACAAATATACACACACACAACACACACACACACGCGCTCACTTCCCAAATAGCTAAAAATAAATAAAAATCTATTTATTTTTGTAAATAATAAGTTTTATATTTTAAGTAGCTTTATGTAATAACTACTAGCTGAACTTAATGTACGTTCCAAATTCTATTGTTTGCGGCAGAGCGAGATTCCCCTAACACAGGTAAATTACTTTACTTAAAAGGGGGTCTCAAACACTGTTATATAATGTATTTTAAGTTTCCGAATAAAGATTTTGTATTTGTATTTGTATTTACTTAGTATTTTTATTTTTTCCTTCGTTCACCGTGCCACAGAGGTCGTCAGTGAGTCGTCGTGTTTGCCGAGGTTTGTAACGAATCTTTTGATGTAATATGGTGCTAAAAAGCATCCTGTATGTATATCCGTCAAATTTTATTGCCAACCCAACCTTAAAGAACAAAATCTTTGTTTAAATTAAGTGATACTAAACCCTAGCCGTGTACTAACAAAATAGACTAAAGGTGTCTGAATTTTTTTTTATTCTTTAAGCATTAAAGAGGAATAAACAACAATATACTTACGTGCAAAATGGGTTTTTGCTTTTTTGTTAAGCCTACTGAAAACTTTCTTTGTTGAATAAATGTCTGAAGCGGGAAAGTGATTAGAGCAAACAACCGACCCTTTACATGGCTTGTAGTTTATTTCGCTTCGGGCTTTTGCTAATATGACTCTCCATTCTGAGCACCTTATGGGGTTTCGAGGAAATCTAAAAACAAAGTAATTTACACTAAAAAAAAACGATATCGACTCATCTGCTTTTTGTTCGAAATACTAAAAAATAAAGCTTTTGTTTAATAAAAATGTGTAAAAATATTTAGTATCAATCCACTCCATAGTTTTGTCGTTCGAACACAATGCGCGCGTCCTAAGGTCACGCGAGACTTGATCTCTCTTTTACTCTTACGTATTTGTTTAACGTGTGAAAGAGATACGCCTACGAGGCTCTGTGGGTGTTTTATTTTGCTACGAAAATTAATAATTATTGAATTTTAACTGGGAATATGTAATGTGGATACATAAATTCATGAATATGTCATGGTACTTACCTAAAATACGAAACACCATCCATTTTTTGCACGTATTTGCTGTTATTTGGGCAGGAACTCACCGAACACTTTGGCATCGCGGACGTTGTAAGAGAACAGCGGCCTTACGACTAAACAACAACTCTGCGCCGAGCGTAGCGGGTGCCGAGTTTTGGCGCGGTCATTTTATTTCTGTGATTGTTACTCTATAAATCCTAACTCAATGATCGCTACACTACAAACGACTGAAGCTAGGAAAACTTTACGAGCTTTTTTGGAAGTAATAGTCGTTTTACCTACACGTTAATACCCTTTAGGTATATAATCATAATTAATCATGAATTATCCCCCCTTCCCCGCCTTACCAGCTGCGCGAACGACGAAGACCGTCCCGCCATCCCGCACCGCTGCCGCCGCCCGCAAGACGCAGCTTCAAAAAAATTAAAATCGCAGGACGCGGAAACGTCTCGGACAAGCCGAATCGTGGTGATAAAATAGCGGCAGTGTGCGTACAAAATGCACTGCAAGCAAATATCACAAAATTGCGCGACACAGGTCGCGCTTAAAAAATAGCGCTGATGTTAGTAGGGCAGATGCTAGCTGTCAATCTTTTAAACATTGGCTACTTTTATCCCATAAATCAGTTTCCACGGGATATTTATCACACGTTTTAATAGAAACAACGCGTGCGAAGCCACGGACAGAAACTAGCAAGTTATAATAATTTCAAAGGTACCCGTGTGGCACACAAAATCGAGATATTATATTTTCGAAAAACATGGTAGATTACATGTTTTTCATCAATGAATGTGAGTTTATTTATTTTCTGTCTGGTAGAATCTACGATTTTGATGTGGTCACACTGACCAACATGGCCGAGAGCTTCCGATGGGGCTGTTCATAGGAATTTGTATCAATTTTGCCGCAAATTTATATGATTCCATACAAAACAAACATCCTTACATGATAATGTAAGTCCATGTGTTCGATGAAGATTTTACTGTAAGTAATCCGTGGCGCAGATTTATTGCTGCGACATCCTTGAAATGCTACGAGAAAGTTGAGAAGTGGTCTCCTTATTTTGTTTAGATTTTATGGCATTTTGGTGCATTTATTGCAGGTTTACTGAAGATGCCAGTTAACTCTGTGTCGGATAATAAAAAAGGTGTCGAAAAGCAAAGACTTTCACTGTCTCTAATCAGAAAGAATGCAAATTTTGTAAGTGACAAGAATCTGAGACCAGCCGAAAATTCAAAAGAAAATTCAGATAAGTCTAAGACGTGTATTAATAACAAGGAAAACAGACCAGCTAAACGAGCTCTAAACGGGATTTACGCGAACACTGTAAGCGCTGCAAAGAGATTAAAGACTCTTCCAGAGGCAGGTAAAGTTTCAGGTGAGATTGTGTAACATCTACTTACCAATTTCGAAATGTCCGGCGTTTCCGTCAATTGTTTAGGTTGAATCTGATGACCCTATAGTCTCAAGCAACTTATTACCCAGCCCTACGTACCTACACTAAAGAGGTCATGACACACTTGAGAAATTATTGCACAGACCCATATGGTGTGAGTATACCTACTTTGCTCCTCTGGAGCCTCTGGTGATTATCTCTGATAGTATATTTATCAACCTAACAATGAACCTTTCAGATCTTTTCATAAGCTAAGCTAAAGTATGGCTAGTTTGAGTCATGTAAGGGCTAAACAACAGTACCTGCATCATAATTTTACTACTACTATGCAAGATGTCAGTAGGTACCAACAGATTTCAGTTTCCGCTTAGAAATAGAAGAATTTTGTTAAGAGCTAGCACAAAATTTGTTAATCCTTTTCCATTGCCTATGTCAGTGACTTACTACATTTTTTTCCTATCAAATCAATACACTAAATGTACAACTTGAACATTTTGTTCCTATTATGGGCTGCTAAGCCATAGATATTTCTAACTAGTGTCCCAATTATAGGAATCATAGGATATCACTGGATTTTTATTACTTTTGGATTGCAGGAATATGTACGAGATGAATGTACCTACACTGATACATTCATGCTAGACAATATTAAACATGCTCATGACCTCTATGTGCTTTTTCAAACTTATTTAATTAAAGAATAAATATCATACATTGTTTATTAAACCATTTAAAACATATTATTTTTTAACAAATTCACGCATTAGTTGAGCATTACATTTTGTATAAATAAGTTATTTATTTTAGATTGGCAAGTGGAAAGAGAGTTGGTAGTTCTGGATCCTACGCCCCCTGCCATGTTGAATGGCCACCATTCCACTCCATCCAACAGTCAGTATGGGTCTACAGCATCCATTGTGTCTCGGAAAGCACCTATTGCAACTCTCTCAAACTTAGGGAACACTTGCTTTCTGAATAGCGTGCTGTATACATTGAGGTAAGAGTTAATATAAATGAATCACACTAATATTGTAAATAGGAAATTAGTGGTACTTAATGTACACAATAATATTTTTTCTCACTATCAGGAATCCTATCATCATTACATATAAATAAATAAATTAAATAAATAATGCTGGACAATTCACACAGCATTATCTAGCCCCAAGCTAAGCAGAGCTTGTGTTATGGGTACTAGATAACTGATATACATAATACAATACACTACATAGATAGATATTTTTTATTATACATAGAAAAACATCCAGAACACCCTGAACAAATGTCTGCAGATCGTACACACATTTGTCCCGAGGCGGGAATCGAACCCGCAACCTCCTGCGTCGCAGGCAGACCTTCGCCCACCGCGCCACAGAGGTCGTCATTACAGGTTTTATTAACCTAAAATTATAGTCAAACAAATTATTTAAACTAGTTTCTGCCCACAGCTTGTTTCTATGGAAACATGTAAAGGTGATTTCTATCCCACAGGAACTGATTTATTGGATAAAAAGTAGCCTGTTTGCTTCTAGGATCAAAATTACCTGAATGCAAAATTTCAGCCTGATCCATTTAGTAGCTTTGGCATGAATAAGTAACAAACATCCATCCACCTAAACATCCAAGCTTTCACATTTATAATAACATAAGCAACAGTGTAAATTGCTGCAGTTTTAATATAATAATTTGTCTAAGTAATTATGATAAATTCATAAATCATAATAAAAACATTTGAGTGCTTTTTATTAGATCTCACAATGTACCAATAGCTTAAAGAACAGACTATTCAATTACAATATCTCTCTTCCAATCAAAATCTCTTATCTCATCACCAGATTCGCCCCGCGATTCCTGCACAACCTGCACCACCTTGTATCAGACCTGGCCAGAGTGGAACAGAAGCTGGGCAGCATCAGGTTGAAGAGTTCCTCGCTGGGCCGCAGTGCTGCCGGGCTCGCGTCGTCGGGAGCTCGCTCTTGGAGCAGTAAGGACTTGCTGTCGTTGGGGCAGGCTGATACAAGTGGGAAGAGTAAAATACAGGTAAATGTTGTGTTTATATACAAGTTAGTTGGTCGACCTCTGTGGCGCGGCGGGCGAAGGTCCGCCAGCGACACAGGAGGTTGCGGGTATGATTTCGGCCTCGGGAAAAATGTTTGTACGATCTGCATATATATATTTGTTCAGGGTGGATATGTATAATAAAAAATATATATCTATGTAATGTATTGTATTAATATAATAATAATAATGCTGGACAATTCACACAGCATTATCTAGCCCCAAGCTAAGCAGAGCTTGTGTTATGGGTACTAGATAACTGGTAATATAATAGTTATCTAGCAACCATAACACAAGCTCCCCGTACGTAGCTTGGGGCTAGATAATGTTGTGTGAAATGTCCAACATTATTCTTACATTATTCTCAAATCTTGTGTGTGAAATATTTTCCAACAAAATATTCTTAGCGGTTTTGTAAGTCCTTTGTTTACCAAAAATATCTATGATTCTAGTATCGCATATAAAACAATGAGTATGGAATCCATGGAGACTCCTTAAAGTTTATAAGATAAGTTTAGCCTTCTCTGATGGTATAAAATAACAATTATTAATAACATTCAAGATGTGCTATTTAATTATTTTGATAATGATAAGAAATATGTTCTACTAGGTTAGTATTACATCCAAAAACAAATATCTATACAGATATCTACACTTGTTACACATATTTTTATCTTGTTACCGAGTATCTTGATAAGACTCAAGGAAAAATACATTGATGTAGCAATCAAATTCGTATTTGATTTCATCGGAAAATGACTCACTTAAATAATCTAAATAATCTGAACTAATCACATCACATCACACTAATATTATAAATGCGAAAGTTGGTATGGATGTATGGATGTTTGTTACCTCTTCACACCAAAACTACTGGGCGGATCTGGCTGAAATTTTGCATACAGGTAATTCTAATCCTGGAAGCAAACATAGGCTACTTTTTCCAATAAATCAGTTCCTGTAGGATATAAATAACCTTTAAAAGTTTCCATAGATACAATCTGAGTTCAATCAACTAGTTTAAATTATTTGTTTGACTATACATTAGGTTTTATCCCATAAATAAGTTCCCGGGGGATAAAAATCACCTTGTAACTTTTTCATAGGAACAACGCGTGCGAAGCCGCGGGGCACAGCTTGTAAGTAAATAAAGCTGTTGTCGATGTAATGATATTGTGAATGAATATCACATGGTTTACATTGTCATTTAGATACCATGATTGTACATGAAATTATGCAAATGTTTGCAATAGGCCTGAAGACTGAAAAGTTCGTACCGTCAGATAAAATATTAGAAGATATTGGAAACGTATTTTTTCTTTTGTCGTTTTATCAAAGAATGGTGATGATGTAGCCAGTTAAAGTGCCTCGTGACGTCACGGCTTTTTATGAGCCGTGAAGTCACTAGCCCTGAAACTTAAACACGCTTTATTTTGTAATTTTTTGTTTGATTGACAAAAGAATAATTAATTTTGATTTAAAAAACTATAAACAGACTTTAATTTTTTTCATGGATTATCATGGATCCCATTGTCAGAACTGGACCAAATTAAAATGGCACCAGCTATCTAGCACCAGCTTTCATATAAAAAAGAATCATGAAAATCGGACCACCCAGTCAAAAGTTCTGAGGCAACACACGTAAAAAAAAACAGTCGAATGGAGAACCTCCTCCTTTAGTTGACGTTGGTTAAAAAATCTAATTATGTAGTTTGTTAGTTAGATTATCAGAAAATAGCGGACACGTATTTTTACCGGATTACCAACGGAGGAGGGTTATTTAACCCTATGTTTGTATGAATGTGCGTCAAACCAGCCTATTAGGTTAACGTATGACGATGTTCACAGATAGCAACAGAGAAGCTGCACGAGACGTACCTAAACCTGCGCGCCGCGGAGTCCAAGTGTCTGAACAGCAACGCGGCGGACGCCAGCCCGGAGCCCTTCGCGGCCGACGCCTTCCTGTCCGCGCTTAGAGATGTCAACTCTACTTTTGAAGGTACGGTTATACCTAACCCATACAGTTTTCAGGGTTCCGTACCCAAAGGGTAAATTTCAATTGAAGTCATATCGTTCAAACCTTTGCTCACAACGGTTATCGGTTTGCCCATCGTCACTTCATCCTTATTATTTTTTATTTATAATATATCCTGCTAACTCTGAGAGCTATGTCGGTTACTTGGTTCTTCTACGGATTTCTGTATTCCGTATCCATCGCGTAGAGAGATAAGCACATGATCATCCCCCTTGGTGATACATGGTTAGGTTCAGACTACCTCCCAATATCGCGTGTTATTTTTAGTACCTACAAGAAATATTACTTTCTTTAAATAACGAGTCTCTTTCAACCCCTCCGTGGCCTACCTAAGTGGGCTATGGCTACCTTTGATATAAAAATCCGTGAAACTGATCTATTTGAACGCCTGAAAGTGGTTTCTTTTGGTATTTCTGTTGATTCCCAAGACTTTCGGTCAGGCTGAAACTAATCAGGCATTGAAAT
Source organism: Eupithecia tripunctaria (assembly GCA_955876795.1). Classification (NCBI taxonomy): domain Eukaryota; kingdom Metazoa; phylum Arthropoda; class Insecta; order Lepidoptera; family Geometridae; genus Eupithecia; species Eupithecia tripunctaria. Next base: position 1,035,872 of record OY041607.1, read on the forward strand.
GTTTCACTATGTTGCAGGTAACAGACAACAAGACGCGCACGAGTTGCTGGTGTGCATACTGGACAACATCCGGGAGACGTGCAAGACGCTCAGCCAGCGAGCCTCGAGGCTGCAGCTTCAGGAAAACGGAGAAAGGTACATAGATAGATGCCAAATTGTTTGAGTCAGAGTCAAATCCTTTATTTTCTTAAGAAATAAGTTCTTAGACAAGTCAAATTTATACTGTATAAACAGCTTGATAAATAGTAGGTAATTACTGTCAAATAAGAAATAAGGTGCAATTGACTCTAATTCACTTCAATTTTATATCCACTAGCGGAAGAAGTGAAAAAGAAACCACGAGCAAGTTTATCGCTTATCAACGAATACAATCCTTACATACCATACCAAAAAGTAAAATTAATAATTTGACCAATAATCCCATGAAATAACAATAGACTTTGTTTAACTCAAGGATGGTGTGATTCACAGAAAATTCGTTCAGCGTTCCGAAAATACAATCTAAAGGGCTTCCTATCAGGTTGAACTTATTAAAATTAAAACAAGACTAGGAGACAAGGATTTGCGCCAATTATTGAGTTACTGCATTATTGATTAGTGCTTCAGGGTCAGAGACAACTCGTTGCGTGTTCGATACCCATCCAAGGTCATTCCAAATAAGGTTTTGATAATGATCAAAACTATATTTGTGAAAGAAAAAAGTAATAGCATTCTTTGAGCTTTCCATATGATATTATGGATCCACCTAGTTCCTGGCCCGACGTTTTTTCTCATCGCCCATGCACCAATAATTGCATTGAAAATCCATGAAATTTTATATTTAACCTCCTTGTTTTTTTTAGTTTTGTATGTTTTCTATATGTGTATCGAAATAATTCTTTATTGAAAAAGAAAATTACAATCCAATAACATGCGGCAATGCAGCCAGCCTTGGGTATGTTTCCGATTGGTATTGATATGGATCTGTATTTATTTATATATCTTTATTTACACCGTAGGTTTACTTATGTTACTGGACGCAGGCCTCCCTCTAATAAGCGCCTTATTGGGGGAATTCCCATAATCCCCACGCTAGGCTTGCGGGTTGGAAATCGCAGTTCGGTGGTAGAATTGTTCCCGTCCCCGGTGGATATCCCTTTGATGGGTAGTCAATTCGAAAACTTACCAAAATGAATTAAACGATATGAAAACAATACATTTTATTTATCAGATTTAACATTACGTTGTGTTATTAGTTTGACGACCTCTGTGGCGCGGTGGGCGAAGGTCCGCCTGCAAAGCAGGAGGTTGCGGGTTCGATTCCCGCCTCGGGACAAATATTTGTACGATCTGCAGATATTTGTTCAGGGCGTTCTGGATGTTTTCTATGTATAATAAAAAATATCTATCTATGTAGTGTATTGTATTATGTATATCAGTTATCTAGTACCCATAACACAAGCTCTGCTTAGCTTGGGGCTAGATAATGCTGTGTGAATTGTCCAGCATTATTTATTATTTATATTTATTTAGTTACATTTACTGTTTAAGACCACAAACGATATCTGAATAGGGTTAGATTTATTTTGCAAAACGTCTAGGTTCGATTTCCGAGCTGAGTACAAGTTTTCTTAAAATACATGAATGCAGTTTTTCTTGTTACTAAAATCGATGACATGGTTCTTAAGAGATCTTCGTACAGTTTTAAAGTTTCAGATTTCCCCATACTGACCGATCTGAATGTGCCACCCTGTATTGTATAACCTGTTTCCAGTAACGGAATAGGCCGGCAGCCGAGCCTGGACGGCGACGGTAGCAAGGCGACGCTCAGCAACATCCGCAAGTCGTGGAAGAAGCGGCGCGACGTGAAGGACAAGCGCGGCTCGCCCACGGACGAGCGCGCGCCCTCGCCGCCGCCGGAGGACGAGCGCACCAAGCCCGGCTGGGACTTCGTGGCTGAGGACTTCGAAGGTTAAACTTATTACTTCTTATCAACGTGTCATGTCTACTTGTCTTACCCCCCAATTAGGGTTGCCAGATGTCCGGTATTTAAGCGTACAGTCCGGTATTTTCGAGGCCTGTCCGGTAAAAAATTAATGGTCATACCGGACAGAACAATGTCCGGTATTTTGAGGAAAGTCGGTATTACTGGTCAGAAGCGCCTACAAAAGTAGGGATATGATATCCCTCAAACGCAAGATTCGCGCGCGTGTCGAACGCCTTCGTCGAGCGCATTTTCAGTGTGATGGGGAATATATGGACCAATGAACGAAACCGCCTTGGGTTGGGAATTTGGGATAGAGACTGAAAAGTGAACTGTGTGTTTTTTTCAACATAAACTTGAGCTGCGCTAATTTGAAAGAAGGTGTTGTATCAAATAAAACACTACGCGGTTGCATCAAATGCAATATATGTTAAAAAGAACTAAGTAGGTATGTACTACCTAATACTACCTATGGTTTATCCATCCAGCATGGATATACAAATATACATGGACATACAAATAACAAAAACTCACTTGCTTGGCGTCGAGTTTCAGATGTAATTGTAAGCAATTTTTATTGAAGGGAGGATCTAAAATCGGCAAGTAATGTACCCCCCCCCCCCCCTCCTCCCCCCCCGGCAACCCTACCCCCAATACTCAAACGCAACTCAGGTTTAAGCACAGATTACCCCCAGTTGGGGGTAATCTGTGGGTTTAAGCTAGTCTCAAGTCGCGGTTATTTGACAGTTTTCAATGAAATACTGTCAAATATTCGTCACATGAGACCTGCTTACATCTGAGATGCGTTTGAGTATTCGGGGGTAAGTGCTTATTTTGTAAGTCTAAAGAAATAAACTATTTGACTCTGACTCTGTCGGGTAGAGAGCAAGCGAAGGCTAATGGGCGCTCCACACTCATACGAGAATTTCGCCGATAATGTCGGCAAGAATCTCAGCGACAATCTCGTTGAGAGCTTCTTTGGGTACACTCGCAAGGTTCTTAGTCCTCACGCTCGATGACGATGGACGCAGAAGTAAGCTTCGACAAGCATAATGCTATACACATTTATAATTACGCCAAAATTAAAAATAAAAAACAAATTAATATCCGCAATCTGTTTATGCGAACAAAACAAACTTGAAATTAATGTTGATCAAATTTTGGGTCTCACATTTAAAAACAGCTTTTTCAGTGTAACCAATTCGATTCAATGGTGTCTATTTAGATGTTGACTAAACTGATTAGTGTCAGATTTGACAGGACTAAAAATGATGCTATCCTTATTATTTTGATCGTTATGACAGGAACAGCATCATTTTAAGTACCTACTGTAAAATTAGTTTAGAATTTCTACCAAGGCGGTATCGACTATGTGGTCTAGCGGTTATGACATCCCGTATTGAGTTGAGGACGCGGGTTCGTATCTCGTCAAAGTTGAAAAATTTGTATAGTTTTGGCGACATCTGTATAGACACAAGTGTGTCTACGCTTAGCTTTAGTAAAATAGCGCCTTCTGTTTGTTCCAGGTACAATGATAGTCCGCACAATGTGCATGGAGTGCGAGACGGTGACGGAGAAGTCGCAGGCGGTCTGCGAGCTGTGCGTGCCCGTCGGGGACGACGACGAGCCGGAGCCCTTCCGCGCCGCCTGCCTCTCCACGGAGTTCCTGCGTGACGCCAACAAGGTCAGCTATCCATGAAGACATAGTCTAATTCATAGATATGTAGCTTAGCTTGTAGATACAGCTGAAGTTACTGAGTTCTTGTGGGACGCCAACAAGGTGAGCTATTCATGAAGACATAGTCAAAATCATTTATTAAATATAGTATTATTATTCGCCAGTAGATGTCAGGAGGATTCAATTGATTACGATAAAGTTTTTGAAAGTTTATTGAAAACACGAATAAAACATTTTCATAAAACGAATCCTAGCTAGATCGATTTATCGCCCCCGAAACTGCATACTAAAATTCAAGAAAATCGTTGTAGCCGTTTCCGTTTGCTCATTTAAAGGTATAAGATACAATACTATACTAGTATCTGAACATAATATTGTGTATGTTCTCAGTACTGGTGCGAGCGCTGCCTGCGGCTGAACGAGGCGCGGCGCTCGGTGGCGTACTCCCGCCTGCCGCGGCTGCTGGTGCTGCAGCTGAAGCGGTTCAGCGGCGGCATGGAGAAGATCACGCGGCACGCGCCCACGCCGCTGCTGGTGCCCTGCTTCTGCGAGCCGTGCACCACGCGCCCCAAGCATCCGCCCAAACACAGGTCCTCCACGTCATCATCACCTATATTTGCCCAGTCGATAACTTTACCAAAACTTAAACTACTTTTAAGTAGGCCTTTAGTTCAGGAGTTAACGGAAAAAAGTTTTTTTTGTATGAGAGTTTGATAAGTACCAACAAGATGAAACACGGGTTTCATCTTGTTTACATCAACTAGCCTATATTATTCCATTGCTGGACATAGGCCTCCCCAAATGAGCGCCATAGCGCGCATCCAGCATCTGCTTCCAGTCTTTCGCAGATCGTCATCCCACCTGGCCAGAGGGTGTCCTACACTACGTTTTCTGAGACGCGTCTCTACTCAAGAACTCGTTTACCCCAGCGGTGGTCGGTTCTTCGCGAGATATGGCCGGCCCATTGCCTTACTTACATTCAGCGACTATCGGGACGATAGTCGCTATCGCGCGAATCGATCTCGAGAGATTCTCGCTCGGAAGTGGGATCAAGGGTCATTCAAAAGGTGGTACTCCTGGATTCGGCGCGCATCATCAGGAAGCTCCTCTCTGCAGCCCTGGTCACCGGCCGCTTGAGCCTAGCTTCGCGGCCGGTGGTTCACCGTGCTCATATATTTTTTATTGTAGAACAATAATATTAAATATTTATTACGGATGTAAGCGGGTTAACTACGAACCTTAATTGTGTTGGAAGAACACCAACGTTTCATCCCAAGGGATGAAACGTTGGTGTTCTTGCATTCGTCAAACTACGATAGTTTTTATAATAAAATATTAGATATGTTATTTTCTATAGTAAAAAATTAAATTTTTAACCAGATTTGCAAATAAATAAGTGTATTACATAATATATACACTTATTTATTACCATTACCAAGGGAGATTCTATTATACATATTATGTATAATAGAATCTTATTACCAAGGGAGATTCTATTATACATATTATGTATAATAGAATCTTATAACCAAGGGAGATTCTATTATACATATTATGTATAATAGAATCTTATAACCAAGGGAGATTCTATTATACATATTATGTATAATAGAATCTTATTACCAAGGGAGATTCTATTATACATATTATGTATAATAGAATCTTATTACCAAGGGAGATTCTATTATACATATTATGTATAATAGAATCTTATTACCAAGGGAGATTCTATTATACATATTATGTATAATAGAATCTCCCTTGGTACCTGACTTACAACTAAAGTAATACTATTTTAACCCTTAGTTCGTTATAGTTTTTTAAGTTCGTTTATAGTTAACCTCCTAAGTGCTAAATATGACAATATTCATATGACAATGCTAACTGTCTTATAAACGTATTTTCAGATACATCCTATGGGCGGTGATCATGCACCTCGGACAGAACCTCACGGGCGGACATTACGTGGCGTACGCGAGGGATACCCCCTGTGACTTCAAGTGCGAAAGAGAAGGTATATAATTAAACCGGCCAAGTGGGCGTCGGACTCGCGCACGAAGGGTTCTGTACCATTATCTATAAAAACGCCAAAAAACATGTCTGTTTTATGGGAAAATATTTAAACCCCTTAATTATTTATTTTATTCCGTTTTTAGTATTTATTGTTATAGCGGCAACAGAAACATATCATCTGTGAAAATTTCAACTGTCCAATTATCAGGGTTCATGATATACAGACAGGCGTGACAGACGAACGGTCTTAGCGATACAGTCCCGTTTCACCCTTTGAGTATGGAACGCTAAAAACTAACTGTGATTGTGTCACAGTCGAAAGTTCTGAGGTTACAAAAAAATATACAGTCGAATTGAGAACCTCCTCCTTTCCTCCCTTGAAGTCGGCTAAAAAGAAAAGTTCTGTATACGAACACCTTCATGGCCGGGGACGCAGGTGCCAGTCTTTGTCCCCGTGTAGCGGCGGCGCGCCTCTGCGGGTCGCACCGCCGAGAATGGGCAGTTAATATACATATACATACATACACAATGTAGGATAATTCACACTGCATTGTCTAGGCCTACATTTTTTCATGTATTTTATTATTATATAGAAAACATCCAGAACGCCCTGAACAAATATCTGTAGATCGTACATACATTTGTCCCGAGGCGGGAATCGAAACCGCAACCTCCTGCGTCGGAGGCAGACCTTCGCTCACCGCGCTACCGAGTTCGTCAATGTGTTGAACTTAAGTGAAAGCAACAATTGCAGGTACGGGCGACGCCACCACCACGTCGTCTGGGTCCAGCTTCATGCGCACGTTGTTCAGCCGGCCGCGCGCGACGGCCGCCGGCTGCGCGGCGCGCGAGTGCTGCGAGCCGCGCGCGCGCGCCGCCGGCTGGCTGGCCTGCGACGACGAGCTCGTCAAACCAATCAGCAACGAAGAGTTCGAGGACCTACTCTCCGCTGAACCGAAGATGAGATCCGCGGCGACGCCCTACTTGTTGTTCTATGTGAAGACGGATGTTGGGTAGTGGTGGTTCTTATGACGCTTGCTGTCTTGTATGTGTTGAATCTGGTTTAGTTATTTTCATCATTAGTCTGTAGTTTGCCTGTGGGTTAATGTAAGTGAGGACAAACGATCGTGACAAAGTTAACTTTAATGTGTACGGGATTCTGTTTCCTATTTTGGTCTCTAGAGACGCTGTTTTAATGCTGTACTAGACTGAGAAGTAATAGACCAGTCACACACAGTTTTTATCACCAAAAATGATATATTGTCTGTCATCAAAGTCTGATAACAGACATCAAAATACCGATACGCAATACTAGATAGAGAAAATGCGCACATTTTGACATGTTTTATCTCACTTACGCAATAGTAGCATGTCTACTCTAGGTACGCCTAGATTCTCGCTCTACAATGCCGTAAAAATTATAGTGAACTTTGTCAGGATCGAGTTAGTAAAAAAATCGCACTTGACACTCTGTATGCTGAGTGTGAACAGCCATCGACGCCATACTGTTAACGTCAATGTTTGAGTTACTCTACTTTATATGGAAAAGTGACAGCGCTGTAATGTTATGTAAACTCAAGAGCGGCCAACCCGTCTTACTTTTCATACAAACGCTCTTACGTGATTATGGCGTTGTAACAGATCTTTTGTTTGAAACTTTAACTGATAGGTATCTTGTGCACTATATCTAGGTTTCTATCGTAATAAAAATCAAAATTTGGAGAAACAAATTCAGTATAAGTCTCCAAAAATCTGCTTTTTTGCACAAATTTTACCTGAACTTTGGGTGTTCATAATGTACTCATAGATTGTATAAGTAAAGACAATATTTGAATAGAAATCTTACAAATGTAATGGAGATAAAGGCTAAACGACAAAGTATTACAACAACAAGCTTTTCAATCAGGTTGACGATTGTAGGACCGGGAAGGGCCGTCTTAACGCTTGGAGCGCTGTCACATTTTTATAGAAAACTAGCAGTGCCCCGCGACTTCGCACGCGTTGTTCCTATAACACATTTTCTATATTATAGAAGATAGATGAACGCAACCTATGTAGTAATTATAGAAGATAGATGAACGCAACCTATGTAGTAAACAGCATTGACAGTCGATGTCAGTTCTCACTCATCAGTCATCACACTGTATTTTTCATGAGCTGGTGATCAACAAAACGAAATGCAATCATATAGAATGAGAAAGACTGCGGGCAACCACTTACGCTCATATTGCTGAGAAAAGTCGAGGCCTGCACTATCTGCACATGGTTCTACTGTTCAAGTTATTTTGTCAACAGAGACATTTATAAAGACAACAAACACAAAAAACTAGATCGTCTCGAAATGTACCCAGTTATAAAATAACGTGCAGGTATAATATTGATTGTTCTTCCTAACTGAGCAGGACGAAAACTCTGACATTTTGTAAAATGTTAACTTTATTTTCGATTGGAGGCAACAAGTATGATACAGCAAGCGTAACAATTAAGTAACACCGCTTTTGTTGAAAGTGTGCTTAATCGATTAAATGACTTGTAATTTCTGAAATAGGTGGTTTGAAAGGGTTAATGTAGATGCTTTAAAAGACACGTGCAGCACTGCCAAAATGACTTGATACTTACAACCTAAATGTGATTTAAATGACGTCACCCATCTCATGGTCCTTAGTTCGAATCCGATCTATGCGGGGTAGCATGAGAGATCCGTCATTCTCAATCCGTTTCTTAAAATACGCTGGTTAAAATTTTAGCGTGTTTTAAAGGTGGTTGCAGACCAGGGCTTCACCGCTACCGCACAGCACTCAAATGTTCATTTAATTAGGGGCTTTATCTCGTAACATTTAATTGTATTTTATATTGACGTTATAAAATTACAGACAGCTCGCGGGAAACTTGTGGCAAGTCACTGTAAAACATATCGAAAATGAGTTTAAGTCCATATTTGAATGTTAATTTCTGTGTTGTGCAGCAGTGGGGCTGGACATACGTGCGCCAACCTTTATTAAGGGTCTTGTTGACTTGGTTGTGTTGTACGGTAGAGAACTCTCGTGTCACCTGTCTCGCCGTAAAGTGATATTATCTAGCGAAACTGTATAGAAAGCTAATGTTTATTGTAAAGTGTAATATTCATTCTCCGTTTACTGACAATATTGACTGTAGTACCTACCTTTATTGTAATAATTATGTGGATTCAAAAAGCGTCATCAATAGTCGTTTAAAAGCGTCCTCCTTAACAGGTTCAAATCAAAATATTAAAATGTTTTAACCGACTTCAAAAAAAGGACCGTATATTTTTTTTAAGTTTGTTACCTCACAACTTTTGACTGGGTGGTCCGATTATCATGATTCTTTTTTTTAAAAAAAGCGTGTCCCATTTTAATTTGGCCCAGTTCTGACAATGGGATAAATGAAAAAAACGATATAAGTACCTAATTGAAGTTGATTTATAGTTTTTTTTAAAACAAAATCAATTATGTTATCTGAAGGCCTTACCTTCAGGTACTCGGTATTTGCTACCCGGGCTAACGGTTGCGGTAAGTTTGCCTTAGATTTCGCATGATCGGCGATATTCTGCAGAGTATTCAGTTATAGTAGAATTACCGCATACCCCCTCGGATTTAGCTTCGCTTTGGGTAGCAAATACCGCTTATCTGAACAAACCTTGAAGGTGGCATATAGCTGCCCGCAGTTTACTCAACCTACTCAAAAGTAACCCTCTTTTGAGTAGGTATCATCTATTGGTGACACTTTTTGTACAAATATGTTGACCTTCCTGTTGACAATGTGTAACGTAAAACTCGTGTTGAGTAAAAATTGGTAACATGGTTTTCCAAAGATTACTTGCGAGTTTTACGCTCGGTCCGCAGCTGTTCAAGATAACTAAAATTGTACCTAAATCTTTATGGCCTAGAGTTGAAATTTATTAGATAGAATAATTGCAATCCATGGTCCAAATCCTTTCCGTCAATTAGAACTGATTCCTTTTCTTCCTGATTGTTTCTAGAACTTGTTGTAATAAAGTGTTATAGAAAATCCAAGCAATACCAGTTACTCTTCCTAATCAGTAACTAGATTTTTGTTAGCTTTTGCGATCAAATAATATGTATTTTCTTTTATATTTTGGTTCAGACCGAGCATTTTGTAGAATAAAATTTTAGTTAACGCACTTAGTATCTGTAGCTAAAGGAACCCGCCGACTAGTCTCGTTGGAGGCTAGTGGGCTCGTACCTTTACATAAAGTAGCATAGTTAATAACTAAGAGACTACATCGATACGACTTGCTTGCTGAAACGACTTTCTTTACTTTTAACGTGTTTACTTGTTTACTTCGTTGTTTGTATGAATTCTGTCACAAATGGATAAGCATTAGCTAATCTAAATACTTGCTGTGTATTTTTCTACGCAGTTGTGTTTTTATATATCGTTTATTTAGAGCTTGTCTTGCTTGACCGATTTTGATAGTACTTTTGAGACTTATAAAACTGCATATTGTAATTTTTGCGCTTCAAAGCATGGTTTGTGTATTGTTTACCAACATCGGCCATTTTCATCATTTATCTGTACCCAAGAAAGTATTCTTAGAATTCGTGTATGCTAGATATTCTTAGCGCGCGATTGGCGCTAGGTGCCACATAAAACAGTTTTATTAGCTTTGTTAAAATTAACATCAAATAAAAGGATGAAAATATTAAAAAAAAACCTTCTGTATATAAGTGGTGGTTTTGAGGGCGATGCCTCACTTCGCGCGGAGCTCAGAGTGGCAAAATCTCTGGTGGGACTCTGCCGTTGTTGCTTGGCGCTCTCAGTGTCAAGATCGAGTGATGTGGTGTCCTGATGATGTCTCGTGGAGAGACGAAACTAGTTGATGACTTGCCTTGATAAATGTTCTTTCACTTTGTAATTTGTAAGATTTTATCGCTGAAGGTTTTTTCGCGGAATTGTTACTAATTATTTACAATGGATTTCCGCAAAATAACACCTGAATTTATTGTGTTTGTGCCTTATACACAATAAATTCAGGTGTTATTTTTATATCGATATATTGATATCTTTAGTTCCGATTTTGGTCGCGCGCAAAGATATCTGGCTCACGCTGAGTGCAGGAGGTTGCTAATGTCATAACCAGATATCCTCAGAATAGTAAGAACTCCTGTTTACTGAACATTGGAAATGGCCACTCAAATGTTTTAGGTGTAGATGTATAAAATAGGTATGACAGGAACTTATGACTTCATCGACAGATAACTATTTTGAAAGTGGTGAAGTAAAACTTTAGGTATTATTATGTAAGGTACGCGAAAAGACCTAAATTACTCGATTTATTTATGTATTTATTGCGGATGCCATTCCAAACCTTTAAAAAAGGTAAATCATTCTTGTCAGTAGCTTACGAGTTATGTTTTTATAATAATCTGACAAATTGTTATTATCATTCATTTTCATTGTAAATTGGATTTTGATAATAAAATAAGTTCGATGACTTTTTGTTTCTTTATTTTGAATTGCGTTCCAAAAGTTCCTGATGGTGAATCCACACCATGATATAATAATCGGTATACTTCACTTCATCCAAACAGCCTTACACCACCTGGCTACCTTGGCGGCTTTGCGTGTGACCAAACCACTGCTGCCAAGCTGTGGGAGACACCAGGATGTGAAAACTCACTCCAAGTCAAGATAATCAGAACTGCAAAATAAAGGGGCGTAGATCAATCTGCCGCCCCAGGGAATGGACGAAATGGAGTGGAAGCCGGAATTCGACAGCTACCAGCTAGCTGGAGAAACTATATAGAACAGAGATTTCTAGAGAAGTCTTGGTCGCACATGAGACCATTCATCCAGCTAGTAAGTAAGATAAGTAGATGGATCGTGGAATTCGCGGAGCCACGGGATAAGCTAACAAACACTACGAGTATAATAATCAGCACTTTAAGTTTGGTAAGTGATTCTGTCAATAGAACAGATGGGAGTAAAGTAAACGAATAATAAGCCTGGTACCTACCTGGTACCTCTGCGAGACAAGACTAAATGCTTAGATACCGGTCTATTTATCACGCCACGCATGAGGACGGTGCATGAAATGAAGGTAATCTCGCGGGATAATGTCATACTGAGGTCGTTGTCCAACTATGTTGTTTAGTAAAATACATAGTAATATTTTACGCGATTAGGAAGTTTGTCTGTTTGATTATGTAGGTAGGTACAGAACCGAAAGAGCCGGCGGTGTGCTTGGGACAGGTGAGGCTATATGTAAGGTAATTAGGGGCATCAAGTAGAAAGTTATCTACGATGATTATGATGAATGGTTCCTCCCTACGTATAGGTCAGTGAATCCTTTTCTAACCGATCAGAAGACTACGTACCTACCTAGGTAGGTACCTACCTGCCCAATCCTTGTAGGTAGGTAAGTACCTAATTTATGTGATATTCATATCTGTTTATTGCATGTGTAGGTACACACACAGCACTGAAGGTAAGTACCTACAAAATATAATTTTTGCAACCTAAAAAATATACGAAGTACCTATTGTAGAAGCACAACCAAACCCACAAACTCATGCTAGAGATCATTATCACTGGTTTTGTTGACTTATTGACTGTCGATAAAGAAAGATAAAGGCGAACACGTCTATGTTAGTATTTATTATCTGGCAGTTCCAGATTAAACTTCGCGCCGCGCCGGGAAACCGAACGTTCTGATTCTAACAGACAAGGAATTTATTTACGCCGCAAATACAGTGGGGTGTTAGTTTTTAAAGATTTTTATAAGAACTATCAAAATGAAGGCTATGGAAACAAGAAATAAAGTTAGAGTAAGTAAATTTCTGGTAATAAGTACAGTCACATAGATAAATAAATTTTCTTAGTGGGTTGGAAGTTGGAAGCTTAAATTTTTTCTAAGGTTGGTAGTTTTATGTAACTCTGTAGGTCACAGAGATCTGAGATGTTGGTAGGTACCTATACCTATGGTTATAAATTTTTTTGTTGAAGGCTTTTTTAGTAAAACAATATTATTGGTTGGTAAAATAAAATTAAATATAATAGGTGAACAATTTAGTAAATCCTATGAAAATAACAACAATAATTTTATCATGTTAGGTAGGTACATAAAAACGAGTTTCAACGATGTAACTTAGAGTACCTGCCAGCTGTCGTAAACATTTCAGTGTCGATAGCATAAAGCTCACCATGCACATGTACGTAGGTACCTAGTAGCGTTTTACCTCTAAAAACATACAAACCTGAGTACCTACCTTATAAGAAATTATAAATATTCAAAAACCCACAAAGTCATCGGTCTATATTTTTAGAAATAATTGTATTATTTATCATTATCACACATTCATTGCATACATACCACATACAGTTTTTGATAAAAATCGCCGTATGCGTTGCCTGCGCCTGAGTCACAAATTGTCTATGATTTGACATTCTTCTGACCTTTGTTGTCCTTGATTGCACGTAAAGTGTCAAAAAGTGTCTGGCTGTTACCGAAAAATATATTTTTTTAGAATTTTTACCAAAAAGGACAATGGCATTTGTGAGTAAACCTATTTATAGTAAACTTTTATTGATCCTACAATTATGATTGCAGAATGGCCTATCAGTTCATAAGTTTGCAGTAAACAGAGCAATAAGAAATCCAGCCGGCGAAGTTACATTATGAACACTTTTTCAGTTTTTTTCCCTAAACGCGAGGTTATAGAGTACCTAAGTACATAAGATTATAGAAAATAATACATTGAATCAAATCGAAAATTGAGATCTAGTTGATGAAAACATGAGCCACAAACAAGCAATTCATTTTGACAGATGCAATGAACAAAATGAAAAAATCTTGTAAATGGTTCGATAAAAGGATCACTAATTTTCTATGTAGATATTTTATGCAGTATAATAACCAACTTTTTTTTTCTAAATCTACTACCCAGTAGGTCGGTATAGGTTATCTACAAAACTTTTATCTGCCTAGTAACAAAATTATAGCAAAATTTGAGCCCTATCAGTTCATTAGTTTTGGCGTAAATGTGCGGAAAATTCAGGCATTTACCATTATTATTTATCGTTATTTATAAATAATTAACCGACAAAACAAGAAAGCTTTGTACCTACTTACATAGATACCTAATATTTAATGTGCTCTCGTGAATTATTTAAAACGCCGCCGTATTAAAGTTAAAATGTACGATATTATAATAATGATACCTATTTTGTGATTGTTTGTGCGTACTGAAAATAAAAAATAATAAATGTTTACTCCATTAAAACTCGATGAAATGTTTTTATGCGAACCATTCATACTTAACCGAAAATCCACTTCTTTGCCGTAGGTATACTTTTAAAGATAATTTACATTGCTAGTCGATACAAGATCTTTCCTTCGGTAAATGTAAGTAACAATTATTATACTGTGAAACTCAACACCAAACATGCAAATTTTGGTTTTGGTTTGCTAACGAACATTTTACATCGAATCTGGCTGGAATATAGTTACGTTGCTACCTTAGGTGGGGCGGGCGGGCGTGGCGACGACGGTAACGACGTTATAAATTTTAAAATATAGTGGCAGGTAGGTATTTCACTTTACCCCTAAAAAAACCAGATTTGTTCAAATCATTAGGTATGTAGGTACGGTGGTCAAATGTATAATGGGTTTTTAATAATCTACCTACATAATGTAACAGAACTACCTATCGATGAATAATGACACACGTTCAAGACTTCAAGTAGGTAGGTAGATATAAACCATTCTTAAAACAAACGCGTCTCAACAGAGTAATACCAGTTTATTTCTCTTTTGTCAGCAAAAAGCACGACGGTCTCTTTATTTATTTATTTATTTATGGACACTCAACAGAAAAAACACTTCGCATACAGAGTAAAAAAATAAAGAGGTCTTAAGTCTAGTGTTTTTCTAAAATACAGAGTGCCACAGCATGGGCAAATTTATGGGTCGAGTATTCTACCAAGTAAGCAGATTTTATAAAGTTATATTTCAACGCCTCTCGTTAAAGAGAATAAATTGGTATCGTTATGTGAAGGCGCGTTCATTTTAAGAATGGTTCATCTTTACAATGAAGTAAAAGACCAAAAATTTAAAAAAATCTTCTAAAACATCGAAAAAAATTATGAATGATAGAATGAAAAAATTATACCTATGTATTTAAATTGCAATACTTTTAGGAATACAATAGCAACCCATTTCCAAAAAAATGTTTTTTGTCTATGAAAATTGAAAAAGATAGGTGCTAATTCAAATAACTTCCGGGTACGATCAGCTGAACCGGAAACAGCTGACTGGGGCATTTTTATTTGTTGTCAAAAAAGTAGCCGGTTCCGCCGCGCTGACCCGCCACGCCGCCGGCCGTTGTATTTTGTTTTTGTTTATGTAGCATTGCATAGCAACTTCCTATTACTATTCTCGTGATTTTGAAGTGAATATTTAAATATTCAATTCGACAAAGAGTTGGCATAAAGATACAAAAGTTGGCAAGTTTTCAATAGTTTAAAATTAGAATTCTGCAATCAAGTGGTCGCTTTTGAGGGTTGAAATCGACAGCTGCAGTGTGGATAAACGTGTTTTAACGTGGGAATATTGTGTTGAATCAGAGTGCTATCTGAATATCTGCGTTTCGGTGGTTCTACTCACCCTACAGTGGCCGTCGCGACGCGTTACTGCGCGCGCCGTTCTCGTTTCTGCGTCGAGTACGCAACTCCGAACACCGCACCCCGCTGCGGGCTTCAGTTTTCCACTCGGAAGGGCAGTTCAAGATCACAAAAGCCGCGCGATCGACCTCGCGTGGAGTTCAGTGAAAAATTTATACATTTCAGCGCTTTAAAAATGGTGTTCACCACGATCTACGATGGGAAAACTGAGGTACGTCTACTGTAGGGTTTGTGTTTCTATTTTTAATCTTGATAATGATTACGTGAGAGCTCGTTTGTTACGGTTTCCCGTGTTAAAGTGGTGATTTTCAATGACGCCGGTTTTGAGCTAATTCAGGGTTTCAGAAATCAATAATCCCCATAAGATGATCATTGAAAAATCAAAATTTTGCTGGGTCAAAATTATTAAGCTTACCTATACATAGACTTTGTATATCCTTGGATAATGTGGAGTATACACATACATATTGTGTCATGAAAGCTAGGTTCTATGAGCCCTGGGTACAGTCCCCAGATATTAGGTAATTCTTGAGAATGCCTCGAGGTTAAATTAGCAAATGGCATCAAAAATATCCAATACATACCTAGACCCAGTGAATTTATAGAAGAGATATTTAATAAACATTTCTGCACATAATATATTTTGGAACCATATAGGTTGGTATGTCAAATAATAGACTTTAATTAAGGAGTATTAGTAAATTGGTACCTGATAGATAGATAGATAGATAACTCTTTATTGTACCACACAAACATAAAAAACAATACAGAAGGAAATGTACAGAATCATGGAAGTACAAAGGGCGGCCTTATCACTTTGAGCGATCTCTTCCAGGCAACCTTGGGATGGACTGGAAATAAAAGAACAACATAGATGGTGGCAGTTAAAAAACAACTTAGGAAAAGAAATCAATATAAATATACCTTGAACCTGAAAAATATACCTGAACTTGGTCACTTTGAAGTAAGCTCTCATATCCAAACCATCATATTATTATCTTATCTGTTATTATTCCTCAAATCACCACAATCACAATTACATTATGTGTATCAGCTATTCAGTTGTTTCATTTTCAAACCACAGTGCCCTGGTTCTAGTAACCACAAGAGTGGTTTTAACAGTATAAGACAACATTCTTGCATGAAACAGAGAATAGTTATCGGTATTGTAACTTACCTATATATGTAAAATAAATAATGCTGGACAATTCAGCATTATCTAGCCCGAAGCTAAGCAAAATTTTTTAATACAATACACTACATGGATAGCTATTTTTTTCCCGATACCGCTATCAAACTGCAACCTCCTGCACCACAGTTAGAACTTCTCTAAATAACTTTTAATATATTGTAATATTCACAATATATACCTAAATAGGAATATATACTGCTACAAATAATCAATAATCATTTATTTTATAAATTTCTAGAATTAATGTCACTTTTTCTGCATAGGTTAGTAAGTATGTACCTACCTACTACCAAAATTAAATTTTAAATACAAAAAAAACATCATTATTAAAATAAAAGTTATCATATAAACAAAATCATACAAAAATCAAGTTTTAGGTACTTAATTTAAGATTTAACAGACTTATTTTTAATACATCAGATGCCTGCCTAGCATAAGTGTGTACAAAGTTTACATTACAACAGATGATAATTAATGACACCTACTTCCTTTACGAGCCATCTCATAGTGTAGAATGAATTCTTACATACCACTATAGGTAGTTTGTATTTCTAACCTACAGATTAGGTAATGTTTCTTCAGTTAAGCTAGCAATCTTTACAGCACTATATGTAGGTTAATTAATATCACTTTTACCTAAGTAGGTACTTATAGGTACAGGTATCTATTGTAAATTGGTACATATTCGGAATTGCCTTATAATGTAATAAAAAGTATCAAAAGCAAATTTACTGATACACTTGTTTTTATCAGCTTACATAATAATTATATGTGTATAGTGCACATTACCTAGCCCAAGAAACTATTCACTGAATTATTGATTTATCATCATGTTCTACGCTGTAATTTTTACTGTGAAAGTGTCGATAATTTTACTGTATGTGAGATGTAGCAGCTCGGGCTAAGTCCTGTTATGTTATGTCTCTATGGTGAAATAAGTATATAATATGAATTTGAATTAAAGTAATAAGAAAAACAATCATACACAAAAGACATTATTAGAAAAATCACATGAAACAAAAACAAACAAGTGAGATGCAGTATTTTCTTAATACCTTTGAATAAAGAAACTGGCATTAGGTTTTCTGGGTAAGAAAACAAAATGACATAATTACAAGTAGGTACCTAATGTAAGTCTTATTAGAATAGGCAAAAGCTCCTGAATCCTAGATCTATCATAAAGGAAATCACACCAGTGTGTTCTAATTGATATAATTGTATATTTATAAGTCAGTGATGGATGTGGATAATTTCCCCCCGACCCCCTCTCGTCAGAATCCGCTTTCTTCATAATTCTTCAGTTCCTAGTCTATGGCTGAGTAATGGGTGGCAAATTTTAGACATCCATAGATGTTCAGTAAGCCTAGGGCATGTCTAGGATGCAGTGAGTTGCGGGTTAGATTCCTGCCTCTTGATACATCAATGGTTGCTTGCCTCTAAGAGCACAGATAATCAACTATGCTCGCTCATGTATGTACTAAATTTCATGATTAGCACCTTAAGTCTAATCTAAAATGCAAATATGGCTTCACTAGCTTAAAGAATGTTGTGTGACAATAATAACCAGTTATCAGACCATAAGTTACAGATAAAATACAGTGTTTAAAATTACTGGTGCTGCTTTAAGTGGAGTTAGCTATGTGTTTAAAGAGTAGACTATTCTTTATATCAAGGCTCACAGCAGCAGTCGGTATACAATACAACTTAGTTTTAATAAAAATAAAAATCATTTATTTCAGACCAGCATGGTCCATATCGGTTTTTCTTCTAGCTGAACCACTATTGATTCATTGAGTGACCTTTAATAAAAAACCCCTGGTTTTTCATGTTTTACCCCAAATAAGACTTGAATGTCAGTGCATATCCTTGCAGAGTAAACAGCTGGATGCTGGTATTAGATTTTAGTCTTTACCAGAAAACGCGAGACGCGTTCTCTATCATCTGTCATTGTCATTGTAAATGGTATTCTAGACAATAGTATCTACTGGTTTGTGAGGAGGTGTTGTCATTCTGCGACACAGTGTTTAACTTCTGCAGATGACATCGTTTTTCAAAACTATTTCTGTTCTCCATGTTCTGTACCAATAAATGATTTTTTTTACTTTTTTCTATTTCCGCTTTTGTGAACATCATTTTATGAACGAAACTGCAACTCCACGCTCGGGTCTCTTACGCTGAATCGGGTAAAATCGGCTCTAGTCAGCAAATAAAAAAAAAACTTCACTGCCATCGTTTATTTGTCATAAGCACACTCGTCAGCTGAACCCGCTCCTATCGGCGCCACATTTAACTAAAACCTTCATCATTCAGTTCGAAGACCTAACAATGTGTCACCTTCCAGGCAGGCTCCGCAGACAAACCCTCGGGGCAGTTGGCGGCCGCCAACGTCGGATCCCAGCTCCAGCACATCTGCGGCCTTGATATCGACTCCAAGGCTTCCTACGTCCGTCTATCTGGCATCATCTGCACTATTGGTAAGTCTTTTTAGGGTTTCCGTACCCAAAGGGTAAAACGGGACCCTACTGCTAAGACTCCACTGCCCGTCCGTCTGTCCGTCTGTCTGTCCGCCATGAGATACAGCTTGGTGACAGCCAGGCTGTATCTCATGAACCGTGTTGGATGGTTGAAATGTTCACAGATGATGTATTTTAAGTTTGTATTGATGGATGGATGGATGTTTGTTACCTCTTCACGCCAAAACTACTGAACGGATCGGGCTGAAATTTTGCATACAGGTAATTCTAATCCTGCAATCAAACATAGGCATACTGTTTATCCTATAAATCAGTTCCCGTAGGATAGAAATCACCTTTAAATGTTTCCAAAGAAACAAGGCGTGCGAAGCCGCGGGCGCAGCTCGTATATGAATATAATCTAGAGAGCGACACTATACTATTAATCACGATGGGTATGATAAGCAAGATTTTTCTGCAATCATCATTCGAACTGCCAAGTGCGGTTTATGAGATTCATAACCGCGATTCTATTCGCAGTTAAAGAGGAAATTAAATCTAACTGGACGATTCCAGGGAATTTGAACACTCTTTTTGTCTCCCAGGCCCCGTCTCCCGCGATGTAGCCATGCTAGAGAAGATGATGGAAACCGGCATGAACGTTGCCCGCATGAACTTCTCCCACGGCTCGCACGAGTACCATGCGGAGACCATCGCCAACTGCCGCATCGCTGAGAAGAACTACAGCGCGAAGATTGGGTTCCCCTTCTCTCTGGCTATCGCTTTGGACACCAAGGGACCTGAGATCAGGACTGGACTTTTGGAGGGCGTAAGTTACATTTCTTTTCACATCATGTAGCCAAATGCCACATCTTCTAAGTTAGTTGGGCTTTTAGCGAGCTTAGGTATCAGTTAGTTTTTTAGACGTCGTCATGCATTATGTATGTAGGACAACAAGGGACCTAAGATCAGGACTGGACTTTATGAGGAAGTAAGTTACATTTATTTTCACATCATGTAACATCTCCTGGAGATAGAGAGCGTATCAGTTAAAGTTTTCGTCATGCAGTATTACCAACTGCCGCAACGCTGACAAAAACTACCACGATAGGTACATCGCGAAGACTTATGACCTGTATTTACGTCAGTGACGCTGAGCGACCTGGCAACTGGCAATACATCTGCAACTAAGGTCCGTATTATGAAAATGTTTATTCCACATAAAAGCGTCACTGAAGCATATCGAATCGATGATACCTAATACGGGCCGTGTCGCAGCTGTCAACAGACCTAGACATTCGATGTATTTATTGAGTGTCAAGTGCGTCATGTATTCTTCTTATCTCTACTCTACTACTAGCAACCCCTCGCGGTTTCACCCGCGTAGTTCCCGCTCCCGTGGGAATTCCGGGATAAAATATAGCGTATGTCACTGCCTGAAAAGTGAACTTTTTGGTGATGATATATTTTTTATATTCGGTCCAGTAGTTTCGGAGCCTATTCAATACACACAAAAAATCAATTATTTCCTCTTTATAATATTAGAATAGATATATCGCATTCACTGTCCAGTCTCTACACCTGCGTCTTAGGCCAGAAAGTGTATGATCAAGTTCGGCTCTGTGCGCCACGTCCTGCCAGTTAGATAGACAATGTAGATTTGCTTCGCCGCGGTTTATTGCGCTTTAAAAAAACCAGGTACTCTTGAGTCTAGAAAGTACCAGTTTAGAATTTGTCGTAGTAAAATGATTCAAGGAAGTAACAAGACTCTAGCTAGACCGTGAAGCTGCTGCCAATTACCGCATAGCTAATGGAAACTCAACGCCAAAACGTGGCTTCCCCTTACGTCGAGCGCGTTACGTAATACGACGGGACGATGACCTTTTATAGAAGTTACTAGCCGAAAAATAAGGCTTTGGGGTTACTTTGCCGAATTCCATCCGATATCAAAATGAAAGGTTGATATATAGGATTTATATTGATTTCATAATTGTCTGGTTGCAAAACGATGACTAAAAAATTCAAATTACCTACTCCGTTAGTTAGATTTTCAGAAGTTATTAGACGTGATTTTTTTCTTTTGTTTGAAACAAAAAATGATGAAGACGTAACCAGTTAATATGCCGTGTGACGTCATGGTTCAATTTCAGTTTCAGTTATTTATTGAATGACCATTTTCTTACATAATTACTCAAAACCGTGACGTCACTATAGCCCCCACTCCCAAACTTTGACGCGCTTTATTTTTGTAAATTTTTGTTTGATTTTCTATGGAAAAGTAGGTACGGAAAATAGTTTCTTTGAAAAAGTTTGTAACAGTAGCTTTTGAGAAAGGAGAAACTGAAGATGGATTGGAGATGATTTTTTATGCAGCTTGTTGGAACATATCAAAGAAAAAACAGCATATAGAATTGTAACTAAACATTCCAACTATGACCCAACTTAGCTAGCCAGTCGTATTATGATTACCATTCGTTTTTATACGACATTATATAAGTAGTTAACCCGCTTACATTCATAATGAATTCGTCAAACTACGAAAGTTTGTATAGTAAAAAAAAATCTTTACCTAAGTATACTTTTCTATCCACTTTTGCCTTTTCTTTTGGGCGTGACTTTTCTCTCTAACTGACCTGATAAATCAATGATTTCTCGACAGGGCGGCTCAGCCGAAGTAGAACTCATCAAAGGCGCAACCATCAAACTGACCACGGACGATTCCTACGCCGAGAAGGGAACAGCCTCGGTGGTGTGGCTGGACTATAAGAACATCACCAACGTGGTGAAGCCAGGGAACAGGATCTTCATCGACGACGGTCTTATCTCCGTCATCTGCCAGTCGTCTTCTGCCGGCACTCTGGACTGTACTATTGAGAATGGAGGTGAGTTCCTCACAGAATTACGGTACACTCTGTCTCTCTCTCTACGGTAAAAGCTGAGTTACTGATAGGATTACGGTAATCTCTGGTATAAGTTGAGTTGCTAACAGAATTACGGTAAATTTTGATGTAAGTTGAGTTGCTATACAGAATAACGGTAAACTTTCATGTAAGCTCAGTTCCTTACAGCTTATTAAACTCTTATATAAATTGAGTTCTGAACAGAATTACAGTAAACTATCGTTCATTCTGAGTTCCTTACAGAACTGCAGTAAACTTTGATATAAGTTGAGTTCCTAACAGAATTTAGGTAAACTCTGATACAAGTTGAGTTCCTAGCAGAATTACGGAAAAAATAGCGAATTTAATTAGTAATAGGATATGTTTGCAAACTTCGACACCATATTCTTCAAACGGTATTGTTAATTTGAACCTTATTCCCTAAGCCTTATGTGCGTATGTCCAGGTATGCTGGGATCCCGCAAGGGAGTGAACCTGCCCGGCCTGCCCGTGGACCTGCCAGCTGTCTCCGAGAAGGACAAGTCGGATCTGCTCTTCGGCGTCGAGCAGGGTGTAAGTATCACAAACTACGGAGTGCGTCCGATCTGAATGGGATGGGACCATGCGGAACTGAAACAAGCGCGGTCGGACATTTGCCTTTAATCGACGCCCCATGTGGCGCAGTGGACGAAGATCCGCCTGCGACGCAGACGGTTGCGTGTTCGATTCCCGCCCTGGGACAAATATTTGTACGATCTGCAAGGAATTGTTCCGGGTGTTCTGGGTATTTTCTAGGTGTATTAAAAAATATCTATCTATGTTATGTATTATGTACTATTGTACTGTATATAACAGTCATCTCGTACCCAAAACACAAGCTCTGCTTGGCTTGGTGCTAGATGATGCTGTGAATTGCTCCTCCAGCGTTATTTATTGAATCTTTACCTTCTAGAATCCAGGATATTATAGTAACTATCCTTAATAAAGTCCAGTTCAGTCCTGTTGACTCTTGTGATTCAAGAGAACAAATAGCGGGACCGCCTAGGGGATGAACTAGAAGACTGAAAATTATAAAAACAAGGCATCAAATAAAAAAGTCGATAAGTATGTACGCGGGTAAACTGTTTTGAAGGATTTGCAGTTTAATTTCTTAACGAGGGAATTCTTCAGGGTGAGTGCGGTTCGAGTCGCTTGGGTTATATAGTTCGTAGGGCGAGTGCTGTTCGAATAGCTTGGGTTACATGGTTCGTAGGGTGAGTGCGATTCGAAACGGATGCTTTACATGGCTCGCAGTTAACTTGCATTCATAATGAACTGAAAAGCTGGTAAGGGTAC
The DNA here is from genome assembly GCA_955876795.1 of Eupithecia tripunctaria. NCBI lineage: Eukaryota > Metazoa > Arthropoda > Insecta > Lepidoptera > Geometridae > Eupithecia > Eupithecia tripunctaria. The sequence goes on from OY041607.1 coordinate 1,059,048, forward strand.
TACAAGAAATTTGCCTCGAAATCAATTCTAGCGTCTTAATTCAATCTTACCTAAAATATTACGTCACCTTATCAGGATCATAATTATTTTATCAATCGGTCTAGTGGCGACAAAAAATGTCGACGACCTATCCAAGCTTTAATCCACATGAGTAATGGAAAATTATATCGATCACTTTATCAAGACTGATAGTTACTTGAAAATTATCCGCAGGATTATCCTGTCGTATTTTCCCAAAGCCGTTTAGAGTTACTTTAATTTAAACAAATAAACTTGTAAATTCCGAATCGTTGTTATTGTGATGTCTCAACAGTCAACAGTCTGGCCGCTGTGGCCGAAATTTGGCGAATGCCTTTCATACAAACTTGGAAGGGTAACTACAAGGCTGTTTGATGTTGACCATCCAAAACTATAATAATAATAATCGTTAATTGTAGAACAAAAACAGTGGTACATGGTTAATAAATGGAAACGATGCCATCTGCAGTAGTTTATAACTGTGTCTAATAAAAACTAAGGATGAAATCAATTTATACCGTCATAAACTATGTTTGTATTCAACTAAAACAGTAATAAAAGTATACGTTTGAAAAATACAAGCTTCTAAACTTTCGTATTTCTACACAAATTTTAGCTATACTTTGGGCGAAAATAAATAACACACGGGGAAAGAACACTCTAAAATGAAGGGTTGACCGACATTGTTTAGTTTTTATTAAATTAAATAAATTCATTTTGAAGTTTATGATGATAACCCTTGTGCTAAATTCTGTTCGGCGGCAAGAACCATTGTGCATTTCATTCTATCGCGCGGGTATGTCTATAATGACAGGTGTGATAGCATGCATTTAGGCCGCGCTCACTGAACACAAACAGTGTACTCTTATGGCACTATCTTTTTTCTGGTATCAAAATCCAAAAAGAGGTTCACCACCAATGGATTTTATCACTAACAAAATATTCCTTGAAGTTTGGAAGTGTTGTTTTCAAAACTGCTTTGAAGAAGCCCACAGTAAAATTTAACTATATTCCTATTTACACAATCAGACATTCGTAAAAGTAGTGAATATGATAAGTTATCACAACGTGGTAACGGAACGGAAATATCGTTTCGTTATCTACCAATCAGCGACCTTGCTTTGATAACTTGTTACGCATGCACTAGAAGAAAGCTGATTAGTTGGCCTTGGTAATGGATGCCTTGGTAATGGATGTCTTGTAGGTACTCGAATGACCTTAACGTGTCATTTAAATAATGCAGGACAATCCACACATCATACCTTATCCATCGAGCATGTAGAATGTTAGAAAACAAACCGCCCATACATAACCTAAAATTCACTTTGTTGGCTCGTCCTTTTATACGTTATTTACATTACTAGTCGATTTGAGATCCTTCCTTCAATAAATTACATCTGAAACTCGACGCCAAGCGAGTGAGTTTAAGTTATTTGTGTCGTGGTTTGTTTACTAACATTCTTCAAGCTCAATGGATAAGGTATTTTCATACATATAAAATACCCGAAACAAATAGACTGTTGCGGATCGTACAAGCATATGTCCCAAGACGGAAATCGAACCTGCAACCCCCTGCGTCACAGGCGGACTTTTGCCCACCGTATCACGTCAAGGATATGTACCTACTTCTTGGATAGGGTTAGGGTTGCCAGGTGAGTCGCGGAAAAATACCGGACGACCCCAAGGGGGGGGGGGGGGGGGGGGGTTAAGTTAGGTCGAACAAATACGGGTTGTTTCATTTATTAATCTAACCACATAAATCACTAAGTTAGTAACAAAATATATTGCAGCCATAAAATTGTGGTCTCATTCAAAATCATTCTTTTGAAACTAATTTATGTATGTTGTACTGTTACTTCTTACTTCTTTTTAAACATATATTGCATTTGACGCAACCGCGTAGTGTTTTATTTGATACAACACGTTCTTTAAAATCAGCGCAGCTCGAGTTTATGTTGAAAAAAACACACACTTCACTTTTGAGTCTCTATCCCACCCAACCCAAGGCGGTTTCGTTCATTGGTCCATAATATGGACCAATGAACGAAACCGCCTTATAACCGCATTATATTCCCCATCACACTGAAAATGCGCTCGCGAAGGCGTTCAACACGCGCGCGAGTTTTGCGTTTGAGGGATATCATATGCCTACTTTTGTAGGCGCTTCTGACCAGTAGTACCGACTTCCCTCAAAATACCGGACATTGTTCTGTCCGGTATGACCTTTAATTTTTTACCGGACAGGCCTCGAAAATACCGGACTGTACGCTTAAATACCGGACATCTGGCAACCCTAGATAGGGTGTAGTAGAATCCATTTGAATAATAAAACCGGCCAATTACAAGTATCAATAGGTAAAAACGGTCTTTTGTACGGGATCATGTGTTCTTTTGTATCGTGTATATGGGAGTCCCACTTAATTTATATATTTTGTTCAGTTTTTTAGTATTTGTTTTCATAAGCCGTAACAGAAATACATCATCTGTGAAAAAATTCAACTGTCTAACTATCACGGTTCATGAGATAAAGCCTGGCGAATAGTTTATAGTTTATTTATTTATTTATCATCATAATGTAACATTACAGTTTAACAAAAAAAAACAATGTGTTACACCATGTAAGTAGGTACTTAAAGAATAATACCTACTTAGTAGGTCACTAGGTATATTGCTAATAGGTAGGAAGGTGTAGGACCTTACTTATACAAAATTACATTAAATAATTACAACATAGAGAAATAAAATAATATGAATTAACACACAGAAACACAACAAAGACGGATAGACAGACAGCGGAGTCTTAGTAATAAAGTCTAGTTATACTCTTCGGTTACGGAACCCTAAAGGATACTTCTTTAGAAAGATTATAGTAGAATCCATACTAAAAATGGCGTACAATATTTCCAGGTGGACATGATCTTCGCGAGCTTCATCCGCAACGGCGCGGCGCTGCAGGAGATCCGCGGGATCCTCGGCGAGAAGGGCAGGAACATCAAGATCATCTCCAAGATAGAGAACCACCAGGGAATGGTCAACCTGGATGAGATCATCGCGGTATGTCCACTACTATTACATTTTTTTTTACGGTAAATAGACTATTTCAACGGTAAATAGACGGTTTCAAACTCTCTGCCTCGTGGAATCCAGTAGTAGCTAAGTGTACTCGTAGACCGGTTTCTCAGTGCATCGCGGACACGGTTAGTGTAGTGTGTCGTCCGAGTGTACAGATGGACATCCCTATTTTAGAAGATCAAGTGAGGGTAGTTGCAAAATATGCAGCCCCCGCTTCGCAAAGGCGGTAGCTCCAGTACTCCAGTCATCCCGTGACCACGACAGAGTGTAAACCTGTTGAAACGTCGGGAAAAATAGGTAAATAAACGCGATAAATACCCGTGAATATTTATAATAAATAGACTATTGTTTGACCGCAATCTCACCTGAAGGAAAGTGAAGATGCGGCCGACGGTGTATCACGAAGGTCTAGAAGATACCTATTCAAACTTGTCTTGAAGATTCTATACTAACTTCGAGTGTATTATTTTAACCTTGCATTTTGAGTTACGCTAATATCGATATAAGCGCGCTATCAAGCGTTCAGTTACTGTGAGCGCGACAACGATGTCCCGTGTGAATTTTGCGCCATTTTGCGATATCAGTGACCATCCTACAAACTGAAATCACTGTGAGCGCGCTGTTAAAACTAAACAAAAACAAAAAAAATGCAGCAAACACATGTATAGGCAAATATGCTCGTTGAAGCGGGGGTAAAGAGGCCACGCCTCGAGGCCTTCTTTCCGGCCCTTGTGGGGGAACGGAGGGGCCGTTCCCCCACAAGGGCCGGAAAGAAGTTCACTGCTGCTGTCAAAACTGACATTTACTCTGCCGAAACTCACAATAACATTCATTGAATTGGACCTGAGTGACATTTGACACCCGACCACGTGATCGCGTTCATTGTCCGAATTAATGATAGCACTCAACTGTCAATATCGTGATAATTATCTAACTTGGAACGTAAAATATCGTTGAGATCGCTAATATCGATATTAGCCTAACTCGGAATGCACTATAAATAAGTCGAGGGCTGGTGAGTATCTGGCGCAGAGCATCAGCAGTGCCATACAGTTCCATTCATCGCGATCTTTCGCCAGTCGTGCCTTAACATACTCAATACAAAATGTAACTAGTTCTCTTATCAAGTTCTATCTATACAATCCTGTGACACTGAATTGCAGCTTCCTACACGTCTGTAAAGTAAAGTAGACTGGAGTCTGCACTCCCGCGCTAAATCGCCGTCGTCCGGCCATTCAATTATTGATCGCACTCGCAACTGACCTGCTCTAGATTTAGACAGTTCACTATGTTATATTCCTATATTATTTAGTATTTACTGCATTCATTGGCGATTAGTGTAATTTAGACATTAGATTAATTTTAATTTATTATATAAGGCAATCATGTAATTTTTTTACATAACTAAGTGCGTGAGTTCAGATATTATGATATGAGATTCAGGCGTTACTTTGCGGAAATCCATTGTGAATATAAAGATGAAAATATTTAGTAAAAATTCCGCGAAAAACCTGCGAAAAAAATCTAACAAATTTTACTTTTCATTTATTTCATTTATTTATTTATTCATTTATTTATTTATTCACAAAATGAATGAATATTTATCAAAGTAAGTCGTCTTACTAGTTCGCGGAATTGTTTCTAAATATTTTTATCCTTTTATAACTAAGTGCTCCTTGTGTCCCTATGGTTTAAATAAATTAAATAAGGTTAGTTTAAGTTAAGGTCACAGTATGTACTATGTACCCAGTGGCCTTGTCTGTCTGGGTCGTGTAAGGTCTAAAGGAAATAAGCACCAATTTTGTGATCAATAGAAATTACAGAAATACAATTTATTTATAAATCCAATTTACATGTCATGACCTTTTTCCAACGTACACAAATATACGTATACAAAGCGTACACAAGTTTAAAAAAACCCACATTAAATTCTTCACCGAAATTTGTCATTAAATATAAATAAATAAGTCATTAGAAGTCATTAAACAGTCAAACGTCAGTACATTATACTACTATAAATAAAAAATACCATAAATACTACTATAAATACATAAAATCGCTTCGAAAGGACACGCTACGTAATGGGAACAAATTTTATTTCTCTACTCTTCTCCCATTCATATTTGGTTTCGTTAACTTTCAGGAGTCCGACGGTATCATGGTAGCCCGCGGAGACCTGGGCATCGAGATCCCGCCAGAGAAGGTGTTCCTTGCACAGAAGACCATGATCGCTCGTTGCAACAGGGTAAGGAAATGTCGTCTTCTAATAATATCTGAGCTTCTGGTCGCAGCGACGCGTGACCCGAGAGCTGGTGAGTATCCGGCGCAGCGCATCAGCATTGCCATACAGCGGGGCGATGCAACCAGCGTCTTGGATACCTTTCCGACTGGTATTGATATGGATCAGTTGAGCTATCTGTTGATTGTTTGCAACGGTGCAATTAGCTCAATTGGAAATACTAAGCCTTAAGGTCTCTCTCTCTCTCTCTCCGCAGTCTGGAGGAGGCCTTCACCCTTTAAATGAGATGCATGAAATTGACATATAGATTAGAATAATAAATAGCTAAAATTCAATTCAGAATTTATATAAAATAGACATTTATTGGCATATGACATCATCGATCAAAGTTTTCGCCGGCCCCCCATAGATTCACAATGCGCGTTCTGAAACCGTCTGTATCAAAAGATTTCCTTCTTGGCATGTATGGAAAGCATTTGAATTAGGGGAAGGCCGCGAAATACTTGATCGAGATGTATGACATTGACAATAAATTAATCTCATAAATTAAGAAAAATGTTTGAGTAATGGCAAAGAAATAATAGGCTATTTTATTTTACTAACTTTCTCGTTTCCATTCCAGGTCGGCAAACCAGTGATCTGCGCCACACAAATGTTGGAATCCATGGTGAAGAAGCCACGCCCCACCCGCGCCGAGACATCCGACGTCGCCAACGCCATCCTCGACGGCGCCGACTGCGTCATGCTGTCCGGAGAGACCGCCAAGGGAGACTACCCGCTGGAGTGCGTGCTGACCATGGCCAACATCTGCAAGGAGGCCGAGGCCGCCATCTGGCACAAGCAGCTCTTCAATGACCTGGCTACTGAGGTGAGGCAATCTCCTCATTGTGAATACACTCACTATCCTGGCGCATCAACCCCGAAGTGGGTCTTGGCCCCCGACACAATAGATCGCTACCGGCTTCTGTCCTGCGCTGCCTTCACCTTGTCCGAAGATTTCGAAGGTCCTTCTGCACTTCGTCCTGTATCGGTGCTACCCGGCCAATTTAGCCGGCTGATCTTCTTCCATTCGTGGCACGTGGCCGAGTCAGTGCAGCCCATGTGATTTTTTTCTGTGTGAATGATTCAAATTATTTATTTGAACATGGAGTTATAATATCACAGGGACTTAGCCTAAACCGTTACATCTCTCATTCTAAAACTACTAGGTACTACTACTAGAAAGAACAACGCCTTCTCTTTTATTAACAAATAACACAACAATGATGATGATGTCCAAGTTGCTTTAATACAATGCTCAATCTTTGTAGCTTTGTGGCCATTTGTGTGCTTTCCTATGATGACTTGGGCTTGCGCAAATACAATTGCACTTTCGCGTGTCAAAATAGCTGTGAGGTACTTGGCTTCGATTTTTTGCACCACCCCATCTCTTGCCGTGATTGTCGTAAGAGGCGATTCCACCGGGGGCGAGCAGCAGCGCCCTCTGTAGAACAATTAGATGACCGTGTTTTGGCCCGAGCAGTGGGCCAAAACAGGCTGTTGAGGTTCAGTTTGATGTCAAAACACCTTTGTTTTAGGGGATAATCACTAGGGTAGTTTTAGTGCTAGACGCGCGTTACTTTTTCTTTATGCGATTTCCAAACTTGGCTCATTTCACAGCTAGATGGCGCTCTCTAAAACGTCAATTTTGTTTGTTTCAGGTGAAAGTGACAGACCCCGCGCACTCGGTCGCCATCGCCGCCGTGGAGGCCGCCACCAAGTGCCTCGCCTCCGCCATCGTGGTGATCACCACCAGCGGCAAGTCCGCGCACCTGCTGTCCAAGTACCGGCCGCGCTGCCCCATCATCGCGGTCACGCGCCAGGCGCAGACGGCGCGCCAGGCGCACCTCTACCGCGGCGTGCTGCCCATCCTCTACCAAGGTATGTCACTTGTACACCACCGGCGGCAAGTCCGCGCACCTGCTGTCCAAGTACCGGCCGCGCTGCCCCATCATCGCGGTCACGCGCCAGTCTAGTGAATCATTTTAAAGGAGCTATTCCTTCTTCCACAGAGGCCGTCGTCGCTAGCGATTGGCTGAAGGACGTCGACAACCGCGTCCAGAACGGTCTGAAGTTCGGCCAGTCGCGCGGGTTCATCAAGAGCGGCGACTACGTGGTGGTCGTCACCGGATGGAAGCAAGGCTCAGGGTTCACCAACACGCTGCGCGTTATGTAAGTAGATACACACAAATATAGGTAATATACAAACAAACATAGAAAAAAAAAACATTAATTAGGACTTCAATTTAGGTGCAATAAAGTAGTCTTAAAAAAAACTTATACAAGTCTACCTACTTTTATCAGGTTTGAGTGCTGCCGAGGAGAGCCAAAACGGATCAGTCTCAGCTTTACGCTGGGTGCAAAACAGCGCTGGTTTTCAGACTGACCCGGTCTTGGTGACCAGGAACCGATACGAGCTATATAAATTTACTCATAAAATAATAATAGTAATAAGTAATATGTAGTATAAGTAAATAAGCATTTACTAAGAACGCAAAAGAACGGTCTGAAGTTCCGTCAGTCGGATCCAACAAGATCACATTTACATGTCAATTTCATTAATCTAAAATCACAACAAGAAGTGGTGATTGGAATAAGAATCGAGATTAAGACTTTGCGTACCATCATCCAGCCCACGTTTAAAGACAGGCATTTCTCAAAACATACTGTTTTATGTTTTTCAATTTATCTATGGAACCAAAAGCTTCAGAACTAGAAAATTAAACACTTTTATACGAAAATATTATATGCAGACACAAGTTACAAAAATTCAAGGTTCATACATTAACAGTTCAAGTAAAAAGGATAGGATACCTTCGCAATATTATTAATTATAATTGTATCTACTAGATTACAATGTGCTAAACTATTTTTTTTTCTTTACAGCAAAGTGGACTAAGCACAAATCGACGCACGATCAAGTAATATTTAAGTATTAGGACGGATTCACGGAACTGCGAGAACGAACTCTACGCTCCACCAATAAGGTTCAATTTGTATGTTCATTAGTTCCGATACCTTGTGATATGTATAAAGGAATGTATCTCAGTATCTAAACTTAGAAGTAGGCGTACATATTTATTTATACGGATAATTTATATTTTACCAGCGTATCGTATGTAAAAGTTGCCGGATGAGATAATAAATGTTATAGATGTATTCTATGTTTTTTATTTGTATGCATTGATTAATTAAAAAGGGAAGATGAGGTACTATTTTCTCGAAAATGGCAACATATTGTGCAAAATTGTGTGCTCCCACCTCAGTCACCGTCGGACCGGCGGCACGGGCGGTCGTGATTCGCGTGAAATATTGTTGTCTCGGTCTCACTTCGGTCTTAAGTACGTGTTTCCGTCTTTGTTGTTCTTTGTATTGCACAGGACTGGAAATATAACTGTGAGCGTATGTGTTTGCGTGTAGTTGTACAACATTTTTGAGTAAGCGCTGGGAGAGCGTAACCTATCTTCCCTTTTTAATTAATCAATGTTTGTATGTATAGGTTTGGTATAATTATCAATGCATGAAAGTATCTAAAAATAAATATTTAGAGGAATATAATTCAAGAATAAAACCGGCCAAGTTCTAATCGGACTCGCGCACGAAGGGTTCCGTACCTATAAAAAAATACAAATCTTTCCTCGTACAAAACAAAAAGTCAGCGTGACACGGTCACCCATTCTTAATTCTTTATTGCACATATTAATACAATATAGTTAAACATTTATAAGAAAAATAATGGCACAGGCGAGCTTAACCCCAATAAGAGTTCTCTTCCAGCCCACCTCATTGTTAGAGAGAGACAAAGATATAAAAGTGGGTACATACATGTTGTGCTTAAACCGAGAATAGATTTAATTTCAATGTACATATTAAATATACTACTATATAATATAATAAAATATACAATACAATAACCTAACATTGTTATAATATACATATAAATCGAATAATTAAATACAACAAAGTCATAAAGATAGGTAATACTCCTTGACTTTACCATCCAAGTACTGACCGCGCCCGACGTTGCTTAACCTCTGTGCTCGGTTCTCAAAATGATAAGGACGTTGTCCCCCTTAATTATTTTTATTGCAACAGAAATACCCATCTGTGAAAATTTCAACTGTCTAGCTATCACGGTTTATGATATACAGCTTGGTGACAAACGGACAGACAGGGGAGGCTTAGTTATAGGGTCCCGTTTTACCCTTTGGGTAAGGAACCCTAAAAAGGTATCACATACGCAAACAATAATGTGCAAATAATTAAGGGTGTTCTGTTCTTAATGTATTTATACAGGATGTAACGAGAGGGGTAGATCATCGTTGACCTCGGTACCTATCGATTTAATCCCCATGTATGTTTTGCGATATTCAGCGGTTCTAAAGTTATTTGGACTTCGGTCAAATTTTATTAAAAATCAGTGCAGTCGAACTATTAGGTCTGCCAACATGTATTTTCATTACCCGACTTCAAAAAAGGAGGACGTTCTTAATTTGACTGTATTTTTTTTGTTACCTCAGAACTTTTGACTGGGTGGTTCGATTTTCATGATTCTTTTTTATTTGAAAGCTGGTGCTTCCCGTGTCCCATTTTAATTTGCAGTTTCCAGTTCTGACAATGGGATCCATGGAAAAACTATATAATCGGTTTATAGTTTTTTAAAACAAAATCAATTATTTTAAACAAGCTTAATAGTAGACCTTTTGAACCCCTCTAACAATCACAGTCTTAGATTCATAAAAATCTAAATAAGAAGGGCATAATCAAGATTTTTATTTAAACAAAATCGAATATTTGCATCAGATTTAGCTTAAGGTTTTAAAATAAATATTTCATATATAATTTTTTTAAAGATCAGCTGATTCAAATAGACCCTGTGGGGTCCATTCACTGATTGAAATCTTCCTCTAATTCTTATAAACGCGACTAGCGTCATCTAACAAACATGTGTGGTACCAGAATAACGTCCAGGCAACTATTCTCAACTCACATGAGCCCATGACGTGATCTATGACTCAGATATTGGCACTGACTGGATAAAAATCTAAAGATAAATGCTAGATGGCGCTGGTTTAAAATAATCTTGAAACATTCTAATTATAAAGTAGCATGTTTTGCTGACATTTATTGTGAATTTTGAGGAAGAATTTAACTGAATCGCGTTTTTTTACAATCAACTCAATCGCTTAACTGAACTATACACTAGTCAAACTCTATGTAGAATGTTTGTAAACAAACTACCCATACTTAACCTAAAACTTACTCGGTTGCCGCGTCTTCGCTTCAGACTAAACTACAATCCAATACAAAAATGCTTTATTGTTTACCAATAAATAATATTACGAAGAGACTTTATACCAGGCAACTAAAATGGGCGGCCTTATCGCATATAAGCTATCTCTACCAGGCAACCCTTCAGACTAAGCTAATTCTCAGAACAACTAGCGCCAATCCTAACTTCTTCAGTGAACTCTAGATGTCACCTCTATTTTCTATTTCAGTTTCACACTATTTCATAGACAGATCGCCTCTCCACCTCGCGCGAGATAACGCCGCCTCTGCGCGTGCACATACATCATCCGATTCAAAACACTCGAGATTTATAATAGAATCAGAAGTGGGATCATATACTTAAATATATTTACCAAGCTACAGAATGTAATTTTTGACTGAATAAATGGAAAAACATTTGAATAGAAAGTAGAGCAGTAATGAGAAAAGAAAACAGTCAATGAGTGCTTTCGACGCCACCAAAACTGTTAAATAGACAATGAGGTTATCATGAAAATATAACTGGAAGCGGAAATGGAATTAAAAGAAAATGTTTACTCAGTTATAGAATTTAATATTCGTCTGAAAAATGTGAAATATCTGTAAAATGAACTAACATAATAAAATCCATGTTCTTAATAATAAAGAAAGGGTAAAGTATGTACAAAGCTCAGGGTGGGGAGGGGTAAATCAGTCTGTCATTGCACTCCACCGTTTAGTCACCCCCTGTCGGCTAGTCAGCCCAGTTGCTCCCAGTTCTCGCTTCGGCACTGTGACTAAAAATAACCGCGCGGCCGTCAGTAATTCCTCAACTACCGCGTCGTTCGCGCGTCGTCCGCGCCGCGCACCATGGCGGAAACAATCGAGGAGTCCTACGAGACCGCGGTCACCCGCAAGGTGGTCCGCACCAGCCTCAAGATAGAGGAGGTGAGGACATAGTCACGTAACCACCGCCCACCTGCTCACATAACCGACGTAAACACGTCGCGTCCACTCTCCTCTCTGCTGCACGTAAAGATGAGATTCCCCGGAAATCGCGCTTTACCTAGAGCTCTGAGGAAGCGCGTGACGCGTCAAATCGCGGATTTAAATATAACAGCCGGCCGAATGAACACTTCCGTGCCGCCTTGACTTGTGCATCGACCTAAGGAACACACGTGCGACCTTCGCAGGACACTACACAACACATAGCATGACAACCAGACAACACATTTAGGTACACACCTTTGTTGCATCACGATAGGATGCAGGCGTTTTTATTGTTCAGTGTGCTCTGTACTTTATTGTTACGTGGGGCGGCATAGTGAACGTTTCACGGGTTTCATGTTTTCTAACATTTCAAATGAAACAGTTATCGAAATAATTTAAATTGTGAAAGATAGTTGTGATGTTATTACATTCCTTCAGTGAATTAACAATGAGAGTCGCGTCGCGACTACTGCCCGTTTCCAAAGCGCAAAATCCAATGGAAAAACGCGGCGTGGCATATTTTCGTCTTGGCTCCCATCCTAGTTTATCTGCTACATTACGATGTTTATTCACAATACGAATGTGAACATCAATGTGCGCGTTTGGGCCCGTCTGCAGAGACCTGCGCTGTGAACACAATCCAGCTGCGTTTCGAGTTAGGGAACGCAGCGTCCTCGTTCGAACCGAAATGACCGGCAATATTGTTGTCTGTTTATTCGACATCACTGTCCTTGCATGCTTGACTCAAGACCCAAAATATTTGTGTGAATCGTTTTGGCAAATGCTTGTGTTTTTTTCCTGAGCGATTATGTTAGCGCATCAAAGGGACGTATTAATGTACGGAATGACGAACGAAAACAGCTGCAATAAAGGTAATTCTGTACAGGCTCACTGAAACATTACAGCTTCCGTTCTGAACAGTTGTTGTTTTGCCGTCCGTTTGCTTTCGGAACGAGCGAAATATCTCATCTAAAACAGATTTAAACAATTCTCTCTAAAAAGCTGAATAAAAACTAAGCTTAGAGTGTAAATATTTTCACAAATTGTTCTACAAACTCAAAATTGCTGTGTTTTGCACAGTTCTAATAAAACTGGTTTTTGTAGAATTGTAGATGAATGTAAAACACATGTAGAGTAGGGATCATACCTACCATTAGACGAGCTTATTCCAATCGTCTATTTGCTGGCGCCAATAACAGAAATCCATCTAACATTTGCTCCGATATTACGATAACTGAATCTAATTCCATACTGTTGCATAAATGAAGTTCTGAAGCCACGGTTCATATTAAAGTTTAATTAGACGAGTATGATTTAATTGAGGATTCCGCGAAGCTGTGGGCGGCAGACACTCGAGTAATTGGGGAACGGTCAGTGTTTTCACACACTCACCTAACTACACAAAGTACCCACACCAAACAAGTCACATGATTGAGTATTTATAAGTGCCCAACTGTAATATTTTTGATAGATGCTCGCGTAGAATGGCGTAGATTACAAATGTTTTAATAGTAGGTATATTAATGTCATATCTATCAGCCGCAATGGTATAACGAGCCTCGCTGTTCTATGTTGACAACACTTGTTGTTGAGAAAAGCTCATGATGAGACATCACAGGTACACTACTTTACATTTATCAATATCAAGTTCATAAAATACTAAATCTCGTTATATTTTGGTCTTATCGATAAGAGTCTGTTCAAAAAGAAAATGGACGTGGCGCTCCGGTAAACTAACACTTTCAGAGTTCCCGCCACTGGCCACGACTCAAATCCTTTAGACGATGCACTGCTATCGCAGAACTATAGTATATAAAACAAATATTTCGTATTTATTTACAATAAATTATGCTCTTCTGGCCTGAGAGGTCTTTTTCCGGACATTTCACAGTCAAATCGGTCGTAGGTAACTATTATTTCACAAACGTGATCGGGAATTATGTAGTTGCACCCCTTTTGCCGTAAGACTTGAGTCGTCAACGCAACAAAAGTTGTCAATTGGCACACGAGCGCCCTCAATTGCCACGACTCTTCTCTTTTTGAACGGACTCTACCTATCCACCTATCCTCCATATTTGCCTGCCTAATTCGTTGGTGAAAATGTTCAAAGCGTAGATTCTTGTTACAGCCTCTTTTATGTTATGGAGACCATAACATATCTCTTCAGACGAGACGCGCGGAGTTTGGATGTCTGTGGCAAAACTACATTATTATTCTTACGCAGTTACTGTATTTTCTTTCATTATTATTCACAGACATCCGATTTCAGTTTAGACTCGGACAATTCTGGGACAATTTATAATACAAAATACAAATACAAAATCGTTTATTTTCCAAAATAATAGTACAAAATAAATAAAATAAGAGCTCTGTCCCCTGTGGTAGCTACAATGTAGCTGTGTTACAGGTGAACAGCTTCTTCCCATATTTAAACTAAAAAAAGGTACCTAAATTTGTAGTATTAACTACAAATTTAGGTACCATTTTTATATTTAGTTTAGTTACATAAACAATGAGTAGGAGTGGGTAAGTATAATACTAGTCTAGGTATAGTTGGTATGGTACATTTTTATGATGAAATAATGAATAATACCTACTTACTTCTTCTTGATGATGTACTTATATCCGAAACCGAATATAGCCGAAACTAGCTAGTTGACGACGTAGGGTCATTGCGCCTGTTTGCGTCCAATTAGCGGAGTTGTCAGATTCAGATATCGAAATAAATATATTTTTTTGAGCTTTTAAGAATAAAACTGATTGCACCACATGGCTAATATACTCTATTTTCACATGAAAAATAGACTTTCTTCTTAAATTTAACTGTTAATTTTAAAATAATATTTTAATCCGAAATACCTCATTTTACCAGTTCTCGTCCAAAAATTCCAGTTTGCGACCCTATTTTTCCCAGATCTCGACCACCATATATCTGATAGGAAACTTACTTAGAATAATCATAATCTTCAGCCTGTATTAGTCCTCTGCTGGACATAGGCCTCAGAGTCCTGAAATCTTGGTCTTGTGGTCTCGTCGTTGGGAACGAGGGGTATGTGAAACGTATAATCTGCCATAGAATGTCCTCCCATCGTGCATTCTAAGCTTCGTCAGGTGGCTCCAGCCAAGCTCCTGAGTGAATACTTTGTACCCTCGGTTCAGGTCGGACTTGTCTGACGAAGTCACTTAGGTGGTTTCCCGTCTTTTTTTGCCATCAGCCCGAAAGACACATCCGAGAGTTTGGATTGCTTGCCAGTACGCTGATTTTGGCAGAACTTGATGCCCTTGTGCCACAACGTTTCAACCAGATTGTGTAAGGCCTCGTCAGAGTCATCAGAGGGATCCAAGGCAGCGAATCTATTCCCCAGAAGCTGCCGGAACTTCTCGGTGCCCGCCATGATTTGGATTGGATTAGGTCGGAGCGTGGATTTCATCAGACGGTTTCTTTCAAGCTTTAGGTTGATATCCAGAGAGCCTCGGAGCAGTCGGTGATCAATAATCAATAAATATGCTCCACTTCATCATCCGATTATGCCGAGGTCGGTGCGCAGACCTGACTTACTGTTCCCTGAATACCTGTCAACATAGGTACTGGAGATTTCTTGAACGTAGTTAGCAAGGGCATTATTGATGAGGAAACCTACGTCACGCTGGGATGTTTTATCACCCTCGCGAGAGTAAAGAAGATGGCCCGAGTCTAGGGTCTAGGTGTCCGCCCCCTCTCTACGGAATTCACTTAACCCCAGAAAATGCCATTTAATGTTCCACTTCCAACAGCGCTAGGTGATGGTCAAACCTCAAAGTTCGGTGTGACCTCACCCGAGGATTCTTCGCACCCCTGACCACAAGGCTGGCATGGTACCCGTCAACGCCCTTCACGTCAACGCCGGGCACTTTGAACCTTTTTGTGGGCTATCTATCATTCATTGAGGGTTTGGGCCATGACCCACCACGCTGGTTAGCGTGTTAGTGGGTTGTTTTGTCATTGCCTCGTTTGTTGGTTGGATTTAGGAATTAGGAAGCACCGCGGGCAGTAGGAAGGCCGCCTTACCTGGCGGCACTCCTGTAGGTGTGTCCATCGTTCGGCATGCGTTCCTCTGGTTTTTTGCCTTATCCATGTTCGGAATTGTGAGAATGCTAGGGGAGGAGTGGACGTGGGCCTCTCATATTCATCTCTTTTAGGTGTCTCTCCTCATATAGTTGTATCTGGTAGTGTTTCTCTTGTATAGGTTTGCTGGGCATTCTGTCACAGGGGGCGGCTTAGAGAGGTTCATAGGTTAAGGCTCTGTTTAAGATCTGAGTGTGAGGGTTTTCTATGCCCCCCCAGAATCTAATGTTTTGTAGTCTCAAAGCCGATAAGGTCTCCTCTTGTTGTATATATAAGTCTAGTGGCGCTATGTCTAGGATTACCTCCAGGGCAACGCCCGGTGTAGTTCTCATGCAGCCTGTTATCGCTGAGCACACCAGTCTTTGGAATCGTTGCAGTTTGGTTATTGAGGTTTATTGTATTGTATAGGTATTTTTGAAAGTAGTAGTGGCTATCACTAGCTACTAGTATACAAAAATACCTAATAAACATATAACCTTTATTAGTATTCTATATTTAGAACTCTGATGACTGGCACTGTGTTTAATTATACGCAGATGGTCGATATCTGGTCTTATACAGTAGTTCTCGACCACAATATTTTTAAATAAAATTGCATATAGCTTATTTCAAATAAAGTAAAATTGAATGAAATATGTTAAATACACAATACTGGATAACTCAATGACTTAATATACAAAATTCTATTACATTATTGTTAAGTTTACATAATCAATAAAGCTAAGGTCGAAATCAGGACGTCATTTAATCTTGTCCAATTCCCGACCATAAGAAATTTCATGACTTAGTATTTTATAGTTCGTTGCTCCGAGCCTGGACGAAATATGGTTTTTAGATACCTTACGAGCATAAGGTTCAAATTTAATAAAATGTTTGAGTAAATTTTCATACAATAATTAATACAAGAAACCACCTTATTGACACGATATGTCCGATTCGCGTCCAGCCCGGTCTAAAACGGGACTTTCTCAAAATATCGTGGAACAGTTCTCGTCCACGTAATATTTCAAATTTATTGACTATAATTTAGGCAGAATTACACAAATTCATATTTTTTAATCCAAAATGAAGTCACACTAATAACCATCAACTCTGAAATGCATAAAAATAATGTAAAACTTAGCGTTGAATTTGCGACACGCTGCTATTTTTCGCGTTGATATAGACACGTTTGGTCTTGTTGACGGCGGACCACAAATTGATTAATTTATTTTACTTATAATTGCTGGTGCTTGTGTTGTGTAGTTAGCTTGTATGCGTAGCTTACACATCCAGGTTGTTGATATAATTTAATGTCTTTGTGTGAGAGTGCAAATAAGGCTATTTTCGACAAAAAGTAACTAATAGTGCCGCGAAAGGTCGTGAATGGGGCCTGGACGCATAACAGGCGCATCTACCCTACTTTGTTTGATAAATGTTCTTTCATTTTGTATAAATGTTTGTTGTATGATTTGTTAGATTTTATCGCAGAAGGTTTTTTTCTTGGAGTTGTTCGTTGAAAACGCCTGAATCTATTATGTAACCTACTTATTTTATTCACCTTGTTAAATAGTACTTGTACAATTGATGCGCGTTCGTATGTCCTTTTCAATAACATTTACAATGTGTCAAATCCTGTCCACCCTCTTATGAATAATTATCGTATCGAACTAAATATTAGGTCCTTACATATGAAATTGGCGTTTTTCGTACTGGCCAATTTAATCACAAATTTCTCCTCTTTGGTAAGGAATTCCAAATTCAAATTTGTACAGCTATAGACTCATGTATTTGTGCTTCGATGATCGTCATTGATTTGTTTTTTTTCTTCTGTTTTTTTTCTGTTTGCGTCACTCATTTTACAAAATGGAAAACTTAAAATATCGCATTATTTACGAGTACGAGTTTCGCCGTGGCACTAGTGCTGCGGAAACAACTCGAAGGGTGAATGATGTGTATGGCGGTCGTGTTGCAAAAGAAAACACAGTTCGTTTTTGGTTCCAACGTTTTCGTTCTGGAAATTTCGACCTGCAGAACAAGCCCCGTGGACGGCCTGAGACTCAAGTTGATAATGAAGAGTTGAAGGCTATTGTGGAAGCGGATCCATCGCAAACCACGTCCGAGTTAGCTGCAGGCTGCGATGTTAGTGATAAAACTGTTTTAATTCACTTGAAGCAAATTGGGAAGATTAAAAAGCTTGAAAGGTGGGTACCTCACGAATTGACTGAAGCAAACCGGCAAACGCGCGTCGACTGCTGCGTTACATTACTAAACCGGCACAATAATGAAGGTATTTTAAACCGAATCATTACCTGTGATGAAAAATGGGTTCTTTACGATAATCGGAAGCGCTCAGCGCAATGGTTGGATCCTGGCCAGCCAGCCAAATCCTGCCCCAAGCGAAAATTAACCACAAAAAAGTTACTTGTAAGCGTTTGGTGGACTAGTGCCGGTATTGTTCATTACAGTTTTCTCAAATCTGGCCAGACTATTACGGCTGATGTCTATTGTCAGCAATTGCAAACCATGATGGAAAAGCTAGCGGCTAAACAACCTAGGCTGGTCAATCGCTCCACGCCACTGCTGCTTCACGACAACGCTAGACCACACACTGCGCAACAGACGACTACTAAATTAGAAGAGCTTCAATTGGAAAGTCTAAGACATCCTCCGTACTCCTCGGACCTTGCTCCAACAGATTACCATTTTTTTCGAAATTTGGATAACTTCTTGCAAGGGAAAAAATTCAACTCCGATGGGGCAGTCCAAATCGCCTTCAAAGATTTTATTGATTCCCGTCCGACTGGTTTTTTTAGTAAAGGGATCAATGAACTACCTATAAGATGGCAAAAGTGCATAGAAAATAATGGTTCATACTTTGATTAATTAAATATATTATATTAAAAAATATTCGACTTTTTGTTCCTCCCATACAAAACGCCAATTTCATATGTAAGGACCTAATATAAACAGGATGAGATAGAGCTCGGTCGGTCGCTTGATATAAAGGCAACCTTTTATCAAATGCAATTTCATTCTCACAGTACATTACAATATGTATAAGTATATTTTTATTGCAACTTTGTTCTACAAGGTGGGTTTAATTAATCACACACGGCATGCATAAGTGAAGATCTCTAGGTCAAATAAAACATTTTGAAGACGGATGACCCTATCGGCTATCGTATGCATAGAAGTCTAATCTTTCTTCTGTTTTTCTTGGGCCTTACCTTAGAAGCTGACTAAAGCATTAGGTAAAAGATAAAGCGAAGCTCGCTCAGTCCTTTCCGCTCGACTATTTGTTAATGGAAATACAAGTAATTAGGTATGATACAGTTTGCTCTAGTGAGTTAAAATGGGTGCACTCCGCTCGCAGTGAAAACCCTTTGCGGATGAAAAGCACCTATCGGTCACTCTCTTTCTTACCTAAGTAAGTATCTGTTTTTACTACAGGGAAGAATACCTAGTTGTTTTGACGGTAAGTGTTTCGAACAATGGTCATTGTCGGTTCGTCTTGCTTCCTCAATTTCAGTTTATATGGACAATAAAGTCGTAGGACAAAGATGAATGAAAAGTGTACAATAATGCCTACACTTGTGATTGTGAGTTATTATTACCTACTACAAGACAATGGTTGGAGAATCTTTGTTGTCGATTATAAAATGATATAAGTAGGTACCTACGCCAACCAAATGTAGACCGCTAATATTTCTACAGGTCCGGAAAATAAAAAAAAAACCATTGATTTATTTTATATCAATGAAAAAAACTTCCAAAACTGCCAACTACGCCTCTTCTATATTAATCTCCGTTTGCCCGTGGTTTGCCCATTTGGCATAAAGCATTCAAAAGAAATAAATAAAGCGCAAATCCAAAACAAAAGCTCTTGGACAAAGCCAAGCAAGTTTCCAAACGCAGACCAAATAAGGACATCAGAACGTGCAACAGTTCTGCGAATCACAACACGCGATTATTAACAGCTGAACAACTGAACGGGAACCCTGCCAAGTCGAGTGTTCACCCTAATTGACGAGCTCGAACCATGCTTTGATTCCTGCACTTAGCGATAAACATACCAAAATGTGCTTGACATTGGTTTTCAAAAGTTAATGTTTAGGGTTGTTGAACGCAAATTGGCGTGGCGGCGTTTTTATATTTAGAGGCAGGCGATGTCGTGCGCTTGCGTTCGACAGCCGATGGCGCAGCATAGGTACATCACGGAAGATAGAAAATGGAACGCAGCGGATATAATTAACGTTGACAAAAGTGGAGGAGGGGAGAGGGGGAGATGAAGGCTCGAAATAAGAGAGACCTTTTATTCAAAATTGTACAAACTTTTTAGCAGGGAGATCATGTGGAGATAGTAATTATATTTGTTTGCACAGTCTGCGATTATGGACAGTGCTGCCTTCTGGTTGGACACGGTCCTTCAATCTAATTTAATAAGAGCTTGGTTTGGGAGAAATTCTCTACACCGCAAGACATTCGATGGACTGGTCACCTGAGTTCAATTTAACGATAGTATCGAGACGTGATCATGACGTCTTATTTTTCTATGGGATTTGGAACAGCTAGCGCCTCTATGTGGGGTGGACATGGAACAATTCAAATTTGGAACAGCTAGCGCCACTATGAGTGGACTTGGAACAACTCGAATTTGGAACAGCTAGCGCCTCTATGGGTGGACTTGGAACAACTCGAATTTGGAACAGCTAGCGCCTCTATGGGTGTACATGGAACTACTCAGATTCCACGCAAAAATGAGACGTTACGAATGTTACGATGACGTCGCGATACTATCGAAAAACCAAATTCTGTGCTCAGAGCTCCGAGTGTGGTTTCTCGATAGTAACTAGGTACTTACTTAGCTACCTAACGAGACGAGATGTTCCATTTTTAATGGGTTTTACTATGGGTATAACTAAAAATATATCTATGGGTTTCCTACGTGCCTTTACTAGGTATGACATGGAATTACATACGTTCCATTTTGCGTAGTTACCTAGTTACATAGGTATCTTACAAATAAGAATAAGAATAAGAATAAGAATAAGAATAAGAATCATTTATTGTGTACTGTGTTTACATAGTTGATCTTATGAACTACAAATAATTGTTCCAACAGTTTGTCCTTTCGGACATACAATAATTGTTATGTACTATACTAATACAAAGGTAGGTACTTAAAAATACTTAAACATTAAATGAATTGCACATTTTCTATCACACAATGTTAAGAAGGCTACGAACCCCTCCCAAATCTCAGCGGCCGGCCCGAGTGAATTTGTTGTTGTTTCACGTAGAATCGCATCGTGTTGGCCATTCCGCGGCATTCGCCTTATTTTGGAATTGTGCTTCCTGTGTCGCATTGCCCCCGGCGTTTGAGCGAGCGGTTGCAGAAATTTGAAGGAATTTCAAATTTTTTTATATTTTTTCGTACTTTGCGATTCATTTTGAATAAACGACTGATTTCAGAAATATTTTTGTTTATTTCTAATGGTGAATATATTTAGGATGTTTGCAGTGTGACAGATTTTCGAATAAAGGTGTCTAACATGCATAAAAAATAGCTTGAAAATGAGTCGATTTGGTGGTCAAAATATGGCAAATTAGTTTCACTCTCTTTCAACTATCGTAATGTTTTTTTTAAAAACGAAAACACTACAAACATAGCTATTTGTCATCCGATTATGCATGGAAAATTTCAATACGATCGGAAACCTAGTTTCCAAATGAAGCGGGAAGTACGTTTGTATGGGGGCTAAGGTATCCGTTCTGTTCTTAACAATAGGAAGTCACTATTTATCTAAATTTTGGAGGGATACTCTCAAAGTATTCTTTAATATTATAATGGGTTTTTGACTACTAAGTATTTTCTTAATTTTATTTTGAACGTATTATCTTTGATTTCTTTGATTTCTATTGGTAGACTATTGTAAATTTTAATGGCAGAAATATATGAACTTTTGTGGAAAGTTGCATTATTTACTTGAGGCATACAAATATTATACTTATAGTTTATGCGTAGGTTATTATGTCGACTAGAGTGATTTTCAAAGAATATTTGGTTGTTGTTTTTTATAAATAAACATATTTCCATTATGTATATTCCAGTTAAGGTTAAAATATTATTATCTCTAAATATTATATTCCGAAGAGATTCAGTACTTTGCAAGTTGAAAATAGCTCTCAAGCACTTCTTTTGCATGATGAAAGTTGATTCTATATCTACAGAGTTCCCCCAGAAAATTATTCCGTAGCAGAGATGAGGAAATACATGTCCATAATATGCATTTATTGCAATTTGTTTCGTGCAGTGGTATGATAGTGTCGAAAGAGCATAACAATATTTTGATATTTTAGAGTTTACTTTTTGAATGTGAGATTTCCAAGTTAATAAGTTGTCTAAGTTAACACCAAGAAATTTGGTTTCACTTATTTCCTGTATATTTATATTATTATATGAAATGTTTAAGTTTATATCTGGTGTTTTATAGTTTTTGAAGCGTAGATAGTTTGTCTTTTCCAAATTTATTTTAAGATTAAGAAAAAATGGAACGTCTCGCTCGATACAATCGAGATACTAACTCAGGGCTAAGTTTAATTGTTTATCCGTCTATTATTTAAATCGTGATTAGGACACTGATGGCGGCATATGATGAGGGATGTTTTAGGAGCGGACGCCTCAAAGTAATTATTTCCGTCGTAGATTTAGACCGATGTATTTATAAACAAAACAAACATCTAGAAAGAAAACAGGGAAGGGGCAATGTCGGTCACTAGCGGAATGAATATTTATCAGTTGGCAAACGGTTGCTCTCTAGCATCTAAAAGGTATAGAGTAGAATCCATTCTATAATTATAAATTCGAAAGTTATTCTGTCTGTCTGTTTGTTACTTTTTCACCCCTCGAATCTGAATGATATTTGGCAGGGAGGTCAAAAGTCATAAGTCAAACCTGCGCACCTCGCAACATGATAATGTTGTCTCTGGTATGCTCCGGGTGCTTATGGACTTTAAATATTATCGTGTTATATATATTTTTCAATGTCATAAAAATCTTTAAAATCCTTACACTGAGAAACCTTCTAGCAGTGGACTGGCAATGTTGGTTGAATGCGAAAGTTTGTATATTATGGATGTGTGTAATTCGCGTCTTTCACGCAAAACCTACTTTACGGATCGGGCTCAAATTTTGGCTAAAGGTTATTCTAATTAAACAATTAGCTATTATTTACCCCATAATTCAGTTCCCATGGGATAGAAAACCTTTCTATAGAAACAACTTGTGCCAAACCGCGGGCAGAAACTAATTTGACAATGTATTTGTGGTTCGGTAACCAGAACTCAATATTAAAAGCCAGTTAAATATTGTGTTGTAAATATTATCATATTAAATACTAGTTAGTAACTAGTTTTAACCTACCTCGTGTGGGGTGATATATTTCTGATCCATTTCAACAAAAGTCACCCACTTAAACATTGAATCACGTAAAAACAAAAAAGCAAAAATGTCAATAGGTTCTTTGACTGCAATAAAGCTTATTTCAATGTCACAACAATGTCGGGCATCTGTGTCGATTACGTCTCAAAAAACCAAAGCTCATTATAAAGTGGTTTCTTCCTAAAATCATAGATTAATAATAATAACATGTCCACTTTGTGGGATACCTTTCTTTTTAATGTATCCTTCATCCTTCTTCAGGACCTATAGTTGGATTGGAAGGTATCATGCATGGCATGATTGATTACTTTTATACGTACCTATATTTTAGTTATGTTTATTAAATACACAAAACACATAGCAAGCAACTATAATACAGCACAAAAATATAAAAGAAAAAGATTATTCTATTGCTAATTAAATAATGTTGGACAATTCACATAGCATTTTCCTTGTGTTACGGGTACTAGATAACTGATATACATAATACACTACATTTTTATTTTACGTAGAAAACATACAGAGCACCCTGAACAAATATCTGCAGATCGTACACACATTTGTCCCGAGGCGGGAATCGAACCCGCAAGCTACGCGTCGCAGGCTGACCTATGCCCGCCGCGCCACAGAAAAGGGAGAAAGGAAAATACCTAAAAGCTTTTCGGATATTACTTATATTCCCCACAGGAAATATAGCAAGACGCAAATTCACTTTTGTTACTTTAACATTACGCCGGCAGATACAGTGTTTGCTATTTCGACACCAGATGTCTGAGGCCTTGGAGATCGGTCGTGTTCGATTTACGTAGATTGACGCGATCGACCTACTCGTCAACGTAGATACGTTACATAGTCATGTGTACCTACTCGGATTTAAAAACTGGAAAAGTTTGAGACGGTTCGGTTGGCAATAACAGGCTTTCTATGTAGGTAGTACCTAGAGTTAGATTATATTAGTTTAAAGCTAACTGTACCTACGTAGAGTACGTACGTAGGTAGGTATGGCATTCTTCGATAGGTTTCCAAGTATCGGAAGCCAACTCGCGTAATTTTTTTCGCTAGCTTAACTTAATCTTCACTGACAGCCGTTTTTAAAATATTTCTGTAAATGGGTGACCGTCACTGAAGAAAAATCATCGATCTAAATATTCACCGAGGGCGACGAATAGCTTGGTCGTTCCTGAAAACTGAAAATGATAATTATAATACTTTTCAGTCGACTTGCAAACTTTAGGTACACAAGAAGTCTGCAGAAGAATAAAGATAGGTATTATCATTGGGAAATGTTCTTGCGATATCTGACGGAGAAATTATCGTAGTACTGTCAACAGAATTACTCAACAGAACAGGTGGGAATAGTAGACTATTGGAGGAAAAATCTCAGTAGTTCTGTTTACAGAACTACTCAATAGAACAGGTGGGAGTAAACGGTTTTCCTCACTGCAACCTCAGTTGGTCCGATAGAAGTTTTTGATCATTACAAATACAAATTCAAACACAAATGTTTTTTTTTGTTCACAAAATGCAATCCTCCTTTTAATTTTAAGTACAGAATACTTGTACTTGCTTGAGAGGACTCGCTCTTCCTTACAGGCATTAGCCATAATTATAACAGAAACTTCCTACAATTCATTACAATAGAAACATGATCGAATGGCATAATATCATTTTCATTGTATGAAATTCCCATTTTGCTTTGCACTCTGTGTATGAGCGCCTCCAAAGTCCACCTTAGAAGTAGATAGGTAGAGTCTGTTCGAAAAGAGAAGAGTCGTGGGAATTGAGGGCGCTCGTGTACCATTTGACAACTTTTGTTGCGTTGTCAACACTGCTCTGTCATTGCAGTACGACTAAAAGTGTTAGTTCACCGTAACTCTTCTCTTTTTGAACAGATTTTATACTCTATAGGTAGAAACAGGTGAGTATGTTCCTGAGTACGTGGCTTACCTGATAAGTATCTTCTGCATCAACGATTCCACATTCTTTCGTGTGTCATTGTCGAGGTCTGCAGAATCATTTCGCCACGGCAATACAAAATGAACAGCAGCGCTGAAAAAACCTCTAAGAAAATAATTATTGTGATGCTTCGTTCCATTTGAAATTTAATTTTGTGCTATTTGTAAGAGCTTCTATTTTCATCTTATTTACGGTGATATCAATGTAAATTAATGACATCTATGATGGTAAAGGAAACGTCAACGAACTTTGCGTTTAGTCGGTTGGTAAGAGTTTTCGTGAAAGCTTGCCGAAAATAAGCCCCCAACGTCTTATATCTTCCTATATTTAAACCTAAATATCCATTAATATTGATCGGTTTGGGCACTAAACGACTTAACGATTCTGTTTACCCACATGATGTGGCTAAAGGTGTGTTTACACAGTGCAGTAACTTACTTGGGGATGACTATACCATCACAGCAGTGGGTAGGAGGAAGGTAAGCGTCGTTGTTGATGATAATGATGAAAACTAGCACTTTAACACTAGCAAATAACTAGCACTATGGCCTGTCCATATTATAAAAGCTTGCTCAGTCTATAGGTCTATAGGTACGTGAGTAACGATTTTGTAATCGATCGACTGACCATGGTTTCATAAGTTTAAAGCTTTGGAGTGACGTCACAGTGACGTAATAACTAAAAAGAAATGACGATCACTAAGGTCATAGACAATCAAAACATACAGACATAGACAAGTTTACCTCGACATTGGACGCACGGCATGCGCTATTTCTGAACGCACGGGAGAGCTCGTTTGTCATTATTGTACGTTCCCCTTGCGTTATACTCTTCCTCGTTGGTAGAGTCTGTGGTTGAGTTAAAATATTTCTACTGTTGGTGAGGTATAACGACTTCTGTCTACACTAAGATCCAATTTCACTCAAAACATTGTCTACGTAAACGCGTTTAAAAGGCAGCGAACGGTGAAATTGGGCCTTAGTTGTTAATAAAATAAATAAATAAAATCAGTTTATTACAGGCACAAAAAGACCCATATCACACAAAAATACAGTACACACAATATAATAAAAGATTAAACTTACATCGGTTAGCTATTTTCTAGTTCCATCCAAGTGGACGGAAATTCAGTGTCTGTAAATGGGATTAGCCAGTTAGTCAAAAACAGACCCCAGGAACCTCCGTTACCTCAGATCTTTTGACTGGGTGGTCCGATCTTCATGATTCTTTTGTTATATGAAAAAAAAAATTTGTACAGCTTATAAAAATTTAGTATTTCATCATCATCATCAACAGCCTATATTAGTCCACTGCTGGACATAGGCCTCCCCTAATGAGCGCCATAGCGCCCTGTCTCTATCTAGTATTTACCTAGGTTTTATTCGTGGTCTAAGTAACTTATACTTTTTGTTCACAAGAAATAGATGGCATTTTGCTAATTACTACCCGTGAGAACCTTCGATAAGCTTACTGGTTTTTTAATTTGTAACTCTGTATATAAAAGCATCTCATTTTCCTTGTAATAAATAAAAAAAAAATGCCAATAATTGGTAAGTGGTAAGGGGTGGTATGGGCTGGTAACAAAGTCTTGTTAAAAATATTTCTGTTAATGTGCACGCCGAGACACCCTAAATTAACGAGTCGCATAGATTTAAGAACCATATTAACTAACCACACAAGGGTCAACATAACACCAGCGCTGTGTAGGTAATTATACTTATCTACTCAGTAACATGAGTTGATACCTTTTTGATTCGACACTCGATGGTTTTCCAAGCAGGTTGCGGAAGTTATTAGGTACATACTATTTTAGTATTAAGTTTCACATCAATTCGGTGATTTTTGCTTGCATCAAGTAGCTAACCGTTTTTATACCTCACCTATCTTAGTGTTAATTCTTAGTTTAAATTATTATCTAGTAAGTTTTTTCTTCCATAAATGTTTAGTTGTTGAAATGTGTCGCGTCAAATAAACCATTTCATTTCATTTCATATTACTTGTTACTAATTACCTTGTGTGAACGCATGTTGGATGTCCTATATAAATAAATAAATAAAAGGTAGTAACCACAGGTAGTAACTTACTAACGCATTTGGTTGCGCTTTTGGTTTTTGAATAAATAATTTCTAGCCCTAATACAGGTACCTAGAGCTCTGTAGAAAATCTTAGGTAAGTATTGTTTTTATACCTATTCATTAATTTTCTCAGTATAAACACGCACATTTCCAAAATGGGAGAAGCTGTGAATGGCTCCTAAAAGTCCTGGAACACAGATTATAACTAGTTCGGGAACAATAAGATTATTTCATTATGTACACTACCTATACTATAACTCAACTTATGTCAAATAAATGTTCACTTTACTAAAATGGTGCTGAGTAGACTAGCCAAACACTCAACCTCAACCTCAACAGCCTTTATTGGTCCACTGCTGGGCGCAGGCCTCCCCTCATATTGGCTGTTATTTTATATGGGGGTAATGCCCATAATCCTCACGCTGGGCATGCGGGTTGGGGATCGCAGTTCGGTGGTAGAATTGTTCTGCAGCTGCAGAAGGCGCTGTTGAACAATTGCCCGCCCCCGGTAAATATCCCTTAGTGGCCTTTTACGACACCGCCGGAAGAGTGCCGGTGCAAATTTTAAGCCGGCAGCCGACGACGACGAAACTAGCTGAGCCCAATGGGACCTAAATACCCAGAAATTGTAACTGCATGCATGTTTCAATCGAGCGCATGCGTGCGGGCGGATGTTTAGAAACGTTCGCTCCGAAATTGGACAGCTATTTTAACGATTTGGGTATGGCATGTAGGACATTTGTTGCTTGCATTTATTATTGCACTATTACAAGTGTAGTGATAGGGATATCTAAAAGTAGTTTCAGCCATATTAGATAACCTGTCAGTTTTTTTACAAATAGCTCGAAGAACCAAAATTTTAAATGACACGTGGGAAAAAAAAACTAAACTTTTGCAGTGAAACACATTTCCTATTGAGAAATCGTTCCCCTCGAAATTCGGCTCTAAATATCCACACGAACACGCCTAGAACTCATAATAAATCTTCGTGAATTGGCTATCACGAAAAGCCCATTGTTTCGCGTAAAATCTACAGATGACAGAAACAAAATGGCCGACACGGTCGCTCCAGGCCGCTAGCAGTTTTACGCGCGACCTACATGCAAAAACTGATTTGTAACGCCCAAGATTGATGCGTCAGAGGTCGTTGACTTTAGGATCGTTTAGAAGAAAGATCTAAAGCACAAATTATATTTACGAATAATGTCTTTATCTTAGTCATGCTATAAAGTTTACCTTATACTAGAGCATGACTAAGATAAAGTAATTGGACTAAGTACCTAATAGGATGGACAACATAGGTAATATAACATTGCACAGTGTAGGTACTAAGTTCCTCTAGCTAGACAACATCGGTGACCACGTGTAAAAACTAATAAGATAACACGTTGAGATTGACTTCCACCAATCCATCCATCCACAGCCTGTATCGGCCCACTGCTGGACGCAGGCCTCCCCCTGATAAACGCCTTTTTGGTGTTTAACTCATGGGGGGGTAATGCCCATAATCCCCACGCTGGGCATGCGGGTTGGGGATCGCAGTTTGGTGGAAGATTTGTTCTGCAGGGGGCGCTGCTGCCCGCCCCCCAGAAGATATCCCTTAGTCGCCTCTTACGACACCCACGGGAAGAATTGGACCAATAGATACTAATAAATATCCTCGGCTATGTATGTCTATTAAAGCATAAAATCGGAATGTGGAAAATGAAGGAGACCTGTGCCATGCAGTGGACGGTGGTGGTGGCTAATGTGGTGGTAATATCCAAAGAATCTATGACTACGTTCCGTAATATCCCACACACTCGCGTGACGTTAATTTTAACCGAATCGGTTAACATTAATCATCGATGACAACTGACACGGCAAACACGACTTTAACAACGTGAAGACAGACCACACTCATAAACAATACTTTGTATGGGCTAATGATGTCCACTAAACGAACATTTTATCACGCTACCTAATTACCTTTTAGGGACTTTAATACGCAGTTGAGTTGAACACTCGTCTCTTTTGCTTCGTTTTCTTCTTTATCACGTCACTTCTTGCATCTTGTCAGTCTCCAATCTCGTCTTTTTCTCTACTCATCAGACTCAAATGATGGGTACATGCTTACTTACTATACGACTTCTAGAAATATTGTCAAAGACTAATGTTAAAAAGTAAAATAAGCTACCACCAAAAGGCGTACCCGGAATGCAGTTGCATTGATGGATGGATGGTCATTCAAAATTTCTAGCAAATGGAAACTCTATCAAGAGAACGGTAGTAATTTTAAAATCAAATTTAAAATTATTTATATTGTAGAAATCAGGAATAGCTGGTAATTCTTGTAAATCACTTGTCCAAAGCAATATATCGTTCTACAAGCCAGCTAAGGCTGGGTTGTAAAACTGTTTAGTCAGACCGTGTGAGACGAAGCTTAGATCACAGAACTATGGTGAGCTGCACATCCTAATTATAGGAGCAGACACTGCAGACGAGTTTTATTTCTGTCCTATTAATTGCATAACGTGGCAACAGAGTCCAATTAACGATTAGTGAGATGACAGTCGCCCACGGGGTATTAACGTCTGTCTGTCACACAAATCAGACGGAAAGGGGGCAGAATTGTGACGAAAAACCGTTGTTGCCTCTTTCATATTCCCCAGTTTCAACATTACATTAATTAATTATAAACTCGAAAGTTCGGATAGATGATTGCTACTTCTTCAGGTAAAAACGAATGCGCATCATTCGTTATTATAATCAGGCTGAAATCACACAATGTAGTAGGTCTGTAAGATAATAAATAAACATCCATGGAACTATAATTTTATATTTTATTAAAGTCAACATTAAATGACGTAGATATTTTTAAAATTACTTTTTAGTGAAGAAACATCGCATGCGATGTATTTAAAAATAACAGTTCACTAAGGATAATAATGGCTTACCTCAAGGCTGTACTTGACTACGCTGTTTCTGCTAGACATAAATCATGATCTTGAAATTTTAAATAGGCACATACTCATTTAGGGAATACGGTGTTTAGAACTGAGCGTTGACTTCTATACTTAGTCCAATTTAAAGTTTCCCTCTTGATTTTATTTGAAATAAAAATCAAGAGGAAAACTTTAAATTAGATCGTCGCTAAAATGTTGCGTTATCAAAGGAGCATCTTTGGCGCTACCTACGCCTTACCTTGGCTGGTGTTCCTGATAATAAACCTTGGCATTCTGCTCACTGTCACTACTTCACTCTCAAATGTAGATAAAATCACAATAATAAATATTATAAATAGGTATCTGTAGACTCTATAGCTTGGCTGGACTGGAGGGACGCATGTCGTTATTAGGTACCTAGACATAAATATTGTTGCTTTCAAATTAAATTTTCATTGAAGTCGCATAAGTTTCACTAAAAGTTCCCTCAATCTAGTCCCTGAATGCAGACCAGATGACCATAAAATGTGCTTATGTCTCTGTCCGTCTCACTACGTCGCTCTTTTTATATACTTCGAAATAACTACAAAAATCGGTCACAAGCGTAAAAAACCTAACGGTGGTTCTTTTCACAGATAGGTACTTTAATTACCCAATTCATCAAACGCTCTAGTTACTATCCGATATCTTAGCATTCAGTCGCCGAAAGTGAAAACGGGAGATCGACGCCCGCGTAGAAAACTTATGAGATCGTGACGAGTTTGCAATTGCAATCAGGTTTTTTGACGGTTTCTGGCGACAATGCGTCACTTTCTACTTTCGTTGGTTTATTGGTAAACAATGCTGCAACGCCATTACATACTATGGATTATTTTTGATGGGGCACAGATCTATAGGTACCTTATACTATACCTGAAGACAGAGAGAGGGCAATCAATGAAGAAGAAATGATGCTTGTTCTGCAAACTATTCATTGTCTGGGTGGTACACACTCCCCACATGAAAAATTCATATAAAATATTTAAAACAACAAAAAAATATCTCTTTGTTGTGGATTACCACAGATCCATATTTTGTAAGTACACAAGAATATAAACATTTAAAAAGCGTTAGTAGGTTACCATTGATTTAAAAAGGGAAGATAGGTTACGTTCTCCCAGCGCTTACTCAAAAATTGGCATGTGTTACAACTACACGCAAACACATACGCTCACAGTTATATTTCCAGTCCTGTACAATACAAAGAAGAACAAAGACGGAAAGACGTATCTAGGACCGAAGTGAGACTGAGACAACAATATTTCACGCGAATCACGACCGCCCGTGCCGCCGCCGGTCAGACGGTGACTGATGTGGGAGAACACAATTTTACACAATTTGAGGTTGCCACTTTCGAGCAACCAGTGCCTCATCTTCGTTTTTAATATAACATGCCTTGTTTCGTTCGTCATCTTCGATCAAATATACCCATATTTGATCGAAGATCGTCATAATAAAGATACGTTTGTCTAAATTACTCTGCGAACCAGACTTGCTCACAGCGGCGACGTGAACCTATCCGCTATGGTTCTCAGGATGCTGTTGTCGCTGCCCCGCACCCTGCGGATCAGGGATGCAGTTTTTTTGCGGATGATGCTTATAATATATCCGTTTGATACTCTGCAAACATCCCTGATGCACTGCAGAAGCGAGGCAGCCCCAACATCATCCTGAAAATATTATTATAATCCTTGTCAAATTTAATTAAAGTTTATTTATAATAACCATAGGCACACTTGAAACCAGTATTAGTATGAATTAAGATCTGTTCAGTCATTTAGTCGTGAAAAGTTAACAGACAGAGTGACAGACTGCGAGTATGCATAGATTGACATTGCAACATTGCTACGGATTAAAATGATGGCCATGTCTGGCCTAACGTCGTCGTTTGTTATTATTTGTAACCAATTTTGATGAATGCTTCTTGTCTCGGGTTTGGCATGCCAGGGAAGATAAATTGTTACGTTACGACCGTACATGTCGATCAGAATAACAGCTTGTCAGAACGCTGTCAAAATGTGATTTACATTACACCTTACCTTATTTTTAATATTGTTAAGGTCGGAGGTGGGGTTAAACCTCCCTCGACCTTTACAACTTACAAGTTAGTCTACAAAACAGCTACTTTATCTTTTTTACATAGAGTCATCGAGTTAGAATATTAGTTAGGATTCTAACTAGATGCATAGAATGTACAAAAAACAATACGAAAATACTTTAGTACAACACGAAACAGACATTAGGTAGGCACATAAGACATGAATATACAATGGGCGACTTTATCGCTTAGTAAGCGAATCTCTACTCTACTAGGCTAATTTTTAAAGGGATTTTGTTTCGAACGAAAACAACACGCAACGTTTAAAAAACCGAAAGTTTAAAAACCGTATTTTCAAATAAGTAATGTTCTGCTATTTTTCAGCAAAACGCCAATTTTCCGAACGGAAACGTTAGTTATAATAGTTCATAATCCGCCGGCTAGATGTCGCTACATGCATTAACCTACATCGGCGCATAAACAAGACGCGCGCGCAGCTGTTCGCGTATAATTTACCGGTCAATGCACACTACAGTACATTGGCCAGAGCTTGAGGTTTGAAATATTAACTGATGTTCTCACGAGTAGGGTAAGCCCTTTACTGACGCACCACCGAGCTCTGCTCAGTAGAATAGAGGGGACTGCCTTGAAAGCAAACTAACAGAACTGGTGGAAAAAATGCGTTTCTGCTCGTATTATGAAAGCCTGCTCAGTCATCAATCTATGCTTGAGTGAACTTTATGCCATAGAAATGCGTTGCTCGCGTATAGCTTCAAAAGTTTTTTATAGCTTTCCATTGAGTTAAGAAATTTTTAAACGTGCTTTGTTTTAAGTCCAATATGTAGGTAGGTACTTTTTCTTATGAACAGGCCTAACTTTTTGCTGCAAAAATCAGGTCCTGGTCAAAAGCTCTCCACGATAGTCTCCTGCTTGTTCAAAACGAAATGTCGCTTATACAACGACATCGTCATCGTTTCATGAAACAAAAACGTGAAATAGCCACCAAGCTAGATTAAAGAGACACGACGATCTATTTACTTTTGTCACAAAAAGCTCTACCAGAAATTTTGCTCGCTTGCCTGAATTGGTAATGTCCCGTTAAAAGCGCCATTAGTCTCATTTAAAATAATCTAAATGTCTATGTTCGACCACGTGTATAATGTTTACACATATTATGGATATAAATCTTGTAAATTGCTATTAAAAATAAAATAAAGTTTCGAGTCATTATGACGGGCTGTAACGAAACGATAGCTTTGCAGGGTTTAATGTT
The DNA here is from genome assembly GCA_955876795.1 of Eupithecia tripunctaria. Lineage (NCBI taxonomy): Eukaryota > Metazoa > Arthropoda > Insecta > Lepidoptera > Geometridae > Eupithecia > Eupithecia tripunctaria. The sequence continues at coordinate 1,092,489 of OY041607.1, forward strand.
CCGTGCGATGTAAACAGCTCTTAATTATAATGGATTTTAATACTAAATTAGCACGACTTTTGAGATCAAAGCTTTTTTTCGCAAGTAAACAGCTAGAGCTCCAGGCACCTAGAGCTTGCTAATAAGGATTGTCTAGGGATAAGGTTGGGTCCACTATTTTGTTTAGCTCTGAAGTGAAGTTGCAATGAAAAGTCAGTTAGGTAGTAATAGACAGACATATAACAAGACGTAGGCATATATACCTAATAAGTATATAAGCGGACCTTGGACTATGTTTTAGCAAGCATGATATGCTTACTCCAGTCAGAAAGGACTGGAGTTTTGAATGGTCTTCCCTAATAACATTTTGTTCGAATTCAATTAAGTGCGAAATACATAAATAAATAAATAAAATAAAAATAAAAATGGTTTATTTCGGACGATTTGAAATCCATAGTATGTTAGTACAAGAAAATACAATAATTAACCTAGATGTTAGTAATTATATAATATAATATTAAAATATAATAGTCCTCATTAAATTGCTTTCTGGATAAGGCTTACCCAGAAAGATGAGGAACATCTATCAGATAACGTCCTCAGGATGCCGTTGCGACTGTCCCGTATTCTGCGGATCAGGGATGCTGTTTTTTTGCGGATAATAGCGTCAAAACCATCCGTTTGGTATTCCGCAAACATCCCTGACGCGCTACAGAAGCGAGGAAGCCGCAACATCATCCTGAAAACGTTATTGTATTGGATGCGTAGAGTTGCTAGCATAGACTAGAATATGATTAGTGAGGTGTCAAACCTTACAAATATTAAACTTAGATAATGATTAGACATAATATATTTGTTATTAGTGCGTAAGCACTTGCAATCTTGATATTTTTTTGGAATCTACTTCGACGAGCCTTAAGCAGGGAGAATGCTAGTAGAATTTTGGGACAAAGAATTATGATTTATTATGGTTAGACATTTAATAAATAAATTATTGTAAAAGCGGGGTTAAATCTCGGTCGTGCAGTCGTGCTTAGGTGCGGTTTATCAATTACAATTACAACAATACCTAATTGTGAAAGAAATTGATGTAAATATTTATGCAAATCATAATGAATTTCTCACACTGTATACTCAAGAAAACTAGGTACCGTAAAAAAGCTGTAAATCTCTACATAATCTGAATCAGTGGCCGTCGGCCACAAATCAGCAGTTATAACTGTTGCCGGCCGATATGTAGAGCTGTAGTGTAGAGTCGAGTCACATGGAGGTACTAGGCTTGTGCCACGTTCGACTATAAAGTTGGAAGAGTCCATAAATACAAATACAAAAAGTTTATTAGGTACATAAATGTGTGAAACAATTGAGTTAGAGCACTGTCTCCTGTGGTAGCAATAATGTAGCTATAAATTCGCATAATTTTAATATATTTATCATGAGCACGAATTGATTGGGATTGATTAAATATATGGATATTCGGGAGTCTTAAACCTCGCAGTGGGTAAAATCCGATTGCAGAAAATTACTGGTAAGTCAAAAGTCAAAAGAATATTCTGCCTAAGGATTGTTGGATGAAGTGCCAGCATATTTATTTAAAGGACTCTCAACAGTAAAATCACATTATATGAAATATTACATACAGAAGAACACACAATACAAAATACAAAATACAAATACAAAATCTTTATTCGGAAACTTAAAATACATTATATAACAGTGTTTGAGACCCCCTTTTAAGTAAAGTAATTTACCTATGTTAGGGGAATCTCGCTCTGCCGCAAACAATAGAATTTGGAAGTAGTTATTATATAATACTCATACACTAACATTCTTCAAATAAAAGGATGCCATGCGTGTTCGTGTGCTATACAAATGATAGGTAACCCAACCTTGGTTGAGTAGAATTTACTACTTAAGGCATATAATATATACACCAGTGAAAGTGGCGCCCCCAACTATTTTATCTTATAATTACGTTAAACACAGGAAGTTTTAAAAATCCATTGTTCAGTTTGTGGTATCTATTATAAGTTATTTATTAATGCCTCTATCACAGAGATATATTCTGATATCTGTGGCCTCTTTAATAGTTTCATTTTGTAAAACTTAGACAGAGGTACGACGACGTTGCGCTTTTTGGTCACCAAAACCAAACTCTATTTTCGCATCTCCTCCTAAACTATATGAGATAAAATTATTACAGAGGTATTAAAAATAGCTTATAATAGATACCACAAAGTGAATGTAGGATTTAAAAAAAATCCTATGATAAACGTAAAAATATGATAAAATAGGTATCGCTGTCATATTGGCTGGTATGCGCTTTAAGTATGTCGGTAATTAAGTTTTAATTATTCTACTCATTTATATTTAGTTTACGATGGAATGCCATTAAAACACAACATAGTCAATCTAGCAATGACGAAATCAGGAAATACATGAGGTAGGTCAGTGCAATGTAAACAATGGAAACTACATAAATATAAAAATTCTGTGAATAATCCTGAAAAGCGGTTATGTTATGGCTGATGGCAGGAGGAAGTAGTTACGAGTAATTATCTATACTAATAATTATAAAGAGGAAATATTTGATTGTTTGTTCGTATTGAATAGGCACCGAAACTACTAAATCGATTTATAAAACTCTTTCATCATTAAAAAGCTTACTTTCAGGGAGTAACATAGGCCATACTTTATACCGGAATTCCCACGGGAACGGGAACTACGCGGGTGTAACCGCGAGGCGCTGCTAGTCATATACATAATACCAATTGCAATGTGCTTGTACATGATTGCAGACTTTAAAAGTATTTTATTAAACCAGTAGGTATTTTCTTCATGTAGGCGTAGAAAAGGCCATCATTAAAATCAGGTTAGGTATTGTTTAAAAACCCTTCTGCATTGCACATAAGATTCATTTTTGATTGCAGGTAAGTTACCTTGAAATAAGCACCTACCCACGTGGGGAGCCAAACAGGAAGATGTGGGAAATGGACGAAAACAAAGCCACGTGAGTATTTCCTGGGTCAGATGAGAAGTAGAAACTCCTTTGTGTGAAATGACTGGCTGAAAATCAGCAGAGTCTTGGAAGATTCTAAATGAGATTGAAAATTAAAACATACAAGTTGACAACGACAAATTATAGACAACCACTTGTCGGAATATTGAATATGAATCATTTAATCGCACTCGTAATGAAATATCAATTCAGAAAATATTCAAAAATACATTTGAATATCTACACTCAAATCTAAATTTTATTAGAAGACAATAAAGTCGGGAATCTAAACACGTCATCTAAACATTAGTGGTGTGCCCGCGCTCGATAGGAGACTATCGATAAACTTATAAAATAGCAACTCGTGCAGTAATCCCTCGTGGCGGTACGGATTTACCGCGGGGCTGTTTGGAGAACCACGTATTTATATTAAGTGGAGGAGCTGTCAGCGCCTACGCTGACGCCGGCCGCTGCTGGATGGCTGTATACCACAGTTTGCAGCTAGATTTAATAATATTATTTATCCGGGTCGTTGAATTATATATCAATCTCTTAATACGTTGTAAACCTGATAGACTATCTCAAAAGTCTTATATGACAGAGATTTATCAAGAATTGAAAGGAGATCCAGATTTAATGACCCAGCGTTTAAAACTGACAACAAAATTTGCTCAACCGTAGAGATCATGGATCTCTTCTCTTCATAAACTGAAATGAAATGCCAGTGGTACCTCATCTATACCATAGTTTTATTTATTTTGAGGAATTATCAAATGAAAATATCAAGAAGTGGCAAAGTTTTTTTGCATAAAATACTAAAAAACTCTGAAATTCTGCCAAATCTTAGAATAGTCAGTTAATAGCATGATGAATTCGTTCAGTACAACAAATGAATTTATCGCAGTCTACGACTAGTTCGTTCTTAACACTCAAACGTTCGGTTAAGAAAATGTATATCCATAGTCATCCATAAAGTGTTCATAAACGTACTTACTACCGAAACAGCTATTTATGCAACTGCTAATCAAAACGACAATGCGCGCAAAACAACTACAATGTAAAATGACAAATCATTATTTCGCAGCATAAACACTAAACGCGGAAAACAGGAATAATTCCTGGATTAATTCATGTAAAAGGTCGTAGCGACACTTAACTCTTTCGGCTAGATCGTCCAACTAATAATATTCTCGCACGTGAAATGTTTTGGCTGGTGCTTTTTGTTCGCCGCGGTTATTTCAGTTTTCCAGTGGGATTTTATACAACATCAGCACTGGCCGTCTCCGCGGTGCAGCGCAGAGTCGTAACTCCTGTCGTGGACTATCGAGGTGTTCTCTAGTGCTGGCTGGATGCAATGGATGCACCGCACAACCGCATACAAGGATACAACTAAAACGACACTCGAAATACAGTTTTCTGGAAAGTTCTTGTGATTAACGCGTTTGGATGTCGTGCTTTAGAAGTGCAGTGAATGTGTTTTGGATGCAGTTTGGAGTTCAGTGTAGTGGGTGATCAGTTTACCAGGAATCATGACAGAATTTTTTGGATCATGGAACAAGCCCAGCCAAGATGGGAGCATGGTGGAGACAGAGGAAACTGTGGAAACCATCACCACAACCACTACTCGAAAACGGATACCATCAGTAAGTTGTTTTGTGTGACTCACACCGTCTACTCCCGACGTCCTTGATCGTGACTCGCACACCTCCAGATTATTTTTGCTCCAGGGAATTCGAACGCTGTGACGGAAGAATTAAGATAATATTAAATCAAAATGAAATCTTAATTCCAGCTGTATTCGATCAAGGCAACGGCGGCGCTTTAACATGAAAGAGAAAGCAAAATTATGCATAGATTTTTGTTGCGTCTGAATCATTGTTGAAGGTGTTTATTTTGGACAAGTCCAGAGCTGGTGTCACGGGCGCTGTCAATGCTGGCTCCCGTGATACAAACCAGCGCTGGTCCAAGGTGAAGGCGAACACCGGCCCACTCTCAACCGTCAACTGTCACATCTCTGTATAAATCAACGGACGCATTAACTCACATTCACTAAAAATACAAAATTTCTAAGCGCAATGCGAATAGCAACACATTTTTCTTGGAATTATGTATAACGTTTTATTATCAAACAAGATTTTACTGAATAGCTTTCCTTCTAAACGCTTAATTTAAACATATTTTTAGTCAAATTAATTTTTTAACAGTTTCTAAATGACGTTGGTATGGACGTACAACGCACAAAACCCAAGTCTCAGTGTTAATTATTCAATGTTTGGAGATGTCATCTACGTTTTTTTGTTTTTTATTAATTCTGGCATTGAAATTCTGCTGTCATTGTTGATTCATTTCTGTCAAACTTTATGACTCATAATAATATGAGTGTCCCGCGAAATAATTGATCTGGATGATCTTCGTCCCCACACATTAATGTTTAAATTATGTGACATTTACTAAACTCCGGGCTTTGTGCGCCGTCCACGTCATTTACATGTCATCGACATCGATAAAGTCTGTCCAAATTTATCGATATAATGGCAGCGTTAGAGTTCTCATTGAAAGGTTTTGTCAATTCGCATTCAACTTCTTGTGAATTCGCATTCAGCTAAGTGTTCCTTGGTTTTGTAATGCTATTGACTTATGTCACGACGCGACGATTTGTTCGTGACACACGAGCTCTGGTCGTGATATTGTGGATTCCCTTTAATAAGAGATACAAGGTAGACAATGACTTTCAATATGAAGGTGGTAAACGCATGTAGTATCTTTTGTAAATCAACGTAAGCTTTTTAAATTGCCCTTTGTTTCATAACAATGAACGTGTTCATTCATAACACATTCTGGAATTATGTAAACTAATTGTCTTTCTCGGAAATGTGGATACTTGGACTCTGAATCTTCCTTTGTCTAAGACTACCAACAGCCTTGTTTGTACATGACTGTTGGTCGGTTGTATTAACTGGTAGTAACTGGAGTCTTATCGTCACTTTGACCAGATACCTATCTCTTTGCTTCACCTGTAATTTGTTGTAACTACTAAGTATAATCTATCTGTGGTCTACAATGGACAATATTTTTATAAACTTTCAGATCAACGTTACTGGCTAATATCCTATTATAGTTAATAATGTTATGAAGAGATTGAAATGGGGTGCTTTTAATATCCACACACTACATTTTCTAATTCCGTGCTACGCTGAAAACAATGTTTAATGCAACAGCACGGCTTATAAACACCGTATGATTCATTGGATCGTTTGCTCTACTTCTCAGTTCTCATGGTTTCCTATTAAGTATATTTATATCGAGACATTATTGTAACAACAATGTTTCTATCAACGTGGTCCCTGGACCCACGAAAATTCTGATGTATAACAAATAAATGAGTTTTTAATACTTTTTTCGGCCACCCGTCCAGAACCTGCACTCAAGTGACCAAACTCACTTCGAACGCAAAAGGTGTATTCTGTGTAAATTTAGAAGAACAAGTGAAGTGAAGTAAGTATGGAAATGAGTTAGAAATTAAACCTACGCGTTACAGCTATAATCGACCGATCGATTAATCTTTTTTGGGTTTTATACAATAAAACGAAAGAAAAGTAATGTATTTATGTATGTCAAATTAAAATCTCACTCAACTTAGTTCATTTCATTACCACGCTCGTCACCAAGGCGCTACAAGCATTATCAAGTTTTACAGAATACAAAACTAATATCTCACCGCGGATTCAGCTGAGTGGGGTTCGAAATGAGTTTATAGAACGAGCCTACTGCTAAGCGGACGATTATTTACGACTATAGGAATCGGTTGTGATCGAGAAGATTTACTAAGGTAGGCAAGGCACAAACCAATTTCTACGATAATAAGTTTGTATGTACCTATATACGTAGTAGGTAGTAGCATGCAGGCATGAAAAAAAATGTTTATGCCTATTAGTACATTATCTACACATACAGATACAGCGGTAAGTGCTATGTATGTAGGTAGGGAGGAGACCTGACTTCAACCAGCTAAAAATAGCGAAACATTTTTTGGTAGTAGTGTTGTCACATAGGTACTAGAATAACGAAATTGTGAACACAAAATTACAAAGTTGTGGATGGAAACCAAAGTAGATTCATAATCAGGCTAAATGTTATGGAGCCGGGCTTCCGAGAAGTTTTAACAGCGAACGAACTCCCTGCTCACTAAACTATTGCACAACACTCGAATCAAATCAAAAGCTGATTTCATATTTTAGGAATGAAGGAAGGTATGTTTGTGGAAAAATTCATAAAAATACTGAAGCGATGACTTTGAAACCTATGATGTTGAACAATACTCTTAACAATAGGATTTATATTCACAAAAGGATTTATATGTATTTGGAACAAAACGATAGCTGATATTTCATTCAAATGTCATACTTACTTACTACGCTGCGCTGTGTAGAATCAATGTAGTACGCAAAGATAATTCCCATAAAATTTATATACAACTCATATTTTATTGCCTTTTTATCCCTGTCCTGTCCCTGTCAAAACTTTGTTCTGCCTCCTTCCTCAAATACTCAAACACCGTAGAAAGTGTACGTTCGAAAATGGAACGTCAGCTTCCAGACTACAGGTCGTCGACCCCGTCCTCTTAGTGTTTATACCTATAAGTTTGAATTGCAGTCCGACGGTTTTAACTTGTAGCATCTATTCTTAAATCTTAGAGCATTGCACCCCAAATACAACATTACCAGATGTTCTATCTAGTCTGGCGTGTCGGTGGATCAGTCTAGCTTTACTCACCTAGCTTCATAATGGACTTAGGACTAGCTAAAATTAGGGAAACATACTGTATAACCTCAACAAATAAGTATTATAAGGAACTAGTTTTTTCCCAAAATTTGAATCGAAAATTGAGCTAAATTATAACTTACCCTTTAAGGAGTTGATATCGATGTTTGAAAATAATAATGAATACATTGGATTGAGCTTATAATATATTATATATAATAATAGTTATGTGGGTGGGCCATCGAATTCTAAATTCGGTGGAGTGGGCACCTATCGATAAATCATCAACAGAACACGTCACACGATCACATCCCTTTTGGCTAATAATTTAGCAGAGAGACAAAGTGCGATATTTGGCATGGTTCTTGCACATTCGTCAGACTAATTGGCAAAGTATTTAATCATATTCAAATTAATTTACTACCAAAACCTCGGGTTAATAAACAACCCCACCCAAGTCAGATAATAATTTATTGTTTGCAACAGGCAATTTACAGTTCAAACAATTGAGCTAAATGTAGCTCAATTGTTTGAATTGTAAATACTACTTTTAATTTATTCGACTGTTATTTTCTTTTTAATAAAGATTATTAATTTAATAAACAAACAATTCACACCATCACCAAAGTTTATAAGAGATTATGGTGAAAGCCCCAAGAAAAAAATCTGATGATTTACTTGGTCTGAGGGTCAATGAAAGAGAGGTTTAATAAATGACTATAATGTATATGCGATGGATCAAATTAAAATACAAAATAAATAAATAAATTATGCTGCAACTCACGCAGCATCATATTTATGTACATACTAGTAAGCAGAAAGTTAGATCTATGCTTTTACCTACAATTTATGGGAAAAAAATAAATATATGAGTGATAAACACGTATATCAATAAAATTTGACGTGCTTTAAAAAACTATAAAACAGCTTTAAAACCCTGTAAACAGTATTCATCTATGTTCGTTGATTCACTTTCCGAATAATGAAAAAAAAATTAGGTTTGCTAGCATCGAGAATGCTAGTCGCTTTGAGCTCAGAACACTGCTTGCAAGTGTTCCGAGCTTAAAACGACTAGAATTCTAATTTTTAGAGTTCTAATTTTTCAAGTAGCGACATCTACTTAGTTATAATTTCAGAAATCAAATAATATCCAAAAACCCCAAGTGCGAGGGCGTACGTATAATAACAAAGACTCTTAATTTGATTCTAATTTCTTTTGATGTGATGACGTTGGCGTAAACAGTGTCACGCCAAAATCAAAACCAGCAAAACCAAATTAATTCAGTACCTATTTAATAATATTGCTTCAAAAATATTGTAGAGTTTTGTAAACATTAGGTAATACACCGTGTCTGTGTATTATCGTGATCTGTGATAATGATAAGGTATGGCTAAACCTTAATCATGTATTTTGTATTTTATATTGTTCGGAGGGACCTGCGCGTCTATCCGAACCGCACTGAAACGTTGGTGTTCTTCCAATACAAATAAAGTCGTCGTCAAACGAAAGTCTTTCTTCTTCATGTAATCTTTAATTTTTTTGAGTATAATGTCTGAAACGAGAACTTAGATTTTCGTTTTTACAAGTAGACCCCGTGATTTTGAAAAAAAATCATGTGATGATGTTGACAAACCTAGGTTTTACAGCGCTCATAGCAATCCCTCGAGAGTGTAACTTATGCGTTACTTATAGATCGATACGTTACATATCGATTTTATGTAATCTTATTGCAGCATCAATGCAAAAAAAAAACAACTTATGTATATAAAAAATAAAATAGAAATAGTAGGTAAAATGTCGGGATAAATACTTACCTACTTATTTATAATATTTCCCTTGGAAACGAAATTATTATGGTACCTTTGAATTGAAATTTATTCTTTCAGCAAAATTTGTTTACCAGTGGCGATGATATCAAGTAACAAACATACATAAAACATACAGACAAATCGAGACCCTCCTTCTTTTCTGAAGTCGGTAAAAAAACTGAAAAGATCAGACAAAACGCGATGACAGGCAGCAAAAGTGCTAATTACTGAGACAACCGACAAAATGTTGGTGCTGTGAGCCAAAACCCAATTACTCTCTAACAACCAACCACAACTAAGTCGAGTCGGTAGGCCAACTAGACAAAAACAATCAAATTATTTGCTGCAATGCTAAATCTCATGATATTTTTCACTCCATCATCATCGGCTGGATTTAACCCACTGATCTAGGAGTTTGCGCCAGCACGGTCGAAAAGTACAATAAAAGACTAACCAAAATGTATAAAAAAAAACAAATTATTATTGTTTTTCACTTATAAAGGAGAGGTGATTCATTATTTTTGGCGCGCTTTAGTAAGCTACTAGTAAATGTCCCATTAAAATGCATAAGTAAATACGATAAGAACCTTTTCTATAATAAAAAATCGACCTTTCATCCTCATCCTCAACAGCCTATAATGGTCCACTGCTGGACTCAGGCCTCCCCCTGATAAGCACCTTGTTAGTGTTTGAGATGAGGACCCATAATCCCCACCCTGGGCATGCTTGTTGGGGATCTGCCTCCGCTCTACCTTAAATAAAAATCTGATGTGCAATTCATTGCAGTTTTAAAATTTATTACAAGATAAAACTCGACAAATTCTTCAGAATGCCTCGTAAATAAAGTAGAAGACTGGGTAGTGAAACGGTTTAGAAAAAATTGCTCTACCAAGCCGCTGCCATACAAAAAACCACCTTCAATTGAGATGGTAGAGTACATAATCGTCCGACAAGAGCGGTTTTAAATACGCCGTTTTTCAATTGAGTGGATGAAGATCAAAAATAGATTCAACCGCTCTGCTGAAGCAAGATACGGACATTTTTGGAAATCAAATAAAGTTCTATAAATAACGTAACAAGGTTGTGCTGCGGTAAATAGAAAGCTTTGGGTACTTCTTCCGTGACTCATATCTACTCGTTCAACGGCTATCAAAGGTCAACTTTACGTTTGAGTTCTTGTCTAAACAATAACTATTTTTCTATAAGGTATGCGAGTAAAGAACAGAATTGATAACCCTCATCCCATCTAAAAATATAAATAAAACAAAATACATACCTATGGTTTATCCATTTTGAATTAAGCGTTCGTAAACAAAGTACGACACAAATAACAAAATCTCACTTGCTTGGCGTCGAGTTTCAGATATAATTGTACCTAAGCATTTTTTATTGTTGGGTTGATTATTGAAGGGAGGATCTAAAATCGACAAGTAATGTAAATTACGTATAAAAGGACGCGCCAACAAAGTGAATTTTAGGTTAAATATGGGTGGTTTGTTTACGTATATGCTCCATTCAAAATGGATACGATATAGGTATGCACCAATCTGACGCAGATCATCAGCATTACCATACAGGCACGGCAATGCAATGCAGCCTGGATAATCTGGATATGAATAATTTGAGCAGCCTGCAGCTCCGCTATTTCAATTCTACCGCGTCTGTTGTGTACTCGTAGTACCTACCTTTTCGAAAAAGATTTGTCATAAATGAAAAACACAATAAGGATTAGAAATGGTCGTAGATACCTACGTCATTGTTTTAGAATTGTTCAGACAAAAGTTTATGTAATAAATATTTATCTTTTACTATTAAATCTTGGGTGCTACCTATAAATTGAGAATAGAGGACAAGGATAAAAGCCCTTTAATGTTGTTCCAATTTCCACCAAGTCGTAATCCCAGTTTTATACACTCGTAAGCTCTGCATTGCTGGTAAGATCTTGTTTATGAACACGTTTATACAGCATGTACCTATATACATAATATGTATGCTATATATATGTACATACCTGCATATTTAGCACAGGATTAGTATTACATGACGTCGGTTGCATTTAAATCCATCTGTTTAGTCTTAAAATTTTGTGAAGTCTTTGAACGGCCCTGAACCCCTTTTACCGCTGGGTTCCCACGCTTTTCCCATTAAAAACCTGTGTAGAAATTGAATCACAGACTTAATAATGTTTTTTAGACCAATGACTAAGAATATTATAAGTCTAAACTGCCTATAGTACCTACTTAATTTGTGTAGTTAGAGACAAATTACACAGAACTATATGATCGGTGCATATCGTGACTCTGAAAACTAAATTTTTTCCTTTCAGTGAACAAATTAAACTATGTTTTTATTTTTCAGAAGATGGCATTTTTATCCATTTAAAAAAAACTAATTATGACAAAGTACCTACCTATTTATGCGAAAAACTTCAAAAATTGTCTCTACTGTTCCTCCAGAGCGATAAGATACAGATACTACCTAGTTGCATTCCGAACTTGCTTGGCGACGCTCTATCGCGTGTCTCGATAATGCATTTTGAATGAAAGAGTCCATACGATAGCTTCTTACTCAAATCGGATATTATGAGAACTGGCGTGAGTGCCAACTGAGATGATTTATATGCTGGCAAACGGCTCCCTACATAAACTAACTATTTCACGGATCTACTAAGTCATTTGTCTTTATAAATGCCATAAATTCTACATTATACATGGAATCCTTGAAGCAGATCTTAGATGATTGTATAAGACCTGTGATAGCAGCGACTATTTTCTCTTTGTATCTTTTTTAAATTTATCTGGTTTCCATAACACAAGCTTTGTTTATTAGTACTTATGATGTCGATGACGCTGTGTGAAAAACCCTACCAAGTTTTTTCTCTGCCTTCTTATGACGTGTCCTCCCTCAGTGCAAAATGTATAACTACCCAACGAGGAAAATAGACTGACATAAACAGCTGCTTTTGGAAAAGATAGATTGTGTGAAAGGGGACATGGGTAGGAAAGGTGTAAAGCACGGAAATGACGGCTCATAGAGGAGAGTGAAAGAAACATACACGTTGTGCCGACCCCACCTAGCGTGGGGTAAGGACCTGAAGAAGAGAAGAAGAACAGCTCCTTTTGATTATGTAGTTGGAGGTCATGGTGCCAGGACAGAACAGAGACTGCACTGAATGCATAATAAATAAAGCTTCTTTCCCGTATCGTCATCAACATTAATAAATTACAGAAAGCTACAATGAAGGCTTTGATAAAGTATTTCGCGGCCAGGGAAAACCTTATCGATGAATGACGGGTATAGTTTGAACACAATTCCTATGTCTACAGAATAATTTGATTTGTTTTAAAAAAACTATAAACCAACATCAATTTTATGGTTTTTCTCATGGATGCCATTGTAAGAACTGGACCAAATTGAAATAGAGAACCATCAAAATCGGTTAACCTAGTCAAAATGTCTTTTTTTTAAGTCGGTGAAAAAATTACAATCGTAGTCTTTTATTCGGTATTGTAAAACAAACAGATTGCAGGCTGCTTTAGGCTAGGATAAGATATCGAAGCCACTGACTGTACAATTATTCCAAAAGAGGCTTAGTTGGTAGTGCCGGCAACGACACTACTGGTAGTGGTAGTGCGGCTGGTAGTGTCGTTGCCAATAAATGACTCGTAGTATCTAACCTAATGGCGCTATGCTCCGTCCACGGATTTATTTTCTTTGACCGAATGAAATAATGGAATAATTCTTAGAATTTGTGTCTCAACAAAGACTAGCCAGGTTCGCAGGACATTATAGTGCACAAGTGTGCGCGCAAACACAAATGCCCTTTCTATTCCTTCATTCTCATATTCCGATGGGACGACAGAACGACAAGATCGGGGAGAGGTTAGGCGCAGGACCAAAAGCTTAACGTGCTTTCCGAGGCACAGCACAGGGGTGTAAAAACGCCAACTTCCTGACTCCGGGCGGTTACTGTGAATTTTTCTTTCTAGAAAAACCCCAATAACTACTATTGGCTCAATCCGGGATTTGAACCCAGGACCTCATAATCAGCGATTGAACATACTGACCGCTAGACCAACGAGGTAGTCTCAGTACACATAAGTATACTGCGACTGTGTAGGTAGGTAGCTAGGTAGTACAGTACTATGTTTTTCTCCAGAGAGAACTCATTATGTGGCCACACGGGCGATCCTACGTCATTCGGAATTCGGGCCATGCGGTTAAAGAATCATAACCCGACGGAAATAGGTATAGGTACACATTGCAGTAGCTATTCTTCTAAATAACCACCAACCAAAATGTTTTATTGTCTGGCTACTAGATATCTTATCTATGCTCACGTTTTGCTGTGAAGATATCGTAAAACATTTAGCAAAATGTAATATTTCTCTGGTTTGATTAGCTAGGTACTGACATCATGGTTTCGTAAATTCTAAAAACGAGTATAGCTATTTACTTTTATAGGTGCGGTACTTTGCTCAGTGTTAAGAACTAAAATTTGCTGTACTAGTAAATTAGCTGTAATCCGTAACTTCATTAGCGTGGTAGGTAGATTTTTGATTTTTGGAGGAAGTGTCACGAGCGCGCAAAATTTTTATTGGCCATCAACTTCTGCCAGAAATATTTTCCGCTGCGTTTAGCTAAACTACCAATCCCACAAGTAAAAAATCTTCGCTTTCTCTTCTGTACATTTTCTGAAGTCAAATAAGGTTAAATAAGCATTTAAAAACAGTCTGTAAAAATAAGTTCGACCGACATTACAGAGACCTAGACCTTAAAATCGGGAAGTGAATTATTGCATTAGTAGTTTGTCCAATAGTGTAGGTGTATTAACCTTGGCAAAAGTCTTGTGTAGGAATGTCCAGACGTTATTATATTTATTTTGATCTAATGTGACATATTGTGCTAATATTATGAAGATTGATCTTTGAACTGAATTCCGGTAATGGAATCATCACTTTTTTATTGTGACCTATACAACAGACTTCAACGCGCTTTATTTATTTATCCATTAGTAAGAGGAATTGTCTTCATTATGATTAGCATTATGATAAGCGGGTTAACTACGAACCTTGTTTGTGTTGGAAGAAAACCAACGTTTCACATTATAATAAATTCGTCAAACTACGATAGTTTCTACAGGAATTGTCTTTTTATATTATTATGGTCATAAATTCAGGTTGAGCCGATGTCCTAGCCCACTAAGCAAAAATAAATCAAATTAGGAACTATAATGAGTCAATTAACTATCAAAAAAATACCTACACGGAAGGTAGGTAATAATAAAAATAATAATAATAAGGTACTTACTTAATAATTTTAGTTGCCTTGCTTATGTTAGGCGCATACACCAGTGAAAGTGGCGTCCCCACCTATTTTATCTTATCATTACGTTAAACACAGGACGTTTTAAAAATCCATCGTTTTGTTTGTGGATTAATGCCTCCGTAATAGTTTCATTTTGTAAAGCTTAGGCAGAGATACGAAGTTGCGCTTTTTGGCCACCAAACTCTATTTTCGCATCTCTTCCTAAACTATAAGAGGTATAAAAAATTGCTGATAATAGATACGATAAACCGACGATGGATTTTTTAAATTACTTCCTATTTGCTGGAACTAAACACTATTATAGTATAGGCACAGATAATATAATACTTTACTATAATTTTAGCTGGTATAGGCAATGTGCCATGCAAGAGCCACCTGCTAGTAATGGTGTTGTACGAGATGTGGGTGAACTGATTATGATTAGATGTTATGTAGAGCGGCGCGCTTGAAATTGCAAGTAAGTTGACACAGTTTGTGAAATTATGCGCTTGGTTTACAGGGTTGTTGGCAATTAAGTATTTTAGCAACTAAAAGACGAGGGGCAAGTTTAAACCAAAAAATAAATATACTAAATCAATCCAATGTCCATCCATACCAAGGAGTACCTACCGATCATTGAAGTAAAGTAAAGGGGGTTTCAAGTAAGGCTTCATACTACATAAAAAAATCAACTAAGCAATTGGTCCCACCAATTTATCGGGATAATTTTTAATCGTTGTTAATTACTACATGATTTGTTGTAATTTACACATCGTTCAAACCGCTATGCGCTAGGACAAGGACAATGAATCATTGTAGTTCTAAGTCTAATATTACGAACCTTTCTAGACCTCCTGTCCACGCCAACGGAACCGCAGGCAACAGCTAGACCAAATGTAGGTATCCATAGCTGACAGGCATATAAAAGGAAGCTATTGAATTATGTCTGTGGGCTTTACTTGATAAATGTTTACTCACCCGGCTATTAGGTACATTATACCGTCAACAAATTTTATTGTCATTTCGCTTTCACTTTTTATACGCCATTTAGCGTCGTAAGCAATCAGCTGTGTCCCAAAGCTGCGGATCAATCGATTATTTCTGATCAATTTAACAATTCGACTTGCGTTCGATTTTCTAGAATCCATCGTGCCAGTCACATGAAAACGATGTCTGACATCGCTATTTTCTGAACTAGGGCAAATGTAATGGGGATTGACTGTCTAGAGGTGCTCGGAAGAACTTGTAAGTACTTAATATATACCTACTACTTACATACATAGCATTTACCAAGCAAATAAACAATTATTGTTTGTAATAAGTCCCGCGATCACTTTAACCTCGGTGACCAGCTATCCGAGAGGAGTAAATTGAAAACCAGAGCGCTTAGTTTGTGTATTTGAGGCAATAAACGTTTTTAAATTGTACTAAAGATATTTTTATTAAATTTATCTTTTGAAATATATACATACCTAAAGTTCCTTGTACGCAGCAATATTGAAAATAACTAAAGTCCATACTAAAATCTTCAACTCAAGTTAGCGGTTTCGTAGATAATCGTCCCATTTCCCGCAAAAGTAGGACAATAAAACCTCATTCAGCTGTGCGCGGCGGCGGCGGCGGCGGCGCGGCGCCTCATTCGATGCATTTTTCAGCCCAATAAAGAGTGGTTTTGTGGCGACAGACCGGTTCAGTAACGGGATATCCGGCCCAGTGGTGCATTGGTGCAAATACGTTTGTTCGTGCAGAAAGTTCTGTCTGGCTTAGTGGGTTGAAATGGAAGTACCAAACTTTCAATACTTTTATGAGTAGGTTCAAAACAGTATCTTTTCTAACGAAAGTTTAAAAATAGAAAGGAGGAAGAGTTCAATAAGCTATTCTACAAAGCGCGCAACGTTGCAAACGGTAGGTAATTACCACAGATTACCCCCAAAGGGGGTAATCTGTGGTAGGTACTTACAAAATTTGCAACACAACTGAAAATTTCACAAAATGTTACCAACTCACATTACTTCAGCGTTTTGTTACAATAGCGCTGACAAACATAAGAAATTATAATCGGGGCACGAGACACTACTAAAAAGTTCAGGAGAACTGGATTGAAGATAAAACGAAAAAAAAAATACATCTTGTATTATTCATTGTAAGAGAAGCGTGTTGCATAATATTTGCACCTATTGCATTAATGTACCGTCACGAAAACTAGTTTGTAATTCCACACAGCAAATCGTATATTTAATCAATGTTTGCAATATACATTTATTCGTCCTCTCAGTACAGTACTAACCAGGCTAATAAGTATAATCTACGTTTTTGTATATTTGTTTGTTTATTATCTATTAAAGCTAGGTATTTCGCAATTTCTATAAATCGTGGGAACAATAAATGGGAAAATGGTTCCCACAATGGAGACACCGCGCCATTGAATTCATAATTTCAATAACAATTACTTACCTAACAGGATTTCCATAAAATAACATTAGCAAATTCAATTCAGGTAGGAGCCTGCCTACAGTGCCTACAATGTAACCATGGAACCTTTTAAAATCTACGACAAGCCGCCGCGCCATCATAAATAACGCAAATTATTTTTTAGAATTTAGAACCTCTTCCTATAATTAGGAAATATCTATCTCTCATAAAGAAACATTATGGTTCATTCACCTAACTCTACATTTTGGGACCGCATAGAGGGAGGGAATAGAGAGTGCAGCTGTGTTTGCACACCCGCGCACTGGAAGGCGAGCTAGGAGGCCATCGCACATTGATTTATTAAAAACGAAGATGAGGCACTGGTTGCTCGAAAGTGGCAACCTCAAATTGTGTAAAATTGTGTTCTCCCACATCAGTCACCGTCTGACCGGCGGCACGGCCGGTCGTGATTCGCGTGAAATATTGTTGTCTCAGTCTCACTTCGGTCCTAGACACGTCTTTCCGTCTTTGTTCTCCTTTTAATTGCACAGGACTGGAAATATAACTGTGAGCGTATGTGTTTGCGTGTAGTTGTAACACATGCCAATTTTTGAGTAAGCTCTGGGAGAACGTAACCTATCTTCCCTTTTTAAATCAATGCCATCGCATGATGTTGATGACACTTGAGTACCGCTTCTCGTCCGTTGTAGGTACCTTACCTACATCTACTAACAGTCGAGGAAGGCAATGCATAGTTAGAAACTTACCTACTAAAGTAACCTAGAATTCGGCTTGTCTAGTGACTTGTGTTTGTGCACTAAATATATTTTCATTTCATTTCATGAAATTTTAACTTTTTTAACTCAACAGAATACGTCTGTTCCAGAGGATGCCTAGCTAGCTAGTTAGTTTGTAATATGCACATATTTTATGTAAGCTTCCAACAGATTTTACATAGATCCATGGCTCCAAATAATGTTTTGAGCTAAGAGCAGTCTTGCTAACTGGCCTGTACCCAACCTGTACCCAGTTCCGACATAGACGATTCACATTGTTTATGTTATGTGTGACAAACAATGCGAGCAGTGATTTATTAGTAACGGCTGTGAGCATATGGGGCGACACAGTTGCATGCCCCATGATGAGATGCTATCGATCCTCATTGAAAAGATTAGAGGTTTGTTTATCTTTTATAAGGCGAGAGTATTTAAGAAATAATAGTGGCTTAGATTACATAGGTACTGCTAGTCGCTACTGATGCTGCTTGTTGCTGGTTTACTGCAAGCGGTAGGTGCAGCACTTCTTCATGAGGCCTGCATTTTATTTACCTATCTACCTACCTATTGTTCGTGCGTTCGCCATATAACTACCGCAGTCTAAGCTGTAAGTCTTGACTTGACTTTGTTGTTATTGGCAAAATGTGTCTAGTTTGCCACTTTTCTGTCCTAAGCAGAAAATTAATCATTTGTCCTACCCCTACCTAACGCGCATGATTCGAATTTCATTTCTTTTTGGTTATTCGACCGTAGCTTGTATTATTATTATCTGTGTAGGTATATTTTTATGTACACTAGATGTCGTTAAAACTAATTTCGTAATGCTTAATTTTACCATATTATATTATATTTGATTTATATTACTTATATGATTATTATACAAATCACTCACAAGAGTTTTGAGTTTTAGTTGATTGATTTTGTTTTAAAACTATAAACCGACTTCAATTATATGGTGTTTTAGGAAAACATTGTTAGAACTGGACCAAATTAAAATGGAACCACAAGGGAAGCACCAAATCCAAATAAAAAAAACATGAAAATCGGACCACCCAGTCAAAAGTTCTGAAGTACTAACTTTTAAAAAAATACAATCGAATTGAGAATCTCTTTCTTTTTTGAACTCGGTTCAAAAGGAGACGAAACGGATTCGTAATGAAACGTAACGAATTTTCTGTCTACCCCGAAGCAAGGCGAAGAACTGCAAGTTAGGAGCTCAGCTCTACCATTTTTAACAGACTTCAAAATAGGAGAAGGTTCTCAATTCGACTGTTATGTTTGTTGCCTCAGAACTTTTGACTGGGTGGTCCGATTTTCATGATTCTTTTTTTATTTGAGAGCTGGTACTTCCCATTTTAATTTCAGTTCAGATCTGACAGTGGGATCCTGAAAAATTATAATATAATTGAAGTCGGTTTATAGTTTGTTAAAACGGGGCGATAATAGATTACTTACATTACAGGAAAAGTTATCCACACAGGTGTTCCATACATTGCAAATTGCAATGCATGGAACACCTGTGTGGAACACTTTTGGTCTCGCATCGTAGGATAGAGCCTCTTTTTGTGCACTTACGTATGCGGTAGTAACGTTCCGCTCCTTACCAATGCGATTGTTCCTATTCGATGGTCACACTGATTTTAATCAGGTATTACAAGTAACCTACCTAGTTTTGTATTAGGTCAACTCATGTTATTTGACGACCTGTGTTGGTCATGTGGTGTGTGGCAAAGCTCCGCCTGCGACGCGGAGGTTACGTGATTTTGTTCACGCCTCGGGAAAATGTTTCTAGCACAGATATTTCTACGATCTCTGATATGGATCAGTTGAGCTGTATATTGTTTGCAACAGGCTGCAGTTTACTCAATTGTTTCAACAGTAATTACCAGTTTTAATTTGTTTATATTATTCTTTGTCGATAATGCGTCAAGCTGAAGACAGGGCGTTATGGCGCTCATTAGGGGAGGCCTATGTCCAGCAGTGGACTAATATGGGCTGATGATGATGATGATGATGATAATGATAATGTAATGAATGGTAGTAGGTACTCATAACACAAGCTCTGCTTAGCTCGGGGCTAGATGCTGTGTGAATTGTTCATCCATCCATACATCCATACAAACTCTCGCTTTTATAATATTAGTGTGATTAGATTACTAAACGGCCATAACCTTTCAGCTGTCGCCACCATTTTGCAAAATGGCCGGAAGTGTCGGGAGCTTTTCTGGGTGGTTCGCGCGGTATCGTCGAGTGTGATTCAAATGACGATATCTCTAAAGTTTTGTAGGGAACTACTTATACGTCTATCTTATATTGTTGGAATCGTTATGTAATAAGCTAACACATTAAACATTTGTTATAGTCATGTATTTGCAATGTATTAATAATTCCAGCTTGAAATCAGGATGAGACAATTTTTGCCAGTTTATTGAAGAAAAGTCGTTCTAAATACTTAAGAGAAATACTGAGAGATATCAATCAAAACAATCAACTTTCGCCTCTGGCTGAATGGTACACGCGACCGCACCCACCATTGAGTCCGTAAGAAAACCGGACAGGCCGCTCTTTGATGATAATAACCGGAACCGGTTAACAAGATTCCTGGGTACCACGTAGGTACATAGCGTCATAATAGCATGTGACTTTAAACCTACCTACATATCATGTAGGTACCGACTACCTATGTATGTACTCGTATTAACAACACCAACCTACGTACTATTAATTTACCTACCCCACCACACCACGTAAGTAATACCTACCTACATGTCCACCCACATACATATACTAACTACCAATGGACAAGTTAAAATTGCTTTAGATAGATAGATAAACACATTATTTGGTGCTACAGACACGCATACAATGAAACTTAGAGATATAATTCAAACATAAGTACAAGTGTCCCAGGAAACTTCCGACCTACTTTTCGAGTATGAGTACCTACCTAATGAAAATAATTTATCATCATACTTAATAAAATATACTGACAGTATTTGGCATAACGTTGGTCATTTCACTATGGATACTAGGGGTAGGTGGAGGAACCAAATAGCTTGGCGGTTTGTTAAAGGCGCATCTTGCCTAGTGGCGGCAAATGTGCAAATCCGCCGCTACCATACTGGGATTTATCGTTGGCCTGTACCGGGGTGTAGTGTCGTTTCGCCGCCTCTTAGCTAACAAAATAAAGGCGCATACACGAGTGAAAGTGGCGCCGCCACCTATTGTATCTAATTATTACGTTTAGCACAGGAAATTAAAAAAATCCATCGTAATAAAATAGGTTGCGCTGCCATATTGGCTCGGGTATGCGCCTTAAATTGAATTGTATGGCGGTAAGGCCCCGTGTAATTTTATATAAATCGGACTCTACCGCATTTGTCACCATAAACGATGGAAAGTGCTAGATACCTATCATATGTTACTTTTCTCAACTTTCGCACCATGGGAAAGTGGCCATTGTTGGCAGTTCTCATGTGTTGATTGATACATAGAGGTGCCTATATGATGTAAGTGAAAACTACAACCTTAGTAGGTACCGTACAGGTACCTACCTATACCTACCTGTGCTACCAGAGATACCTACCTATCTATCTAATTAACTTACCTACCGCTATAAGGCAGATAGCTGCTTTTGCTGTTTACGTAGGTAGGTAGCTCAACCACACTTTTAAGGTAAAATATATATAATATGATAGGTATAAGAGTTAGGTAGGTAGATAGATTATGAGGTAGGTACCTATCTACCTGGATAATAAACCATTTTTAAAATTCACTCCGATGATTGTATGAAGTTTAGTGGAGAGCGGGTGCATTTTTAGAATGGTTTTTCTTTACCTAGATTGATTGAGTAGAGACAAGAATTAAAGTTCTGTTTTTTTATTTCTAAATAGAAAATTACCATTCTTACTCTTTACACTCGTGGTTTAGAGCCGCAGTTTGGCGTTCAAATTATAATTGATCAAATAATTCTCCAGTCTCCATAAGCTTCACCGATCTAATTTCGTCCTGGCGAATCTTTTCTTTCAAAATAGCCATGTGCTTGTCGCGAGCTATCTTCCTGACAGCTTCTTCCTCGCGCCAGCTTGCCTCCATGATGTTGTAGATCTGCTGTTTGGACAGACCGTAGAAGAAACCAGCAACAAACAAGGCCCACCTCGCACCTCGTATGAGCGGAGACACATTGAACGGAGCTCCGAATGGAAGCGAACTCATAATTTGTATTTTTCTAGGCGAAGGAAGAAAAATAAAAACTTACACAGCAATTTTTCAAACTACGCGCTCGTTCCCCGCTCTTCAAAAATTTGACAGTGACACTTAACGGCCAATCTGGTATTTATTTTTTTGTTTTTCGTATCGAGCCAGCCTTAGAGTTGGCTCGGTTTGTATCGAAACCTTTGATTTATCAAAATTCTATGGAGCAGCCCTAAAAATATCAATATTTTTTATGTTGTATTGTGGGATTTGCATCGATGACTGTATTTTTTCACGTTAGTTTTTTTATTTATCATTAAATGTCCCACCTAACTTTTTATATGTACCCTACATCAAATGCAATAAAAAAGAATACAAGAGTAAAATTCTTAGTAGGGACCGAACTTGTAGAGTTTGTGTAAATGGACTAAGAAAAAAACCTTAGTTTATCTAAAAGATCGAAGACCAGAGGCCGAATAGCTGGCTAAGAATACAGTTGTCTCCGTTGTGGCGGGTACCAATTATAGCAGACTGGCGAGCAGCCAGCTAGAATTATCACCGCGTAGTCAGCAGGAACAAACGCAATCGATTCAATCAATCACCATCTTATCATTTGAGCTCTTCCTAAACAACCGAGTTGCTTTGTACACCACCGTATGAATTTGGCCTGCTGCTGAGTTCAATGATTGTCTTGGCACGTTTCAGCTTCCTCGTAGGGAAAGTCTGTTCAAAAGTATCGTGATGCTGATCCTTCTATGTAGGTATTTATTAATTTGATCACTTGTAAACCGATACTATACCGATTACATGTACAGTACCACGATACGTTTATAGTAGGTTTCGAATGGATACAAGTGTTAAGATAGTCAACTTGTCAAATGAATGACAATTATTCGTATGAGAACCATGTGAGAACTAGCTGTGTGAACAGTCGTTATTAGAGATTTATTTTTCGAGGCTGAAAAATGGTTAAATGCGCCATAAATCTCTGTAAAATAGATAGCCGGACGAGGACTAAATTAAATTACCGCATCACATACCAGATATCACCGGTTAGCAATTTTTACCCAAAAATAATTAAATAAAAATTTTAGGGTAGACGCGGGACACACATGAACCCCTCGCACTTCATCGCTACCTGACGATTGACTAGTTATGGGATGTTGTGGGCATTTTTATCGAAATTTTTTGGGTGTTTCTGGAAGGCTTTTATGTTACTAAGTACCTATATTAATTAGGGTTCTGTAATTATTGGTCAAAATAATGTCGATTGTTGAAGATGTCGATAAAAGTCATGCTGAAAACTAGGATCTTTGCTGGCGCTGCGTAACCCAACGTATTACAGAACTGCTTTAATACACGTGAAAAGTCAGTTGCTAATATTTAGTCTAAGGTTTCTTCGTCCTACATTAGTCCACATCATCAAGCCACAGAAGTAAGAAATAAAATATTATTTCTGTGTGTAATTTAATTTAAAAAAAATTATATTTTCTTATTTGTAAGTAGGTACATCTATTGTACCTATTCATAGAAATAAAGATATTTTACCCTTATCTTGAGTTTAATTCAAATTATCTTTGATCTAGTTTTATAATTAGATAGTTAGTGTATGTCTGAATGTCTAAAGGATAAACTATTGAGACCAATCATAGTTTTTTAAGACTTACCATAGTTACCATGTACGTACTCAATTTCACAAAAACTGAATTTTTATCGACATATTTTACGCATTGTAGCGCGCATATTAGCTCATCCCTATACATTGCAGGTGTCACTAAGGTTTTCCTGACTCCGCTGGGCATTGGGAGGAACACAGGCCATAGTGTCCCTCTATGGCTAGTACTTTAAAATCTCTATGTACAGTACAGTACAATCCACCCTATATTTGTCTGTCACTCGATCGCTATCGATATTATATAGTCAATGTTCAAAAAAACCACTCGAATGCCAATGCAATCTCGTCTCTATTTTTTACCTGTCTCTGTCACACTAAGCATTTTTGCGTAGCCGTCCGTAGCCGTACTCGCTCACTCACCCTACTTGGATTTTAGTCCGTATTTGGCATTTCAAGAGGGCGCTTGTTGTGTTGGTTGACTGTCAGAAAGTCAATCCAAAACTGTGTTTTCGTTTTATTTTCAAAGAAAATAGAGTCAATTTGTGCGTAAAATGTAAGAAAACGTGCCTCTATGTCGATTCTTATACACAGACTAGACCCAGGGGGATGTCTGGAGCGGTTTTGTGATTGATCAATTAAAATAGTGGGTGTGGTGAACGCCGAAAGTGTCACCAGATCAATCAACGATAAAGTCCCTTTTCCGAAAATACTGAAAACAATTACGTAATTCGACCAAAACAGTCCTTTGTTGACTTATTGTGCTACACAAAACTATGAAGTAACCTTAAAAAGTGTTGTGTTTTGTTTGTAGAAATCGTCATCGACGAAAACCACGACGATGACGACCCCGGCGAAGTTGTTTGGGCGCGAGCTGTCGTCCTTCGACGAGGTGGACGTAGACGAGCTGCTGTCCAAGCTCACGGCTGAGGAGCTCAACATGCTCGCCAAGGAGGTCGATCCTGATGTAAGTAACCTTTTTGCTAGATACCTTAAAAACAAGCTAACCGCTGCACCTACTTCGCTGACTATCATTTTATTGAAGATCTACAAAACGCCATGTATTGTTTATCTGGTCGAATTTGAAGTAAGGCCAATAGGCACTCTAATTTGACCTATTTCAAATATTAGGATCCCATTTATGACTGATGAGTCATACATTTGGTCCATTGATTCAATATATTTGTAAATTCATAAAAAAAAGTTCTTAAAAACTACACCTACCTAAATTTTACTTAACATAATAAAATGGCTTTGTGATAAAAACTCAAGGTAGCGGGAATGGCACTGTCTTTGTTGAATGTCGAGGCATTATCACATGTTTTGTACTGCGGCCTTCAATGCCTATTCACATTAATGTAGTTGTGAACTCGGATAGCCAATTGAGTGTCTGATGAGACAGGATGGCTAGTTAGATCATAGTTTTATTTATGCAATGCAAGGCAACACCTATAAAGTCATTTGATTTTAACATTATATGCTTTTTGAGTTGAGGCACTTTTAAATCAACATACCCCATATTTGAGTAATCAGTTACTCAAACACAACTCAGACTTAAGCACATATCAAGAAGTGATATAATAAAGTAACAATGAAAAATTTCAAAAACTCATCAGTTAAGATGAGCTTGAATATGAGTTGTGTTTGGGTATTCAGGGGATAAAGACTTAATAAAATGAAAACTAGAAAATTTATTAAGCACATTGTACTAAACAAGAATTTGAAGAAATCCTACTGTAATTTGTTAGGAGAAACAGACTATTATCATAGATATATTCTACCAAAATGGGTAAATTTTCTGTAACAAATGGTGGTAAATTTTCTCCGACACCTCTATCAAGGTACCTCTACCTGTGAGGTGTGAAATCTTAATGAATGGAATTTTCTGGCGAACAGCCAAGGCTTGTGGAATGTACACACAGAGAAAATCAGAATCAGGTAGCATCTATTTGTTTATTGATCTTGGCTTTTCACTGTTCTTATTGGCAACTTCTTTACCATAACCTTGTTTGATAACATTTGTAAACAACCTCTAAAACACACAATATAGTATGTATATTATGGTTACAATTCTGATGTGGTATTGTCATATTCATAACAATTTTCTTTGACAGGAATAAAAAATATTAAAAAAGAAAAAAAATTTAAAGGCTGGTAGGTAATAATTTTAGAGGTGATAAGTTCAGTTTTTAAAATAATTTCACTCATCCATGGTTTAAACAAGGTTCAAATTATTTTAAACTTCCTTTAATATACAAAATTAGTTTCTTTTACCAAT
The DNA here is from genome assembly GCA_955876795.1 of Eupithecia tripunctaria. NCBI lineage: Eukaryota > Metazoa > Arthropoda > Insecta > Lepidoptera > Geometridae > Eupithecia > Eupithecia tripunctaria. The sequence continues at coordinate 1,118,615 of OY041607.1, forward strand.
CTAATTCAATTATTAGATGAAACTTGAAACATTTCTAGGTCTAGGAAACTTGAAACATTTCTGGACAAATTTTGCGGACATTTGAAACATTGGGTATGTTTCAAATGTCCGCAAATTTTGTCCATAAAAAAACTGAAGTTGTCATAATGGTGAATAAAAATGCTATGTCAGAATTTTCTGAATTCACAAAAAATCACATAAGTGGAGAACTTATGTAATTTTTTAAATGGGAGTTAAGCTTAAAAAGGCAATTTTTTTTATTTTTGCGAATTGTCTCAGGTAGTCTGATTGGCCAAGCACCACACATTATGGGACTCTGTGGAACAGTGAGATACCAATCTTGAGAAATTATTAGTCCAAACACAGAACATGTTGTGTTGTTCTTGTTGCGCATGAGCTAAACTATGGTTTATCCATTTTAAATGAAGCATGTTAGTAAACAAAATACGACACGAATAACAAAATCTCACTTGGTTGGCGTCGAGTTTCAGATATAGTTGTAAGCAATTTTTATTGGAGGATCTAAAATCGACAAGTAATGTAAATTACGTATAAAAGGACGCGCCAACAAAGTTAATTTTAGGTTAAGTATGCGCGGTTTGTTAACGTTTATGCTTCATTCAAAATGGACACGGTATAGAGAGAGTAGGTTTGTTTGTCTGCACTTGGAAGAGCACTTGTATCCAACAAGTGCTCTTCCATGTTTATTTAATGTTAATTCTGGGCTATATTAATATTAATTTATACACTTATTCACCTCTATTTTTCTGTTAGGTACTTATATCCTTTTTTGTATCGCTCAAATTTTCTAGAATATTCATTGTTTCAATTAGGATTAAGTGGAGGATTGTTTCAATTAAGATTTCAAAGTAGTTTATAGTGTAATATCAATTAGGTATATCTTTGTCTCTCATTTCTGTAACAAAATTTTGATAATTCAAAGTAATTGTGAACTTAAAAGAAGCCAGATGATTGAGCTCTCTCGTGTCTCAATACAAATTAACAAACTTAGTTAGAGTGAGGTGTCATTATCTTTGACCCTAAAAGTTTATAAAGTTTATCACAAGACCTATCTGAGCTTACTCAGACCTCAGAGTGTTAATAGCTTCAACAATAGGCAATATACACTAACACTTTATTGTAAAATGGTCTGGCTAGGCTTACCCAACACACTGAACAATTATCATGCAAATGCAACAATTGGAACTATTTCTTTGCCAAATATTCCAAACTAATTAAAGAGTATAATCTAAGTATTCAGGTCGAAGCCCATGTGAGAATACCTAATTCAACAATACACTTTGTAATATCAAAACTTAGTGCTTCGCTGAACATCAAACTGGTCCTTTACATAATTTCTAACTCAAACAAACCTGCTTTGCTACACAAATACATTTCCACATAAAATTTACATTAATTTAAATGTATTTTATTTTGTCAAGTTTATTTTGCCTATTATTGGGTCTATTTAATACTAACCTAGCTTGGAAATAATGTTATGTCATCAAATTAGCACACGCTGGTATTTAACCTGCTTTTAAGTGGAGCCTTTAGAAACAAGATTAGGCACAAAGCACATGAATATTTAAACAGAAATCTTCAATGAATTAAAGATTTCTATGGAAAGGTGTCAATTTAAATATGAGTCGGAAGCATCCCCAAGATGCTGACTGCATTGCCCCGCTGTATGGCAATGCTGATGCGCTGCGCCGGATACTCACCAGCTCTCGGGTCATGCTTAGGACTGGTATTGATATTGATATGGAGCCACCTGTAGATTGTTTGTTATTTTCTTTTTTGATAAAGGTTATTTAAATATGGTTTCATATCCAACTAGCTTGTGCCCGCGGCTTAGCTCGAGTTTTATCTGAATAAAAAGTAGATCTTATGTTATTCCAGGCCCAGATCTTTGTGTGCAAAATTTCAGCCTGTAGGTACCATAAAGTAGTCTTGGTGTTATGTTATCTTCTGCAAACATCTTCATAACAGTACAAACTTTCGCCTTTTATAATATTGGTAAGACTAGTAAGATATTGAAAATATCCTACTTATTATAAAAGCCGGCCTCGGACAAACCTGTGTTAGGTATAGCAATAAAATAATTAAAATCAATTTGGGTAAGCATCAGCTGTATAAATATTACCTACGTCATAATAATTCAAGCCTAATTTTACGACATGTTAAAAAGTCATTATCTTTTCGTGTTAATAGTTTATTGCATCTATCTTGAATTATCACCAAGATAAGTTTCCACTTGGCACCCTTCTCGCTTTTATCAAATGCTTATCACTGCCCATTGTACATAGAAATAAATATTTATTTACAATGTAACAGTAACATCTCATAAATGATTTTAAATCTGGCATGAATAGTATACATTAAGTAGATGGATAGATAGAAAAATCTTTATTGCACACTTAATAATGATTAAACAAAATAAACACTACAAAATATGTGACAATTGGCGGTCTGTAAGATCGCTTACATTGATCTTAAATCGAATGTATTGAAAATTAAAGCACGTTCTTCAAAGAGATTATCAATAGACAATTTACATTTAACTGGGGTTTTTCACGGAAGTTTTCTTAAACTTTCCGTCAAAGTTAACCGCACTCAGAGACGAGATGTTTACATAAACTATCACTAAGTAAAGTTTATTTTGTTTTGAAATCTACACTTAGGAACGACTTAAGTAACCGTTAAGTGACTCTGAGTGTGGCTGTCAGCTGCTTTTTGTTCCAATTAGCTTTCAAGGAACACCCTAAGCATCTTAAAACGACTTTGTAACCCAATCTTAGCAACTATACCGTGTCCATTTTGAATGAGGCATAAACGTATACAAACCGCCCATACTTAACCTAAAATTCACTTTGTTGGCGCGTCATTTTATACGTTATTTACATTACTTGTCGATTTTAGATCCTCCCTTCAATAAAAATTGCTTACAATTATATCTGAAACTCGACGCCAAGCAAGTGAGTTTTTGTTATTTGTATCGTGGTTTATTTACTAACATGCTCCATGCTGGATGGATAAACCATAAGTTCTAGTACGGAGCTGATACTCCTATTTTACGCAACTTAGTTCCGTTCTGCTTCAAAAGCGACGCACTTTACTGAACTGCCTTTAATAATAGTCAGTGTTAAGGTAGAAACACACTATTGGGTCGTGTCGCTGTAATAATATAGTTCTTAATCAAAAGCTTGATCACGAATCAATCATCGATCCGAAATCTAATAAAGACAAAAAAAGTCTCGGGCATAGATCGATGACTGAGCAAAGCCTCCTCAACTTAACCTCAACAGCCTGCATTGGTCCACAGCTGGACGTAGGTCTTCCCCTGATAAATATCATGGAGGATAATATTCATAAGGGGCATGACTGGGCATGCAAGTTGGGGATCGCAGTTAGGTGGTATGTTTGTTCTGCAGAGGGCGCTGCTACCCGACTCCCCAGTGGATATCCCTTAGCCGCCTCTTACGACACCCGCGGAAAGAGTTGGTGTGGTACAAATTCTAAGCCAGCAGCACACAGCAAATGCCTAACCCTCTTATTCATAATAGTCTGCTAATTTAACACAATGCTAAATCTCGCTCTGTCATCTTCTATTGACATAAGTCAGACTGAGAAGTAACATTACTTAACAGCAGCGGTTTTATGTTAGTAGACCATTATAATGAATAATTGTATTAGTTGATAAGCAATAAACTTGCTAGTGGTTTATTTTTCACTTCTTTCGCTAGTGGACAAAAAATTGAAGTGAATTAGAGTCAATTGCACCTTATTTCTTATTTGATAGTAATAACTATTTATCAAGCTGTTTATATGGTAAAAAATTTACATGTATAAGTGCTTATTTTGTAAGTCTAAAGAAATAAACGATTTGACTCTGACTCCGGCAAATGTATGAAATGGACATGCGTCTGTCATTGATTTATTAAAAACGAAGATGAGATACTGGTTGCTCGAAAGTGGCAACCTCAAATTGTGTAAAATTGTGTTCTCCCACATCAGTCACCGTCTCACCGGCGGCACGGGCGGTCGTGATTCGCGTGAAATATTGTTGTCTCAGTCTCACTTCGGTCCTAGATACGTCTTTCCGTCTTTGTTCTTCTTTGTATTGCACAGGACTGGAAATATAACTGTGAGCGTATGTATTTGCGTGTAGTTGTAACACATGCCAATTTTTGAGTAAGCGCTGGGAGAACGTAACCTATCTTCCCTTTTTAAATCAATGGCGTCTGTGGCATCACGATGACGCGCGACGACACAATAGTCTGTTTCAACCACTTTCCCGATCGCTATGCTAGAATACGCATACTGTAACTTAAAGCTACGAACGGCATATTATTTACCTATTTTAACGCTAAGCTTTGTGATGCATAACATTATTACCTCATAACGTTACTTAGTAATCAGACAGGAAGGTGAGCGAGCTCGTTGACCTCAAGGAAACTAATGGGCGCGTGCTAGTAGGTCGCTCTTGTTGATTGGATTACTTCCATAGGCGGGAAATACTATTTCTTTATTGACTTTGATTTAATAGACAAACATTTCAGTCCTTGGGTACAGAAGTCCACTGTATATGGGACCCATTATTAATGGGTCAGTATTTTATTCTAGTTTATTAATCGACTTCAAACATTGATTTATTAAAAACGAAGATGAGGTACTGGTTGCTCGAAAGTGGCAACCTCAAATTGTGTAAAATTGTGTTCTCCCACATCAGTCACAGTCTGACCGGCGGCACGGACGGTTGTGATTCGCGTGAAATATTGTTGTCTCAGTCTCACTTCGGTCCTAGATACGTCTTTCCGTCTTTGTTCTTCTTTGTATTGCACAGGACTGGAAACATAACTGTGAGCGTATGTGTTTGCGTGTAGTTGTAACACATGCCAATTTTTGAGTAAGCGCTGGGAGAATGTAACCTATCTTCCCTTTTTAAATCAATGACTTCAAATAATTAATTTTGCTTTAAAAAAGTATAAACTGACTTCAATTTTAATGGTCTTTTCATGAATTTTCATGGACCCTACTGTCAGAACTGAACCAAATTAAAATGAACCCACACGGGAAGCACCAGCTTTCATATAAAATCATGAAAATCGGACTACCCAGTCAAAAGTTCTGAGATGATCCGATTTTGATGATTCTTTTTTTTATTTGAAAGCTGGTGCTTCTCGTGTGGTCCAATTTGGTCCAGTTCTGACAGTGGCATCCATGAGAAAACCATAAAATTTAAGTCAGTTTATAGTTTTTATAAGACAAACCCAATATTATCCCTTATATCCGTTCCTAATTCCTATGCTATATATATATATATATATAAATTACCTTTGAATATTTCAATAGAAACAGCTGCGGGCAGAAATTAGTGGATAACACTTTTCTTACGTACTTCTTCAACCTCAACCTCAACAGTCTGTATTGGTCCACTGCTGGACGCAGGCCTCCCCCTGAAGAGCGCCTTATTGGCATATCACATGGGGGGTTAATGCCCAGGCATGCGGGTTAGGGATCGTAGTTTAGTGGTAAAATTATTCTGCAGGAACGCTGCTGCCCCCCAGTGATAGTATATCTTACGTTCTTAACGAACACAAATAATTAGTGTGTCTAACTACTTATACGTACAGGTTGTGTATCAATTGCTTAACTTGTTATCTATCAAACAACGAAATTTACACATTATTGAAATTGAAATCTAAAATGCAGTGTATTAATTTCAAGCACCAGTTTTACCGCAGTTCTTCGCTGAACCCTTTAGAAACGTCCAACTTTCTTGCAAAAGCACTCTTTACTTAGGAATTACTTACATCCTGTACCATGCACAAGCCAGTTAGACCAGCCAGGGTTTCTTAGTAATGATACCTGCCGCGGCGTTAAAGAATCTTAAATGGTATACGATTGCATAGTAATGCAGATGCAGCAATGGTTGCAAATCTGTTGCGTGCGTCGAAATGTTTCGCTCGATTTCGTAAACACTCGAAACTTCAGGCTTCATCGAGTACTGAACTTACCTTTGCTATGTTTTATAATATTATGGTCGGATCAAGTTGCTTTCTCTAGAAAACAGTTCCAATCTCATCAAATGCCGGTTGGTGCTTCGATAACTTAGGGTCGATGTTTCTAAATTTTAATGTAATCGTAATCTAAATATGATCCAGTGGGCTTTTAAAGTAGCATTCAAGATGCCAAATTATACGAAATTTCTTCAAGGTAAAGATTGAAATTGTTCAGTAGTCAAAAGTAAGCATCTGAAAGGTGTTGCAACTGATTTCAAAATATTATTTCGTGGCTTTTTATTGATAACTTAAGAGGCACAACCACTGGGGGCAACATTACCGATATCAATCTTAATGTTTAGGTTCTAATCACGTTTAAACTTAACATCGAGCGAGCGAAGGCCTTGACATGTCTTACCCATGGATCACGCAAAAGGACATTCACATGCCTCTCACACCTGCCTGGCCATAACGGCAGCTTTAACACTATCTTAAAATCACTACCTACGTGAGATAAAAGTACTAAAGTTATCCTTCAGTGGATCATTGCCTGACACGTGGTGGTGATTAACATTCTGCCTCGAGACGAATGATATCCACTGCTGGTTATAGACGTTTTCTCTTTTACAATCTTAAATCGGTCCTATGTAATAGCCTCATCTACAGTTTTACCGACCCTGATGATATTATTTGTGGGGCTACCTACAAATCATAATCATTTTGAAAACAATCAGAAAAAAATGTCAGGGAATGTCTAATGATCCTTCAACTGCAAAAATTTACGCATTGTATGATATTTTTCCTGTTATTGTCTAGACAAAACCTTGTAGGTATAAGACCTGGGACCGTCAGTGGGATCTGTACGCCAGCTGGTTAAGATCTGTGAGGCATATGCGGCGGAACATGGATTAAGGTATAACTCTAAAAAGAGCGAAGTCCTCGTTTTTAAGAGTGGGAGAGTTCGACCAATCCATGTTCCGCCAATAATGCTCAATGGTGCGGCTCTACGAGTGGTTAGAAGTTTTAAATATCTGGGGCACATTGTCACCGAAGACTTAAAAGATGATGAAGATATTGAAAGGGAGCGCAGAGCGCTGGCAGTCCGGGGTAACATGCTCGCTCGCAGGTTCGCTCGCTGCTCGAGGGAAGTGAAAATCTCTCTGTTTAAGGCTTACTGCCAGTCCTTCTACTCGAGCAGCCTTTGGATAAACCACACCCGGCGGGCTGCCAGCTCTTTGCGAGTCCAATACAACAATATCTTCAGGATGCTGATGCGGCTGCCTCGCTTTTGCAGCGCATCGGGGATGTTCGCGGAGGCGCGCACGGACGGCTTTCACGCGATCATTCGCAAGAAAGTCGCTTCCCTACTTCAGCGTGCGCGAGGCAGCGGCAACGGCATCCTGAAGATGATTGTAGCACGGACAGACTGCCCCATCCTGTACAGGTGGATGCAAATACTTATAGGTATAGTCTGAATAAAAATTAAATTGACATTTTATCTTATTTTATCCAATTTGTAATTTTTTATAATTGTTAATTTCTATGTAATTATTTTTGTCATGATAATGTTTAGTCTTAAGTATTTTGTGTGTAATATAAAAATGTGATATGGATTGTTTTCTGAAATAAATGATTAATAATAATAAGATGTTTATTCTAAGAGAACTGAAAACTAAAACTGACCACCAGGCGGTGGCCTCGATTACTCGTCTACCGTACTATACAGCCTTACCAGCTGTGAGGTCCCTCAGTGGTTGTCCCGCCTCTAAACCTAGCAATGTATTGAGATTCTAAAATGCTGCCCGACATTTCCAGGACAACTTCCTACCTCCAGACCAGAGAAACAACTACGACTGTGAGAAGAACCCCACGGGTCCTCTCAACCGCAAGAAACTGATCGAGCACATCAACAAGCAGGCGCTGGAGACGCCAGACCGGCCGGAGGTGAAGCCTTTCGTGGCCGGAGTCGTGAGGGGGAAGAAGGTGCGTATTTGTACTTATTTATTTACCATTTATAACATAGGTCGTTATACAAGGCATGTCAGAAATTGTACAATTTTAAAAGACAGAACATAATTTAGTAAACCAAATTCAAAAAGCCAATCAAATCAAACAAATTTTACGTAATAATAATGCAAAAAACTAGGAAATAAAGAGGGCACTTTAATTTATTAGAATTTTAGCCATCCAATGGTAGTAACTTTTATGGAACAAGACGTAAACAAGACTAGCGTAAAAACATTTTTTTAGTACCTCAAACAATGTTAACTAGTAACATGTGCTTAGATTGGATATACATAATTATGTTGTCATCTATGTTTTCTTGTGGTTGATATTTTGTTCGTCTAATCTAATACAATAGGTATATAAACCACATAAAGATTAATTTTAAACGGTATGTAAATAACTAAAATTTTCATCATATATAGTGAGTGCTTCCATATTTTTACTCTATTTTGAATCGAAATATTGAAATTATTTCGATTATTTTCTTCACTGTCTTATTTTATTGTAGAACAAAACATTGAATCCTATCAAGTGTTGTAATGTAATCCGATTCCGAAACCGCAAAAATCCTGCCTAAAGGATCGACCGGCTTACATTGCTTATCAACCAGGCTTAAAAAGACATACAATATTATGAACTACTAGCTTCTGCTCGCGGTTTCGCAAGCGTTGTGTCTATAGAAATGTGTTTTATCCCATGGGAACTGAATTAATGGGAGTAGCCTATGTTTGATTTCAGAGATTAGAATTACCTGTATGCAAAATTTCAGACCGATCCGTTCAGTGGTTTTGGCGTGAAGAGGTATCAAACATCTATACATTTACATTTATAATATTAGTGTTATTGAACCGTTCCTAGAAAAAAGTTTTCTTTTAAATATTGGGTTTAAGACTACAATATTAACAAGAGCCCATGCTGGACATGGGCCCTATTAAGTGCCGCATTGGGTTGTGCTTTAAAAAAGTATAATACAATTTGTAGGTTTTGTTTGTAATGTGTCAACGGATCTACTGTTCCTCTTCTGAGTATTCGTTACTGAGGTTCTATAAAATAAAACCGGCCAGTATCTATAAAACCGACATATGTATAACTGTCACGGTTTATGAGATCCAGTAGGTGGGTGACAGACGGACAGCGGAGTGTTAGTAATAGGGTCCCGTTTCGGAACCCTAAAATACATTATCTATTCCTGAGCGTTAGGTAAAGTCTTCGTTTATTTTATCTAAAACTTAAAACCACAGGTGGAAGATTGTGATATGTAAAACAGAAACGAACAAAAGAATATCGGTCAAACTCTGTAGAGCTACTCTCAAAACATGTAAAGGTCAAATACCAGTGTCGCTGAAGCATTTGTCCCTCCGCCCTGCGGCCTTCACCTTCAGTCGTGCACGAAGCACTTTACGTGACGCAACGGCCGCAACTATAATTTATTTGAAAGTTAGCCAAATCTAACGGCCTATTGTTGTTTTGCAATTCATACGGGTTTAGAAGTGCTATTATTAGTGTAATAGCAATAATTTGCGAGTAGGCTATTTTTCGCTAGCGCCGTTGAAGTCTCGCTATGTACACATAAATTAGTGTATTGTGATTCTTACGGCTAGATTTTTGTAAATTCTATTATTAGAAGCACTCTCATACTTGCTGCTGATCACAGCTTTGGAGACCTGGTACCTATGTATGTACGTAGCCTAAAGTAAATCGTAGCACGAAGGGATAAATTACCTACTAGAAAACATTTTATTATGTCGGTTGTTCGGAACAGTTGCTTTGGGGATTAGGTATATACTCATAAAGGCAACAAACGGACAATCTTACAAATTATTTCGTCAAGCTTCGTTCCCCCGCTTTGGTAGTTTTTAGGGTTCCGCATCCAAAGGGTAAAACGGGTCCCTATTACTAAAAGCCTCCGTCTGTCTGTCCGTCTGTCACCAGGCTGTATCTCATGAACCGCGATAGCTAGACAGTTGAAATTTTCACAGATGATGTAATTCTGTTGCCGCTATAAAAACAAATAAAAGTTAAATAATTTAATAATTAAGGGGGGCAACGTCCTTATCACTTCGAGAACCGATCACCCAGGTTAAGCAACGTCGGGCGCGGTCAGTACTTAGTTGGGTGACCGCGTCACGTTGACTTTTTGGTATTTACGAGGAAGATTTGTATTTTTAGATTTTTATTTAATGGCGGTTAATGGCACGGAACCCTTTGTGCGTGAGTCTGACTCGCAAGTGGCCGGCTTTAATTAATAGAACTTCGTTTGACCACAATCTCACCTGATAGTAAGTGACGATGTGGCAGACGGCGACGGTGTATCACGAAGGTCTAGAAGACAGGACGCCCATTTGCTATCTAGCCTTAAATCTAGCTCAATCTGGTTAGCTCAAAGGAATAAGCTCAGAAATAATTTATAAATTGCGATCATGTCTATCGCTAGGTGCACTTTCAAATGCCTATTTCTACGCAATCGTTAATCATCGGTTTTGGTTTCACGTACCTAAGGTTGCATTGCAACAGTTTTAAGTCACGATCGTAAAGTGCATTATAATGAACACAAAATGATTTGAGTCTGGCATTCGGAATCGATTGAACAAAGTTCGGAGGTAAGAGCATAGAGTCTACTGCGAATGGGCTGGAATGTATACCTCGATTTCAATTTGACTATTCGATGCAGACCGGAATCCTTCGAAAACTTTACTTCTTTTGACCTTCTAATTTTTAAACTTATGGTTATTATGATACTAATAATTATATCACACTTATATTATTAATGCGAAGCTTGGATGACAATACCGTATCCATCGAGCATGTAGAATGTTAGTAAACAAACCAGGACTCAAATAACAAAAACTCACTTGCTTGGCTTCGAGCTTCAGATGTAATTGTAAGCAATATTTAATGAAGGAAGGATCTCAATTCGTCAAGTAATGTAAATTACGTACGTAAGGACGCGCCAACAAAGTGAATTTTAAGTTACGTATGGGCGGTTTGTTTACTAACATTCTACATGCTCTATGGATACAGCATTGATGTTTATTACGTCTTCATGAGATAACGACTGAACTAATCGGACTGAAAAATTGCATAGAATTAAACATAGGCTTCTAGGCATCTTTTTATCCCATAAAACAGTTCCTATGGGATGGAAATCACCTTTAAACGTACATAGAAACGAAGCCACGGGCAAAAACTAGCCGCAAATATTTTGTTTATTATGTTTCAATGGATGAGTAGATGGATGTTTGTTACCTCTTCACGCCGAAACTACTGAATAGATTGAGCTAAAATTTTGCAGAGGTGTAGCTCTTAACCTGGAACCAAACATAGGTTACAATAGCCATTATAACATAAATCAGTTCCCTTATGATAGAAACGTTTCCATTCCCTTATTATAGAAACGTTTCCACAGAGAAAGTAGTTAGGTACTAATCATACACGCTAACGATGCTTAGTGGTTTTGTTCTGTAGATATGATTTACCCAACTGCAATGTCTGGTAAATCAAGATCCCGTGAGTCATACCGCCTTGTCTTGGGGAGGGTCCGATTTAAGAACCGATTAATTACTTGTTAAATGTGTTCTTGTTTACCTATTATTTGTAACGTCACTAGACTTGGGTTTTGAGGTTGATTTACTTAAATTATGCGCCTCTTATCCTCAATTTTATTCTATTTTTATTTATTCACGACAGCAAACAATTATACTCAGATCTTATTGTTAACACGATTAAACTTGAGTAGTCTTACTTTAAGTATACCTAATCAGCCCCGTTGTCAACGAATTGTGATAAGTTGATAATGCTAGTTGGGCACGATTCCACGTTATTTGTACTCGTAATAGAATAAGAGTTAATACCTCTTCTAGATCCAATTTAGGAGAAGAGGTAGAAAAGCATAACTATTTGTGTAGATCAATCTCGAAAACATGTCTGGAATATCTTTGCAAGTAGGGTATGATTCGCTTGCCTTTGAAGTCTTGCTGTTACTACACATAATTAGTGTATTTTTGCGTATTTCTTACGCCTAATATTTGTAGATAATTCTAACTGTTATTGGAAGTATACTTGCTACTGGATTTTTTGAATTAAATCTGAGTTGCGTTTGTATATTGGGAGGTAAGTGCCACCGACTACGTTACGAGATCTGGACCAGCCAATCTTTCACTTATAAACTACATAATAATCTTGCCAAAAAATATAAAAGAATTCGCTAGCTTGACAGCTTTCAAGAAAATACTCAAGAAATATGTGTTAGACATACTTTTTAAACTTAGTTATTATGTTTGACGACTATTGTTCTACATTAAATATTCCTGTAGAATAATAGACGAGTATTTATAATGACAACTGCATTGTAAACGTCAACCATAATTACTAAGTTTTAAAAGAAGATACTAAGAAAAAAACATATTTCTCTGTAAGTGAATGTATATAATGTTGTTTAAGAAATAAATATGTTAAATCACAAAAAGTAAAGGAAGTTGTGATTTCCAGTGGATCCCGCCAGCCATCCCGGACAAGCAGCGGGACGCGGAGGAGCAGATCTCCATCGACCTCGGAGACGAGTACGAGCAGGCGCTCACCGACGCCAGCCAGGACGAGATCATTGATCTGGCAGGTGAGTCATCATCAGCATTAGTAGACCACAGGGTTTATTTATGTTGCTCACATGAACAGATAACTTCAGAATTAAGTGACCCCCAGCATCACACAATTCAGGTTAGCCCTTTTTTTTCTTTTTTAACTGATTTTAAAAAAAGATGAGTTTCTCAATTCGATTGTATTTTTTTATTTTTGTTACCTCAGAACTTTTCACTGGGAGGTCCGATTTTCATGTTTTTTTTTATTTGAATGCTGGTGCTCCCGTTTGGTTCCATCTGAATTCGGTCCAGTTCTGACAATGGGATCCATGAAAAAATCTATATAATTGTAATCGATTTATAGTTATTTAAAACAAAATCAATTATTATCTATTCGTTCTGTTTTTATGTTACCTAAACTGCTACTACCGTTTTTATGTTATTTTCGGCTTTTAAAATCTCTATGATTAACAGTTTTGGATTTAAACCTGTATGTGTTATGCAGGGGGACTTAACTCGCTGTCTGTGCATGGCATACAGCTCAGGTCAATAATACATACACTCCGTAAAAGAAGTTATACATTCGTCTAGTCTAGAGAATGAAGTTATAAGTAAACGTCGTGTTTAAAAAGTATGAACGAACTCAAAAGAGGGCGCTTCTTTACATGGTGCTGCCAAATGAAAGTGGAATAGACGATGCTCATTACGTTATAGTAACACGTATGAGATATCAACTTTGATCCTATTAACTTCGCCAATCCATACTTATATTACAAAAATCTAAAGTAACTATGCCTGTTACGTTTTCTCTAAAATCGCTGAACCAATTTTAATGAAATGTGGCAGAGAGGTAGACCGATCCCAGGGACGGACATAGGCTACTTTTAATCCCGGTATCGCGCGAAGCCGCGGGCAGAACGTAATTACTTATAATTTATTAATTTTGTTACGGGTCACCGTCGGTTAAAATAATTAATTTTGATGTTTCATAATACAACGCGTATATAATCAAATACTTAATATTCCGGAACTTAGTGCGGATATAATCACCCAAACAAATTACTATTCCACTTCCTAACTGATAAAATATCAATCATCGTGTATATTACTCATGAATATAAATAAAACATTAAACAAATTCCTATCAAAACTCTCATAACATAAAATCCATGGAGCGAGTCATCATACATAACATGCTCGATATGTGAACTATGTAACTTCATTAACGGTAAATAAGGCGTTTATTTCAATTAACCGGTGCGTTAATTATCGTGATTGTAAATAGACACGCTTCACGCGTTAAGCGTTATTTCTAATAGCTTTACTATGTAGAATGCTCTTATATAAAATAGGAAATGGTGATTTAAATAAATTGCTTTTGATAAGAAGCTCAGAAGAGAGATGTTTAGATACGAGGGTGTGGAGAAACTTTCCAAACTATCATGATTTTAACAATAAAAACTCTTAACATCGCAAATCATGGTTAATATTCCGAAGTTTGTACTTTTAGCAAGGTTGTGCCCCTTAAAGAAATATACTCGTATTTTAGTATGTACCCATAACAATATCATTATAATAATAATAATGTTCACACAGCATTATCTAGCCCCAAGCTAAGCAGAGCTTGTGTTATGGGTACTAGATAATTGATAGACATAATACATAACACTACATAGATAGATATTTATTTTTATTATAAATTATATTTTTAATATATTTTCTGCCATACATAATCTAATCACACTCTCTACTTCCTTTGGGACAGGGTCTTATCAAGCTGTTTATATAGTAAAAATTTGACTTGACTAAGTGCTTATTTTGTAAGTCTAAAGAAATAAACGATTTGACTCTGACTCTGACTCTGACAAAAGTGTGAAATGTCAATATAAGTTTTGAGCTAAAACATACAGAAGTCAATATTTTTATCCATTGTGTCGCACTTCAAAGCTAACTCCATTACACATTTCACGGTCTGGTGCGCTTTGGAACCAAACCTTATCAGACGAGTCTATTTGCGTTTATTTTAAACGTTCCGGTTTAGTTATCAAAAGCAATCTGCCAAATTGAAAAACGCTGATTCGTTCCATACGTGTTCGTTCCAATTTATAAAACAAAATCTTCTGTTTTCCTTTTCTATTTCCCCGAAATTCTATTCCGTTTGACGCACTTGTTTAATTCCGTCAACGAAAATAGTTTGACAGGCAGATGGGCAGCGTACCATGTATATTTACCAAATTATTGCGAACTTCAATTAAAATTCCAGAAAAATCTAGGCGATACCAGGAAAATGCAAATTTTTGTGATAGTGATGACGAAATTGACTCGTCTTATAATTAAAAATTGATGCTGGACAATTCACACGGCGTCATCTAGCCCTAAACTTAACAAAGCTTGTGTTATGGGTACTAATATTAAACTGATAATACTTGATGCACTACTTAACATAATTAAAAAAATAAAAACACACAAAACAAGTATTTGCACGTCGTAAAGACATTTGTCTCGAGGCGGAATCAAACCTGTTCGAAAGCCCGTCTTCTTCATTTTCGCAATAGTAAATCTCAATGTCCCATTCAATGATCGCAGCTGACCTAAAACACAACCCATAACCAGAAACCCGGCAAATTTCTAGAAATTTCTATTTCAAACCACCTGCGACCGACTGCTCCGAAACATTCGCAAAATCGCAATAACCGAAACATAAAAAGTGTCTAAATAAAGAAATTGTTTTATGTGTCATAATCTTTATAACTGATGTAAGTGTCTTTTGTAATAATAACAAGGGGATAGCGGCGACGTGTTGGCAAACACCCAGTGCTACTCGCGACTTATAATAGATATGACAAGAAAAATTGGTTGTGATTCCCGCAGCTGTGACAAATACACCGAGAAACTGATTGATATCATCCGATAATTTCTACAAATCTACCCATCACGTTTTGGTTCACACGGCTAAACTATTCATCTATTATTTATTTAGTGAAAATGGCACCAACTCATTGTTGACCTAAAACTTGGATTATGAGCCATATCTTACAAATAAAACATCCGGCCACTTAATTACAGGTATCAATAGTTTTTTTTTACCATTTTCCTTGTATTGTGTCCTGCCTTTGTGTGGTATACTAAAGTGTTTTTTAAAACATTTTAAACTGAATTAATTTAACAGCACAAAAATTAGGACAATCTTCACTTAATTCAATTATAATGAAGGGATTGCTTGATTTTTACTGCTGTGAAATTAGTTTAGTTTGGCTTCCGACAAATTAGTCACCACCAATATCATCCATGACCGAGACGCTGTAAGCTCCACTGGTATCGAAAGTCATGCTCATAAAGAGAACATTAAATCTATTATTTGCGGCTACACATTCCATGCTATAAAATACCTGGATTTGTTTTTCACGATTTTGCGGAGGATCGCTAGTTAACTTTGCTGATCATGCTATGAATGATCATTGCCTGGGAGATATCGCTCTCAGCGATAAGGCCGTCTTTTGTACATTATAACTGATGTATATAGGCGTGCGTAGCCGCGGGACGCAGCTAGTTTATTATGCATGATACTGACTGTAATGATACGTGACACTGACTGCCTTCTTAGATATCTACCAGCGAAGCTAAAAAATCCTTTAATTGATCGGAATTTAATTTGCTTTGTAATTTTTTGTCAAACTAGTTAACTCAAAAAAAAGATCTATTCGACAATCATCAAGGATTGCTTTCCCTTACACTCCCAAGATCTATTTTAAAGTCAATGTCTTTATTTTCAAAAATACAATAAATGTACATTCGAGAAGATCAAATTACTTACATTATAAAATTACACAGACACGGAAATAAAGTAGTATTTTTGATTTCAGTCGCTTCGGTATATAGACTAAAGTAAAGAAACGACGAAAAAACATTTAGCCTGGAATCCGTCCCAAGCTTTAGAGTCACCTGGAGACAATTTATATAACAGAATCTCTCTGTTATAAGTTACTATACTAGTATATAGACTCTTTCGAGTCTGGTGTCCTCAGGAGACCTTACCCAAACATAAATCCAACTCACACACAAACACATCACAACTCACCCCCACATCCTCACAGATACACACATATAACCTACATTTCAACGAAATGCTGCCTTACTATAAGTAAAACTAAAACCTAGTTTTAAATAAAAACTTTATTACTTTTTAACCGACTTCAAACTTCTTTTTATATGAAAGCTGGTGCATGTGGTCCCATTTTAATTTTGTTCAGTTCTGACAATGGGATCCATGAAAATTCATGAAAAAACCGTAAAAATTTAAGTCGGTTTATAGTTTTTTAAAACAAAATTAATTATAGATAAGTACTATTTTTCTTTTTTTTCTTTATGTAATTGTTGTTTTCATATTAGTTTTACACTTAGCATAATGTTGTTAAACGAACTATCATTGTATTTACCTATTTGCTGCACTTTTGCCGCGGAGTGGGAGCCTGGGTGACCTGTAACAAAGGTTTTTCACAAACCTAACGCAGGCACCAGTCTCACACAATGTTGCTCTTAGATATAGCTATACTATAGGTGTAGTAATTTAAGCACATTGTGTGATGAGATGAGAACAATAAATGAGTTATTATTATAGTTACTATCATTGATTAATTAAAAAGTAAAGATGTGGTACTAGTTTCTCGAAAATGGCAACCACAAATTGTGTAAAATTGTGTTCTCCCACATCAGTCAACGTCTGACCGGAGGCACGGGCGGTCGTGATTCGCGTGAAATATTGTTGTCTCAGTCTCACTTCGGTCCCAGATACGTTTTTCCGTCTTTGTTCTTCTTTGTATTGCACAGGACTGGAAATATAACTGTGAGCGTATGTGTTTGCGTGTAGTTGTAACACATGCCAATTTTTGTGTAAGCGCTGGGAGAACGTAACCTATCTTCCCTTTTTAAATCGATGGTTACTATACTGGTATATAGTTACTCTTCAGTAGTAAACTGATCTGTATTATCTTTCTCCAGCTATCCTCGGCTTCCACTCCATGATGAATCAGGACCAGTACCACGCCTCCCTGCTGAACACGGGCCAGCCCGTCGGGCTCGGCTGGGACGGCATCACCAAAGCAACCAAACCCAAAGTATGTACTAACTAACTTAGACCTTATAGGAAGATATATAAGGGACAAGTTGCCATGATGAACCAGTGCCACATAAACACACAGTACAGTACCAATAAACTATGTACAAACTAACATAGAGTCATAGTCATCTTGTCATATTTTTACGTGCAATATAGAGTAAGAATAAGAAATCTTTATTTGTAACATTACAATTTTAACTTAATCTAGTAACTTAACTTAGGTACGTAAAAGAACAACATAGACTTTACTAGATTAAAAGAAAGATAGAAAGAAATAAGACTTAAATGTTACAAAATGGCGTCCGACTCAGTAGTTGTTGTGATAACTCGCCGGAGCGGAGGGCGTAGTTATCTCAACGCTGATCTTTCATCGAAACCAAAGATATCGAAAAAATAGACCTTCTTGTTAGCGAGTTCAACAATAGAAGGCAGAGTAACAGTCCACTCGTGGCAATACCATAATATCAAGATATTATATCATCATCATCATCATCAGCCTATATTAGTCCACTGCTGGACATAGGCCTCCCCTAATTATATATAACTACAATAAATTTACATAAAAAAATATACAAAAAATCTAAAAATTATAATAATATTATAAATGCGAATGTTTGTATGGATGGATGGATGTTTGTTACCTCTTCACGCTACGCAACTACTGAACGGATCTAGCTGAAATTCTAATCCCGCAATCAAACATAGGCTATTTTTTATCCCATAAATCAGTTCCGTCGGATAAAAATCACCTATAAACGTTTCCATGAGAACAACACGTGCGAAGCCGCAGGGCGCAGCTAGTTATAAATATAATGATAATCAAAAAGTAAATAAAATTAGGCACATGTCGCAAATTACCTCACTTTAACTTATGTATTTGAATATTTGTTACTTGCAGGTTTTCCCAATGGACCCGCCCAACGACACAGATCCCGAGGAGACCATCACGCGGGTCAAAAGCGACGACCAGAAGCTCACCGATCTCAATTGGAATAATATTAAGGTGAGACCACAGAAATATTCTCTTCCATTCTGATTCCCTTCTATCAGTTGTGTATCAGCAAGGTAGCATAGGTAGTAATGATTTGTACATATTGCTTCTTTAGCCACACTCAAAGATTCTTCGAAACGATTTCAAATAAAACCGGTCAAGTGCTAGTTGGGTTCACGAAGGGTTCCTTACTCACTGCATCTATAAACACGCAAAAAAAAAATCATGTCTGTTGTATGGGAGCCCCCTTAAATATTTATTTAATTCTGTTTTTTTTAGTATTTGTTGTTATAATGAAAATTTTAACTATACAACTATTGAATCGATCAGGGTTATTAACACTAAAATCATTAACGACGGGATATTTACTATGATTTGAGTTTTGAGCTGATTTTTTTAGTTTGATAAGCATTGTCATCTTAAGAGTACACTTATCAGTGAGCGCGGCCTAAATGCATGCTATCTCACCTGTCATTATAGACATACCCGCACGATAGAATTAAATGCACAATGATTTATGCCGTCGAATAGACTTTAGCACAAGGGATAACATAGAAAAACTATTAAAATCTCTGCAAAATAAATTTATTAAACTTATTAATAACTCAACTACGTCGGTAAACCCTTCATTTTAGAGTGTTCTTTCCCCGTGTGTTATTTAT
The DNA here is from genome assembly GCA_955876795.1 of Eupithecia tripunctaria. Taxonomy (NCBI): domain Eukaryota; kingdom Metazoa; phylum Arthropoda; class Insecta; order Lepidoptera; family Geometridae; genus Eupithecia; species Eupithecia tripunctaria. The sequence goes on from OY041607.1 coordinate 1,137,967, forward strand.
TTTCGCTCAAAGTTAAGCTTAAATTCGTGTAGAAATACGAAAGTTTAGAAGCTTGTATTTTTCGAACGTATAATTTTTTACTGTTTAGTTGTATACAAACATAGTTTATGACGGTATAAATTGATTTCATCCTTAGTTTTGAATGGTCAACATCAAACAGTCTTGTAGTTACCCTTCCACGTTTGTATAAAAAAATGAGCAACTATATCGTATTCATTTTGAATGGAGCATAAACGTAAACAAACCGCCCATACTTAACCTAAAATTAACTTTGTTGGCGCGTCCTTTTATACGTAATTAACATTACTTGTCGATTTTAGATCCTCCCAATAAAAATTGCTTACAAATTATATCTGAAACTCGACGCCAAGCAAGTGAGATTTTGTTATTTGTGTCGAAGTCAAAGTCAAAGTCAAATCGTTTATTTCTTTAGACTTACAAAATAAGTACTTAGACAAGTCAAATTTTTACTATATAAAGTAGTGGTCGTACTTTGTTTACTAACACCTTAACTCTCTCTTTCAGAACATCAGCGATGAGAAATTCGACCGGCTCATCGAAGGCATCGCGACCAACACCCACCTCGAGGTGCTGAACCTCGTGAACGTGGGCCTGACGGACCGGCACGCCGGCAAGCTCGCCGACGCACTCGCGCACAACTCCACGCTGCGCGTCCTCAACGTCGAGACCAACTTCATCAGCCCCGCGGGGGTGGTGCAGTTGGTCAAGTCGCTGTTGACCACCAACTGTGTGGAGGAGTTCCGCGCTTCTAATCAGGTACTATATGGCGCGAATAGGTGCGCGGGTTGCATACTATTTCATACCTCAACCTCAAATTGAAGGGGATTAGAGTCAATAGGGTATATGCATGTGACTTCAAAAAAGCTAATATTTTTTTACGTATTATCTATTGATATATAAATATATCTGTTTATTTATTTTTGTATATTCTGATGTTTTTATTGTGAAATTTAATCATTGAAAAGTAGATATTTTAAGTCTCAACAGCAAAATCTTTAAACGCAACGCTATTGGCACCTGAAGCGTGAAGTCATACTTGAACATTTTTGTATAAAATAAATAAATAAAAAAAAATATATCTTCAAAAAAAACTCTCTCGTAAGGAGACAAAACATAGAGAACATTAAACGATTAAATATAGCTAAGTGTAACAATTTAGCCTGAACTAGGTAATCCTGTGTTTCAGGCAATATGAGTGCTAATTATTAAATACAATAATCACTTACTATTTACGTTGAGCGCATTTAGCTTAACAATGTTTTTAACAAAACAATACAATACAATTCTTATTATCAAATAAGAGACATACTCGCAGGATGCAAAAATATTACCATGAATAAGACTTATTTGATCGACACAAATACAACACTCTAACATACTCTCGTCTCTTTCCAGCGATCGCAAGTCCTCGGCAACAAGATAGAGATGGAGATCACCTCCCTCGTGGAACAGAACCCGACGCTGCTGCGACTGGGGCTGCACCTCGAGTACAGCGACGCGCGGCACCGCGTCGCCAGCCATCTGCAGCGGAACATCGATAGAAGTGAGTCGTATTACCTGCTAAATAGGGTAACTATTGGGTTGAGCCATCATTATGACAAAATTAAGGGAGTTAGTTCAGGACATCGATATGAGTCTTATTACCTGCTGCAAAGGGTAGCTGTTGGCTTAGCCCGTCTCATGACGAGAACATCGATTTAAATGAGTCTTATTGTAATCTGTATAGGGTAGATAATTAATAGGTTACTAGAGGGAGAGATAGGTTTTGGAATTTCGCCTGGCTTCAGAAGTTTCAACCGACCTATTATCTCATTCCAGAACATTTTAGTTTAGTAAAACGCTTTAGGCTAGTTAAAAAAACGATAATTTTAATTTTAGTGTATTCTTTTTTATTTTGTTCTTTCTACTATTTAGGTAACTACGGGAACTTGGAGGGGTTATAACCAATCTTTCTTTCAGGTTTCTATCAAAGGAGGTTTCTATGGTTCATGGAGTCTGAATCTCTCTGTACATTCTTCTAACTAACCTAGGGTTCTTGTTTATAAACCAATCTCAATTTCAACTCCTAATCTGGGACTCTACTTACACAACTCGTTTATTGGCACTACGTGTATGTAAGGTGCTTCCGTAGAAAGTGGCGCCCTCGTGTTATATTATTAGAGATTTAAATGCACAGCGATAAAGGTCATACTTATGAAGAGTTTTCCGGTTAATTTGGGGCATGACAGCCTTTAAAATCTTATAAAAAAAATTGTAAATTAACCGAAAAGCAAGCTGAATTTTCGCTCTTATTTTAAAACAGAATAACAGTTGTAAGTTGAAAGGAAAATCAGGTTACCAAGTCGAAGAATCAGAACCTGACACTTCATAATGATTTTAGGATAACCGCGCAGAGTTCGATAATTTATAGTATTTCGTGGCACCTTGTAGATTAAGCTGGAATTGACATTGAGATTGGTTCCCTCATTTAAGATCTGTGTATGTAACATGCGTGTCTCTGAGTATTCATATCATTTGTACTCTGCCTACGCAGATGGCTTGCGCGGCGCGGCGACGCATCTCGCTCACGTGGCACAGTAATCACGTTCTATCTATTTATGTATCCTATTGGTCAAGTACGGAGTTTGGTAGCTTGATGTGTACAACATTAAGTCGATGTGTCTCGGCCTCGTTGAATACTCGTCATTTTGAACAGTCCTGTCCGGTTTCCATTTCTAGCCAGTTCTATGTTTAGAGATAAAAAAGCTGGCTGTGAAATGCGGCTGCGAATTATTCGCAACTTTTTATCAAAGGCGAATTCGATATGAAAGAAGTTCAGAGTTTAGTAGATCAAGCCCCAAAATGGTTGGAACTTTACAACGAATCTTACAAAATGGTATTCGGAAAACTCGCAACACCCTTTTTGCTTTTTTCAAACCAGCAGTTTAAAATGACACATTTTCAATTTCAGCCAGAAGTTATAAATATCCTAGCATTTTAGAAAGCACAAGGCATTTTTTTTATATCAGATATTCTTGGTAGCTACCAAACTCTGTACCGGCCTCCATAACACACACACTCACCTTCAAATACCCACAAGAAGGCGGTTTGATCATTCACAACCAATTAACAAAGTCGCGTCGCTTCGGCTCATTCATACGCCATATCAACTGGACAGCAAATCAAAACGAACTGACATCACGTCATACGCATTTCAACCAATAGAAACGAAGAATTCTACTTCTGAAACTGGATTGTCACTAACACGACAACAACACTGAAAATATGCTGTAACATGGAAACTTACAAAATTATAAAAACAAGTTGAAAAGTGCTGATAAAATACTAATGTTAGTAAATTAATGGTATTATCTTTCCTATGTCCGATAGAATAGAAATAGATTAGTTAACAAATAGTGGATTTAACATTCTAAAACCATTTTATCAGCACTGAAGTCTTAAAGGTCCAAATACCAATGCTAATCAGATACTCTAAACAACAAGCTGTAGTAACTAAATAAGTACTCTAAATAACAGTATCTACTGTATCAGATTGCCGAGTACAAAAGCGAGCTAGTGCGTCCCTCAGCCTTCGCTTACCGCGCGGCCGACCGCCGGGCGTTGGCGTCGACAGCTCGTTCTTCAATCTGACACCGCCCAGCGCTGAGGCAGTTACACCTGACATTGAACAGACCGTCTCTATTGACGTCACATTACCAGCTACAACCGAAGAAGCACCAGAAAACCCTGACAAACCAAATGAAGAAGAAAGCGTAAAAGTAGAAGAAGCAGTACCACCAATTCTAGATTTCGATACGTCAGAAAAAGTAATACCAGTTGAAGTTGAAACAGATAGTACGATGAATGGTGTGGCACCGTTCGTTATGGCCGAGCGACCTGACGTTAATCCCAATCCCCACTCGTGAGTAGTCGCGATGTATGACACAAACACTCACGCGTGACCACCTTGTACTTGTTGTAGTGAGGTTTTACTTTTACACCGTTTAGATGGACTTGGACAATGTTAGATTGGACTAATTTATCGCGGCAGATCGAGAAATGTCTGTCTAAGTCATTTTGTGTGTCTCTTCTTTTTTAGAAAAAAGCAAGGAACAAGCGACAGTAAATAATTTAAATCCACAAGGCTGTGATTATTGTCAATGGCCGCCATTTTGTTTTCTTTTATTGGCGCTTGTTACAAAATGGCGCTTTGACAGGCCTATATTGATAAGCCTAAAATGAAAATCTAGTTTGGTTTTGCATAGTCCGAGTTCTGACCCATACCCAACTATATGTGGACCCCAACAAACACACACCAAGTTTGTATTTGAGAGTATTTTCTTCCATTACAGTACGGAAAGACCTAACTCTGCGACTTCAATTCAGATTCTTTAACAACCTACCAAAGGGGGCGCGTAGCCAATAATATCGAGGTATCCAGTTATCCACGGCTGTGGTGCAGTGTTGGCACGGCTGATAACCACTCTTCGCTTAGCTTATTGTTACTCTTATTTTGTTGACAGACTAAATTTCGGTGTAGATTTATATTTCTTTCAAGCTGTACTCTATCTTCTTTCTAAAAGTATAAAAAACCTGATCTATCATTTTTGTTTCTCTACAAAATTCTAAGAAAACACAAATTTCTATTTCTGACGTAAAATCATCTATTAATATTTAGCAAGAATATAAGCCTGCACCAATTCAGATTTTAGAATATCTCTAAAAATATGCCACTGCCCCTTGCTTCAATCGCATGGATTTAGTGGTATATTATTATACTATTTAACATGTTTACTCTATCTTAACTAGTATTTTTAGATTCTTACAAAACCTCAGCTACTCAATTCAAATCAACACACTAATACAATGAAATTACTTTCAATTTTTAAAATTTAGATTTGATTTTTAATATTAGAATTTAATTTTTAGCCGAGAGGGGAGCATAGCAAAAGATAATTAGTAGAACAAATCGCGGATATCGGTAAAATACCAGTTTTTTATGTAGCCGATATTTTGTTCCGGAAATAACGGTTTTCCTTCACAGCTCAGTGGCTTCTGCTAACGATGTGTGGCTTCAAGCTACGTACAGCTGTGGGGTTCCGATACACGGATGCAGTCTGTTGCATTTAACTCACCGAGTGGTTTACTAAGTTTCACCCCTCGATCTCCTGTCGTTGGATTGCCTTAGCTGTGATACAGTATAGCCCATTTATGGTTTAACAGACCTCTCTTATAGGAGTTTGGCTTTCCTTCATTTCCAATACTCAATGCATCCTATCTATATTTTCTCAACAAAAAATAAAATAAAAATAACTGCATCTAAAAAAATTCAATTTATCCACTCCTTTGTTTAGACAAATTGAAAAGAGGATAAATTGAAAATTGCATTTTGTTTAGACAAAACAGTGATAAATTGAAAATTGGAAACTGGACTTCTGGAGGCAAATCCAGCAAAGATGTATTTCATCGCTGCCATATACAAAAGCAAAAAAAAAAACACTAAGCTACTTCACCAAAACGAATCAGGCTAATCTGGTATCTATGACTATGGTTATCCAGACAGTTATAAAAGGGGATATAAAACCTGTACTAACTGTAGGCATGTAACCTAATCGAATGCGAGATGACCGTGTGCGCACTGAGCACTCTTAACGTGTTGGCATGGTCTGATAACTAACTGAGTTTACCTGTGATTTTGTTGTTTTACCTTTGCATTTATGAATTTATACCTTTATATTTTACTGCTGATGTTCACTATTACAAAATGTCTTTCTGTTATTTAGAAAAATGAATTGGTAGAGTAAAAGAACTAAGCTTGTTGTCTGAAATTGAAAGAAAAAGATGCAGCTCTCCTAACTTCCTTGAAATTACACCCCCTTCAAAACCTTTTAGATTTATCTACTAATCTTTATAACAGCTAATAGTTTATTTAAATGTCAATAATATTTCCTTAGCATCATGGTTTAAAGTTCTTATAATACGAAAACCTGTCTGAACCCCTTCTCAAAATATTAAATGACATAGTGAACATCAGTAGTGTCTGTCTGTATGTATATAAAAGTGTGTCAAAGTGTCCCTGTGTGCATTGCAGTACGCCAGCAGCGTCGGAGCCAGAACAGCGCTTAGATCCATAATCTTCGCTTGTGGTGAGTTGGAATACCGTTTATTATTATATTTTCAACTGTGGCCATCGCCTACCACGACTTTTTGAAACGCACGATGGGATTCTATCTCGCTGAAACACTTTGACAATGCTGAACAAATCTTTGGGAGTTCTAGTTTAAAATTTTCTTGACTTTCTGAATTGATCTCTAGAAGAAATCCAGAAATAGTCAAGTTCTATGAAACCACAAATCCGATTCCAATCGTGCGCAGTAGTGATCTTAAACTTTAATTTATTGAAAGAGTAATAGAAGAACGATCGCGGTACCGCATTTTATAGTCTCTTAATGTCTCGGAAAAAGTCGTGGAAGGCGATAGTTTTTTGATAACTTCATCGTCAGGTCTCTCATGTTGTTAAGTCTAAAGAACAACCTCACGTTTTGAACGGCTTAGATTAGAACCAATGCCATCATAATTATCTCAATTTTTCACAACTTGTGGTACAACTATTGCGCATTACCATTTACTTAAATATAATTGCTTCTCGTTCATGTTTTAGAGTCTTGGTATAGGAAAAATATCAAATACCTATTACATTCGCTTCACATAAATCTTCGTAAGTAAGCACGAAAACCCCATATGTGTGCATGTTCTGTGTCTGAACATTGTTATATGTTGTCGTGCACTCGTCAGGTTCCACTTGCCACCCGATTATGTTTCTTGTGTATGCTACATTGTGCATTAAAATCCCACTCCCCATATATTTCTTTATGTTTATAACTGAGAAAAGTGGCTGAAAAGAAAAGCCCGCTTAGAATTCTTCACATACTTTCACACATTCCGGATACTTTAAGAAGACACAGAAACGATACATTGGAGTGAAAACGTATCAAATAGAATGTAATCATGTCTGCTCATGCAACACTCGTAACCTACATTTTATTACGACAGTATTTACTTACGTGTACTTAGCTCATCCCTTCCATCAGAAATGATCTTCGCAGCGGAGGTGTCAAACTATACAAAAATACAAAAAAATCATACCTACGTATAATTCGCTACTTAGAAGAGCAGCGAAACATTTCACGCTTTATACCTACCTACCGCACCTACACCACCCGTCTTTCACTTCCGCTCTTGGTAGCGAATAGCGCGTAGCTCTGAATAGGTTTTCAACTTCCGTAGTTTGGCTCTGCGTCTGCATCGACACAATTACGACAATGTCCGTTACAAGATTCACTTTTTTTGGAAGGAAATCAACCAACCAGAATCCTTATATCTTGAAAAAAAAAACGATTCTATTGGTCACAGTCCGACACAAAGCAAATTTATGACGCATTACTGTAATATAAGTTAAAAGTACCCACTTTAAAATGTTGCTTTAACATCCTCAGGTGGTCGCATCCGTCGCGTATCCAACTTCGTTCGCAGCCGCAGCTACGTGGTCGGTTGGATCCCGTGAGCGACGCGCACTGCACGCGCCACGTGCCCGCCGCACGCGCAACGCACGCGACCCGCCACGCCTCTGTCTTTGTCTTTGCTGTTGCGTGATTGTAGTCTTATCACACCCTAACCTAAACTATCTTTTGTGAATGTAGCGGTCTGTAGTGACTACGGTGCTGACGATGATGATGGCTGAAAGCGCAGGTCAAGTTCATCACAGCGCGGTCAGCATTGCAGCCCTTGATGGACCAGCATTGCAGCTGTATTTAAGGCCGAGACCGAAGGTCGGCCTTTATAGCGCAGATAGCAAAGGCTGCAATGATGACCCAGCTTGAAGGCAGAGACCGTAGTAAGCTTCGCTCTAGGCCATCATAGCGTTTGGCCAACAGGGCAGTGTTTTACTCAAAAAAATGCGAATAATTTAAGTAAAACCAGCAGTTCATATTCGATAGATTTGTAAACAATATAGTAAGAATATGTAACTGACTATTTTCGAAACAAAACTTGACAAATATCGCTGGTGTCCGAATATTACCAGCAATGTTTACTTTGCTAGTGCCTATTCGAGCGAGGAAAGCCGGAATGGACGACTTTGCTTGACAAAAGGTTGTCAAAATAATGACTACATTACAAGTATTTTTGAGTAAACGTAATCTTTTCGCATTTTCCTTTAACGTACGAACGTAAAGGGACCTCCGTGCATCCGCGATGCTACGGGTGGTTTTGCAGTTCAACGTCATAAACAACCAAGTACAATATTTATTCACTTTTTCACACATCTCATCTGTTCTCGATAGAACGTAGCTAAATATCGCTCGAGTTAAAAAGCTCACTTAGCTTTGTGCCTTATAGCTTAAAATCGTCAACTTTAGTCAATATGTATTTTGAACAATTTAATCTTTTTCTACTGAAATCACACAACAGCAAATACGATTTAAGACAGGATATTGTACGCTTGAGTGTTGTGCGGAAATCAAGAGCTGTCATTAGAAACTCAAAACAGTGTGTTATAAATTTGAAAGTGCATATACACAAACTTTAGTTGAACAATATTTTGTAACAAGAAACATTACGAGTTGACATTACACCCTTTCCTAACTTGTAAAGCTCTATATGTATCTTTAAACTTTTAGTTATGCAGTGTTTTGTCTTTTTCTAGCGTAAAGTGACCCGGAGAAGGTAATTGGCAATTGTTAATTTTTACGCCATTGTTGTACCAAATGATCGTCCATCGCGAATGGAAATGGTTTCAATTGCCTCTGGTCATTTGATTCATAAATGGCGTAATAATTTACAATTGCGAATGACCGTCCCCGGGGCGTTTATGGCACCAGAAGAAAACAAATGACTGTAAACTATTCACTTAACTTAGATGTTTAAGATACAGGATAATAATGCCATTATTAGAATATTATCATGTTGCCAAACATTACTCATTCAAAAGTTACTTTACTGTGTATGCACCATTTTCAACCAATAAAGCATATATTTTAAACTGAGATCAGGCTTTGGTTTATCATGTGTAGTGAAAAGTTTAAATACTGATACGACAGATATATGAATAAAATAAAATCTATTGGACTTTTTTGAAGTTATATATATATGCTCATACTTTTTTTTTGTCCTGATAACATTATTGCTACGCCAGATGGCAGGACCATCGTTGATGATAAAAATAAGAGTTATATGATGTATAATGACAGCTCTTGGTCCATGTATGGTGAGTGCTGTGCGTTTTAATAATTAATTCTTACTTTAGTGTGCTAATAATGTATTAATTCTATTATGATAATAAATTGTAATATATTTTATAGATGTCAACATTCCATTAATGCGAAACATGCTTCTCTTTCTGTGTTTGACCAAAAAATACTAATTATTTGACGTTAACGTTCTGACTTATGTAAACATTTTGACTGAAATAAAAGTTTTGACACGCCTGAGCTACTTAGGTTTTTTGTAAATTGCAATCTTGTAACTGAAAGAAATGACGTATTATTTTAACAAATTGTAATAGATGAATCATCTAAGGTAAGAAATACACCAAATAGGACACTATTAAAATGGAAATTAGAAAAATAAAATTTAATGAAAAGGGAAGTTATGTTCTGCGTCAATGGAGTTATTTTAACTTAATTATTTTCAATAAAGCACTAGGTTTGAACACATTTTAATCTTCAGCTGTAGACATTTTATATCAATTTGTAATTCTTAGAAATGTACTCTAGCGTCGTCTCGTAAAAGCATCAAAAGGCTTTCAGTGTAGTGGAGCGGCTTTCAGATTATTCGTAACCTTTTGCTTTCTTGAAACAAAAAAATGCTTATGTTTAAAATGTAACTTTATGTATATTTGATAGAATCTACCGGAGGAGCTATTCTTAAGTGTCCGTAACGTTGTGATAAAACATCATGTTTTTTCCATTAAAACCGCTTCGACTTTCGTATTTTAGTTTCAATAAGAGATTATTTGTATATGAATTTAGATTTTTAAATTGTAATTTTATATTGCGACAAAATTTATATGTAAAATGAATTATCGATAGATTTATTTATGTTGGTTAATTTTGATGGTTCGGAAGCATTTTGTCCAACGAAAATTTATTCGAGTCGCAGTGTTGTAGTTTGTGACAACTGTAAAAAATAAAGTACATAAACATTTAGCTCTGTTTTTCATTTGATAATGAATAAACCATAGAGAGGTTTTCGCGGTCAATCTTGATTCTAGACTAGTTTCTGCTATCCTGGTAACTGATATCGACTTTATGCCTAATCTGCAGTGAGATACATAGGTAGGTAGGTACTTCTCCATTGTTTCTGCTATTCTGGTACCTGAACTTTTAAGGCAGTCTCGGACTGGGGCAAAGCCAATCGGGTTAACTTCAATGGCTCTAAAACGCAAGCATGTACTTATCTGCAAAAAAGAGTCCGCTTGTAGAGCTCCCCGTTTTCCGGAATGTAAAGGTACCTTTATAGAATGAACTGGAGGCTCCTCGGTGTCACTCTCACACCAACTTTGAACTTTGGCACATTCATAGAGTCGAAGGCCAAAACAGCAGCCATGAAGCTAGGGGTCCTTAATAAGGTTAAGCGATACTTCACACCGCGACAGCGTCTATACCTTTATCAAGCACAGGTCCCGGTCTGGTTTGGAGTATTGCTGTCATGTTTGAGACGGCTCGGCCAAGTACCAGCTTGCAGCCTTAGACTCGATCGAACGACCTAAATATCCCCTAAAGTAAAGAACTGGGTTACTATTTATTTTAGGAGAGGTACATCTATTGGCATAGTTGAAACCACCAAATTCCTGAGTTCCAAGAGTTTTTTTACAATTTCCTCAACCATAACGGCCTGTATTAGTCCACTGCTGGATGCAGGCCTCCTTCTGATAAGCGCATTATTGGCGTATCACATGGTGGGTAATGCCCATAATCCCCACGCTGGGCATGCGGGTTGGGATCGCAGTTTGGTGGTATAATTGTTCTGGAGGAGGCGCTGCTGCCCGCCCCCGGTGGATATCCCTTAGTTGCCTCTTACGACACCTGCGGGAAGAGTTGGGGTGGTACAAATTCTAAGCCAGCACCACACAGCTGTATATTTTATAATTTACTGTTTTATTTAAAAGCTAGTTCTATGGAAACGTTTTAGTTGATTTCTATCATGGGAACTGATATATAGGATAAAAAGTAGCTTATTTTTAATTTCAGGATTACAATTTCAGCAACGGACGATCCGTTCTATAGCCAAATCTATTAAACGGGTCAGCCGTTCAATTATTTTGGCGTGGGGATAACAAACATCCGTCCAAACTTTCTATTTTGAGGCCTAGTAGATCAGCAGCAAAAACTATGGAAGAAAGTTATTCATATGTTCAACTGGTCGTACAAATAGTTGAACGAACATATTGGTTTTGAAGAGGTTTAGAGAGAACAACACCATTATCATCTAATCTTTCTATTTATTGTCAGACATTGGAAGACATACAGTAGATATGTTACAGCTAACCACTACGTGCAAACATTAAATAAAAACAAAATGTATGTAAGAAATTATATTTATAACAAAATGTACAAAACGTATCAAGCTGCTATTGTCCTATTTGGCAGTACTTGCTTAATACATAGCGATGAAATAAGTACACTTAGGCCTAAGATCTAAGCTCCACAAATGGAATGCAAACATTTCAGCCTACTCACATAAAAAAATATTCGAATTTATGTATTTGTTTAAGCTGGGTTGAATTGCATTATTTTTTTATTCTTTTGGCCCGCCATTCGTTTCTATTCGCAGTAAAGTAGTCTCTCCTACGAATCTAAGAGAGACATCTTATAACTTTCTAAGAATGAAATCTCCAAGGTTTTTTTAGTGATAGGTAGAACCTTTGAAAATTTCTGAAATTTAATTTCGTCATAGTTATAGTTCCGCGACAACTATTATGGTCAATTTATTAGCTAAGTTCAATGGCACTTAATTTTAACACGATTGTGTAAGTACTTTTTACCAAGATCATAGAACATGAAAGGATTTCAATAGCAAATACAAATTAAACACCTACATTTTGAAACTATACAACTTTATAATCCGAAATCAATATTTTGCTGCTTTAAAAGCAACAAATAAGTAGGTAATGAAAATGCCAATCATTTTTTTTCATTTACCAGAAAAATTCAAACCCTTCTAATTAGTCCCATAAATAAAAACTAAAATCTCTATAAAAACTAGCTTTGCTAAACTAAATATATTGATTATCTAATGCTATTAAGAACAGCTATGCATTGCCAAACTTATTGTGTATAACTTAGAATTGGTTTTTAACATAAAGAAATGAGCTATAACCAAAAGCATTTCATGACTAAGCCAAACTACCAACAAGCACTACATAGATTTTTGGTCGATTTTATTACATTAAAATATGCATAAAACATAAAACGTAAACATTAATCCAATTAAAACTATAAAATACCACAAGAATGTAACAAAAAGTATAAAAAATATTTAAGAAAAATTTATAATAGAATCAAGTTAGATTATTTCTCAAACACAACTTATCTAAAACAACGTAAGTACATAATATTTATTTTAAATGCGTCAAAGTCAACAGAGTTACACCATATTTTAAGATAAGCTAATATTTAAATCCTTAATTGACGCTGCACACCATAAATCGTCACCTAAACCTCTAAGCTAATAAATAGCCCTCGTTCTAAAATATTTAAAACAATACTACTGGGACCTGGATATCCCACAAATGGATAAATCTCCGCGGTACCATTAGACCGTATTATGACTGCTTGCTTATGCCCGAACCACACCTCTGCGAAACCATATCAGCGGAGCCGCAGTAATTTCGCCTGTTCTAACGCATAGATTTGACTATAATTCTGTCTCTTTCGCACGCGGTTTCGTCGATCTGCTCCGACGACGTCAGGTTGCCGCAAAAATTGCCATTTTTGGTTTGAAACTGACTCGCGTGTCGCAAGACGTTCCGACGCCCAGTTCCGCTGCTCAAACTACACTTGATCGCAGCGGAATTCATCCAGCGGTTTCTTCTCGCAGCGGAGGTGAGCTACGGGCGTGAAGGTCTGTTTTCCGAAAAAATCTTTGCAGTACAATTAGACCGTATTATGACTGATTTAAGTCTCTTTTCCGAAGTAGCATGAATCATGTTCTTGCATATGAAGCTAAACTAAATTATGGCGATACTTTTAAATACTTCCGAGGTATTCACGTAAAACATAAAACTAATGACCAGTTAGCACAATGCTTCACGTTTCTACTTCCCGCCCTGAACTTGCTAATACATTTAAAACTCGAAGCGAAATAGGGTATATGCATCGATTTTTTTTATTGTTTTAATCGATTCTTTAGGTCATTATTTAACCGAGGAATGATAAGACGCTCACTGAATTTCGCATTAACAAGGTAAAAAAAACAAATCAAAACTACAATCATTTTCGGGTGATAAAAACGCTGCCATATTGGCGCCATGTTTATGTGACGTCGACGTACACACTTGATTAAAACCTTTGGTGACGACCTCGGTAGTGATCATCTCAGGAAAGAGGTTTTCCGAAAAAATTTAAAATAATCGACAATACCAAATGTCAAGTGGTCAGAATAGTGTCAAATCAAGGTGCAGCAAGCAGAATAAAAAAAGAAGAAATTAGTACAGTGATGTCACGTCCGCTCTAGTCAATGGCGTAGCGTTTTGAAATTTTGCGATTGAGATTTAAAATATCAATTTTTCAATAGTTTAATTCTACAATAAAAACATCTCAAAATGCAAAAATAAATATGTAGATATGTTTCTATATCAATAGAGAATACGTATATATTTTTTTAGCCATTTTGAAATCACATGCATATACCCTATTGAAAGTGAAATTTAGACGTCGTTTTTACGACAGGTTTTAAAAAATGACAGCTAACTGATGATTAATAATACAGGCTGATTAGGTAATCTGCCAAATTAACATTCAACTAATTTTAGAGTCCAAAAATACCTTTCGGCATCCTGTAAAGCTATAAAGGATCACCATCAATCACAATGACTACAGACCATATTGTGATTCAATAAATGAATTTTATTTATGTCCCTTAAATTGAACTATTCATAGTATGTCAAATCCTTAAGATCTTGTAGTTTGCTTCCAAAGCTTAATTTAAACCCTTTATTTTAACTGTTTAGGTACAGTTATGTCGCTTATCTCGCTGTGCCCTAGCCGGGTCCATATTTAAGACGGATTAACTTAAGTAATTTAAGTACAATATGGTCGCAATAAAGAATTTAAAATTATTAAGTTTTTACCTAAGATAGTAAGCATTTAGACTGTGATAAACGATGATAAACGCCAATAAGGCGCTTATCAGGGGGAGGCCTGCGTCCAGCAGTGGCCCAATACAGGTTGTTGAGGATTAACGTCTCAGAGTGCGGCAGTAAAACCTCAAATTAATCATATTGAGGAGATGAATATGATGAATGTTCAGGGCGGTAAGCGAACGTGCTTGTACAGTATCGTTAGACGGTGTCGGCGGTCAGCCCGCTGACGCTGCTCTCCCGGCGCCAGTTCAGCAGCTCGTCCAGCAACGCCTCCAGGTGCGGGTTCCCGCCCAGGCGCGCCACCTGTGGGGGAACACAACTATTAACATTCTCGATTTATTCATTTATTTTGATCACATGTTCATGGTGTGATGTAAAATAACTTATAATAGATACCACAAACTGTACGATAGATTTTTAAAACTTCCTGTGTTTAACGTAATCTATATATATAAAAATGAACCCGTTTTCCGTTGTCACGACATAACATGAAAACGGCTTGACCGATTTGGTTGATTTTTTTTTTTAATTTTCGTTGAAGTTCAAGGATGGTTTTTACGGCGAGAAAAATTCGAATAACTGCCGGGAAAACACCTATAAACGTTTCCATAGAAACAACGCGTGCGAAGTCGCGGGGCACAGCTAGTAACAAGATAAAATAGGTGGGGGCGCCACTTTCACACGTGTATGCGCCTGAACCTGCTTACAACCGCAATGAATAAAAGCAGTAAGTATTGTTACCTCCAACCTCGCCTCCTCGTCCAGACGTATGAGTATGTTCCGCGTGTACTTGAAGCTGCCCAGCTTCTCCAGCAGAGAGATGCAGTATCGCTTCACTTCCACGTCTCTCGTCCGCTGTCTCAGGATGTCTGCGGATGCTCAGGATTCTATTGTAACTAAAAATTCGAACGGGAACGGAACGGAACAACGCGGGTGAAACCGCGACTCGCTACTAGTATTAAATAAAGTTGAATACACAGAGATTTGATAAACTTTTTAAAGAGTGTGATATTCACAATAAAAATACAAGAAACAAGAACAAATTACATCCCATCGGGTATATGCATGTGACTTCAAAAAACTAATATTTTAGTTACGTATTCTCTATTGTTAACGAAATATATCTGTATATTTATTTTTGTATTTTAAGATGTTTTTATAGTGAAAATTAATTATTGAAAAGTAGATATTTAAGGTCTCAACAGCAAAATGTCTACTAAACGCAACGCTATTGGCATCTGAAGGGTGACGTCATACTTGAACATTTTTGTATGGGCATGAAGTTTTGACTGAGTTGACATATGGGAACCGTTGAACCGTGACGTCAAAAAAGCAAGGGCTAACATGGCAGCGTTTTTATCACACGAAACTGAGTGTAGTTTTCCTTTTTGTTTTTTACCTCAATAATTAATTTTTTTTGGCTGTTATATTTATAGAAAAAAAAAATCCTTACACATACCCTATTGCGTACGATTCTAATAACAAGCTTCCATCTGAAGCAACTGAGCTCCCTATTCGTAAATTTAAACTGTACATAAAACGAAATCTTATCAAGAAAGCCTATTACTCCATAGATGATTACATTAATGATGTTAATGCTTGACCGGATGTCGCCCAGTTCCACACCGACAATAGTATGTAAGAACATAAATTAGTTGTGTTAGACTTAGATATGCAAAGATTGTATTAGGTGATAAGCGGTAAACTTGCTAGTGGTTTCTTTTTAACTTTATCTCTCTTTCTTCGATTTAACTCTGACTCTGTAACCCCACATGAGAGGGAACTGTAACTACAAATGAGAGGGAACTGTAACCGCACATGATAGGGCACTGTAGCCGCACACGAGAGGGAACTGTAACCACAAATGAGAGGGAACTGTAACCGCACATGAGAGGGCACTGTAACCGCACATGAGAGGGAACTGTAACCACAAATGAGAGGCAACTGTAACCGCCTGTAACCCCACATGAGAGGGTACTGTAACCGCACATGAGAGGGTACTGTAACCGCACATGAGAGGGAACTGTAACCACAAATGAGAGGCAACTGTAACCGCCTGTAACCCCACATGAGAGGGTACTGTAACCGCACATGAGAGGGTAGGTATATATAAAAGGATACGCAGCACCTGGTTGTCTTTGTGCTGGTGCACGGCGTGTAGGATGGGGAAGCTGAACTTGCCTTCCGTCAGGTCCTCGCAGAAACTCTTGTTCTCCGTGTACTGGTAACAAAACATATTTAACTTTTAAATCCACCATGGTTATTAATATAAAGTTATTTACAAGGGGATTTCTGAAATTGTGCCGAAATATTGGAAAGCTCAAAATTCTAATCATGGTAAATATCCCGTTGTAAATAAGTTTAAAACAAAATATATAAACACATTAAATTCTTAATTCTTTATTTCACTTAAAAACATACAGTAAATAAATCACACTAATATTATAAATGCGAAAGTTTGTATGGATGGATGGGTGGATGTTTGTTACACCTTCACTGAACGGATCGGGCTGAAATTACAGGCTGCATATAATCAAACATAGGCTACTACTTCACATGGGATAAAAATCACCTTGGAAAGTTTCCATAGGAACAAAGCGTGCGAAGCCGCGGGCCGCAGCTAGTAAATCATAAAGTAGAGAAGTAATGGCAAAGGCGAGCTTACTCTAATAAGAGTTATCTTCCAGCAAACGTTATTAGGAGAGAAAGACAAAAAAGTAAATATTTTTTTTAAACGAATAAAATGAAACAAGATACAATAAAGGTATTAATTAGATAATAAAACGTCAAGTACGAGTGCCGTACCTGACAGACACGCACCGAGGTTTACGTATAATTTATAAGGTTTTGCTTATTACTAAATTGTTTGTTTCTAGGTCAACCAGAAGTACCATATTAGTTCAAAGGAATCCACTAAACATTTTTTTAGAAAGAGTACCTTTTCTAAAAAAAATTTAACGCATTCCTTTAAAAAAGGAAAAATTTCAAAATCATCAAGTTTACCCTATCCTTTAGGTCGCGTGATCCAAGTCCAGTATCATCCACAGCAACACAATACAAATAAGACCTTATAGTTACCTCCTGTAAGTTGAGATTGCAGTAGTCGTCTCTAATCTGGAAGTACAGTCCGAGTATGGCGGACAGTTTGCTGAAGTCAGACTTGTTCTCACTGAACAACTGCATCAGTCTGATGGCCAACATAAAGAGACCTCCGGTTTCTGCAACAAACGTTATTTGTAGCGTAAACGAAAATACCAAATTTTTTACAATGCATGTGCTCGAAAAGTGCGTTTTCTAAGGAGCCAAATCGTGCGGAAAGTGCCACTTTTTCGCACTAGTGCTTTAGTGATGTCATCAACTTCGCCGTCAGCCCTAAACAAAGAGTATTCACTACGTGAAAAAAGTTCTTGAGCATCTGCGATACGACATAGCGGCTTCTGCATATGCGCAGTAGTAGATACGAAAAGCGCGCACGTGTTAAAAAAAAAACTTTTTGGCAAATTTCTCGTCAGTCACAATTAATCTTGTTTAGTGTGACTAGTTTTTTATTTACTCTACAATGCATAGTAAAACATTGTATGATACATGTACGTAAAAATGATTTCTGACTCGGCTTATACCTATACTCGCTCGTTGCTTTCGAACTCTTGAATAATATGCCACTCGTCGGAAATGACCTACTTTCCGCACGTGTGACGTCATTGTCTTTGAATCCGTCGTTTATCCCTGGGCGCAGTGTTTTTTTAGTTTATTGTGACTTAGAAACAAATGAAGGGTCCGATTCGTATTTAATGTGTTAACGTATTAATCTAGGATATAAGCTATCCTGGTACCAAATTTCAACTAAATTCGTTCAGCCGCTTACGCGTGAAGAAGTTACATTCACACACACACACAAACTTTCGTATTTATAATGTTAGTGTAAGATCTAGAAAATCATTATTAATCGTTGTTTGATAATGGTGTCTTTTATATTTGCACATAAATGAGCAATTTTAACAGAACTAATTAAACCGGCCAAGTGCGAGTTACTCGCGCACGAAAGGTTTCGTACAATTTATCTATAAACAGCAAAAAAAAATGTCCGTTATATATATTACCCCCTTAAATATATATTTTATTCTGGTGTTTAGTATTTTGTTGCTATAGGGGCAACAGAAGTACATCATCTGTGAAAATTTCAACTGTCTAACTATCATGATTCAAGAGATACTGCCTGGTGACAGATGGGCAGACGGACAGCGGAATCTCAGTAATAGAGTCCCGTCTTTCCCCTACGGAACCCTAAAAATGTTGTCCTCCCTTTCGTTACAATCAAAATAAAAATAAGTATCTATGTATTAGTAAAAGTCATGTAGAGAAATAATGAAAGCATGCTGTCTCGCTGTTATGTTCAATGCCGTTGTTGATGTACACGACTAATAGGAAAGAAACACGTTAAATTATACTCACTCGCTACACAATCGTATCAGGTTAATAACTTTTAAAAGTCACCTTTCAGATGTATTTTTAGAATAATCAAGTTAAGTCGCACGAAGGCAATTTTAAACCGTTTGTTAATCATAATAAATCAATGTATTGTGACTGTAAAGACGATTTGAAATCATGTTTCAGTTTACTTTCAAAACATTTCACTTTTAGTTGTAGGTACGTAAAATACCTTACAGCAGTTTTGAGTTTGTTTGCGGAGTTTATTTCCGGAACTACTTTTCCGATAAATTTGCATTATCTGCAGATATGTGTTCCGGTTGTTTTAAGTTATTCCATACGTCTCACGAAAAGTCAGAGAGCTTCTTATTACAATCTACAACATCCGATACAATCCTCAACATTGTTTACAACAGTGTGCAATCAGCTCAACTATTTAAATTTAGTTCTTAGTTTTTTTTAATATTATTATGTTTTCATAACTATATTTTTGATTCAAATTATATCTTTTGGGTGGTTTGTGTCATAACATCTATATAAAGTAGTAGTTTCTGCGGCATCGCGCGCGTTGTTCAATGGAAACGAAGTGATTCCTATCCCACGGGAACTGATTTATGGGTTAAAAAGTATGTAGTTTGATTTCAAGTTTGAAATTACCAGTATGCAAAATTTCAACCCAATCCGTTCAGTAGTTTTGGCGTGAAGAGTTAACAAATATCCATCCATCTAAACATCCAAACTTTCGCATTTTTAATATGAGTGTGATGTGATATTTATCAGTCATTTAATAACCATAACACAAACTTTACTTACTATGGGGCTTTATGATGTTGTATTATCAGGCATTTTTTTATATAATTTATCATTTTTATTTACCTATTTATTAATTTAGTAACATTATCCTCCTATACAGGTACCACGTGAGTAAAGTCACGAGCCAAAATAGTTTCAAAGTTTGAATGCCTAGTTTTTAATTTATGTGCGAACTAAATAATTCAAAAATATAGCGACCTTGCCCTCGGAATCCAATTAATTTATTTACATTATGAAGGTTGTTAACAACAAGGCGAGATAATGAGATACCTTATAAAATGCATCGACTTAAGCATGATGACAAAATGTCCAAGGTAAATCAGATTTTTTATGACAAAATGGATGTCACTAAATCGTTAGATTGAGAGAGATTGCGGTTCTATTGACTCTACATATGAACCTATCAAATCTTGTATTTGGTACGTTTCTTTACTAGATTTATTTACCTTTGAGATAAGAAAATTAGATAAAGAAAATTTTTAATTATACAGAGTGTTTGGTGGGGTACATACAACAGGGTTTTTAGGGGAATGGATCAAAAATCGTATTTCAACCGTGACACTTAAGACATTGGGTCCAAAGTCCTAATTCTAAGCACCCGACAGACCCAATTTGGTTCTGCCGATGAAATTCGCGCATGACGCCACCAAGCCTTTAGAAAATACAGTCGGTCCATCCATTCCATGGCACTGGATACCTGGCGCTTGACAAGGTCATGTATAATGGCTCAATTATAGTCATCAAAATGGTCATTATGATGACTATAATTGAGCCATTATCAAGAAATGTCTGCAAGAATCTTAATCAAAACATCTAAAATTCTTGTTTAAGTGTCGATTTTCAATTATTATTTCAACACTAGATAACGCCCATTTTGATAAGTTGTGCAAATTCAGGTAAATAAACAATAATAGAATGTAATTTTTAGGTTAAGTATGTGTTAACAAAATGTAAATATATTGAGTTTGGTCGAAGTCATCATCAACCCATATTAGTCAACTGCTGGACATGGGCCTCCCCTAGTAAGCGCCATAGCGCCCTGTCTTCAGCTTGCCGCATCCATCATCTGCCTGCAGTCATTCTCAGGTCGTCATCCCGCCTAGCCGGAGGGCGTCCCACACTATGTTTGCCAGAGTATAGTAAATATATCGAACTCACTCTTGACCGTCATCTCCTTGTACTCCTCCTCGGAGGGGCAGGTGAAGTTGTCCCGCCAGTAGATCTCCATGCCCTGCCCGCGGTGCAGTTCCAACAGCTGCTCCGTGTACACCTGTGTAGCCTGCAATCAAACCACGTTCATCTAAGAGCCTATTTTTCTCATAATTCCATAACTCTAAATATAAATTTAATTTTTTAACAATTACTTTTATCCTGGCTTTTATTTCGCTCTTCAATTGTCCTTTCGATAATTGAAAAGTGGTTACTTTAATTATTAATTTCTCTGATGCTATCTCACTTTTGGCAGTTTTTTTTAACGCATTCACTGCCCAATCCCGCTACACGGTGACGGAGTCGGGCACCTGTGTCATGGGCCATGAAGGTGTTAATAATAATAATACAATAGATTTTCTTTTGACCACAATCTCTAGAAGTCTAGAAGAGTTACTGAAGACTCTCGTTATGAAGAGACTCGGTTTGTAGCTGTGTGGTGCTGGCTTAGAATTTGCACCACCCCAACTCTTCCCGCGGGTGTCGTAAGAGGTGACTAAGGGATATCCATCGGGGAGCGGGCAGCAGCGCCCCCTGCAGAACAATTATACCACCAAACTGCGATCCCCAACCCGCATGCCCAGCTATTATCGCCTGCAGGGTAATGCCCATAAGCATTACCCTGTAGGCGATAAACGCCAATAAGGCGCTTATCAGGGGGAGGCCTGCGTCCAGCAATGTACCAATACCGGCTGTTGAGGTTGAGGTTGAGGGTTGTAGTTGGCCGGGCAAATAGATACAGGCAGCGAGTTCCAATCTTTATTTCGTTATCATTTAATGATGATGAACGCCATTGCTCCCTGTCATCAGCTTGACGCATCCAGTATCTACCTGCAGTCTTTTGCATATCGTCATCCCACCTGGCCGGAAGACCGTTTACCGTTTGCCGAGTCGCGGTTTCCACTCAAGAACCTAGCGGTTATCTGTTCTATGTCCGACAGACAACTTTGGTTATCTGTCGGATATCATCGTTGTATCCTTCAGAGAGACTCCGAGCTCCTTCCTTCGACCTTGAACTGGTGGACCAGCCCTGCCGTGTGTCCACGTCTCAGCTCCGTAGGTCATGACGGGTAGGACGCACTGATTGAAAACTTTGGTTTTCAAGCATTGCGGTAGGTATGGATGACGAGAAGACTCGATGTTTCGCAAACGCTGCCCAGCCTAGCTGGAACCTCCATACGCCAACTTATTCATGAAACGATTCATGCGGCGGCGGCGGCGCGACCAAGTACGAACATAGGTAACAATATTAGCATTAGCATAACGCTATAAAAGACGCTATGTGGGTCATATTTTATGCACGCCTTTTGTGAACATACATTTGCGTAAAATATGCTCAGCTATTTCTGTAGGTCACGGAAATTTGTATGAGACTTGAATCTTTAACAGAACATCATCATCCTCAACCTCTACAGCCTATATTGGCCCACTGTTGGGACGTAGGCCTCCCTCTGACAAACGATTTATTGGCTTTTTTCTCTTAGGGGTAGTGCCAATCCCCACGCTGAGCATGCGGGTTGGGAATTGGGATTTTAGGTTATTATAGTTTTACACTATGAGTAATTTCTTAAGAAATCAAATAAACTCCCAAAAATAGAAAGGGGAGGACGCGGGTTCGAATACCGTCGATGCCGTAAATTTTTAGGACTTTATTTGATTTCTTAAGAATTTAGAACCTCCTCCGTTTTTGAAGTCGGTAAAAACTTACCATGGGGTGCCCTAGCTCCAGCGTCTTCTCCAAGGCGACGATCATGGCGTAGTTGGCCGCATTGATGGTGCTGGCCACTCCATAGATGGAGTGCGCCACGGGGATGCCCCGCCGGAGGATCGAGTTGTCTTGGATATCGTCAATTCTGGTGCAAAACATTTTTTTAGTGTTTTGTCCCACTATTTCCGTAAAGCCTTAATCTCTTGACCACTACGCAGTAGGCTGCAAACTCGCATTGTCGGTGTGCTCTGTAGATGCTGAATGCAGAAACTAAATAGACGCGTAATAATGTGGAAAAACGAAGTTACGCCCGACGCATCTTCAGTCAGATGTGAACCGATTATAAATCCGAGTACAGATGTTTGTCTAACCGTGTGTCTGGCACCGCATAGTGCATGCGTAGAGATTAAGAGACCAAAAGGCTTAAAGAGGTCCCATTATAATTTATAAGAGAATCCACTATAGTACACACACAAAATGGAACATTAAATGGTACCATTTAATGTGACATTTTATAAATATATATACTAGCTGCACCCCGCGGTTTCGCACGCGTTATTTCTTTGGAAACGTTTAAAGGTGATTTTCATCCCACGGGAACTGATTTATGGGATAAAAAGTAGCCTTAATTCTAATCCTGGAATCAATCCAGGATTAGAATTATCTGTATGCAAAATTTCAGCCCGATCCGTTCAGTAGTTTGGCGTGGAGAGGTAACAAACATCCATCCATCCATCCAAACTTTCGCATTTATAATATCAGTGTGATTTTCCGGATATTTGCCCAACGCGGTATGGCAGTTAAAAGTTACATACATCACAGTGTGGCACATACAAGTCAGTATGGGAAAGTCTGAAACTTTAAGACATCATGTTTCAAAGTAACATTTACTGCCATTTACAACATTTAAACCTACACAATCTATATCTAAATATAAATAGTGTTCGTTTTATTTTTCAAAACCATCGTTTCGATTCTTGGGCTGGGAACAAGTTTCTTTAAATGTATGAATGCAGTTCTTCTTGTTACTAAAATCGATTACATGGTTCCTATGAAGAGATCTCTGTTCTGTATGTCTATAAAGTTTCAGACTTTTGCATACTGACCGATCTAAATGTGCCACCTGTATAGATAGTTGTCTAGATTATTATCTCTAGCCACAGATTTCAGAATATGAATCTGTGTATCTAGCGAAGAAAGATGAACCTAGATGAAGAGGCAAATACCCAGCAGTGGAAGAACATTGATACATTTATTTTATCTATGTGGAATAAATGGGTGGACGATGATGGTCAAAAGATTTGCAAGCCAAAGTTACTTAGTAGTTTAACGACCAAAATAAAACCATATAAAGTTGAGTATAGACTAGAGCATTACAATGTAATGTAACGTTCGTACGAATGGTACAATAAAGACCACTATACTCTACTGAGTATAGTGGTCTTTACTGTACTTTTCTTTTCTACGTTACATGGAAATGCTCTAGGATACTTCCTAGAGCATTTCCATGTAACGTTCTTGCGAATACTCGAAGCTTTGTTCGATGTAATGCTTACAGAAAGAGAGCATATACTTGTAACACCTTGCGTACATTATCCCTACGCCCTCGCCGCCGTCCTCTGTCACTCGCGCTTGTTCATTTGCTCGGTAAAACGTTACACCAAAACGCTCATTGGTTTTAAACTCTGGTTGTTACAAAATCGAGCGTCATGTTCGGAGTGTGGTTCGAGTAAATTTGAAAACTGCAGATGCTCGTTGTTCTGTTACAAGTTAATGCTCCAGTGTATACTCTAAGCTTTTATTTCTTAAAAAACCATCTAGACCAGAACACCGCAAGAAAACTAGGTTAGATACCCAAAAAATTCAGTTAATCCAATTAATCAATAGAACCTGTTAGGACGTTCATGCTTGCTACGTGGTGAGGATCTCGATAAGGGTTGAAGGAGCTGGATGCTTTCCTGAAAGCTGCTTGGATCTTGTCCAAAAACAGCGATGCTGGCCGTCATACTACAACAATAGAGGCGTTTGTAGAAATGTACATATGTCTGGAAAGCTCTTTGTGCGAAGCTAAGTCTCTTATTCCACAGCCATGCAGGGTATACTGGTATGCCTCTAATTACTTTAAGAAATGTGCCCTACGTCCGTCACGTAGGGCATATTTCTTAAGAAGGCAACATAGGGCACATTATCACAAATCTTTACACGTGTAGTATATACAAGGGATCTTTGTAAAATGCGATGTCATCGCTAAGTAGCACTAAAAATATCAAAAATAGATCAGAGCGTCTGGTCGAAGCGACGCGTGACCAGAGAGTATCTGGCGAAATATCGTACTTGATTTATTTTATTTATTTATTGTTATGGATCAATTGAGCTACCTCTGAACTATTTGCAAAAGTCTGCAGTTATCGCAACTGATTCAGTTGTAAATACTAGTTTGATTGTAATTTCTTCTTCAAAAGAGTAGATATTTTTTCTTTATAAATAAAATAGCACATTAACTTAATCATCCTTATTCGTTATTCAAGCTGAGTAAGTACCTAACTTACATAAATAATGAAATATTTCTGATTAAATAAAGAGAGACGCGTTCGGCGATGAGTGTCTGTTTTATTGACTTTGCTCAGAAATCGCCCTTGAACGATGCCAAAGTCATCCGGACCATTGTTATCTACTATTTAAAAGCGAGTCATAAATGGAAGTCAGATAATGGTCTAACAAAGAATGCATCACTCAGCCAATTTTATCAATTAACAACCAGAGTTTCCTACAGAATACATCTATACCATGTCCATTTTGAATGAAGCATAAACGTAAACAAACCGCCCATATTTAACCTAAAATTCACTTTGTTGGCGCGTCCTTTTATACGTAATTTACATTACTTGTCAATTTTAGATCCTTCCTTCAATAAAAATTGCTTACAATTATATCTGAAACTCGACGCCAAGCCAGTGAGATTTTGTTATTTGTGTCGTATTTTGTTTACTAACATGCTTCATTCAAAATGGACAAACCATAGTTTCTGCTATTTACAAATTCACTGCCCTGCGGTGCTACCCGAAGTGGCCGGTATTGAATCATGGGCAATGATAGTGTTAATCTTAATGTGGTTGGTAGGTACTAACCGGTGGTACGGGACGTAGGCGTAATTTTTTTACCATTCGCCGCCAGAATGCCACCCGTGTGCAAGTTAGCCATTTTTGGCTATGCCAACATTTGAGATTGATTTAGCCAAAAATATCAGATATTAGTGGCTAAACATTTTAGCCACAATTTTAGGAACTTTTAATTATTGACAAAACAATCGGATTTTGCGACGAAAAATGTATAGGATAATGCAACAATGGTTTACAATACAATAATAATGGTATAAAAGTGTGACGGGGACAAGACTTCATGATTTAAGTCTCTACCACATTCTTCCTTTATACCGGGTACAGAGTTAGCGAGCGAAAGCTAACAAAGGCTAACGAACAAACACGAAAGAATCAGTGTGGACGTCATTGCGAAAGCAAGCGCGCCCATACGAAGGTTTCGCATTTGGCTGTGCTCTGGCGGCTGTCACTACAAACTGCTACACAAAGAATAATTAATAAACCAACTTCAATTTTGATCGTTTTTTCATAGATTTTCATCGATTCCATTGTCAAAACGGAATTAAATTAAGATGGGACCAAACGGGAAGCACCAGCTTCCATATAAAAAAAGAATCATGGAAATCGGACCACCCAGTCAAAAGTTACAAACATAAAAAATAAATACATCCGAATTGAGAACCTTTTTTGAAGTTGGTTAAAAATTGAAACTATTCGTTCGTTTCCTACAGATCATTGAGTCTCACTAGTTTCCATTCGCTCGCTTGGTCTTTATACCCATCATTACATACTGCACGAACGCTCTCTGTGTGAAACGATCTATACGTACTGTAAAGCCCGTCAGTACCCTTTTAAAATAACCCCCGCAAGAATGATGACTACTGAATTTACCATCATAAACTATGTTTAATATAAAAGCAAGTCCGCTAATTGTAATTGGTTGGAAACTCCCGGTATTTCATTGTTATGTGTTTTAAACAAGGCTGCCCTTGGCATACTCAGAAATAGATTTATTCTAGGAACAGTACTGTAATGTTGCATGGATGTACCGATCAATCCTGAGTAGTTGGATTGTATCATATTCTATTTTGGAGCTTCGAATGATTTGCGATACTAAAAGCGAATTTTACAGAAACAAAACTATAGGTACGAAGGGAATGTTGTGGGTTACATTTTAAATTAACGAAACATAATAAGTACCGTAAAAGTACAGTAAAATAGGACATTGTTACCCAAGGGTTGAACTCGAACCCTCGGACAATTAGTGCCCTCGCTACGCTGCTCGGGCGCCAAACTCCGTCTCGGGATTAAATAAGTTACTTTCACCCGAGGTAGAAATACAGGTAAATTAAATACTGTGCTTTTCAAGTAATACACAGGTAAATAATAAATAATTATACATGGTTATAATAAAAACTGATCCATATTATTCGTCGGAAGCGTAAAAAATCTACAGGCAGCTCTACTGATCCATATCAATACTAGTCAAAATTGTAAACAATCTACAAGTAGCTCAACTAATCCATATCAATTACAATTTAACCGTTAATTATCGTTCCTTACAAGCCGTGTACTTTTCATACTTAGGGATGAAAAGTGTTTCTTTCATCCTGCTTATCCTGCTAAGTTGCGTTGCAATAAGCGGCTTACTTCGCGATTATTAAAGGCGATGTGCAACAATGCGTATTTGTTGTGTGAGTTATTATGCGTATGGCTATTTTGTTTTGATAATGATGAAAGTGTACCCATAATAAAGTTTAGTTTATACCTAAGCATTAATAGCTCATGTGTGAGCTTTCAAAAGCTTTCTTTGTAAAGTCTAGTTTATAAGTACATACTTTAAAATATTGTTTACCTCCTAATGGGCCAGGTGAGAACTCTGTGTCTAGATAAACCTAACATAGGCTTTAAGACACTACTAACCAAAATGTTACATTGTTTTTCTTTACCTAAATAAATTATTATATTCTATTCTATTCTATCAGGCAACTTAAGACCTACTTTCCGAGTATGAGTGATGACTAATTATCAATGGTAGGGATTTGTTTTATTTACAGATTCGCATCTCTACAGGGTGTAACGAAACATGCCAAAAGCGTACAATTCTGTACCCAGTGGTGATCAACTTAGATTAAATTAAAAACGAAAATATTTATCTTTGAGCCACAATAATAAGGCGTGTATAAAAACTTTGGCTGGTTCCAAATTCTAGAATAATCAGCACCCCCTGCAGAATAATACTACGTGTCACTGAAATGCGTATCCCCCATGAGATAAACATTAATAAGGCGCTTAAAAGCTTGTTGCTTAATCAACAAAAACATATTGTTTTTTTTCACTTCCACTAATCCCGCAGATCTTGCAAATCCTTATGTTGAATTAAAATAGTGCGGCATTGGATTCCCGAGGTGCAACCAATTTTCCAGAAGCGTGTTCAGTAGGCCTATTGACAGGTATTGTTGTCTAGGACGAAAAAAATTACGCCACTTTGCCATCGAATGCGTAAAATCTAACTTCAATAATTTATGCAATGTATGACAATGCAATGTCATTTTCCTCTATTCTACCCTAGACAATAACCCCAATGTTAAACCGGCTAGTGTGCGAGGCAAAAACACGTTCTTAAAACTCTGTGAATGTTCACCTACTTTACTACTTTACACCTACGACAATTGTCTGTACAACTTCAAGCTAGAAATCTCTTTTGCAATTCACCAAGCAAAAACACAAGACAGAGGCTGACAAAAATTTAAGGGGGCCTATGCAGTAGCAACCTAAATAAATAGAGTTAATGATGATCATGAAGCACTATTATAATTAAGCAGCAAATTGTATAATGTATATGTAATTGTATGTGTATAATGTATACCCCTCATTGATTTAAAAAGGGTTTTTAATAAATCAATGATACCCCTATATCTCGTCAAGCTCATGTCTGAGGTATTATTGAAGTTTGATTTTGATTTTTATTGCTATGATATTACAGGTGGATCGGATATATGATTTTGGGAATTTTCTATGAAATGCTTTTTGCTAATGAAGCAGTATTATAAGCCCAAGTACTCACAACAGACTAGCATTATGCAAGATCTGAACTATCTCCCCGACAGCTGTCAGCTTCTCGTCAGATATCTTGAGCCAGTAGTTGAGAGCTGAAGCCAGTTTCGTCCGGATTTGCTTCCCGGGGACTTGTTGGATGTATGTGTACGGCATGAGGATTTTCTGGGGACAAGGTTTTCGTAAGAGACTGTTTCTAATTCTAATTGTAATTCTGAGTAGGGGAACTAAGATCTGCACGGACATCTCGCATAGGAGTGTATTGTGCATTATCCCACTGCCTAAGTAGGCTCTAACCAGCATAGATCTTTGAAGTATCAGGGCAGGACTTTTGGTGACTGACAGCTTCGTTTCAGCTTTTCTGCGGGTGTGGGTGGGATAGATGCCTCAATGAGACACTTCAGCCTCGTTTTGTGTCTGGCCTCCTCTATGGCCGTGCCGGGCGTCTCTTCTTCTTGGAAGCAGCCACGACATAAACTGCTGTCTGTGGCTCGAGTCTTTTCAATTTCACATTCGTTTTTAGTTTGACAAATTTATTAAGAATATATGGGCGTTAACTAGGAACCTTGTTTGTGTTGAAAGAACACCAACATTTCATCCGTTAACAAGGGACATCTTCAGGGCGAGTGTGGAACTATACCGTGTCCATTTTGAATGAAGCATAAACGTAAACAAACCGCCCATACTTAACCTAAAATTCACTTTGTTGGCGCGTCCTTTTATACGTAATTTACATAACTTGTCGATTTTAGATCCTCCCTTCAATAAAAATTGCTTACAATTATATCTGAAACTCGACGCCAAGCAAGTGAGATTTTGTTATGTGTCGTATTTTGTTTACTAACATGCTTCATTCATGCGACGACCTCTGTGGCGCGGTGGGCGAAGGTCCGCCTGCTACGCAGGAGGTTGCGGGTTCGATTCCCGCCTCGGGACAAATATGTGTACGATCTGCAGATATTTGTTCAGGGCGTTCTGGATGTTCTCTATGTATATATAATAAAAAATATCTATCTATGTAGTGTATTGTATTATGTATATCAGTTATCTAGTACCCATAACACAAGCTCTGCTTAGCTTGGGGCTAGATAATGCTGTGTGAATTGTCCAGCATTATTTATTTATTTATTATTTATTTATTTATTTATTCATTCAAAATGGATAAACCATAGATGGGCGCGTTTTGCATTCCTTGAAGCACTGGAGGGATGAAATGTTGGTGTTCTTCCAACACAAACAAGGTTCATAGTTAACCCGCTTATATTCATAATGAAGTTTAATTTATATTGTTTACTAAAGGAGTCTAAGGATGACTTATTTTAATAAATTCCTCTCATTTTAGTTGGTGTATCTTCTACAATGCGGATAACAATTTGTTCAGATCTTATCAGAGAACGGGGAGAACGGGTTTTTCGGGGAATACTTACTAAACATTTTTGCAACTAATATTTATAATGGAGTTCCACTAAGTAGCTTTGAGCCTCCTCTCTCGTTCAGGGATGCAATCAGCTAAATAATACCTCAACCGCCTCAACAGCCTGTATCAGTCCACTGCAGGATGCAGGCCTCCCCCTGATAAGTGCCTTGTTGGCGTTTATCTAATGGGGGGTAATGCCCATAATCCCCATGCTGGGCATATGGGTTGGGGATCGCAGTTCGGTAGTAGAATTGTTCAACAGGGGGTGCTGCAGCCCGCCCCCGTGGATATCCCTTAGTCGCCTCTTACGACACCCACGAGAAGAGATGGGGTGGTCAAAATTCTAAGTCAGCACCGCTAAATAACACTAAATATTTATTAACCAAAACTTGCTCAAATCAAAAACTTATTAGTAAAATAACTAACATTTGTCTACTCTTCACAGATGGACAAACATACAGGATCAAAATTACCAATCAAAATTATATAATTATTAGAGTAACTGAGACATTTTCATTGATATAAAAAAACAAAGGTTGTGTCATTAAAGCCAGATTTTTGACTAATTGCAGTATTTACACCCATTGGTATATTTAACAGGTATGTACTCAAAATAGTTCCCATCTACCAAAACCAGAAAATAAATAAGTCTAGTGGTAGGTACAAGGTAGCATTCTCCAAACTGATGCACTTACCATCACGCTACATCCTATGCATCTACCTATGCATCATTGAAAATGGGTCACATATAAATGGATAACATATTATGTTAATTTCGAGTTTTTTTTTATTGTTTCATTTTGTATAATGAATTGTGTTACTGCGTTTTACTGTACAAATTGTAAAATTTCTGACATGCCTTGTATAACGACCAATGTGAAATAAATAAATATAAATACAATACAATTTCTAGAAATCAAGACATATATTTATGTTCATGAAAAATCGCACGCCTCTAGGGCAGACGGATATTCTAGAGACTGAAAGCTAGCCGGCGCAATGCGTCATAAAAACTTTATATCAGGAGGTTAACCGGGACCGCTAAACTAATTATTTGGATTTTAGTTATCAAATAATAATATACCTACAATTAATGTAGTGAAATAACAAGCTTTACTTTCCTCATAATAAATAAATAAAATTGCTAATGAAGCAGATATCTTTGATAACTGAAAGTAAATAACAAATTAGTGCGATTTTTTGTTCTAAGATACACTTACCTCGTCTTGGGTTTTTTCGCCACTCTTTGTACTAATTTTAGACATGTTGAAATTCTGCCGTAAGTGTATTCTAAGTTTTGGAATTTCTTTTATATCAGCAATGAAAATACAATAGCTATCATGAGAAATCAAAAAATCAATCTCGCTCGAACCAACCAAACCCTTATATCGGCCAGCGACGAGCAAATTCATTTACCCTCCCTCCGCTGTCCGCTCGCGATAACATGACATGACACTTGATTTGACAGCTAACTTATTTGGTGCTGCCAACAAAGTTATTCGAATAGGGTATATGCATGTGATTTCAAAATGGCTAAAAAAATATATACGTATTCTCTATTGATATAGAAACATATCTGCATATTTATTTTTGCGTTTTGAGATGTTTTTATTGTAGAATTGAACCATTGAAAAATCGATATTTTAAATCTCAATCGCAAAATTTCAAAACGCTACGCCATTGACTAGAGCGGACGTGACATCACTGTACACATTTCTTCTTTTTTTATTCTGCTTGCTGCACCTTGATTTGACACTATTCTGCCCACTTGACATTTCGTATTGTCAATTATTTTCAGTTTTTTCGGAAAACCTCTTCCTGAGATGATCACTACCGAGGTCGTCACCAAAGGTTTTAATCAAGTGTGTACGTCGACGTCACATAAACATGGCGCCAATATGGCAGCGTTTTTATCACCCGAAAATGATTGTAGTTTTGATTTGTTTTTTTACCTTGTTAATGCGAAATTCAGTGAGCGTCTTATCATTCCTAGGTTAAATAATGACCTAAAGAATCGATTAAAACAATAAAAAAAAGACGTGTGGCACTCGGGGACTGCCGCGGTAAAGCTATTGCAATGCCATCTAGAGGCGAGTTGCTGAACTAAAGAGACAAACGTCAAGGTTTTTGCGTTACGGAATTTCTGGATTCGGTCCCCGCGCTCAAGGCCCGCGATAGAAGCTATGCAATAGCTTAAAAATCGATGCATATACCCTATTGCGTTGAGCTACATCGTCGTCGTCTGTGCAGCTGTTGGCTGGGTACCGCCGTTGCTCTGCTTCCTGGGCGGGGGGCCGGTGAGGAAGCCCGCTCAGTTCCCGCCGCCGTGGGGTTGTTGGGGGAAGGTATGGTATGGTGATACCCCTTTTCCTCACCTCACGCCCCGCGCCGCCTTAGCACGGGGCAAACATGGCTGTTTGCCGTATCCTCACGGCCGCAGTTGGCGCAGGTGGGTTTTTCCAGGATGGGATGAGGGCAGTCGGCGGCAGCGTGTTGAGCGCCGCACCGTGTTCTAAGAGTCGTGGGAACGGAGGTCGCGCGTGTGCCAATTGACAAATTTTCTAGGGTTGACGCACTGCTCTGTTATTTCAGTACGACTAAAAGTGTTAGTTTACCTAAACGCCACGAATATTCTCATTTTGAACAGACTACCTAACTATTTCCTATGAATGATTCAACTATCCAACAAGGTATAAAAATCTAAAGTAATGTCAGAATTTAAGGCTAGTTGGCATCACAGCATGTTTTATTTTTGACAATTACATGAGGAGAGATAAAGTCAATTTTTTTTCATTCAGAGGTCTTCAACATTCGCCTCTACCATAGAGCAACGATGCTCTACGTTGTCGAATGCAGGCAGGAAGCGAACTAAAGTTCTTTCTTCCGATTTCTACGTTGAGCAAGACTCCCCTCATGTCATGCGCTGTCGCTCAGAGAGCCTTGCTGGATTCTCAAAAGCTGTTCGGTAGCCGGATGGCTGCCATGGTCTTCTTCGGTAAGAGCGTCAATGGGGGGTTCTAGCAGTTCCCGGGGAAGTGATCGCCAGGAGGGTTTTGCATCTGGCGGTCTTGAGTGCAGGGGAGCGAGTCCGTTGAGGTGAACGTAGCGGGAATTGTCCGCCCGATCGTACATTTTGCGCGCCAGCTTTACCACAAACTCCTTTATTGACGGTGTTTGCAGGTCACGTGCGATGACCGTGTTTCGCACGTATCGGCCCGCACCTGTGCAGACTCTGAGAGCTATATTTTGTTGGGCTTGAATTCGCTTCTGGACAATGCAAGGAACATTGCCAACGACGAGAAACGTTTTTGCGCAAAAACTAATTACTCTCTAACGATTTTGTTCAACTCTAAAACTCTCTCTAACGATTCTCGAACGATTAGCAATAATAAGCATTAACATTAGTTTAAAATCTGTAACGATCTCTTACGATAAGCAATAACGAAAGTTTCAAAATAGAAGGTCGGGGGGCCAACTTCACTCACGGAGGTACCAGATTCGTTCGCAGATTTGTTTTATTTTTTTAACATCCATCCATACATAAAAACTTTCCAGTTTATAATATTAGTGCGATACTGATACTAGGTACTGAACTAGATACTTTCTGCGGTTAGAAAGTACATCTATGTCGTAGTTTTGAGTCTGGATCTGTACCCGACCATCTCTTGTGCATTGTGTCGCCATACGATGCAGTCGATGCACACTTGGTAAAAGCAATTACGATAACGAACGCAGCACGTACGGTTCGTTTACAGGTAATAAAACAAGACAATTGAGTGAAAACAACATTTAGTTTACTGTAAATAAATCGTAGTTTGACGAATTCATTACGGATGTAAGCGGGTTAAATAACGTTGGTGTTCTCAGTTCTTCCAACACAAATAGGGTTCGTAGTTAACCCGGTTACATCCGTAATGAACATTTATGTTTATTTAAATTATTAAAACATAGTAGGCTAGGCATGGACCTAGAAATTTATCTACGTCGTAAGTTATAATTAATTTCTGTTATTTTTTTAGCAAACACTTTCTTTTTTTTACATTTGGTTTGAGTACATTCCTTATACCTATCTTGCACAGAGAGCTCCACCGATGGATACCCTCGACAAGTCCTTAATTTAAAAAATTATAATAAAATATAAAAATTATTTTGTAAATTTAATAATTTAAATTGTTAGACAGTATAATTTCTTATATCTTGCACAGAATTCTATCAATAGGAACCCTAGACAAGTCCAACTACCTATGATCAATTTGTCAATTACTTAGCTGCTAATATATGCAATATACCTATGTCAACAAATCCCAAAACCAAAAATTAACATCTTCATGCTTGGAGTCGAGAAATATATAGTTGTAAAAATACTATTGGCAAGTACTTTTTATTTTGTTAAAAATCAGCATCAAGAAAGTAATGAGGTTAAGTACTGCAAGTTTGTTTGTCTATTTTGCGGAGAACAAATCGAATATTATGTAGTTGGACTACTGCGGTTATTATTTTAATACAGGTTGATTTCTTTATTAGAAAACGAATCTAGTTTCATATTTACACATCTATGCAGCACTCTTGTACATTCTGCCTTTAACTATAAGTTCACTTGTAAGTACATGATGAGTTTGAAAACAATAATGGGACTCGAGTTCAAACTGAGTAGGAAGGCGGCCCACTGCTGGAGCTCTCCGCACCAGTAACATGTTCCTTGCTTCAAATGCATCAGGTCGCTGGCTGAAGGGGATATCCTGAGAGGTTCCAGACTCGATCCCGATCTCGCCTTGAGCATGTAGTGTGGGTACACATTATGACATTACTGATCATTGTTGAAGTAAGTGCGCAGAAGACCGTCGGCAAGCTGACGATACTGTGAAAGAAGAGGTTACTTTATACTTAAATAATACTGGACATATCACCGCAGCATCTCGTGGCCCTGCAGTGAGCAGAG
Source organism: Eupithecia tripunctaria (assembly GCA_955876795.1). NCBI lineage: Eukaryota > Metazoa > Arthropoda > Insecta > Lepidoptera > Geometridae > Eupithecia > Eupithecia tripunctaria. The sequence goes on from OY041607.1 coordinate 1,172,998, forward strand.
GATGGGACCTGGGATGAAACAAAGGCTACTTTTATCCGGAAACACGCGAGCGGACCCGAAGCGGACGAGAGTGCCAGATAAGTATAATAATATAATATATTTGTTTGCAATACCTACCTATGTACTAATGCAGGTATACAATGTTATTGTGATATATTTGACATGTTACCCAAAACGTTATTAATAAATAAACTAAACTAGGTCAACTGCTTAAGGTTGTAGCTCACATGTGCAGCCAGGTGTCTGATACAATAACACTTCTACACCCACACCCGAAACAAACGCCTGCAGATCAAACTAATATTTGTCCCGATGGAATCGAACCCGCAGTTTGAAGCTGCACCACGTAAGTCGTCCAAATCAATCAATTTGGTTAAACGTCAAATGTTCATGTAGAGGATTTTTATTGCCCTAAGCTTTTGAATATCTTTGGGTAATGTATTAATTGCGTTAACTCCCGCCTGTTCTGTAGACAGAACTACTGGGATGTTTTCCCCATTCGTTCTGTTCACAAAACAAATGGAAAATACAACTTTCTATACACCCACTCCTTGTGAGACGGCTTCTGCGTGTAGTTTGACGCAATTCACACACGACAGCCACTCAATTACAGCGCGATTTAAAATTGAAAATAACAATAAAATAAAATAAAGTTAAGTATTAAAAATAATATAACCAAACCCCGTGTTCGGACTAAATAAGTTACTTTCAACCATAAGGTAACAATGTACCTACTATTACTTTACTGAATTCTTCCTCTTACAGAGTTCTAATTTTTTACAATGCTGGACAATCCACACAGCATCATCTAGCCCCAAGCTTAGCTTCTGCTAGTGTTATGGGAACTAGATAACTAGTATACTAAAATACATTAATACCTCATAGCACAATCACTTCTCTTTCCCGAGGCAGGAATCGAACCCGCAACCTCCTGCGTCGCAGGCGGACCTTCACCCGCCGTGCCACAGAGGTCGTATTACACCGCTAAGCAAACTATTGTTGTAGTAAAACTATTTACGGATTTGTTTCCTTACGTTTATGTCAGAGTGTCGTCTCAAAGGTATGAGGAGCTGTGGTACGCCGAGTGCTCGCAGCCTCTGAAGGAGATCAGGTTGTATATTTAGTTCAACCTTCTGTAAATAAAACAAAAAATATATGTAATTAGGACCGCGACAGGCGGCAGTGGGACGTTTGGGGGATAGAGATCGGATCGATCCTCTGACCGGGCTCGACCCACCTGGTCCACGGAGCGCGGTGCTCTCTCGACAGCTGACGTCAGGTATTCGTATTTACGACGTTACTTTGTCTCAGGCGCCTCTATTGTCATTATTTGCTTTGTAGTTCGGCAGTTTGTCGCTAGAGGTCGCCTACGGGACGCTCCCCGCCTCGAGACAAATGCTTGCAAATATATCTGTTGGGGGGTTCTGGGTGTTTCTATGTATAATAAAGTAACATCTATCTGTGTAGTGTACTGTATCAAGTATATCAGTTATCTAGTACCATAACACAAGCTCTGCTTAGCTTGGGGCTAGATGATGCTCTGTGAATTGTCCTGCATTATTTGAAAAGGTGCAGATATTTTTTAAACATAGTAAACACCCAGCACCTATACCTGCAGAACGTACAAGATTTGTCCCGAGGCGGGAATCGAACCCGAAACCTCCACTGCGCCATAGAGGTAGTCTGGGAAATACCCAGAGCCGAAACTAATATCTGCAGATAGTACGTCCAGTTGTCCGCGGCGGGAATCGTTAACAATAATATACCTTCAGTGAGTCAGTAAGCCCAAGCAGGACGTAGTAGCCGATGAGTCCCCGGGTGTCGGCCAGCAGGCTGCAGAAGGGCTGCAGCGCGGCGCCCTCGGCCAGCACGCGGAGCTGCGCGGGGGAGGCGCGGAGACAGAGCCAGTAGATCGCGCGCACGGCGTGCTCCTTACATCTGCGACACAAATCGTTCATAACGTCACAGCTCGTCACACGCGTATAGTCTCATGTACAACTAGTTTCTGGCCGCGGCCTCGCACGCGTTGATTCTATGGAAACGATTAAAAGTGATTTATATCCCACAGGAACTGATTTATGGGATAAAGAGTAGCCTATGTTTGATTCCGATAAAAATAAAGATAAATATATTTATTTGCAGAAAACATATGTATAAAAGATGACAAAAATGTAGGTGAAACAACATGCTTGACCGGCTACGGTATGCAAATTAGGTAGAGAGATGGCATGCATTTAATCTAATTATGCAAAAAAAATTACAACTAATTATAATTTATCATTTAAAAATTCGTCAAGACCTATATACCTGTACCTGTACCTATAGACCTGTATAATAACATTTTGTAATTAACATTTTTTTAGGTTTTAATTTAAACATTTGCAAATTCATGTCTTTATATAGTCTAGGTAATTTATTATAGATTTTGGTAGCGACACCAACAATTATACTTATCTGCATTAATGTTGTTTTTACAGGGTTGTGTTCTTAACCTAGTATTATCCCGTCTGTTTCGACTAACAAAATCAGAAAGCCGGGGGAACAGATGAGGATTGCTTTTTACAAAAAGCGCTACTTCTAATATGTAAAGCGACGGAAGTGACAGAATTTTATGCTTTGAAAATAATGGTTTACAGCAATCGGTGATTTTTATTTTAAACATGGCTCTCACACATCTTTTTTGTAGCCTAAAAATAATCCGAGATAAGGATTACCTATCTTAAAAATTTCAGCCCGATCCGTTCAGTAGTTTTGGCGTGAAGAGGTAACAAACATCCATCCATACATCCAAACGCATAAAATTCATGTTACCAAATGTAAGAGAGCTCCCAACTAAGATAATGCTAACGGATGAAATTGTTCACCTTGTAGACTCAACTGTTTTCCTAGGGTTACATATTGATTTCTCTCTTCAATGAGACCGCAAATTGATGATCTCGCAAGCAGACTAAGTTCAGCAGCGTATACGGTTCGAACAATTATATATATTACCGATGAAGATACAGCTAGGTCAGTTTACTTCAGTTACTTCCATAGTGTTATGTCTTATGGTATTTTGCTTTGGGGACAGGCAGCAGACATCCAGGCTATCTTTGTTCTTCAGAAAAGGACGGTACGCGCTATTTATAAATTAAATCCACGTGACTCGTTCAGGGAATTATTTAAAGAAATAAATATTTTAACAGTAATATCGCAATACATCTATGGAAATCTAGTGTATACACAAAAAACAGAGATAACTTTATGAAAAGGTGTGATGTTTGCAATAAAAATACAAGAAACAAGAACAAAATACACATCCCATCATATAGATTACGAAAGGTAGGGAAATCATTTGTGGGCAATTGCGTAAGATTCTATAATAAGCTTCCATCTGAAGCCACTGAGCTCCCTATGCGTAAATTTAAACTGTACATAAAACGAAATCTTATCAAGAAAGCCTATTACTCCGTAGATGACTACATCAATGATGTTAATGCTTGGCCGGATGTCGCCGCCCAGTTCCACACAGACAATAGTATGTAACACCAGTTAGACTTAGTTATCCTAAGATTGTATTAGTTGATAAGCGATAAACTTGCTAGTGGTTTCATTTTCACTTCTTCCGCTAGTGGACAAAAAATTGAAGTTAATTAGAGTCAATTGCACCTTATTTCTTGTTTGATAGTAATAATTATTATATATATTATATAACTATTTATCAAGCTGTTTATATAGTAAAAATTTGACTTGTCTAAGTACTTATTTTGTAAGTCTAAAGAAGTAAACGATTTGACTGTGACTCTGACTTGACATTATATATAATTTCATATAGGTAAACCAATATGTGCATAGCTAGTGTAATAGCTGTGTGGTGCCGGCTTAGAATTTGCACCACCCCAACTCTTTCCGTGGGTGTCGTAAGAGGCGACTAAGGGATATCCCAATAATAGCATGCCCGCATGCCCAGCATGGGGATTATGGACATTACCCTCCATGAGATTAACGCCAACGCGCAGGAGGAGGCCTGCGTCCAACAGTGGACCATTACAGGCTGTTGAGGTTGAGGAAACAAATATAAATAGTTTTGTTTCCCTTCCTCCCCCTCCCCCTCTCGCTCTCGCATACATTGTATGCACGGGAGCGACTAGCTCTCGTGCGAGGACATTGTTGACTCACGCGTCATCCCCCTCGGTCAGTGCTGGTACCAGCGCGTCCAGTATGCCTCTGTCCAACGCTGGCTGGATGTTGTGAGGTGTGCCCAGGTAGTAGGCAGCGGTCTTCACTGCGTCCTACAAACAAATGAATCTACATAAACTGTACAGTGGGCAAATCTCGACGTCTTTGAAGACAGCTACCTTATTAACCGACTTCAAAATAGGAGGAGGTAGGTACTCAATTCGTCCTGCGCCTGCACCTGCGTCTTGGGCCATGAAGGTGTTAGTATGAAGTAGGCCTTTCTTTCAATACTTCTATAGTTCTTTATTGATAACGAATACAAGTTACATGTCAAATTATAATAAACAAACAACCATTCAATACAATAAAATTTAAATTAAATATAATGTCATTTTGAGGCTGTGAACTCATCATAGTTATAAAAAGTTGTCTCGATAAGCCAGCGTGTTAGGCGGCGCTTACATATACGAGTACTAGCGTTAGCAGCCTCTGTGATCAGATCTGGTCACCTGCGGTACACCTGAGGGCCATTCATTCGAGCTTTCATTAATGTGTCATCAAAGCAACGTCGGGCGCGGTCAGTACTTGGATGGGTGACCGCGTCATGTTTACTTTTTGTTTATTTACGAGGAAAGATTTGTACTTTTTGATTTTAATAGTTGGTACGGAACCCTTCGTGTGCGAGTCCGGTATTAATAAAACAAACCTTACTATTTTCTTTTGTAGTAACACAGTTTTGTTCTTATGAAACTATGGGTTGAAAGAAAATGTACTAAGTCGTAGAGGGTGAAGCTGGGCCCAAGGAAATCAATTTGTGAATAAAAAAATATATTTTGTTTTGCCAATAATATCAACAATAAATTAAATAAATCATTTGAAATTTCAAAACAATAATATTATTGTAAAAAATGTAAACACACAAATATGAAGAAAAAAGGTTATTAGCTAAAGTTAGTTATTAGTTAAGGTTAGTAGTTAGTAAAATTAGTTTTCTTACCTTATTTTTAGTAAAAAGTACCTATCCTTTTTACTAAAAATAAGGTAAGAAAACTAATTTTAAATAGGAAATTGTCACCCATGTCCAGAATCCCCCCTTTCAGCTTAGTACACCCTCTCCGCGGCACCCTGTATATATATATATAAAGCCTTGGGTACTGCGCCACAGAGGACGTCGCGTCGATTTGTAGAATATGTATGGAATCAGTAATCAATTATTAACAATAGGAAGCCGCACCACACCAACAAGTTTTCATAATAAATTATTCAAATAAGTACCTCGACTCGTGAAGGGACCCCGCATCGGAGTGCATGGATTGTGTCATCCAAGCTGCCAGGCTCGAAGCATTGCGCCTTCTGATGAAATACAACTAATAAGAGAAATGTTAGAACCGTCTCAGCGAGTGGCTTCTACCCATAACATAAGCTTGGGGCTAGATGATGCTGTGTGGATTGTCCCGCATTATTTATTATTTATTTAACTATGATAATGCTGAAGGATGACTCTCCTTCATTTTCTAGATGATAGGCTTATTTCCAACTAGTCTGCCGGCGGCTTCGCTCGCGTTGTTTCTATGGAAACTTTCAAAGGGTAATTCTATCCCATGGGAAGTGATTCATGTAAGAGTAGCCATGTCTCATTGAGCCCGTCTCACTTGTCTGAGACGCTCTGATAACTCGAATCCGTTTACAGAAACATCAATCATCAACAAAAGCGCACTCTAGTAGGTACTATACCGATAGAACGGGGTGGCTATGTGCCACGCAGGTGAGAATGTGCCACGGGGGTCATCGGCAAGATTATTGTCGATTTATTTTTATACTTTGACTTATAGAGATTATTTCTTCGATTAATCGATTTTAAAATAATTTTCCCTTCTCTAATACATTTAATTTCATCTATCAGTGTCATTCAGAAGATTTTGGTCGAATTAAAAATCAGGTGTAAACTTTATATTGTCCAGCGGAATCGACGGAAGCTGTCGTAATCGAGGTATGTTGTGCTTATTGTATATTTTATTGGCAATTGAATGAATGTAATTCAATAAGATTATGGTTTGTTTCGACTGAAATACGAGAGTTTTGTCAAAATATCGAAACTTCGCAGGTGAAAATGTGCCACAAATTTACCGCTCAAAAATTGACTGTGTTGCCATACCATTAGAATAGAATCCTACTAATCTTGTTTTTGTTCTTTTCTTCTTGTTTTTTTATTATTTCAGTGCTTACGTACTGCCACGGCATTATAAACGTACGGTTGGGGCCAGGCCTCACAAAAACTAGACAGAAAAAAACATTTCAACAAAATTAAGAAAATATAAGAATAAATAAAACTTATATTATATGTATTATTATATTCCCGCCAGCTGAGAGGATATTCATGTTTTTTGTCGAGTTTTGAATTTAAAAAGATTTTTTTAGTCTTAGATTGGATTACAGATTTAGGTACGTTTCGTAACCATCATTTGCAATAGTTTTCAAAACAATTATTAAACGAATCGGAAACAAAATCTATTGAGTTATCATAACGGTAACCCTCATTGTAAAACTGGTTGTGGTAACTAAGTAGGTACAATTAGCAAACTGTAGTCATGTAGTATTAATTAATTGGATGTTAAGATCATTGTATGTATATACTTATTTCAGTGGACACTGAACTGACTCGCAATATCTCTTGCCTTACTTATGAAAGTATAGAGACGCTTACGTAATCACGATCTCGATAACGATAGGTAGCGTTTGAGTAACTAGGTCCTAGTACCGTTTGATTGTATGACGTCATCAGATACAAGAAGGACTCGGTCAAGTTGATGGGCTGAGGTGCGTGTGAGTACTCGGCCGGTAGGTTATTTATAATACCAACGTACGTACCTACTGCAAGCCACACATTAATATATTCTACTTGTACCTTTTGCGGGTCTCTGCGTGGCTGCCTCCGCTCCCGGCACTCCGAGAAGCCAGCAGGCATGGGCACGGGGCTGTCTCTGGAGGCGATGTTCATGAGCACGGCGAGCGTCTCGTCCTTCGTCAGCAGGTCGGAGCGCGCCGGGCCCTCCGCGAACTGTGCAGGGGTCAGGCTCAGGAACCGGAGCTTCTGTAGAGCTGCTCGGATGCTGGGCTCCTCTGGAACAAATGCCTTTACTGTTATTTATCAGCCTTTGTTTGTATTTGTGCGTACATTTGTGAAACAATAATCAACAATGTTGTTATGATAGATAGGTAGATAATACTTTATTGCAAACTTAAATCTAAAAGGAACTGTTTACAACAGGAAAATTTAAAACCAAGCGACAACAGTAACGACAGCGTAAACAGTTGCGCAATCTTCAAAGAGAACCAGCTGAAGCAAACATCCTACGGCTGATTTCAGATATTTGCGGTCCCCATGACAGATTTCTATCAATAAGGACCCCTAAATTTTTTACCATTTCGCGTTACCCAACATGAATCCCTTCGAAAACCACGGTTGGACAACTACTCCAGTTTATACAAACCATCATTCGCGAGCATCATCATTACGTGAACACGCAGGGTTCACTCTTAGAAGAAAGCTCTGGCTCCAGTCGAGGATACGACTAGGTCGTATCCTCGACTGCAGCCAGAGCTTTTCATCTTCATTTATGGCGGCACCAGCAGACGATAGCTGATCTACTGGAGCGTGCGTGTAGATTTGGAGATCATCTGCATTGAGGTGGTACGAGGAACTTATGTGCTGAGATATGGAATTTATGAAAATAGCGAAAAGGAGAGGTTAATGAATATAAGTAGTATGTGGGAAATGAAGGTGTTGTGTCGAGGCACAAGATAAAAATATGCTTAAACTATCTCAATTTTTTTTTCAAACAAATCAGAAAATGTAAATAGGTAGGGATATTTTATTATTATTTTCGTCTAACCTTTTAAATGTATTACTACACTATCTAAACACGATGCAGGTAGAATGTTTACAAACAAACCAGCCATACTTACCTAAGGACTGATCAGTGTTACAGGGCGTAATGTAAATGTAACGCGTTACACAGCGAGCGTTCGTGCAGTCAGATGGGAGGAAAGAAGGCACGTTCGCAACGAACCGGAATTCAGCACACGGCGTAACGTATCATGCACGCGGCGGATGTTCAATACGGTCCGTGACACCGGTCAGTGCACGGCTGAGTGAGGACATTGTAATTATGTATTTAACTGCTTACTAACCTTCTTTCAAATTGTCTTTGTCCGCTGTTGGTTCAGATGTCACCACTTCGGATGGCGTCGAGTGTAGCTCCGCTGCTGGACTTGTTCCAGAACTACTCTCAACACGCGGCAACGACACCTATGACAAACAAACTGAGTTGTTATATTGTCCAGGCAATAAAGTAGTGTGTAAGTATCAGAACTCAGAATTTAAATCACCTTTATAGTAGCCAGTAGGTAATTCTCCAAACAGTAGACCTGACGAACTTGCCGTCCGGGTAGGTATTTGAGATGTGCAGTTCGTGTACAATAGCCCTTAACTTAGTAACATGTAACTATAACTAAATAACTACCCACACAAAAAAACCTCATTGCCTATACCTACTAATGGTTACTTAACTGAAGTTATTTCAAACGGAATTTTAAGCACCTCCAAATAGGAATTCGCGTAGTACGTACCTACAAACAGTAATTAAATTCTAAAAGAAAAATCCCATAGATATGATTAGTAGGTACCCGAAAATCAGCAAAACCCTCATAGGTAAATATGTATTTGTTTAATGTTTACTCTAATGTGTTGTTACATTTTGTGCGAACGAAACACAGAAATACTTACCGACCTACTTCTCTGTTCCGGGTTCAGAACGGATTAAATGTTGGATACGTACGCAGCTGCGTAGGAGTCTAAGTAGGCACCTACTTACCTATACTCTTGGAATGGTAGGTATGTACCTATTACAGTTCACTATTTTTTACCAAAATGGTGCTCAAACACAAAATTGGATAAACCATAGGTGGGTACATTGTTCAGTGTTCACAACGCGCCCGTTTAACATAAAGTCAATGACAAATTCTGTGCCTTTATAAGTTTTTTTTATTTATTTATGCTAAACATTATCACATCACATCACATCACACTAATATTATAAATGCGACAGTTTGGATGGATGTATGGATGTGTGGATGTTTGTTACTTCTTCACGCCAAAACTACTGGACGGATCTGGCTGAAATTTTGCATACAGGTAATTCTAATACTGGAATAAAACATAGGCTACTTTTTATCCCGTAAATCTTTTCCCGTGGGATAAAAATCATCTTTTAACGTTTCCATAGAAAAAACGCGTGCGAAGCCGCGGGGCGCAGCTAGTTATCTAATAATCCTAAATACTTATGTCAACATTAATATTAATTGCACAATAAAAAATCCTTTAAGGGTCTCAATGTCAATAACTAATCCTAATAATACTTAAATCTATTATTAATTACACAGTAAAATCCCAATAAAAAGTCAATGGAAATGGAATGGTAGGTCAATAATGCTGGATGTTTCATACAACTTATCTAGCCTCAACAAGTACAGTACTTCCATAGTGTTATGTCTTATGGTATTTTGCTTTGGGGACAGGCAGCTGACATCCAGACTATCTTTGTTATTCAGAAAAGGGTGGTACGCGCTATTTATAAATTAAATCCACGAGACTCGTTAAGGGAATTATTTAAAGAAATAAATATTTTAACAGTAATATCGCAATATATCTATGAAAATCTAATGTATACACACAAAAACAGAGATAACTTTATGAAAAGGTGTGATGTTCACAATAAAAATACAAGAAACAAGAACAAATTACACATCCCATCATATAGATTACGAAAGGTAGGGAAATCATTTGTGGGCAATTGCGTAAGATTTTATAATAAGCTTCCATCTGAAGCAACTGAACTCCCTATTCGTAAATTTAAACTGTACATAAAACGAAATCTTAACAAGAAAGCCTATTACTCCGTAGATGACTACGTCAATGATGTTAATGCTTGGCCGGATGTCGCCCAGTTCCACACAGACAATAGTATGTAAGACCAGTTAGACTAAGTTATCCTAAGATTGTATTAGTTGATAAGCGACAAACTTGCTGGTGGTTTCTTTTTCACTTCTTCCGCTAGTGGACAAAAAATTGAAGTGAATCAGAGTCAATTGCACCTTATTTCTTGTTTGATAGTAATAACTATTTATCAAGCTGTTTATATAGTAAAAATTTGACTTGTCTAAGTACTTATTTTGTAAGTCTAAAGAAATAAACGATTTGACTTTGACTTTGACTTTCAAGATAAGTAGGAGTGATGACAAATTGCTTTTTCACACACAAATTAAAGTCATAAAATAACACACAGCCAATTCCAAATCAAATACTTGCAGATCATGCAAACATTTGTCCCGCAGTGGGAATCAAGCCTTCTGCTTCTCAGGCAGACCTGTATCCACTGCTTCATAGAGGTCATCATTGTGAATGTAACCAATGGAACATACCTTTTTAAGCAGTTCCCCTGAAGATGGACCCCCTGCCACAGGAGGACTGATCTGTCCCTGCCTCCTCTGTTCCGCCTCCGCATACCTGGCCACTGCATGGAACAGGTCTAGCTCGCTGTCCACATTAAGGTGGTCCAGGGAACACACTGTGATCAATGTGTTTAATTCCACATCCACAAAACTATTGTCACTTAGAACCTCTGTGGTGTTTGTACTTATAATCTGTAATAAAAAAAAAAATCTTGTAATTTACTACCTATCCCAACATGTGTTCAGCTCGTAAGAGATGTATCTGGTTACACTTTTTGTAATCAAAATCATTTATTTGCCAGAATGTATGTATGTACAAAAGTTCTGAAAAATTAATTTGTCCTTTTACAATCTACCCATAGTGTGCAATTGTATATTTGGATTATAACATGATTTAAATGATTCTAAATGTCAAATGTCAATAAATTAATTTAAAAACAAAGTTATTGTAATTCTCTTTGTTTAAAAGTTCCAACAATTCAAAATTATATATCACATGAATGCCACCTCTATTCAACAACCCCCTGCAACCACTTCAAGTTGTCGGGACATAGAGTGGGAGGTCTTTGCATACTCTGTTTCACATTGCATCATGTACTGTACATATACCTACCTACATTTTTAAAAGGTAAAAGTATAGTATACCAGTTTAAAAACATTTTGCATACATATTTAAATGTTTGTTTGTTGTCTCATGCACTAAGTATCTTATGGTATAATCTTATGGATGGCAGCATCTGCAAAATGCACATCCAACACTGGCAGTCTTGGAACAGACGTGCACTGCAAATATGAAGGTATCAGACACTGATGAAGTGTAGTTTATAAAAAGAGAATTACCTGAATACATTTATCCATGACTGTTTTTTCTTCAAAGAGGCGTGCATGCTCATATGCTCTGAAAACATTCCTAGGGCCAACAACCAAGCAGATATAACTAGTGCATTGAGCAACTAGATGTGGCAGCATGTACTTTTTTGCACTGTACCACAGTTCCAAGGCCATGTCGAAAGAGCCTATTTCCATGCTACCTGTGTAGATGTATCTGTAACATTATATTGGTTATTATCTAAGTCAGACCAACAAAAATATATTTGTTGGTCTGAGGTATCTAATTGAAACAGCTCAGTGGTGGTTTAAGAGAAGACCACATGGTGCTTTTGCCTGTGCTTTATTGACAAAGTTTTAGAGTAGGTACCTATGTTATGTAGGTAGGTCTATTTTTCCTCCAGTGTTTTCATCACACCCCAGCCTGGACACATGTCTGATGACGAGTAGTAGTAGTGTGAGCGAGAAGCTGGATGTTACCTTAGAAACTTAGATCATACGGTTTCTACCTATCTATGGACCGCAAACCAAATAAAACATAAAGACATGTTAAGACTTACTGTAGCAAAGCTCTGAATGCTGAAGGTTGAACGTCAGGGATAGCCACAATCGGGTCTTTGCACTCCAATAGCCCTCCGTAGAACATCGCTTCGAAGACAGGGGTTGCCATGGCCAGGACGAGCCTATGCGCCTGAATCACCTCCTCGGTGCTCTCCGAGCCCACGATGAAGGCGCAATCAGACCACAGCCCCGACGCGAGTAAATAGCCACACCTCTGCTCCACCTTCCTCAACTCGAGCTGCCAGGGTGCTCCTGCTCCTGCCATCGTATATTTCGAAGTGATTTTGATAGAATTGAACGATGCCACACGAACAAGAAACTTTTTTTTTTGTTTGTTACAAAACTTTGAAACATTGAAACACAACATACATAGTACACCACGTGTGATAGTTATTGTATTCTCTTTGGTGTGATGCGTGTAGCGCAAGGAAGGAACTTAAAAATCATGGTTTAACCTTTGGTCTGTGTCAACAGTACAAACAAGATCACCCCTGTCTGTGTGACGTTTTTGCGAGTTTCCGCCATTGGGCTCATTTTTACGACGCTACTTTACATGACGATTTACTCGTGAAATCTTAGCGTTAGATGGTGTTGATTGGTTATTTACTTAGAAAATATATTTAGTTATCCATTTCTAAATAAAAAAACAATCATTTAGGTAGGGAAACCTATTTTATATTGATAAACACGAAACAACTGCCCATAGGCAAGCTTATTTTCAAAGCAATTACACGCAATCTACCATAGGCTATTTTCGAATGTCAGAACATAACCATAATCTAAAAAAATAGGGCTTTCTAACGATACGTCATACTTCTGCTAATTTTATTGGATTATCTACAAAATAATAAATAAATAAACCCGATAATGAAATGAGAAGTTACTTGGGGCTATGATAGATGTGCGCATGTGTGTGTGCATTTCAAATACGTTCGTCTGTGCATGATATGGATCCTGACTTACTGTTAATTCAGTCAAGAAGCAGTAGCATGTGTATGTTACGGATCCTGACAGATATAAAGGATGTTTTACTTTTATTCAGAGGTGTAATAAAAGTATCAGTAGGTATACTTGACTATAATTCCAACAAAAACAAAAATAGTAAAGGAACAAAATATTTATTTCAGCTAAGAAAAAACTTAGTATTGGTAACAGTGTTTTGTGTTGTCATCTTACATAATTTACTACAGGAACTTACTACTAATGCATCAGTTGAGCTACCTTTAGACTGTTGGCAACAGTCTGCAGTTAGCTAATTTTTTTCAATTATAAATATTTTTTTTCCCTATTGAATATATCAGCAACTCCTGAATCTATATACATTCATTGACCCATTAGGATATCTCGACCGCCCTAGCTACAATCAAAGGTCGACTTCGGCCGGAAGGAGTATGAGGCATTGATGGCTCCATTTTCATCTAAAACAGTTTGAAATGATAAAGTAATCCTGATCATTTATAATTAAAAAATATAAATAAATAATGAAACCGCAACGTTCGGGACCTTCGCTCACGGCGCCAGAGGTAGTCAATATTATAAATATCATATTTATACAAATTATTTTATATAAATATTTGAAAACTGACTATAACAATCTCTAATTACAATGATGGTAAAAAGTAGCGCAAAAAGTAGCATCCCCCTATATCTCTGTCGGGATCAGTATCATACACAGCAGACTACAAAATGGCTCTATCCATGTACGTATACACGTCCGCCATTTTGAACTTGCGCATGTGTGAGTGCGTTTTTCAATTGAAACCAATAGATGTTTCCGAAAATATCCATTTTGATAAATATTTTGGAATTATTGCGTACCATAAAGTAGATATCCAGAATCTTCATAAAATTTCAGATAAAATATATAAATTACGAGAACATACAAGCTAGTATAACAACAAAACTATTTGAAAGATAATCACAAAATGTTGGTCTGAAAATTATGGGTACTTTGTGATTCGAATAATTTGAAAATAACAATTGGTTTTGTGTCAAAATTGAACTAACATGACCAAAAAAACAATAAAGAAGCAATAAAATGTAGCATTTACTTACCAAATTCAATAAATATTCACCTAAAACCAACTTTTCTCACAGCGCGACGCTCACGTACTCGTAACGGTTGATGAGTGACTTTGACAGCTCATAGTCGACAAACTATTTGAATAATTTATAAAAGATTTCTTTTCTGTGGTAGGTTTATTCATTCACTTTATTGTTCATAGTGTAATCTACCTTATATATGTAAGAATACAGCTTAAAATCGTAAAATTAGACAGGTTTACTAATTAGAAGGATCCGTAACATACACATTGGAACAAGTCTGTCAGGATCCTATACCAACTCAGATCAAAGGTTAATGAAACAAAACAAGGTATGTCACTCCGGGAAATCAGGCTGACGTAGTTGTCACCAGATTACCAACTCCAAAAAAAATTGCCATAATTAGCCAAATAAATGAGCTTCACGTTTCGTTAAAATAAAACTTTGTTTATAAAATATAAAGACTCACGCACACGGCGGAGCCCTGAATGCTATAAATTTCAATAACAACTGATAATAACGAGCATTCTTTTCATTGATCGGTCTAAGATGGTCCTCGTTCTTTGCTAACCGCCATCATAGCTCCCAATCCGGAAACAAAGTCCGGAAAGACCACTCGACAGTTGTCAATATTGAACGTCGTATCCGTTTCATAAAGATTGTCTGTTACATTCAGAACCTCTTCAGAACCGTTGATTTGGACGAACAGAACCATAAACACCCAAATATTGCAAAGGCTTACTGCAAAGAGGTTAATCAGCCTTAGAATTGTCTATCATACAACCCCTGTAGGCTACCTAGAATACAGGCCTCGTCTACACGGCCAATGCCTGACAATGCGTCAGTCCACGGACGCCATAGGGTAACTAATACAGCTTTTGGCCACCACGCCAGCAGACGTATCAGAACCGACACAGTTGGCCGACCTTACGATACCTACTTAGATTACATCCGGTTGATCCAAAATAATTTCCCCTTGCCCTTCGACAGGCGCAAGGTCGATTCGAGACGGTGGTTTCTCTTCCATCTTGAGTCTCACATATGAGTAATCTGGATTCGCTTGAAGCAGCTCCACTTCTTCCACCACAGGCTGATACTTATTAGAACGGTCAAAACAGCGCATGAGGACTTGCCCCAAATTGGTTAGCCATGTTGGAATACTGTGACCATTCATTGATCTTTGCGGATGTGTGAACAGGCTCATGTGGCGTGCAGTTAGTAGCTGTGCATAAGAGCGATCTAATCTAGTGGAGAGCCACATTAAGTACATGCTCCCAATTTTCTATAGGCATGTTGAGCGAACGCAGAGAGAGCTGTACTGTTTTCCATAGCGTGGAATTCAATTTCTCGACTTGGCCGTTGCCTTGAGGATTGTAGGCCGTAGTTCTGCTAGTAGCAATGCCACGTGAATGTAGAAACTAATATCATATCTGTATGGTGCCAGTACCAGCCGCCATCTCTGGATCTTCTCATTTTTAATTTTACTTGTATGTTTTGCAACAAACATGAAGGAAACAAATCGTTGGTCCGTGATGAATTTGAACGGTCTACCGATAAGAACATGGCGCCATTTCTTCAGAGCTTCAACGATGTCATAGGCTTTTTTCTCTACCGCTGAGTGATTTCGCTCGCTCTGATTGAGGGTCCTTGAGTGAAAGGAGATGGGCCTCGAATTCTGTGATAATGTAGCGGCGATGGAATGCCCGGAAGCGTCAGTCTCGATACTAAAAGGTTACCTTTTAGTGTTGTCGTCTATGGCGTGACTTTGCTATAACAGATTTCAGGTCCTCGAAACATTTTACTGCGTCTGAGCTTAAGGGTAAACTTTTGGTATGCACCATAGGATAGATTCTCTATGAAAAACTAGGAAACCACTACAAATAGTGTGCGAACATACCGAGAGTCCTTCGAAGAGAAACTACATCATTGGGTGGGGGCATATTTAGAAGCGGTTTCAGTCGCTCACTAACTGGCATAATAACATGATTTTCAAATGTATAGCCAAGAATGTTTATAGTCGACTGTGTGAACTTGCTCTTTTCTTTGTTTAGGGTAAGGTTGTACTTCTCCACAGCTTTGACAAATAGTCTAAGATTTTTATCGTGCTCTTCCTGTGTCTTTCCACATACAGTAATATCATAAATGTAGGCAAAAGTACCGTTTAGGTTTTCGGTTCTGATGAGCCAGCCAGACAGTTCTTTGGAAACTAGACACACCGTTGGTAACACCAAACGGAATTCTACGAAAATGATACAGGTTACCACATGTCTCGAAAGCTGTGAAGGTTTTTTTCGTCAGGCAAGATGGGCACGTGGTGGTATGCGCTCTGTAAATCTATAGCGCTAATAATCGCGTATTTAGCTACCTTTGTTATCATCTCTTCAATGTTGGGTAACGAGTAGGCAAAGGCATCCAATTGTGTATATTTGTTGATGGTTTGCGAGTAATCTATTACCATCCGCCTCTTGTGATTGCATTTTTCGTGATTAAAACCTGCGCTCGCCAAGGTGACAGACCTTCTTCTATTCCTATACCTTCTACTATGATTCTTTCCTTCATTTCGCAGCGATAGGTTTGCAGTCCGCCGTGACATTAGAAAATAGGGATACAGCAGGGACAGAGGCTGCAGCTACGCTGCAAACCTTTAACTTATCTTTCGGTCCACCAAATTTGAATTCTAGCTAGAGTCGAGTGTGATTCTAAGACGTCATGGCCAATTATAACGTCGGCACATAAGTTATTCACAATCGGGAGATTGACGTTGTTAAAGGCATTGTCTCCGATCCTAACATTCTGGAGAGTCGAGCCGTTAACCTATGACTTGTGAGATAAGGAAGCCATAGAAATAGTTTGGTCGCAACGCCTCTTCTTCAGTTGACAGAGACTGGCAGAGTCCTCATTGACGAAGCTCAGGGAGCTCCCGGTGTCAATCAAGGCTTCTGCTCGAACTCCCTTAGTAATAACTGTCACCATTGCCTTGCGCAGTGAAGTCGGTGCCGCCGCAGATATTATACTGCAGTGGCCGCAGTCATCCGTTTCCGTTGTTGAAGCAGGTGTCGGTGTCCAGCTACGACAGACTTTTCCATAGTGGCCCTTTCCATTACACTTTATGCATGTAGCATCTCGAGCTGGAATGTCGTTGCGAGGGTGTATAGATGATGCTCCACAAAAAAGCATTTTCGTTTGGGGACAGCAGCGGCAGTAGAAGTAAGCACAACACTGCCAGATCCATGCCTGCACTCCGGAGAACGAAACAGCTATCGCCTCGGCCAACCGCCGCGAGTAGAAATGGCCTCGTTAACAAACTTAGCGTATAGTTCGTTTTTGTTGAACATTGCAATACAATTGAAGATAATAAAAACAGACTCACCCTGGAGCATCTGCACTCCCTGTACTTACCACGGGCGCACAAATAATTAATAAAGAACGGCAGGCTCCGATAAAGTCATAAAATCGCTCGTCCAACCTGACATCATTCTTCTAGGTATGATCAATGCACAGACCAGCAAACGCATGTCTGCACCGTCGCGTCGCTCTTGTCACCGCAGCCCGGTTACTCCACCAATTCCCTACACCTAGCTTCAGTCAGCTGCAAACAGACAAATCATCAATATACAACAAACATAAGAACTCCGGCCAATTGTTTCATTTCTCGAGAACAACGTACTCTAGGCACGAACATACCAACAGATCAACCAATGGTAGTTACCGACCACAGATGAGATCCGCGGTGGCACCACCAGATATATCAGGGGACCCAAAACAAGGAACTGCTTGACCACAAGCCAACAACAAATTTACTAAACATGACACTAGGTCAGACGACAACAAACTTACAATAAGCAACTCAATGCCACAAAACAACATCTAGCCAGACATCCACCGTGTATGTCTGGAGTCTTGGGTGTAGGGGGACCCAAGACGCCCACAACAGCTCTGCCAAGCAACGCCGTATGCTTGTAGAACTAATATTGAGACACCGTCCTCAATACGCACACACACATCCAAGCAGACGGACACGGTTCACGTCTGAAGGATAATCTTGGGTGTAGCAACCCAAGATGCTCACAACTGTTCTGCCAAGCAACACCGTATGCTTGTAGAACTAATATTGAGACACCGTACTCAATACGCACACACACATCCAAGCAGACAGCCACCGTGCATGTCTGAAGGATAATCTTGGGTGTAGCAACCCAAGATGCTCACAACTGTTCTGCCAAGCAACACCGTATGCTTGTAGAACTAATATTGAGACACCGTACTCAATACGCACACACACATCCAAGCAGACAGCCACCGTGCATGTCTGAAGGATAATCTTGGGTGTAGCAACCCAAGATGCTCACAACTGTTCTGCCAAGCAACACCGTATGCTTGTAGAACTAATATTGAGACACCGTACTCAATATGCTCACTCACACGCGTCTAAGCAGACGGCTACCAATCACATCTCAAGGATCTATTCTGAGTGTAAAAACCCAAGATGTTCACACCAGTTCTGCTAATCACCACCATGTCCAAGATACCACAAAAAGACCTCAACTTCCAGCAAAAACAGCATAGCAGAAACAAAGATCAAAACCAAACAAGTAAATACAAGAGTGTTACAAAATAACACACAACAGAACAACATAATGCGAGACAATATTAAGCAGTAGGGCAGTAGGTATAACAAAATAATCAACACAAACAAATTTTATTGTTTCACTTTTTTTTTCAAATGAACAACCACTAACTTTGGAACTGAAACCATTCAGAAGTAGGTAGGTAGGTGTGCGCTTAGCGTTGTGATGAGGACCCTTAATTCCCAGTCGTTCCAGGCAAAGTTAATCCTCTGGCTGGTATCATCACCCGTAGTTTTGGCTCCAACCAATGTCAATCATAAAATCTTTATTTGCCTCTATGATCCATGTGACCTGCAAGCATGTACTGTCTGGCATCCTCCACTTCTACTGAAGCCTGAAACCAATAAATCACAACAGAAAAATGCATCCGACAGGCATGTTGTGCAATTGACACGACACAGGCTATCATCAATAACACTATAGGACATAATTATCTTTACCTGCTATGCTTTATCCTTGGGAAAAGCCACTTGATCAGCTTTGGCTAGCTAGGTACGAACTGTACGAGATATTTGAGTCATTTCTTTCTCAAGATTAATTAACATCAAGCAAACGTTGGTTCATATCACAATAAAACTCATGAAAATTGAACTGCTTACATAGTAATAACCATGCTACCTAGTCTAGGTACCTACGTACAAACAAATCAATCCAGGTGCATTATAAAAACCGGTAATTTTAGTGTAAAACAGCCATACCCTTATCAGTCATCACATCATTACAAACCAATTGTATTACTGTACATCCATAAAGCTTCTTAGTTAAATTCTCGTAAGAATTCAGGTTTGGTCGCCAGCTCAGATTTGTCACAGCATAAAATGTCGACCTGTTGAGTGTCATCATTTTGATGTGAATCCATCGAACTTTTCCATTCTTGGTAAAACATCTGTGAGCGTAAAACATGGGTTTATCCCACTTCTGATAAAGACTCACGCACACGGCGGAGCCCTGAATGCTATAAATTTCAATAACAACTGATAATAACGAGCATTCTTTTCATTGATCGGTCTAAGATGGTCCTCGTTCTTTGCTAACCGCCATCATAGCTCCCAATCCGGAAAGACCACTCGACAGTTGTCAATATTGAACGTCGTATCCGTTTCATAAAGATTGTCTGTTACATTCAGAACCTCTTCAGAACCGTTGATTTGGACGAACAGAACCATAAACACCCAAATATTGCAAAGGCTTACTGCAAAGAGGTTAATCAGCCTTAGAATTGTCTATCATACAACCCCTGTAGGCTACCTAGAATACAGGCCTCGTCTACAAATATAATGATTTTAATTAGAGAGGGTATCTATACACAATAATATAGAAAACAGAGTGAATTTAAGGGTTCGGGAAGGTTCAATGAATGTTCAATGAAGGTTCAAAAAAATTATCCATGATATTATTAATGAGCTTCACGTTTTGTTAAAATAAAACTTTGTTTCTACAATATAATTTATTTTTATTAGAGAGGTTATCTATGCAAAATAATATGGGCCACAGAGTGAACTTGAGGATATGGGAAGATTAAATAAAACAAGTTTATTTTCTAAACTTTTCAGAGGGAGCATTTCCCCCTGACTGGAATGGAATGAACGTAAGAAAAGTAAATAGGTACCTTCATTTTAGATATCTCGGACATAATATAATTCCCAACAACCTCAAAGACGATGCTGACATTAAGAGGGAACGTAGGGCGCTGGCAGTTAGAGGTAATATGACGCAGGCTTTCCCGGTGTACAGAGCAAGTAAAAATAACTCTTTTTAAGCCTACTGCCAAAATATGTACACAAGAAGCTTGTGCCTATCATGCCAAAAACTCGTTAGTGACCCTATGTATCCAATATAATAATATTTTTAGGATGATGTTGGGGCTGCCTCGCTTCTGCAGTGCATATCTTCATTATGACGATCACTCTGGGAACCGGACATAATAATAACTACCTAATTAAGTATTATATTTTTAGGGTTGTACTGTACCTACTTAGTACCTACGCTTTTATGTTTTTTTATATTCATTTGTACTTAATTACTAAATATGGGTCTGTGGTAATCCGAAATAAAGATATTTTATTTTATTCCGAGGTCGTCACCAAAGGTTTTAATCAAGTGTGTACGTCGACGTCACATAAACATGGCGCCAATATGGCAGCGTTTTTATCACCCGAAAATGATTGTAGTTTTGATTTGTTATTTTTAACTTGTTAATGCGAAAATCAGTGAGCGTCTTATCATTCCTCGCTTAAATAATAACTTAGAATCGATTAAAACAATAAAAAAATCGATGCATCATACCCTATTATATCTGAAACTCGAGGCCAAGCAAGTGAGATTTTGTTATTTGTGTCGTGGTTTGTTTACTAAAATGCTTTATTCAAAATGGATACAGTATAGGTAGGTGTGCTTTTATTTATTACTTACAGAAGTAAAAGGTTGCATTGCAGCACCTCTGCAGTATTCTCGTTGTGAACTTCGAGTGCTTTGTGGTTAGTAGAACTTAGTCTTGATGCTGCCTGGAATTTAAAATAAATATAATTATTGTGTGTTCTGTGTTCTACATAATGTATGTATAGGTACATAGATTTTGCACTAAAAAAATAGGATGTTTTCGGAGGACGCTTCACGCTCCAGCCTTAGGAAAAAAATTGTATTTTACAACATCCTCCCGCTGTACGAATGGTAACGGTTTTCCCCTAGTATATTTAAGTGCAGCCTAAAACGCTGCTATATTAAACTTTTTATCGCTTTAATAAGGTTCAACCTATTTGAATATAATAGATTTTAATTTAATAAATAGGCTCAAAATGGCGTATAATATATTGTATTATAAATTGTATTTATTGAATGTTTTATAATTAGTATCATTACTTGTGTACATCATAGAGATATATTTTTATGTTATTTTAGTATATATTTGCTACAAATATATAACTACACATTATTTGATATTAATTTAGTAATACATATTTAGCTAACTTTGTATGTAACACTATTTAATTTATTTATTATTGTACTGACTCATAAGTGCGAAAGTTTGGATGGATGGATGTTTGTTACCTCTTCACAACAAAATTACTCAATGAGTTGGGCTAAAATTTTGCATACAGGTAATTCTACTCCTGAAAACATAAGCTACTTTTATCTATTCCCCATGAGATAGATATCACCTTAAAACGATTCCATAGAAACGTGTGCGGGCAGAAACTAGTTTTATAGCAATTTACATTGTTTTAAATTCGACTTGTATTTATGAGCGTATTTTGTAAGCCTAGAGTAATAAGTTTTACCAAAATATAAAATGTTTTGAATTTATTTTGATTAATTGTTTCCTTACTTGTAATTTAGATGGCGTGGGCTACAAACTTTCGTTTTTCTGGTCCATTCTACGTAAGAACGTTTGTAGTTCATTCCATACTATTATAGTCCTGTAGGTACCTAGGTATATAAATTATTCAAATATCCCGCCATTTGCTGCTCCTGTCCAAAAGTTTACAAGAGGGTTACACTGGTGACGCTAGTGTAGTACTTCAACTTCTTTTGCGAACCACTTTTGCGGTATGACGTTGGATTTCTTCGCCTAGTATTTATGTTCCTTGCTCTCGTAGAAGGAGAAACCTATAGAACGCTGACGAATGCCATCTCACTCGCACTAAAGCGAGAACGACTTATGATTTAAGCTTATGAAGAAATGAGATAGAACGATTGGTTTTGTGTCTCAACCGCATACCCGGATTTTTGCAATATTTAGCTATTAGATGAGCTAAACAAATTTGCGTAGTGATCGACCATAGTTGTTTTTTTTCACTATATGCCAACGAACTTCGCAAAATATTGTGGTTGTGAACTTTTTAAGGCTTTAAAAAGGAACTAAACCTTTAAGTGAAACACAATGATGGCTCGGTGTAGTGTTTTTGGATGTAAAAGTACGGTGAGGCAAAAGTGCCGAACATTATCATTCCACTCGTAAGTTCTTTTGACTATCTAAAGGTTATAAAATTACAATTTCTTCGCTTTTACATACAGACATGGCTCGAAAACGATGTTTTAGGTGAATTTTCATTATTATAACCTAAAATTACGAAAATTTAGGGTTGCCTGCACTCGAAAATAAAATTCCCCAATAGTGCATTGAAATATTTTTGTCATATAGCTGCAAATTATGTCAACAGATCCCAACAACAAATCAAAATTCACATGCTTGGAGTCAAGCTCAATATATTTAGAAAAATCTCAAATCAGCAAGTACTTTTCATTGTTTAAAAATCGTCAACGTCAACCGTCGTCAAGAAAGTTTGTTTATCTTTTGTGCAGGAATTAAATAAAATCGAATTTACACAATGAGCTGATGCGTATTGTAAAATGTTTTTATTTGTTACAGATTTCCCGAAAACAACATTGTCCGGTTGCTTTGGATAGAAGCCACCGGTCGCAAAGGATGCGAACCGAAGGCGTCATCCAAATTTGTAGCAGGCAAAATCAAACGATTTTGCCTTCATAGGAGCGGGACAAAGCATACATTTTTGAAAAGGCGTAAGCACCAATTTAAAAAATCGTCAATCGATTGATCGCACTTTTTTACTATTATAATGCTACTAATATAATAAAATGTTTGAATAAGTATTTCGGGATGTAGGTAATATTATTGTTTAGTGTAAAGTGACATTACATTTTGTTGTCTGCTCATTTCACCTGAAGTATAATTTCAAAAGTACCAATAAATTTCGTTTTACCTATAAGTTATCTTAGAAATATCCAAAGTTCAAGATTTAATTGAGTGAACGTTAGTGAACAAATGTCTTTGTTTCAATCAGGCATTTTTTATCTTTGTCGGCTTGTCCGCACTCCTCTTCAGGTCGTATTTTACAACCGATCGTTACGAAATCTCGTGTACAGATTCCAAGATTCTATAGATTTTTTTATCGTCGGGGTTTTTTAATTAAAGGCGTACTTCCCCCAAATAAAGCAAAAATGGGGTCTTTAGAATAATATGTTGATAAAATATAATAAAATAGATAAAAATATCTATAAAATCGTGGAATCTGTACACGAGATTTTAAACGTCTGCATTTTTATTATAATCGAAAAGTAAAAAAAAATATTATTTTCGTAAAAAAATGGTAAAAATCTGATCAGAATGTTTGGCATAAACTTTGTGTTATATACAATAATTGTCTGTTTTCGTAATTGTTAAATAATAGATTTTGTTTGTACAAAAAACTATAAACAGACTTCAAATATGGATCCCACTGTCACAATTGGACCAGATTAAAATAAAAAAAAACCACACAAGAAGCACCAACTATAATATAAAAAAATAATCATGAAAATCGGAGCACCCAGACAAAAGTTCTGAGGTAACTAAGATAAAAAAAATACATTTGAATTCAGAACCTCCTCCTTTATTTAAAGTCGGTTAAAAAGTTAATGTTCGCGAGTTCTATTGTTCGGAGAACTAGTTAATTTGCAAAAATGTGATTTTGAAGTCTGCTGTTAAAATTTAATTACTTACATAAATATTATTGTTATAACTACATTGTTTTTCTGTATTCTAAAACTTATTTCTACTTATTTAAAAACTTATTTCTACGATGCAGGAGGTTGTAGGTGTTGAGGCAGTTTACTGAACAGTAAGTACCTAATGTAAGCTGAGATGAGCTAGAGGTAGGTATGAGCTAAGTAGAAGCTAAGGGTTGCTTCCCTATAGCTTCGAGCTGATAAGGGTTGATCTCCAGGATGAATATAAAATCAAACTTGTTGACTTCTAGAAAAAACAAAATCATTAGGTCTAATTTGTACATAAAGGCTGTGACAAAAACTATGGACCTATTATTATACCTGTGACCAGTGTAGAAAGGTACCTACAAAGGTTTGGTGGAATAGCCTGTTCTGAAGATGTATCTATTTATTTATTTATTTATTTATTAACTTGTTTACATGTTGTTATGTTACATAGGTCTTAGCAGTTAAGTGATAGTCTCAAACATGTACCCCGTTGGGGCGCTACAAAATAACTTAATACTAGTTACAAAACTAATTTAAAATTAAATTAATTAGCTTCAGAAAAGCTTCCTATCCTATTTATTTATATTTCAAAATATTCTTGAAGGTTGTAATAGCATTTTTCTATTAAATATTCTTTTAGTTTCCTAAAAAAGGTTAAATCTGCCTCTATTGTTTTTATTTGAGGGGGTAGTTTATTGTATATTTTTATGGCCATATGATGTGTTGCGGATCTTACTATTTGGAATTTTGTATAGGGGAGAGATAATTCTTTATTGTTTCTAAGGTTATGAGATCTTTGGTGTCTTTCTTTTGTTAGTTCGAATAAGTTTTTATGGTTTTTTACAAATTTGACTATTTCATATATGTATATAGATGTTAAGGTTAATATTTTAAGGTTTTTAAAATGTACTCTACAGCTTTCTCTTTCATCTATGTTTACTAAAATTCTAATACATTTTTTCTGTAGAATGAACAGTTGTTTATTTTCACAGCTGTTACCCCATATTATTATGCAATAACTAATCCACGCATGTGCATATGCGTAGTATGCGGTTAATGCAGTTGTTATATCTGTACATTTTTTTAATTCATGTAGCGCATATGTGAATTTAGATAGTTTGCCAGCTACTTTATCTATATGATTTTTCCAGTTGAGACAAGTGTCAATTTCGATTCCTAATAAAGTTACTGATTCAATAAAATTGTGTTTATATTTGGACTGTATGTTGCTATTTATATCTAAAGGTTTTTTCTGGTGTGGTCTAAAATGCATTAATTTAGTTTTAGAGGTGTTTAGTTGTAGATTGTGTTGGTTTAACCAGTTGTTGATGTCATCTAAGGTATTTTCAAGTTTTTGTTCAAGTTGTGGGAAGTTATTACAGGGCATTACCAGAGTTATATCATCTGCATATATTATTGATTTAGTATCTATTGTTTTAGGAAGGTCGTTTATATATGTTATAAAGAGGATACTGCCGAGGATGCTTCCTTGTGGAATAGAATTTCTTAATTGACATTTAATTGATTTAATGTGTGTGACTTGACTATTGATTGGATTTTGATATTCTATATTAACATATTGTTGTCTATTATCCAAATATGAGGTAAACCAGCTTAAGGCTGGACCGCGAATACCTATGTCTTCTAATTTGTTGAGTAGTATTTTGTGAGAAACTCTATCGTAGGCTTTACTTAGATCTAACATTACAGTAACTGCGTATTTTTGTTTATTTATTATATTAATAATTTCTTGAGTTAGTTGGTCCATGGCAAATGATGTTGAGCGTTTCTTCCTAAATCCGTTTTGGCTGTTATCAAAGATTTCGTATTTTTCACAAAATTTTGTTAATCT
Source organism: Eupithecia tripunctaria (assembly GCA_955876795.1). Classification (NCBI taxonomy): domain Eukaryota; kingdom Metazoa; phylum Arthropoda; class Insecta; order Lepidoptera; family Geometridae; genus Eupithecia; species Eupithecia tripunctaria. The sequence goes on from OY041607.1 coordinate 1,199,071, forward strand.
TATTGCCATAGTACTTTCAAATATTTTAGAGAAGGTTGATAATAAGGATATTGGTCTAAAATGTTCCGGTAATTCTGCTGTTTTTGTTTTAGGTATTGGTTTGATTTTTGCTATTTTTAATTGGTTAGGGAAAGTACCTTCAGTAAAGGATTGGTTTATTAGTTGTGTTAGGGGTAATGTTAGTTCTTTATTACATTGCCTAACTAATATTGGTGGCACTTCATCGTGACCACAGCTGGTTTTATTTTTTAGTGATTTTATTATTAAACTTGTTTCTTTTGGAGTGGTTTCGTTTAGGAACATGGTGTGGATATTTTTGACAATATTTGGATTGCCTGTAGGTTGGATATTATTTTGGTTATCACCAACAGATATAAAATAATTGTTTAGGTGGTTTGCTATATTAGATGGAGATTTTATTCTTTTGTTGCCTATATTTAGGGTTATATTCGTTTGAAAGGTCTTTTTAGTTTTATTTGTCTTGTCTTTAATAATTTTCCACATACACAAAGTTGTATTTTTAGAGTTTTTCATCATATTTCTGTAATTTATTTTTCTAGCTGTTTTGACTATCTTTTTTAGCATCTTTTCATATTTCTTGTAATATTCTGATATTATTGGATTTTTCGTTTGTGTGGTTAGGATTTTAAGATATCTTTTATTTCTACAGGATCTTTTTAATCCCTTTGTTAGCCAGGTTTTGTTTTTATTTTTAAGTTTAACTGTTTTTATGGGAAAGCACTGATTTAGATTGATCGTTATTTGTTCTATAAAAGCTTCATAGTTGTCGTTAATGTTATTTTGTTGCAAAATTATTTTATTCCAGTTAATTTGATTCAATTGGTTTTTGAAATGTTTTATATTATTAGGGTTGAATATTCTTTTTTGTGTGTACCAGGTTATATTTTGGTTGGATTCTGTTTTCGCTAGTGTTATTATAGTCCCTTTATGATCTGACACTCCATATTCATCAACATGAATGTTATGGTCATTTTTATCAAAATTTGTATAAATTACGTCTAAACATTTTGAAGAGGTAGGTGTGATCCGTGTGGGTTCTTTAACATATTGTTCAAAATTATATCTTTTAAACATTTGTAACATTTCTTTAGCTTTTTTGTTTTTATTTAATATATCTACATTTAGGTCTCCTCCTATAATAACTTTGTTCTTGTTATATTTCTTTATAATTATTTGTAACATTTTTTCTAGTTGTTCGTTAAATATTTTCTTTTCTCTACTACTATTAGGCCAATATATTGCTATTATTATCACATTTGACTTTGTTAATTCTATTGCACAAATTATTATTACATATTCTAAAGCCAATTTATTAATATCTGAGCATTCTTTAAATTCTATGTTTTCTTTAAGAAGAATGCAAATCCCACCCCCTTCATGCTCATTCCTACAAAACATATTTGCTACCTTATAATCTGGCAGGTTGACTAGGTCAATTTTATGTGGATATATATATGTCTCAATGAGGCATATGGCTGTGAGATTAACATCTAGGGTCAGAGCCTCTAAGAGGTGTAACTTGTTGGCTAGGCCGCCACCTATATTTTGAAAAAGTATTGTCATATTTTTAGCAGCGAAAGGAATAGTTTTTCACTTTGTGGTTGTTTAGTTGGTGAGTTGCATCTGGAGAGCAGTGTATAAATTCCATTTGCGGATGTCCTTTGTAATAAGTTTCCTTGGTTGACATGTTAGTCTGTGATGATGGTCCCTTGCCGGTCTGTTGTTGCATCCGATAATGTTGACTGCAGACTAGGTCTTGGTCATTGTAGGCCATCTCATTTTGTTGTATTCCTAAGTTGATTATTTCCTCGTTGCTTGGTGATGATGATGATGATGGTCGTATTGGTTGTTGGAGTTTATTACATTGTTGTTTATTATCAGGGTGTACTTGTTGGTATCTTTGTTTGCTGTTGGTGTCTCTATTTTTTGTTTGTAGATTTTGTTGTTGTTGTTGCTGGCATCTCTCTTGTTGTTCATTGTTCTCAATTTTTTCATTATGTTTTAATTTTTGGGTTTGAGTTTGAAATTCCTGTCCATCAATGATAAGTATGCTGCCTCTTATGATTGCATGCTTTCCTTTTTTTCGTGCCTCTTTCATTTGTTTTATTATATCTCGGCGTTCTATTAATTCCTTTTGTGTTAGGTGTTCAGTAACCGCCAAACCAGTGTTCTGAAAATAGTGTCTGTTTTTTAATATGTATGATGTTAGTGCTTTGCTCAGAAGTTCAATAGCTATTGGTCTATTTTTACCTCTCTTTCCAATTCGTTCGATGTCCTCTATTTGTCCAAAAAGGCTCACATTCATTACTTCTTGAAAGATGTGAAATATTCTGTTTTGTAAGACTTCATTGGATTCTCTGTGGTATTCTGTCAGCCCATGGATTACGATCCTCTTATAGTTTCCGCTGGTTTTGCTATTTTCATGATCCTGGGTTTCCCATTTTTGTTTGCGTAGGGTGTTGATGTCTTTGTGCAGGGTAATGTTTTCCTTTTCAAGCTTTATCATTCTTTCACTTAGTGCTGTAATCTTATCTAACATTATTTTCTGGTCGTTTATTATATTTATTGTCTGTTTAGTAATCTCAGCTTTTAATATATTCATTGCATTATACATTTCAGCTTGTATTGTTGTTTTAATTAACTCTGAAAGTTGTTCATAGTTTTTTGATAGTTTAAGGATTTTCATTGATAGAGGCACTTAACTGTTTCATGCTGCTGGTAATTTCCGTTTGTGGTGCTAGGAAGGGGTTGCTACTGTTCAAGGTATCTCCATGGATGCTGCAATCATCATCCGAGTTGTTTTCAAAGCATAATAGTGTTCCTTGTTCATTGAAAGGGTTTGGTTTATAGTAGTTTTCTGTCCCTACTATCACGTCTGCGTTGTTGGTTTTGGGCTTCTTGCTATAGCAAGCCGGGCAAATCCAAGTAAGTCGCCGTTCTCCAATGAGTGTGCCGTAAAAACGGGTTTCGGACACATTTGCGCACTCAATGTCATAGATTTCACAGCATTTCGAACACCGAAGGAATTGTCTTGGTGGGACAGGTTTATTGCAACCTGCACATGGTGGTAATTCGTCCATAATGCGAAAGAATGATGTTTTGGCTTTGTCTTGTCCAAATTATTTATAATAATTATGGTATAGTGGTGTTATGTGCGTCCACAATAACACTCCACAACCCTGATAGGCTGGTTATATCACTGCACAAATAATAAAAGTAAAATAAGTTGTTATTTTTGTTTTGCCAGAATTCACAGTTGTACCGGTTTTTTTTTGAAAAATGGGTTTATTTAAAAATTACTGGTCTATTCACGGAGAAAACATTCACCGTCCATAATAGTCACAAGACAATCACTTTTATCGCATTTTAGGCGATAATTATGAACTAAAAAACATATTAATTTTTATTTTGGAAATTTTGTAAACAGAGTGATGTGTTTCTTCTATCTCCAAATTGATGAACAGGAAAATCGCAAATCTAATCCAATCAGACGTGAAATAATGAACCTAAAATCAGGGAAAGAAAATAGCATGGCAACACCTTTAACCCCGCCCACTCGTATACTCGGTCTTGCTCACCGGTTACACATACAATGTATCCATATACTTCTTTATCAATGCTTGCTCTTGTGTGTGGCTTCTGCTTCTGGGATTTATTAAACTTCTTTTTATTTTTGGCTCTGCTGCGTGCGTCGGTTTGACATAATTCTGTCATTTAATCTAAAGTCATAGATATAGAACCTTCTACGTTTATAGTAGACAAAATGCAAGGAACATTGCCAATGACGAGAAACGTCAGTTTGACTTTGACATATGACAAGATAATGAAATCACAGTTAAAAACGGAACGCGTGGATCGCCATGTCGCTCTCTTTTTTAACTCGAATACTCACATACATTTATTGCTGTTTACTTAAAAACGAATAACTCTCTAACGATTTTGTTTAACTCCAAAACCCTCTCTAACGATTAAAAAAAGAATTAAACGTCCAAGTCCATTTTTTTCAGAATTATGGGCCAACTTCACACTAAAAAATAAAATCGTTTTTACGCAATAACTACTTACTCTCTAACGATTTTTTTTTACTCTAAAACTATCTCTAACGATTCTCTAACGATTAGCATTATTAAGCATTAACCTTCGTTTAAAATAAAAAAGTTGGGGGCTAACTTCACTCAAACTAAAATCGTTAAAACATAAAAACTAATTACTCTCTAACTATTTTTGTTTACTCTAAAACTCTCTCTAACGATTAGCAATAGTTAGCATTTACATTAGTATAAAACAACTTCACACTAAAAAATAAAATCGTTTTTACGCAAAAACTAAATTACTCTATAACGATTTTGTTTTACTCTAAAACTCTCTCTCACGATTCCCTAACGATAAGCATTACCGAAAGTTTAAAAATAGAAAGTCGGGGGGCCAAATTAACGGAGGTAGAGAAAGCCTTGGTTGTCAGAAGTGTCACTCTCTGTCAATTAAAGGTCTGTTCAAAAAGTAGTAATAAAAAATAAATATTTTTTTATAACACAAAAAAAATACTAAGAACATCATCTCTCTTTCAGTGGAACATAGATAGGCAGGCAATTAATGTAGATGGAAGACAAACGAGATACATTTTTATTGTTCCTTGAACATCTGTCTCTCTCTCTCTGTTGAATGTGTGTGTGATGTGATGAAGGCTTTTCAATTTATGTCACAACAGTTATATCATCAGCAAAGTTAGTAATTGAACACAACGTCGTTGTCGGGAAGAAAAGAAATTCATCAATCAACAAACAACTCATCATGCATGCTCAAATTGTAATTATATTTTTATGGGTTTTTTTTTCTCTACTTAAGTATAGGACTCTTTTGACATGGACACTGGCAGAGTTGTGGCAGCAAAGACACAGCAAGCCATGAAATAAGAAGTTGAAGTTGAATAATTTGTGCCGATCAAAGAGAATACAATAACTTGCCGATTCAGAATTTTTGAAATACAAATTTTAAACATTTGATACACAAATTTCACCATCCCATCCCAGCACAGTCTGAAAATAAATTTTATAGCCATCTAGGGACATGTGAAGATAGCGAGTTTTCATTGAATAACAATCGATTATGTCGGCTCGTAACTATTTGTCTGCTCGCGATAAAAATTATGGAAAATTGGTTGATTGTTTACCGAGTATCAATCAGCAGAAGTTCGGGTATCGTTCGTGTCAGGAGCTGCCGCCGTTGTCCGCCAATACAAGCAAACTCTTGAACAGGAACCTCAACTTTACCTACGACAAACACTCATATTTATTGAACAGTGCCAATCGTAGTTCTACTCCTTTGTCTGACTTCTTCTCCGACAGTGAGGCAGGTAAGACACATTGGACATTCTAACACAATCATCTGGCCTTGTAAGTCAGCAGAGCAGATGCCTGTATTATAACATTTACTTGCACCCAGAGCCATAACAAATGCCTGCCAAAAAAATCAATACATGCACAGAGTTTTGTCCTGTGGCAGTAATCAAACCAGTCGCATGTAAACCCTTGCCCGAATCGCCACTGGGTTGTTAAAGAAACAATGAACTCTGTTTTTTACAAAACTTGAATAGCAAATATAATTTTAAAGTCAATCTATGTATCACCTAAAGTGGTTATACTACCTTCAAAAGCACCGTGCAGCAGGTGAATCAGTGATTATGATAGAGTTAAAAATACATAGAAGCTGCTGCCTCATCTCTGCTTGATAAAAATAACTTACATGAACTTATTCAGCCATTACTTTGCAATCTATCTATTGCAGAACATTAGGATAAATGATATTTAGTTACAATTCCATGCATAATCTTCAATACTCATTATTCAATATTTTTATTATTTTATTAATTCTAATTCTTAGTGGAGGAACTACAATCTGTATGGACATCCCACATTACACACAGGCCCTAACCAGCCCAGCTACTTGAAGTACCGGAGCAAAATTTATGGTGACTGATAGCTTCGTTCAGATTTTCTGTGGAAGTGGATGGGCTTGATGCCTCAATGAGACTCTTTAGCCCCGTTAGGAGACTGGCCTCCTCTGTGGCTGTGGTGTAATACAATGTACAATGAGTACCACAATCTCTCCTACAACATAACTTACTTATTTTTATAATTTCTTTCCCAGAGACTCCAGACTTCCTCAGTGAAGAAAGTGACAGCAGCTCAGGATCTATACTCCGACGGACCACAGCTGAAGCTACCAAGAGTTTGTCCGAGGAATGGAACCGGATTGAGAGGACCTTGTACAATGAAGAGGGAGAGAAATGTACCAGGCCAAGCATTCTGGAGGAGTGCCGACAGTGGCGGCAGCTCCATCCACAGCTACGGTAAGTGGATGCATAGTGCAATAAATAATAAATAAATAAATTATATGCATGGATTTTTTAATTTTTTTTATCGATTATTTAGGTAAGCAGGTACATAAACGAAAAAAAATATAACACCCAAAAAAAATTATATTAGTGAGGTAAAAAACTAAAAGTAAAATGAGACTCAATTTCGGGTGATAAAAACCCTGCCATTGCATTTTATGACGTCACGGATCATCAAGTCCCATGTAAACTCAAAGTCAAAACTTCATGCCCATACAAAAATGTTCAAGTATGATGTCACGCTTCACATGCCAATAGCGTTGCGTTTAGACATTTTGCTGTTGAGACTTAAAATATCTACTTTTCAATGATTAAATTTTACAATAAAATACAAAAATAAATATACAGATATATTTCTATATCAATACGTAAAAAAATATAACCTTTTTTGAAGTCACATGCATATACTTACCCTATTCATGAGCGAAGTTATAATTCTAAAAATAAGAAAATACATTTAGGATAGAGGACTGTATGTTAGAAATAATGTACTTAAAAATACTCATTTAAACAAATTTTACTGACACAGTATTCAACAGAGTAAGGTAGGTTCAAAATCTTACATATAAATTTTTCGTAGTCGTCCCCGAAAAATCCGAAAATGCGTGTAATTTTCAAGCATAGACAGACAATGTGTGAGTTGCCATTATGTGTAAAAAGTTAATAACTATGGATGTCGTAACCATCATCTAGACCGCCCCTAACCCCCATGTCATTAAAAATAAGCAAAGCAAAGACCCCTATAGTGCTTACGTAATACTTGAATGGCCTTCAGGTCCTACAGGTAATTCTAATCCTGGAATCAAACATCCCATAAATCAGTTCCCGTGGAATCAAAATCAACTTTAAAACATTTCCTTAGGAAAAAGCGTGCGAAGCCGCGGGGCGCAGTAATTAGATAAAATTTACCTATTATGAAAAGGTACAAAAAAAATACACAAATAGTTGAAAACAAAGAATTTAGTGTAGAGAATTTAGAGTAGGTCACCATAAAAATTCAATAAGCATTGCCAAGTTCTACTTAGCTGCCCAATTAGGTAACTACTATAGATTTTTTTCTTGTTATATCAAAATTTAAGCCTGGAGCCTCGACCGTTCAGTAGTTTTTGGGTGAAAGAGTAGATGAAGTAGTAGGATGCGAAAGTTAGTGCATGTGAATGTTTGTGACCATGTATGCCCGTAACTAGTGACTTAGTTAGAATTACTATGTGTTTGTAGCTAGTTAAGAGTTATATAACCGTAGGTACCTATGGTTTATCCAATTTGAATGAAGCATGTTAGTTAACAAACTACGACACAAATAACAAAATCTCACTTGCTTGGCGTCGATTTTCAAATATAATTGCAAACAATTTTTATTGAAGGGAGGATCTAAAATCGACATGTAATGTAAATAACGTATAAAAGGACGCGCCAACAAAGTGAATTTTAGGTTAGTTTTATGAAATTTCCGTGCGGGCGAAATTGCGGGGCAAAGCTAGTAAAAAATAAATAAAGTCAAAAGTAAATAATTCAGCCATGCTTCAAGTTACCAACTAAATGGTTAATATTGATTGTGGAATATTAATTATTCACTACCGCACCGCACCGCACCGCGCCACAGCAACCTTGGCCGCGATTGCTCCTCTCCTAGGTATACCTACCTATTGATTTAATACTATTATATCTTAAGCACAAAATATGATACAGTTTGCGCAACTCAGAAAGCCCAAAAAAAAGAAAGCCCACTTAAGTAAGTGAGTCCCAAAACCGACGGTTTATAAAATATTATTTTTTGATAATTGATTAGCATTTAAAGTTTAGGCTTTTAATTAGGGCTCTTACACATGGACTGCTCATCTCAAGGCCGACTGCAAGGTAACTACACCCGTCGTCGTCTGCAGTCGACGGCAGTCGGCGGCAGTCGACGGCAGTCGACGACTTCCGTCGCCTGCGTAGACCGGCAACTTGCCGTCCGCGTATTAGAGACGATGCAGTCTGTGTATATGGGCCCTTAGTAAGTTATGGGAGTCGAAACACGATAAGTAAAACTTCACTAGATGCAAAAATTTCGCAAGGTTACCTCAAAGTCTTAATTTTTACACAGAATTCTACGGGAAAAGCAGTTTCATTTGGTAGTAATTAATTATTTATTATATTTCAATGAAATTTCGTGTACGTGTTCTCTTATAAGTACTTTAGATTAGACGATTGTTTTTTTATTGCGAATTATTTATAGCAATACAAAAATCTATAAATTAGGACCAGTGAAATTGCGCGGACTGGCCATTCCGCGTCTTTCGCCTTCCCTACGCGATTTTCGCTCGTCCTTTTCTCGCAAAACCGATCCTACTTCGTCTCAAACATTTTAAGTATTTAAGTATTTATTTAAAAAAATCTATTACTTCAAAAACATCAGATCTACAACGTATTTTCTACCCAAAACGTTATCGGTTCGCTCAATTTCGCGCGGTGTTTTAGTCAACTGCACATCCACTCGGCCGCGCCCGCTCGGCTTTAGCTACCCGCGGAGGTCAGAACAGGCCTTAACACTTTGGCTGCCTCCGACGCAGTTAACCGTCGTCGGCGGCATCATTTTGCCGCAATGTCGGCTGAGGCCGTTGGCATTTACATTTTAATTTAGTGTAAGAATATATCCACCGCTAATGTTAAATTTCACTTATCACGGATAGTTCTCTGGTAGAGATTCCTTTGTTTTCCCGACCTAAACAAAAGTTTAAATCCATGAAATTTCCTCCCTTGCAGAGTGGTCGGTAAAGCCATACAACTCCCAGACAAGCGGACCGGCTGCCGTCTCATCCAACACGATGAAGTGATAGCCATGCACTACAGCGACTACGACCAGTTTAGCGAAAGCGAAGAGCGCTTGTCTGAGAGCAGCACTGACGTCACGCCTCAGAACTCGCCCCGCCCGTCCATTGCGTCTATATCCACGGACCTTGAACCTAGGTCAGTCTTACTGTGAACTAGATTTTACATATGTAGCATCTCGTATAGTTTAGCGAAAGCGAAGAGCGCTTGTATCAGAGCAGCACTGACGACACGCCTCAGAACTCGTCCATAGCGTCTCAACCTCAACCTCAACAGCCTGTATTGGTCCACTGCTGGACGCAGGCCTTCCCCTGATGGCCTTTAGTGACTGTTATCTCATGGGGGGTAGTGCCCATAATCCCCACGCTGGGCATGCGGGTTGGGGATCGCAGTTTGGTGACAGAATTGTTAAGCAGGAGGCGCTGCTGCCCGCCCCCCGGTAAATATCCCTTAGTCGCCTTTTACGACACCCGCGGGAAGAGTAGGGGTGGTGCAAATTCTATGCCGCCGGCACCACACGGCCATAGCGTCTATATCCGGGGAACTTGAACCTAGGTCAGTCTTACTGTGACTAGACTCTTCCATCTATAGCATCTCTATGAATAGTTGGTGGAGGGTAAATGTTTATCAACTAAGAAATAAAGTATTATTGAATTTCTCTTCTCTTCAATAGATTGTATTTGTCTCAACCTTTTTTCCATTCCAGGTTAAGTAGAGAAAGAGTCTCCCTACACCCAAACTACGGGGACGAGGACCTACCAGACTCTTTCTGCTCTCTCCTCCACATCACACCCATACACATCCGGAGTCCCTCGCACAGGAAGAAACAGAACAGCTCCATACTCCGCTCAGAGCTGGCCTCCTCTCGATGGATGCGCACCTCCCGGCCAGACTCTTCTTTAAACTGTGATAGAAATAGCGCTAAGTCCTTACTAGATAATAGGAACTACATGGCACTGAGTGCTTCAGAACGGAATAGCATACACAACGGTGTGAACAGAACTGCCACGGCTAGGCATAGGGACTTGAAGAGGCTGGAACCTCTCAGCACACCTGAGCTGATACATGAGTCGCCGAAAGCGCTGAATTGTTCACAACAATTTCACATCAGAAAGGTTTCACTACCGCCTCTTTTGCTAGACGAGGGGAAAAGAAAAGTGGCGTCAGCGAAGAAATCCACTAAGTCAAGGAAAAGGAGTCAGCCGTTCTATCAGTTGGACAAAGTGAGACAGTGACTAATCTAAATTGAGTTTTCTATAAAATTATATGCACCAAGTGTGAATTTGAAGTGTTCAAGATTTGGTGAGTTGCACTTTTATAAAACACGAGTAGGTAAGATTGTTCCCTAGTTTTATAAAATTGTCATTGTTAAGGTGGATTTGCGGTGAAGATGTTACCTGACTTAGCTTTAACCCTTGTTGAGAACTATGGTTTAACTATAAAGTCGAGAAGATAGGGTCAAGCAGGTACAAAAGCCTTTTGATATACGCAAATAGTAAAGTGTACTCAAAGTTTGTATAAACTAGTCAATGTCGAATGTCTTGTGAGATTTGAATGTAGATAAGTGATGACAAAGCACTATTTTTGACTCTAATCTAGTCATATATTATCAAAATGAAGTGAATATTTGTGTTAAAATGGATTATATTTTCTAAAATACCTTATTTATATTTTTTTATTCAAACCTGCAGCCTTATTGTCTAAGTGAACTGGCAATCGACATCGGCTTCATTTTTTACATTTGAAACCTAACAATGTATTAACCTCCCTACTTGATAACTATAGAATTTTAAAAGGGTTAGTAAAAGAGTTATTCAAATACAAATACAGAATTTATTTTGATATTTACATTATTTGCATTTATTAACAATCAACATCAACAATATTAAATAATTTGTTCTCGTGGTGTGATATATGCACAGTCTGATGATGTCACACTGTCTTGGCGAGCCGCCATTTCGTTTTTGTTAGGTACACAAAATGGCCGCTCGAACTAGAAGCCAATGTAACATCGTTGGAGATATAAATGGTGGTATAGAGTAAATGGTATACTAGAAGCGGTGAAATATTATGGGTTTATCGTTAATGCTGAAAAATTTGAGCAAATGCAGAGAAAGCTGTGAGCTTGATCTTCGTAGGTTGCCACCATTCAACATAACTTGTTTGACGCTAAACAAAACAAATCTTATAGATAACATTTCTATAAATCTTTACGTAAAATTTACTATCTAATTTGAGATAATAATAGTAACAGGACAGACGTATTTACTAAGTAAACGGATGCTCCGAATAGATGTTGATATTCGTTTGTTATGGCAACCCTTCCGAGTGAAGAATTAGCGCCAAAACTTACATAGAAACTACCTATTCATCAGAAATTATAAGTTGTATTTATATAAAAGGAACACATGGATAATTTCTGTAATAAAGCTGCGATAAAGCTAACAAGGTTCATCGTTGTTTCGTCCGGCAACCTCTTAGATGCCGTTGTATAATTTCTGATGAAGAGACGAGACAGACAGGCCGGCCGGTTGCGACAGAGCGATCGGAAACGTTGCTATTCATATAATCTTTTCATTTACACAAATATAATTTAAATTGTTTACAATTATCTCACAGCCATCATTAAATATTGATACTACTTTACTTAGACAGGACTAGTGTGTAACATCACGACAAGATGGCAATCAGCTTATAAAAGGGTCTAGCGAATATTAAATAGCGTAAAGATATACGTATATTTATATAATACATTGAAAAATTCTCCATTTTTCCGTTCTAAAAACGATAACAACCTCAAGCTATTAGCAATAGTCAACAATGTTGTTAATTCTAAGATTTAATGCACACAGAACATTGAATAGTAGGTACTAGATTGCGTAGGCTTTTAATGTTTGAAGTGAGAGTTGTTGAATTTTAACCTTATTTGTTTTTGAAAAGGAAGGAGATGGGTTTACATAGGGCTTAGCTTTTGTTGCACATTTCAAGAGCACTTGACGAGAGAATAATCCAACGGTTTGTTGATATCATTCTCTGAAGTGCAGTTACCAACATCTCCCGCCGAAACTAAATATACCCGCTTCATTATATTCTGATCTATTTAAAGTAGTGAGCGTTTGCACAAGATTCAACTCAACGTGACGTTTAAAAATAACTGTGAACCGTGATAATGTGCTTAACGTGCTTTTATTATTAAGTACCCTTTTTAAGTTAGGACCTGTGATAGGTCCTGCTTTGTGTTGAAGTACCTACACAGGCAGCCCAATTTCACTGATAAAGTTGGGGACCAAAAATGCTCATAGATCCTTGTATTTTTATAATCTTCGAGGCTGGTTATAGTTTGGTTTGGTTCCAATTTTATTTGTGGGATCGGGTTGATAACTAGTGAGTAGACCGCGCAGGTTTATCAGGTACATTCACGCACAAGACTACAAGACACATACAAGTAAGGTTAGGTGCCGAGCGGGCAGTTGCCGGCTATATAATTATCTCTCTCGATAAGGCGATTACATAAACTCTATCATACTTTACGAATTGCACACTGACCCACCTCTATAAAACTTTGTATCGCGTTAAATACTTTGTAATGCTGTATAAAAATATTAAAGGAAAAATCGTCATTTATATTAAATACTTAATTAACATTCAGATATACCAAATAGATAGCGTGTATTTTACATTTTTACAATGAGACGTCCGTAACGTTACCTATAGCATACAGTGGCGTGACATCGAAGCCTAATCACAACGAACCTCTACGTACGACGTGACGTAGCTCTCTATATACGCAAAGGAGACATATTCAAAAAATCTTACGTACCATACAAAATTACTTCTGACTATGTACAATCTAGCTAAAAATTGAAAGTGTCGAATGCAGCTCAATGGTACGCTAAATATTAGGTACCTAATTTGGCTAGGGCTCCATGCATGGCTCTACTTACCGACGTACCAAGCTCAAAGTACTACTAAACGACGACTGATGCCCGGTGGTCGCTCGTAGGGTTGCCACTTCCCACTGCAGTTCAGAGCAAAAATTCCACAATTGAACACGCTTTTGCTTCAACTCCGGTGTCTGAACTGGCAACCCTACGCATGACGCGCGCCTTACACTCTTGGCAATAATTTGGCGAAGCCCATTCTTATGCTTGGCCGAATAAGCCGATTGGACAGACCAATTTAATTTTATATAATATTTACCTAA